>JAQNBH010000016.1:50862579-51536474 GCA_028752905.1 Cladorhizidae sp. MBARI D1340-BT2 | reverse complement strand
TACAGAGTAACCCTCTCCTAGTCACTTCTTACAGAGTAACCCTCTCCTAGTCACTTCTTACAGAGTAACCCTCTCCTAGTCACTTCTTACAGAGTAACCCTCTCCTAGTCACTTCTTACAGAGTAACCCTCTCCCTAGTCACTTCTTACAGAGTAACCCTCTCCTAGTCACTTCTTGCAGAGTAACCCTCTCTCTAGTCACTTCTTGCAGAGTAACCCTCTCCTAGTCACTTCTTGCAGAGTAACCCTCTCCCTAGTCACTTCTTACAGAGTAACCCTCTCCTAGTCACTTCTTGCAGAGTAACCCTCTCTCTAGTCACTTCTTATAGAGTAACCCCTCTCCTAGTCACTTCTTGCAGAGTAACCCTCTCCTAGTCACTTCTTACAGAGTAACCCTCTCCTAGTCACTTCTTACAGAGTAACCCTCTCCTAGTCACTTCTTACAGAGTAACCCTCTCCTAGTCACTTCTTACAGAGTAACCCTCTCCTAGTCACTTCTTACAGAGTAACCCTCTCCTAGTCACTTCTTACAGAGTAACCCTCTCCCTAGTCACTTCTTGCAGAGTAACCCTCTCCCTAGTCACTTCTTACAGAGTAACCCTCTCCTAGTCACTTCTTACAGAGTAACCCTCTCCTAGTCACTTCTTACAGAGTAACCCTCTCCTAGTCACTTCTTACAGAGTAACCCTCTCCTAGTCACTTCTTACAGAGTAACCCTCTCCTAGTCACTTCTTACAGAGTAACCCTCTCCTAGTCACTTCTTACAGAGTAACCCTCTCCTAGTCACTTCTTACAGAGTAACCCTCTCCTAGTCACTTCTTGCAGAGTAACCCTCTCCTAGTCACTTCTTGCAGAGTAACCCTCTCCTAGTCAATTCTTATAGAGTAACCCTCTCCTAGTCACTTCTTACAGAGTAACCCTCTCCTAGTCACTTCTTACAGAGTAACCCTCTCCTAGTCACTTCTTACAGAGTAACCCTCTCCTAGTCACTTCTTGCAGAGTAACCCCTCTCCTAGTCACTTCTTGCAGAGTAACCCTCTCCTAGTGCACTTCTTGCAGAGTAACCCTCTCCTAGTCACTTCTTGCAGAGTAACCCTCTCCCTAGTCACTTCTTACAGAGTAACCCTCTCCTAGTCACTTCTTCAGAGTAACCCTCTCCTAGTCACTTCTTACAGAGTAACCCTCTCCCTAGTCACTTCTTACAGAGTAACCCTCTCCTAGTCACTTCTTACAGAGTAACCCTCTCCTAGTCACTTCTTACAGAGTAACCCTCTCCTAGTCACTTCTTACAGAGTAACCCTCTCCCTAGTAGTCACTTCTTACACAGTAACCCTCTCCTAGTCACTTCTTACAGAGTAACCCTCTCCTAGTCACTTCTTACAGAGTAACCCTCTCCTAGTCACTTCTTACAGAGTAACCCTCTCCTAGTCACTTCTTACAGAGTAACCCTCTCCTAGTCACTTCTTACAGAGTAACCCTCTCCTAGTCACTTCTTACAGAGTAACCCTCTCCCTAGTCACTTCTTACAGAGTAACCCTCTCCCTAGTCACTTCTTACAGAGTAACCCTCTCCCTAGTCACTTCTTACAGAGTAACCCTCTCCTAGTCACTTCTTACAGAGTAACCCTCTCCTAGTCACTTCTTACAGAGTAACCCTCTCCTAGTCACTTCTTACAGAGTAACCCTCTCCTAGTCACTTCTTACAGAGTAACCCTCTCCCTAGTCACTTCTTACAGAGTAACCCTCTCCTAGTCACTTCTTACAGAGTAACCCTCTCCTAGTCACTTCTTACAGAGTAACCCTCTCCTAGTCACTTCTTACAGAGTAACCCTCTCCTAGTCACTTCTTACAGAGTAACCCTCTCCTAGTCACTTCTTGCAGAGTAACCCTCTCCTAGTCACTTCTTACAGAGTAACCCTCTCCTAGTCAATTCTTATAGAGTAACCCTCTCCTAGTCACTTCTTAGAGTAACCCTCTCCTAGTCACTTCTTACAGAGTAACCCTCTCCTAGTCACTTCTTACAGAGTAACCCTCTCCTAGTCACTTCTTACAGAGTAACCCTCTCCTAGTCACTTCTTGCAGAGTAACCCTCTCCTAGTCACTTCTTACAGAGTAACCCTCTCCCTAGTCACTTCTTACAGAGTAACCCTCTCCTAGTGACTTCTTGCAGAGTAACCCTCTCCTAGTCACTTCTTACAGAGTAACCCTCTCCTAGTCACTTCTTACAGAGTAACCCTCTCCTAGTCACTTCTTGCAGAGTAACCCTCTCCCTAGTCACTTCTTACAGAGTAACCCTCTCCTAGTCACTTCTTACAGAGTAACCCTCTCCCTAGTCACTTCTTACAGAGTAACCCTCTCCTAGTCACTTCTTACAGAGTAACCCTCTCCTAGTCACTTCTTACAGAGTAACCCTCTCCTAGTCACTTCTTACAGAGTAACCCTCTCCCTAGTCACTTCTTACAGAGTGACCCTCTCCTAGTCACTTCTTACAGAGTAACCCTCTCCTAGTCACTTCTTGCAGAGTAACCCTCTCCTAGTCACTTCTTACAGAGTAACCCTCTCCCTAGTCACTTCTTACAGAGTAACCCTCTCCTAGTCACTTCTTACAGAGTAACCCTCTCCTAGTCACTTCTTACAGAGTAACCCTCTCCTAGTCACTTCTTACAGAGTAACCCTCTCCTAGTCACTTCTTACAGAGTAACCCTCTCCTAGTCACTTCTTACAGAGTAACCCTCTCCTAGTCACTTCTTACAGAGTAACCCTCTCCTAGTCACTTCTTACAGAGTAACCCTCTCCTAGTCACTTCTTACAGAGTAACCCTCTCCCTAGTCACTTCTTACAGAGTAACCCTCTCCTAGTCACTTCTTACAGAGTAACCCTCTCCTAGTCACTTCTTACAGAGTAACCCTCTCCTAGTCACTTCTTACAGAGTAACCCTCTCCTAGTCACTTCTTACAGAGTAACCCTCTCCTAGTCACTTCTTACAGAGTAACCCTCTCCTAGTCACTTCTTACAGAGTAACCCTCTCCTAGTCAATTCTTAGAGTAACCCTCTCCTAGTCACTTCTTGCAGAGTAACCCTCTCCTAGTCACTTCTTGCAGAGTAACCCTCTCTCTAGTCACTTCTTACAGAGTAACCCTCTCCTAGTCACTTCTTACAGAGTAACCCTCTCCCTAGTCACTTCTTACAGAGTAACCCTCTCCTAGTCACTTCTTACAGAGTAACCCTCTCCCTAGTCACTTCTTACAGAGTAACCCTCTCCTAGTCACTTCTTACAGAGTAACCCTCTCCTAGTCACTTCTTACAGAGTAACCCTCTCCTAGTCACTTCTTACAGAGTAACCCTCTCCTAGTCACTTCTTACAGAGTAACCCTCTCCTAGTCACTTCTTACAGAGTAACCCTCTCCTAGTCACTTCTTACAGAGTAACCCTCTCCTAGTCACTTCTTACAGAGTAACCCTCTCCTAGTCACTTCTTACAGAGTAACCCTCTCCTAGTCACTTCTTACAGAGTAACCCTCTCCTAGTCACTTCTTACAGAGTAACCCTCTCCTAGTCACTTCTTACAGAGTAACCCTCTCCTAGTCACTTCTTACAGAGTAACCCTCTCCTAGTCACTTCTTACAGAGTAACCCTCTCCTTAGTCACTTCTTACAGAGTAACCCTCTCCTAGTCACTTCTTACAGAGTAACCCTCTCCTAGTCACTTCTTGCAGAGTAACCCTCTCCTAGTCACTTCTTGCAGAGTAACCCTCTCCTAGTCACTTCTTACAGAGTAACCCTCTCCTAGTCACTTCTTGCAGAGTAACCCTCTCCCTAGTCACTTCTTACAGAGTAACCCTCTCCTAGTCACTTCTTACAGAGTAACCCTCTCCTAGTCACTTCTTACAGAGTAACCCTCTCCCTAGTCACTTCTTGCAGAGTAACCCTCTCCTAGTCACTTCTTACAGAGTAACCCTCTCCTAGTCACTTCTTGCAGAGTAACCCTCTCCTAGTCACTTCTTACAGAGTAACCCTCTCCCTACTCACTTCTTACAGAGTAACCCTCTCCTAGTCACTTCTTACAGAGTAACCCTCTCCTAGTCACTTCTTACAGAGTAACCCTCTCCCTAGTCACTTCTTACAGAGTAACCCTCTCCCTAGTCACTTCTTGCAGAGTAACCCTCTCCTAGTCACTTCTTACAGAGTAACCCTCTCCTAGTCACTTCTTACAGAGTAACCCTCTCCTAGTCACTTCTTACAGAGTAACCCTCTCCCTAGTCACTTCTTACAGAGTAACCCTCTCCTAGTCACTTCTTACAGAGTAACCCTCTCCTAGTCACTTCTTACAGAGTAACCCTCTCCTAGTCACTTCTTACAGAGTAACCCTCTCCCTAGTCACTTCTTGCAGAGTAACCCTCTCCTAGTCACTTCTTACAGAGTAACCCTCTCCTAGTCACTTCTTACAGAGTAACCCTCTCCTAGTCACTTCTTACAGAGTAACCCTCTCCTAGTCACTTCTTACAGAGTAACCCTCTCCTAGTCACTTCTTACAGAGTAACCCTCTCCTAGTCACTTCTTACAGAGTAACCCTCTCCTAGTCACTTCTTACAGAGTAACCCTCTCCCTAGTCACTTCTTACAGAGTAACCCTCTCCTAGTCACTTCTTACAGAGTAACCCTCTCCTAGTCACTTCTTACAGAGTAACCCTCTCCTGGTCACTTCTTACAGAGTAACCCTCTCCTAGTCACTTCTTACAGAGTAACCCTCTCCTAGTCACTTCTTGCAGAGTAACCCTCTCCTAGTCACTTCTTACAGAGTAACCCTCTCCTAGTCACTTCTTACAGAGTAACCCTCTCCCGGGTTACTTCTTACAGAGTAACCCTCTCCTAGTCACTTCTTACAGAGTAACCCTCTCCCTAGTCACTTCTTACAGAGTAACCCTCTCCTAGTCACTTCTTGCAGAGTAACCCTCTCCTAGTCACTTCTTGCAGAGTAACCCTCTCCTAGTCACTTCTTACAGAGTAACCCTCTCCTAGTCACTTCTTGCAGAGTAACCCTCTCCTAGTCACTTCTTGCAGAGAAACCCTCTCCTAGTCACTTCTTGCAGAGTAACCCTCTCCTAGTCACTTCTTACAGAATAACCCTCTCCTAGTCACTTCTTGCAGAGTAACCCTCTCCCTAGTCACTTCTTACAGAGTAACCCTCTCCTAGTCACTTCTTACAGAGTAACCCTCTCCTAGTCACTTCTTACAGAGTAACCCTCTCCTAGTCACTTCTTACAGAGTAACCCTCTCCCTAGTCACTTCTTACAGAGTAACCCTCTCCTAGTCACTTCTTACAGAGTAACCCTCTCCTAGTCACTTCTTGCAGAGTAACCCTCTCCTAGTCACTTCTTACAGAGTAACCCTCTCCTAGTCACTTCTTACAGAGTAACCCTCTCCTAGTCACTTCTTACAGAGTAACCCTCTCCTAGTCACTTCTTACAGAGTAACCCTCTCCTAGTCACTTCTTACAGAGTAACCCTCTCCTAGTCACTTCTTACAGAGTAACCCTCTCCTAGTCACTTCTTGCAGAGTAACCCTCTCCTAGTCACTTCTTACAGAGTAACCCTCTCCCTAGTCACTTCTTACAGAGTAACCCTCTCCCTAGTCACTTCTTACAGAGTAACCCTCTCCTAGTCACTTCTTACAGAGTAACCCTCTCCTAGTCACTTCTTACAGAGTAACCCTCTCCTAGTCACTTCTTACAGAGTAACCCTCTCCTAGTCACTTCTTACAGAGTAACCCTCTCCTAGTCACTTCTTACAGAGTAACCCTCTCCTAGTCACTTCTTACAGAGTAACCCTCTCCTAGTCACTTCTTACAGAGTAACCCTCTCCTAGTCACTTCTTACAGAGTAACCCTCTCCTAGTCACTTCTTACAGAGTAACCCTCTCCTAGTCACTTCTTACAGAGTAACCCTCTCCTAGTCACTTCTTACAGAGTAACCCTCTCCTAGTCACTTCTTACAGAGTAACCCTCTCCTAGTCACTTCTTGCAGAATAACCCTCTCCCTAGTCACTTCTTACAGAGTAACCCTCTCCTAGTCACTTCTTACAGAGTAACCCTCTCCTAGTCACTTCTTACAGAGTAACCCTCTCCTAGTCACTTCTTACAGAGTAACCCTCTCCTAGTCACTTCTTACAGAGTAACCCTCTCCTAGTCACTTCTTACAGAGTAACCCTCTCCTAGTCACTTCTTACAGAGTAACCCTCTCCTAGTCACTTCTTACAGAGTAACCCTCTCCTAGTCACTTCTTACAGAGTAACCCTCTCCTAGTCACTTCTTGCAGAGTAACCCTCTCCTAGTCACTTCTTACAGAGTAACCCTCTCCTAGTCACTTCTTGCAGAGTAACCCTCTCCTAGTCACTTCTTGCAGAGTAACCCTCTCCTAGTCACTTCTTACAGAGTAACCCTCTCCTAGTCACTTCTTACAGAGTAACCCTCTCTCTAGTCACTTCTTACAGAGTAACCCTTCCTAGTCACTTCTTACAGAGTAACCCTCTCCTAGTCACTTCTTACAGAGTAACCCTCTCCTAGTCACTTCTTACAGAGTAACCCTCTCCTAGTCACTTCTTACAGAGTAACCCTCTCCTAATCACTTCTTACAGAGTAACCCTCTCCTAGTCACTTCTTGCAGAGTAACCCTCTCCTAGTCACTTCTTACAGAGTAACCCTCTCCTAGTCACTTCTTACAGAGTAACCCTCTCCTAGTCACTTCTTACAGAGTAACCCTCTCCTAGTCACTTCTTGCAGAGTAACCCTCTCCTAGTCACTTCTTACAGAGTAACCCTCTCCTAGTCACTTCTTGCAGAGTAACCCTCTCCTAGTCACTTCTTACAGAGTAACCCTCTCCTAGTCACTTCTTACAGAGTAACCCTCTCCTAGTCACTTCTTACAGAGTAACCCTCTCCTAGTCACTTCTTACAGAGTAACCCTCTCCTAGTCAGTTCTTGCAGAGTAACCCTCTCCCTAGTCACTTCTTACAGAGTAACCCTCTCCTAGTCACTTCTTACAGAGTAACCCTCTCCTAGTCACTTCTTACAGAGTAACCCTCTCCCTAGTCACTTCTTACAGAAGTAACCCTCTCCCTAGTCACTTCTTACAGAGTAACCCTCTCCTAGTCACTTCTTATAGAATAACCCTCTCCCTAGTCACTTCTTACAGAGTAACCCTCTCCTTAGTCACTTCTCACAGAGTAACCCTCTCCTAGTCACTTCTTACAGAGTAACCCTCTCCTAGTCACTTCTTGCAGAGTAACCCTCTCCTAGTCACTTCTTACAGAGTAACCCTCTCCTAGTCACTTCTTACAGAGTAACCCTCTCCTAGTCACTTCTTGCAGAGTAACCCTCTCCTAGTCACTTCTTACAGAGTAACCCTCTCCCTAGTCACTTCTTACAGAATAACCCTCTCCCTAGTCACTTCTTACAGAGTAACCCTCTCCTAGTCACTTCTTATAGAATAACCCTCTCCCTAGTCACTTCTTACAGAGTAACCCTCTCCTTAGTCACTTCTTACAGAGTAACCCTCTCCTAGTCACTTCTTACAGAGTAACCCTCTCCTAGTCACTTCTTACAGAGTAACCCTCTCCTAGTCACTTCTTACAGAGTAACCCTCTCCTAGTCACTTCTTGCAGAGTAACCCTCTCCTAGTCACTTCTTACAGAGTAACCCTCTCCCTAGTCACTTCTTACAGAATAACCCTCTCCCTAGTCACTTCTTACAGAGTAACCCTCTCCTAGTCACTTCTTATAGAATAACCCTCTCCCTAGTCACTTCTTACAGAGTAACCCTCTCCCTAGTCACTTCTTACAGAGTAACCCTCTCCTAGTCACTTCTTACAGAGTAACCCTCTCCTAGTCACTTCTTACAGAGTAACCCTCTCCTAGTCACTTCTTGCAGAGTAACCCTCTCCTAGTCACTTCTTACAGAGTAACCCTCTCCCTAGTCACTTCTTACAGAGTAACCCTCTCCTAGTCACTTCTTACAGAGTAACCCTCTCCCTAGTCACTTCTTACAGAGTAACCCTCTCCTAGTCACTTCTTACAGAGTAACCCTCTCCTAGTCACTTCTTGCAGAGTAACCCTCTCCTAGTCACTTCTTGCAGAGTAACCCTCTCCTAGTCACTTCTGACAGAGTAACCCTCTCCTAGTCACTTCTTGCAGAGTAACCCTCTCCTAGTCACTTCTTGCAGAGTAACCCTCTCCTAGTCACTTCTTACAGAGTAACCCTCTCCTAGTCACTTCTTACAGAGTAACCCTCTCCTAGTCACTTCTTACAGAGTAACCCTCTCCCTAGTCACTTCTTACAGAGTAACCCTCTCCCTAGTCACTTCTTACAGAGTAACCCTCTCCTAGTCACTTCTTACAGAGTAACCCTCTCCTAGTCACTTCTTGCAGAGTAACCCTCTCCTAGTCACTTCTTGCAGAGTAACCCTCTCCTAGTCACTTCTTACAGAGTAACCCTCTCCTAGTCACTTCTTACAGAGTAACCCTCTCCTAGTCACTTCTTACAGAGTAACCCTCTCCCTAGTCACTTCTTACAGAGTAACCCTCTCCTAGTCACTTCTTGCAGAGTAACCCTCTCCTAGTCACTTCTTACAGAGTAACCCTCTCCTAGTCACTTCTTACAGAGTAACCCTCTCCTAGTCACTTCTTACAGAGTAACCCTCTCCTAGTCACTTCTTACAGAGTAACCCTCTCCTAGTCACTTCTTGCAGAGTAACCCTCTTCCTAGTCACTTCTTACAGAGTAACCCTCTCCTAGTCACTTCTTGCAGAGTAACCCTCTCCTAGTCACTTCTTACAGAGTAACCCTCTCCCTAGTCACTTCTTACAGAGTAACCCTCTCCTAGTCACTTCTTACAGAGTAACCCTCTCCTAGTCACTTCTTACAGAGTAACCCTCTCCTAGTCACTTCTTACAGAGTAACCCTCTCCTAGTCACTTCTTACAGAGTAACCCTCTCCTAGTCACTTCTTGCAGAGTAACCCTCTCCTAGTCACTTCTTGCAGAGTAACCCTCTCCTAGTCACTTCTTACAGAGTAACCCTCTCCTAGTCACTTCTTACAGAGTAACCCTCTCCTAGTCACTTCTTACAGAGTAACCCTCTCCCTAGTCACTTCTTACAGAGTAACCCTCTCCCTAGTCACTTCTTACAGAGTAACCCTCTCCTAGTCACTTCTTACAGAGTAACCCTCTCCTAGTCACTTCTTGCAGAGTAACCCTCTCCTAGTCACTTCTTGCAGAGTAACCCTCTCCTAGTCACTTCTTACAGAGTAACCCTCTCCTAGTCACTTCTTACAGAGTAACCCTCTCCTAGTCACTTCTTACAGAGTAACCCTCTCCCTAGTCACTTCTTACAGAGTAACCCTCTCCTAGTCACTTCTTGCAGAGTAACCCTCTCCTAGTCACTTCTTACAGAGTAACCCTCTCCTAGTCACTTCTTACAGAGTAACCCTCTCCTAGTCACTTCTTACAGAGTAACCCTCTCCTAGTCACTTCTTACAGAGTAACCCTCTCCTAGTCACTTCTTGCAGAGTAACCCTCTTCCTAGTCACTTCTTACAGAGTAACCCTCTCCCTAGTCACTTCTTGCAGAGTAACCCTCTCCTAGTCACTTCTTACAGAGTAACCCTCTCCCTAGTCACTTCTTACAGAGTAACCCTCTCCTAGTCACTTCTTACAGAGTAACCCTCTCCTAGTCACTTCTTACAGAGTAACCCTCTCCTAGTCACTTCTTACAGAGTAACCCTCTCCTAGTCACTTCTTACAGAGTAACCCTCTCCTAGTCACTTCTTGCAGAGTAACCCTCTCCTAGTCACTTCTTACAGAGTAACCCTCTCCCTAGTCACTTCTTACAGAGTAACCCTCTCCTAGTCACTTCTTACAGAGTAACCCTCTCCTAGTCACTTCTTGCAGAGTAACCCTCTCCCTAGTCACTTCTTAGAGACTCTTCTAGTCACACTTAGAGGTAAATCCCTTTTTCACTCACTTCTGAAGCAGTGCTTTTACTTGATCGTCTGTGACCTTGAGCCCGAGACGCTGGAGGGTATCCTTGATCTCTCCAGCATCTAATACTCCTGAACAAAAACATAACCACCATCATCACCATCACCACCATCACCATCACCATCACCACCATCACCACCACCACCATTACCACCACCACAACCATCACCATCACATTATGCAGTGTTACAGTAACAGTTTAGTCACAAAATGACACAAGAATCCATTTCATGCTCCATCAATTGCAACGATATTGCCAACAGGAAATCCAATGGACTATTCAACTTAATTAATACAACGGAGTGGATATGAAACAGATTCAACTGGTGTCCATTCCACTGCACAGACCAATCAAAATGCTAGAATTTAGCATGTGATAAACTGCTTCGTCAGCTTCTAAAACGCAGCACTTGTTTGTAGACGAGGAAAAACTCATTGGAGTATTAAGGGGCTTCCCCTGCTTGTGGAAAGGGTTTTTCCTAAGCCATGTAAGGTCATCAGGGCGATGGAGAATGCCTGGAGGCTAGTGGTAGGTGAGATTATTAGTACAACACAAGGCATTGAGTGGTAAGCGAAGGTGCAATGGAGGGGGGACAAAGAGAACACTATTGCTTCCCCCCCTGCTTGATGTGCTATGGGATACCACTTGCAATCCTAGCCTTGTTATTGCTCTAGCCATTGTCCTGGCCTTAGCATAGCTGAAGGCATCACTGATCTGGGCAGTGTTGATGTCCTCATAATGGTGTAATGCTTGGATTGTGATATGGAGAAGTAGCCAAGAATCTTACGTATTGATATATTTTCGAACTGCTGCAAGGTTGAGCCACCTGATGCAAGGTTGAGCCACCTGATGCAAGGTTGAGCAACCTGTTGCAAGGTTGAGCAACCTGTTGCAAGGTTGAGCAACCTGTTGCAAGGTTGAGCAACCTGATGCAAGGTTGAGCCACCTGTTGCAAGGTTGAGCCACCTGATGCAAGGTTGAGCCACCTGATACAAGGTTGAGCAACCTGCTGCAAGGTTGAGCAACCTGTTGCCCTGCAGCACAATGGGATGGCATATTCTGAGAAGGAAGTGTGCATGTGGAAGTAATGGCTGTGGGAGGAGGTTTGTTACGAGTGCTTGGAAGCAGCTTCCCTTGAAGATGGGAAGCACACCACACTAAGAGTGAGGTCATCAGACAAGGCTTTCTGCACGGATTCTCCGAGTACTAAAGAGAAGACGATGTAGAAACTGATAGGATCTTGTTAATATGACGGTTAGCACTCTTGACACTGTTTAGTGTCTTCAGCATGCAGATACGTACATGTACGCAGGATTTAAGGTGGGGCATGCTCTCTGCCGAGCCCCATGGACAAAACCCAAAGGAGAATGTGTTGCCTGCCACAAGCAAAACAAACATTACTAGGTTATTTTCTTCCATTTTTTAGAAATCTGGTCTTGGGACACTGAAGAAGAGGTCTAATTGTTGGACACAGAGAAGTGGTCTGGCTCCACACACTGCAAGGAGAGGTCTGGCTCTCAGACACTGCAAGGAGAGGTCTGGCCCTCAGACACTGCAAGGAGAGGTCAGGCCCTCAGACACTGCAAGGAGAGGTCTGGCCCTCAGACACTGCAAGGAGAGGTCTGGCCCTCAGACACTGCAAGGAAAGGTCTGGCCCTCAGACACTGCAAGGAGAGGTCTGGCCCTCAGACACTGCAAGGAGAGGTCTGGCCCTCAGACACTGCAAGGAGAGGTCTGGCCCTCAGACACTGCAAGGAGAGGTCTGGCCCTCAGACACTACAAGGAGAGGTCTGGTTCTCACACACTGCAAGGAGAGGTCTGGCCCTCAGACACTGCAAGGAGAGGTCTGGCTCTCAGACACTGCAAGGAGAGGTCTGGCCCTCAGACACTGCAAGGAGAGGTCTGGCCCTCAGACACTGCAAGGAGAGGTCTGGCCCTCAGACACTGCAAGGAGAGTGGCTCTCAGACACTGCAAGGAGAGGTCTGGCCCTCAGACACTGCAAGGAGAGGTCTGGCCCTCACACACTGCAAGGAGAGGTCTGGCTCTCAGACACTGCAAGGAGAGGTCTGGCTCTCAGACACTGCAAGGAGAGGTCTGGCCCTCAGACACTGCAAGGAGAGGTCTGGCCCTCAGACACTGCAAGGAGAGGTCTGGCTCTCAGACACTGCAAGGAGAGGTCTGGCTCTCAGACACTGCAAGGAGAGGTCTGGCCCTCAGACACTGCAAGGAGAGGTCTGGCCCTCAGACACTGCAAGGAGAGGTCTGGCTCTCAGACACTGCAAGGAGAGGTCTGGCCCTCAGACACTGCAAGGAGAGGTCTGGCCCTCAGACACTGCAAGGAGAGGTCTGGCCCTCAGACACTGCAAGGAGAGGTCTGGCTCTCAGACACTGCAAGGAGAGGTCTGGCTCTCAGACACTGCAAGGAGAGGTCTGGCCCTCAGACACTGCAAGGAGAGGTCTGGCTCTCAGACACTGCAAGGAGAGGTCTGGCCCTCAGACACTGCAAGGAGAGGTCTGGCTCTCAGACACTGCAAGGAGAGGTCTGGCCCTCAGACACTGCAAGGAGAGGTCTGGCCCTCAGACACTGCAAGGAGAGGTCTGGCCCTCAGACACTGCAAGGAGAGGTCTGGCCCTCAGACACTGCAAGGAGAGGTCTGGCCCTCAGACACTGCAAGGAGAGGTCTGGCCCTCAGACACTGCAAGGAGAGGTCTGGCTCTCAGACACTGCAAGGAGAGGTCTGGCTCTCAGACACTGCAAGGAGAGGTCTGGCCCTCAGACACTGCAAGGAGAGGTCTGGCTCTCAGACACTGCAAGGAGAGGTCTGGCTCTCAGACACTGCAAGGAGAGGTCTGGCCCTCAGACACTGCAAGGAGAGGTCTGGCCCTCAGACACTGCAAGGAGAGGTCTGGCCCTCAGACACTGCAAGGAGAGGTCTGGCCCTCAGACACTGCAAGGAGAGGTCTGGCTCTCAGACACTGCAAGGAGAGGTCTGGCCCTCAGACACTGCAAGGAGAGGTCTGGCCCTCAGACACTGCAAGGAGAGGTCTGGCCCTCAGACACTGCAAGGAGAGGTCTGGCCCTCAGACACTGCAAGGAGAGGTCTGGCTCTCAGACACTGCAAGGAGAGGTCTGGCCCTCAGACACTGCAAGGAGAGGTCAGGCCCTCAGACACTGCAAGGAGAGTGGCTCTCAGACACTGCAAGGAGAGGTCAGGCTCTCAGACACTGCAAGGAGAGGTCTGGCCCTCAGACACTGCAAGGAGAGGTCTGGCCCTCAGGCACTGCAAGGAGAGGTCTGGCTCTCAGACACTGCAAGGAGAGGTCTGGCCCTCAGACACTGCAAGGAGAGGTCTGGCCCTCAGACACTGCAAGGAGAGGTCTGGCCCTCAGACACTGCAAGGAGAGGTCTGGCCCTCAGACACTGCAAGGAGAGGTCTGGCTCTCAGACACTGCAAGGAGAGGTCTGGCCCTCAGACACTGCAAGGAGAGGTCTGGCCCTCAGACACTGCAAGGAGAGGTCTGGCCCTCAGACACTGCAAGGAGAGGTCTGGCCCTCAGACACTGCAAGGAGAGGTCTGGCCCTAAGACACTGCAAGGAGAGGTCTGGCCCTCAGACACTGCAAGGAGAGGTCTGGCCCTCAGACACTGCAAGGAGAGGTCTGGCCCTCAGACACTGCAAGGAGAGGTCTGGCCAAGGAGAGGTCTGGCCCTCAGACACTGCAAGGAGAGGTCTGGCTCTCAGACACTGCAAGGAGAGGTCTGGCTCTCAGACACTGCAAGGAGAGGTCTGGCCCTCAGACACTGCAAGGAGAGGTCTGGCCCTCAGACACTGCAAGGAGAGGTCTGGCTCTCAGACACTGCAAGGAGAGGTCTGGCCCTCAGACACTGCAAGGAGAGGTCTGGCCCTAAGACACTGCAAGGAGAGGTCTGGCCCTCAGACACTGCAAGGAGAGGTCTGGCCCTCAGACACTGCAAGGAGAGGTCTGGCCCTCACACAATACCATCACCACCCACCAGAGAAGGTGCAGATGAGGTTACGCACACGGTATATAGCATTACATGTTAGTGCAGATGAACTGGCAATGCCACACTGGGTTGAGGTTAATAGCTCTATGGGGACACACACTAGACCAACACCACACTGGGTTGAGGCAGGTTGAAGTAGGTTGAAGTAGGTTGACAATAGGACACACACTGGACCAACACCACACTGGGTTGAGGCAGGTTGAAGTAGGTTGAAGTAGGTTGACAATAGCTCTAGAGGACACACACTGGACTAACACCACACTGGGTTGGGGCAGGTTGGAGTAGGTTGACAATAGCTCTAGAGGACACACACTGGACCAACACCACACTGGGTTGGGGCAGGTTAGAGTAGGTTGACAATAGCTCTATGACGACACACACTGGACCAACATCACACTGGGTTGGGGCAGGTTGAAGTAGTTGACAATAGCTCTATGAGGACACACACTGGACCAACATCACACTGGGTTGTGGAAGGTTGAAGTGGCCGACAATAGCTCCATGGGGACACACACACTGGTCCAACACCAAACCTTGTTGGGGCAGGTGGATCTCTATGTTGGTGTAAGATTAACAATCTCCATTGGCACCACATAATCAGTCCACAAGCAGAGCTGCATCCACTCACCGTCCTTGTTGGTATCCATTGCCTGGAAGACAAGACGTAACTTCTTCTCGTGCTCCACACAATAATCGAGGAACTCCCTGAAATTAATCGTCCCATCTTCATCCACATCTCCCATACGGAACACCTCCTGTGTGCATACATACTATTTGTTAATGCAACAATTTGATGATCTTTACCATACAAAATTACACATTCCATCAAATGGTACCTGGAATGGGAAATACGCTGGAAGGGGAATGTAACAGAGGACAGTTTTGTGGGTATAACACTTTGATGATCTTTACCATAAAAATGTCATATCCGAAGAAATAATACAGTTCCTTTCTCCTGGAATCCGGAATGAGAAATGCACTGGAATGGGAATGTAATGTCCTACAAAGCACCCATTTTGTTGTTGTTGGAAACAATAAGGTGATGATCCTTACCATGAGTGGGACCAGGTGGTCCAAGCAAACCGGGCAATGTTTTGGGGCGAGTGCAAGACTGCAGAGATAGAAGGATGGGGCTGGGACCATAACTGGTTACCAATACCTAAAACACCAAGTTAACGATTCACTTGAGCTCCCAAAGTGGCTTGAGGCGAGACGAGAGGTCATCCTACAAAAATTGCCTGTTTATATTTAGGACAAGTAGTCTGCTCATGTTAATTCAAGGTAATGGTACGGTGCACATTCCGTGGCTTGCGGCGCAGCATTGCATTCCTAAACCTCTCTCATCTAGTAACTTCCTGGAAGTGAAATACTCCCACCCCTCATCACCACAGTCACCGCTCCTTAGAGAGCGGTTGTTATGTTGGTCACCCTTGAAGGCTGCGTCTCTTTGATATTTTAATGACTTTCTCAATAATAAACTTGAATAATGACTAGATGCTCTACACTTCATCAGGAATAATGACTAGATGCTCTAGCCTTCATCAGGAATAATGACTAGATGCTCTAGCCTTCATCAGGAATAATGACTAGATGCTCTAGCCTTCATCAGGAATAATGACTAGATGCTTTAGCCTTCATCAGGAATAATGACTAGATGCTCTAGCCTTCATCAGGAATAATGACTAGATGCTCTAGCCTTCATCAGGAATAATGACTAGATGCTCTAGCCTCCATCAGGAATAATGACTAGATGCTCTAGTCTTCATCGGGAATAATGACTAGATGCTCCTGCCTTCATCGGGAATAATGACTAGATGCTCTAGCCTTCATCAGGAATAATGACTAGATGCTCTAGCCTTCATCAGGAATAATGACTAGATGCTCAAGCCTTGATCGGGAATAATGACTAGATGCTCCAGCCTTCATCAGGAATAATGACTAGATGCTCTAGCCTTCATCAGGAATAATAACTAGATGCTCTAGCCTTCATCGGGAATAATGACTAGACGCTCCTGCCTTCATCGGGAATAATGACTAGATGCTCTAGCCTTCATCAGGAATAATGACTAGATGCTCCAGCCTTCATCAGGAATAATGACCAGATGCCCCAGCCTCCATCAGGAATAATGACTAGACACTCCAGCCTTCATCAGGAATAATGACTAGATGCTCTAGCCTTCATCAGGAATGATGACTAGATGCTCCAGCCTTCATCAGGAATAATGACTAGATGCTCCAGCCTTCATCAGGAATAATGACTAGATGCTCTACACTTCATCAGGAATAATGACTAGACGCTCTAGCCTTCATCAGGAATAATGACTAGATGCTCCTGCCTTCATCAGGAATAATGACTAGATGCTCTAGCCTTCATCAGGAATAATGACTAGACACTCCTGCCTTCATCAGAAATAATGACTAGATGCTCTAGCCTTCATCAGGAATAATGACTAGATGCTCTAGACTTCATCAGGAATAATGACTAGATGCTCTAGCCTTCATCAGGAATAACGACTAGTTGCTCCTGCGGAATAATGACTAGATACTCTAGCCTTCATCAGGAATAATGACTAGATGCTCTAGCCTTCATCCAGGAATAATGACTAGCCTTCATCAGGAATAATGACTAGATGCTCTAGCCTTCATCAGGAATAATGACTAGATGCTCCTGCCTTCATCAGGAATAATGACTAGATGCTCTAGCCTTCATCGGGAATAATGACTAGATGCTCTAGCCTTCATCAGGAATAATGACTAGATGCTCCAGCCTTCATCAGGAATAATGACTAGATGCTCTAGCCTTCACCAGGAATAATGACTAGATGCTCCAGTCTTCATCAGGAATAATGACTAGATGCCCCTGCCTTCATCAGGAATAATGACTAGATGCTCTAGCCTTCATCGGGAATAATGACTAGATGCTCTAGCCTTCATCAGGAATAATGACTAGATGCTCTAGCCTTCATCAGGAATAATGACTAGATGCTCTAGCCTTAATCAGGAATAATGACTAGATGCCCTAGCCTTCATCAGGAATAATGACTAGATGCTCTAGCCTTCATCAGGAATAATGACTAGATGCTCTAGCCTTCATCAGGAATAATGACTACATGCCCTAGCCTTCATCAGGAATAATGACTAGATGCTCTAGCCTTCATCAGGAATAATGACTAAATGCTCTAGCCTTCATCAGGAATAATGACTAGACGCTCTAGCCTTCATCACGAATAATGACTAGATGCCCTAGCCTTCATCAGGAATAATGACTAGATGCCCTAGCCTTCATCAGGAATAATGACTAGATGCTCTAGCCTTCATCAGGAATAATGACTAGATGCTCTAGCCTTCATCAGGAATAATGACTAGATGCTCTAGTCTTCATCAGGAATAATGACTAGATGCTCTAGCCTTCATCAGGAGTAAAATCAAGAGAGTAAATATTCAAGTTGATAATTGAAAAGGTCCTTGTAATTTTAATATGTCAAGCGAGTTTGTCGAGAGTTCACTTTTGATATTTTTTAAATGTGGCCCATTTCTTGGTTTGTCTGCAAGGAATTTGAGAAGGATCGGCAGAAGCAAATGTTACGAGTCCTCTGAAGTGCTTCAAGTTAGCAAAGAAGGATACAGGGGTGGCAGAGGTATGTGAGGTGTGCCCACGAGATGCAGAACGGTCAATGATGGGAGGTGTGTAATGTGTGACAGCGTCCAGCCAATCAAGATGCTTATAAATTGGTCACACAACAGACACTTCAAACAGCTTAAAAGTGCACACTTTACGATGTACTGCCCTCACTTTAAGTGTGCACCGAACACAACCCAAACGAGCGCCGATTGGAAGAAAACAAACGGGCCAACCTCCTAACCCTTCAAAGAACTAATCCTAACGAAGACTAGCCGAAAGCGTCGAGAGGAAAATTGTATAAGTTATCAAGGAAAATATTCATTCAAAGAATTAACCTGCAAAAATTGAAAAATCAGAATGATTGTAGTGATTGTAGGTAAGGTAGACTCTCAAGCATGTAGCGCACTCTCTGTCAGCAGCCGAGAGACCACCAAAAATGGGGGTGGGGGGGGCAATGTTGACAATATGCCAAAAAAATGTATAAACAGCTGATAATGTCCACAACCAACTCCCAGGTAATAGTTACCAAAATACTTAGTTCTTCGTGTCTCTGTAAAAATGCAGTTGCAGTTGATGTTAAATTAAGGTCATCCTATACTAGTCATCCTATACTAGTACTAGGCAATGGTTTGAGCAGTCCTCAGGCATTGAGGGACGTGGGAGGGGTAAGCATTTCAAGGAAGAAAATGATCTCTCAGAAGTGGAATATAATTAGTGGGACTTCAGTATAATTAAATAACCGGTGAAATGCTGACGATACTCCCTTAAATATCTCGTTGCTATTGATAGCTTCACAGATAGAAGTTAGTCTTTACAGAGGGTGACCTTTTTTTTAATGACATCGTAAGGAAGAGACAGTTGTCTGATTAAATCTGATCCGATTCTGTCATCCTTCCCAAAGCAAGACGCTTTACACATTTCCAAATCGATTTTATCAATGTGCGCACTATAGAGAGCACCTCTGGAATATGTTGTAGAGCCCCCCCCCCGCCTCCACATCTCAGACACTGCTAACACACCAATATGAATTTAGCACCACACAGTCATATTGATGTCAGCAAAAAATAATACAACTCATAAAAATAAAATTAGGGGAGTTCAAGCCTCCCTCCCCCCCATATAATAGAGCACTCACTGCTTGTGTAGTACTATGTATGAACACGGAAGATGACAATACTTTCTGTTTACACATTAGTGGACTTTCAGCTTTCACTTTAGGGGCGAGGCGGCTTCCAGGCACCAGCAAGCCACACTAAAAGAGTTCAGCTGGAGTAACATCCCAGACTTTAGGAGCATGAACTTTGTTTGGTATGGTTAGACCTAGACCACAATTCTAGTGCCAAAAGATAGCACAGAAGAGAGCTATTTTTAGATACTCATTCACTACAACGCATGTGGAAGTATGGGAGCTCTTCTCAGGTTTCGACATTTTCTCACCTTCTGTAACATAAGACAACATTCCATTCACTGGGAGATGGATGGGAAGAATATCGGCACAGGCAGTCCACACTTGTATAAAACTTATCGCTGCCTGTCTAGGGTAAATTTGATG
Organism: Cladorhizidae sp. MBARI D1340-BT2; assembly: GCA_028752905.1. Lineage (NCBI taxonomy): Eukaryota > Metazoa > Porifera > Demospongiae > Poecilosclerida > Cladorhizidae > Cladorhizidae sp. MBARI D1340-BT2. The sequence goes on along the minus strand of JAQNBH010000016.1, from coordinate 51,517,250 downwards.
TACATTGCAAGCTCACGATGTCCTGGACTGTGGCTCTCTAGTGTTCACCAGTTGTCAAAGTTAGGATACACACATACATGCACGCACACCTGCACGTGCGCACACATACACACATAGCATGAATTCATTACAACGCCGAATACCTTGAAACGCTCCTGTGGTGGTCTACTGACAACTATTACATTCACTAAACACTGCCATAGAAGTTTCTTTTGGCCATACCTCTGCAGTGATCTTATGCCCTTGTGCTCTCCCTCCCCTGGGAAGTGCTTGTCTAGGCCTTGTTGGCTGCACAGGATTCCTGTGCCCGCATGTATCCCTGTTTATAGTGCTCGCCTTCACATCTTGCTCTACAGCTCTCTGATGTTTCAAGTGGACCTGATCACACCTTCTACATCCTTTGATCCCATTGTGTTCGAGTTCTCCCACCTACGCCACCCATTCTCTCTCTCTCTCTTTCCTCCATTTTTTCTGTGTGGTTGTGAGTTCCCCCCCCCCCCCCCCTTTTTCCCGTGTGTACATATATGTACTTGCTCCTGCAAATTCAAACAAACTTCTTCCTTAACCCTCTATATAGCCATTATTAGTTTCTCCCTCTATAGCCAAAATGTGCCTCCTAGAAGACAAGCTAATATGCATAATAACCTAGTCATTGGTGGCCGCACTTGAATGGGGAAAACAAGATCACTTAAAATATATTTATATTTTAATTACATGCAACCTCTGATGACCACGGCCTTTGCCGACAGCTCTCGAGCAATACAGGTCTCACAAAATACCGATACTTTTAAATGTCTGCCTAATGCTTCATGAGCCACACCCTCCACCTAACATTAGTCTACCCTCACCCCATAACAACTGATTTGATCTAAAGCTAAGAGCTATTTACACGTGGGAATGTACAAAGAGCATGTCATGAATTATTAAAACAGCCTTCTTGAAACCATCAATTTAGTTAAAAGCCCTAAATGAGGCGCTAATTAGGGCCAATTAGAAACCACTTTCTTGAATTAGACATAGGTGGCAGCTGGTACTTCTTCAGGTCCCCTAGCCCTAGCCCTAGCCCTAGCCCCTGTGGATTCTGTTGGAGGGCCTGTAAGATGTTGCTCGGCCTTGTGTGCCCCAATACGCGATACATGTTGGTCGTCAACTCCTTTTTTAGCATGCATGAAAAAATATTTTTGAAGACTGTACCTTATCTTCAATATTATTCCGTACTTGTTGGAGTATAGGTCGCGCCAGGGTACGAGTCACTCCCCCAAAGTGAGCAACGCATTACAAATATTTCATAATTGCCTGGCACAAGTTGCACTCTAAACCTAGCACACATCTAACAGCGTGCAGGAACTAGAGAGGATGTGACCTCATCTTGGTGGGGCGTGGTCAGCTGGGTCTTCTTCTCCACCCACTCTCGCACTAGCTTTCCTCTTTACTCCGTATTCCCTTTCAGCTCTTCTGTTCCGACTTCTCTGCAAATGCAGCAACCTTGAGCTTCAACGCTGCAGTGTAGCCCAGATGCTTGTTCTAGACATTTCACGCTAACACTACAAAGAATATCAAGAGCGTTGCAGCTAACCACATTAATGAGGTCATGTCCGCTGTGACCACGCCCAGTGATTCATTCCAACTCGTGAGCAAAACATAGTAACCACACCCCTAAAATGGAGATGATTTGGTGCTGGGTGCTGCTGCAGCTTATAGTCGGGGCAGATAAGTGGTATACGTACATATTAGGTATCCTCGCCAGGTTCCTGTTATTCATCTCGTAACCTCTAGCTGCACAGAAAGGTCGAAGTGTTCCTAACCAATGAATAGAAAGCCATTCAGTCTCTCCTGACTTTGGGTGCACGTGTCACTGCTATCTCCCAACCATAACCAATGAATAGAAAGCCATTCAGTCTCTCCTGACTTTGGGTGCACGTGTCACTGCTATCTCCCAACCATAACCAACGAATAGAAAGCCAGGCAGTCTCTCCTGACTTTGGGTGCACGTGTCACTGCTATCTCCCAACCATAACCAACGAATAGAAAGCCAGGCAGTCTCTCCTGACTTTGGGTGCACGTGTCACTGCTATCTCCCAACCATAACCAACGAATAGAAAGCCAGGCAGTCTCTCCTGACTTTGGGTGCACGTGTCACTGCTATCTCCCAACCATCCTGTTCATATGGGAATATTATCCCTCGAAACCATCGCTTTCCTGGCACCCCCCGGTAAAACCATAAAAGGTCTGGCTTTTTGGAAGTAGAATCAAACTCACTAAGCGTGCACCGGGTTCCAGTTATATGCATCAAAATGGTGCCTCCAAGTGTCAGTGCAGCTTCACCAGTGACAGCAGCCCTCTTGGCAGTCCAGGATTCAATGCCACATAGATAAATGACAAGTTCCAGTCTGAGTGGTCTACAAGTACCGCCGCATGAAGCCCAGCAGCAGAGGAACCTGCGCATTCTTAAGGTATCCAACATGAATTTTTCAGTGGCTTAGTCAGGCAAGGAGTGCAACCACACGCAGCATTTGTAAGACTAGTTGTCCCCTGCCCTCCCCCACCTCCCCCTGTTTGTTTGAACAGCTGGACATTCATAGCCATTATTGTTATTCTACTGTAAGTTTCTTGTCAATAGCATATAGTATTAATCTAGTGTCTGTGAATGTGACGGCCTTCACAGCACCATTGTACAAGTACTACTCGTGCCTTGATATTGTAACTATAGTAACTGATCATTATTTTTAACTTAAAAAATGTTAAAATTGAGGGGTTGGAGGTGTGTCTACTATTTTAGTAACAAAATAAAGCACACCCTGATAGAACTATTTAAAATACATTGCTGACTATGAAGTGTGTGTATGCAATGGAGCTCTGAAGAGAGGAAACATACTTTTTCAATTTTGCCAACATACCTCAGATTAACCCAACCACTCAACTTCCATGTACTATCCGACCCCAGATCAACACCCAGGCAGGGGTTATGGCAGCTATAGCTGGTCCCACAGTGAAGATCATTTAACCCAATGAATCCTCCAGAGCTGTCCAGGAATCCTCCAGAGCTGTCCAGGGATCGATCCTACAGAGCTGTCCAGCTCCAGAGCTGTCCAGGAATCCTATAGAGCTGTCCAGGAATCCTCCAGAGCTGTCCAGGAATCCTATAGAGCTGTCCAGGAATCCTCCAGAGCTGTCCAGGGATCCTACAGAGCTGTCCAGGAATCCTCCAGAGCTGTCCAGGAATCCTCCAGAGCTGTCCAGGGATCCTACAGAGCTGTCCAGGGATCCTACAGAGCTGTCCAGGAATCCTCCAGAGCTGTCCAGGAATCCTCCAGAGCTGTCCAGGAATCCTATAGAGCTGTCCAGAGATCCTCCAGAGCTGTCCAGGGATCCTCCAGAGCGGTCCAGGAATCCTACAGAGCTGTCCAGGAATCCTCCAGAGCTGTCCAGGAATCCTACAGAGCTGTCCAGGGATCCTGTACAGAGCTGTCCAGGGATCCTCCAGAGCTGTCCAGGAATCCTACAGAGCTATCCAGGAATCCCACAGAGCTGTCCAGGAATCCTCCAGAGCTGTCCAGGAATCTTCCAGAGCTGTCCAGGAATTCTACAGAGCTGTCCAGGAATCCTACAGAGCTGTCCAGGAATCCTATAGAGATCCTCCAGAGCTGTCCAGAGATCCTACAGAGCTGTCCAGGAATCCTACAGAGCTGTCCAGGAATCCTATAGAGCTGTCCAGAGATCCTCCAGAGCTGTCCAGAGCTGTCCAGGAATCCTCCAGAGCTGTCCAGGAATCCTACAGAGCTGTCCAGGAATCCTACAGAGCTGTCCAGGAATCCTACAGAGCTGTCCAGGAATCCTATAGAGCTGTCCAGGAATCCTCCAGAGCTGTCCAGAGATCCTACAGAGCTGTCCAGGAATCCTCCAGAGCTGTCCAGAGATCCTACAGAGCTGTCCAGGGATCTTACAGAGCTGTCCAGAGATCCTACAGAGCTGTCCAGGGATCCTACAGAGCTGTCCAGGAATCCTACAGAGCTGTCCAGGAATCCTCCAGAGCTGTCCAGGAATCCTCCAGAGCTGTCCAGGAATCCTCCAGAGCTGTCCAGGAATCCTCCAGAGCTGTCCAGGAATCCTCCAGAGCTGTCCAGGGATCCTACAGAGCTGTCCAGGAATCCTCCAGAGCTGTCCAGGGATCCTACAGAACTGTCCAGGGATACTACAGAGCTGTCATGAACCTTACAGAGCTGTTCAGGAATCCTCCAGAGCTGTCCAGGAATCCTCCAGAGCTGTCCAGAGATCCTACAGAGCTGACCAGGGATCCCACAGAGCTGTCCAGGAATCCCACAGAGCTGTCCAGGAATCCTACAGAGCTGTCAGGGATCCTACAGAGCTATCATGAATCCTACAAAACTGTAAGGATCCTACAGAGCTGTCTGGGATCCTACAGAGCTGTCATGAATCCTACAAAACTGTAGGGATCCTACAGAGCTATCCAGGGATCCTACAGAGCTTTCCAGGAAAAAGGTCAATCATCAGTGCCCACACCACTTACATAATTAGTGTTTCATTGTGAGCCAGAACATGGTGCTCCATTATACACTCACAAGAAGTTGACCTTTTTTTTGCTACTACATGTACCTCTGGGAATAGTGTCCGTGATGAAAGACTACCCACTGCTTCACATCTCACTGAACCAACCCCTAGCTGTTATTAAGAAACAAAATGAATCTATGTGTGTGCATGTGTTAGCTAGCTGAACCCCACAGGCCAATCCAGACCAAACCTAGTGTGGCTTTTAGGAACCACCCAAGAAAGGTTTGATTTTGCTTTTAGGAATGGAAGAATTAACCCATTTTAGGATATTTGAGATCATTGACCATTTCGTTTAGGAATATGTGTAACTCATTCCAAAAAGCAGCTTATTTTGGATAGAATGACTTTCCAATGACAACTTAAAATTTGATTATCAAAGTTTACCGAAATATCGAGAAACAACCTGGTCGTCATTATTTTTTGTACGTCGGCTGAGAGTTGTTGTTTTTTTTGCGGCTTTTCTTGGCTTAAAACCTTCCTTTGGTAGTCTTTGATAATGCCGCACAAAATTTGGTCCAGATCAGCCCATGGGTTCCCATGGGTTCCAGAGTTATAAGCACACATGCACGCACATGCACACAACATGCACACACACACACAAGCTATAACAATGCACTCGTGATCGACACTTCGTCACTTCTCTTCTTTTTTTAACTTAATTACAACACTAAGTAACCCTGTTAAATATCTTTGCACGAGAAGGTTGGGTTTATATAGTATGTACACATGCAGAGATTCCAAGGTGCTTCTGGTGCCGCCACATATAAAAAGAGCTAGCAGTGATGCACTTTGCAACAAAATCCAATCATTCAACCCGTCTGATTTTTGACTGGGCCATACTTAACAGCTTCATTACCGCACTATAGACTTATCGTACTCTCCAATAGCTTCAAACAACATTTAGGCAGCAAAATAATCAACCACGCTACATTTAGGCTGCAGACTTAACCAACCAGTATCAAACAACCAAGCTGCTTTTGGAGAACATGGCCGCTTCTTCCCGCCTTTTTCTTCCTTTTTTCCTTTTCTTTTCATGCCGCAGCTATGGCTCTGACTAGCTTCCAGAGACGCCTAGTCATGCCCCGAGTATACTGGCCAAGCAAGCCACACGAGTTACTGGCCAAGCCAGCCATACTACGAGTATGCAAGCCATACTACGAGTATGCAAGCCATACCACAAGTACACTGGCTAAGCAAGCCATACCTTCCAATGTTTTAGCGAGGATACAACAGCCAGCACACATGCATCTCTGTAATCGCTCGAAAATTGCACTTTTTAAATCCCATAAGACACATCTCTTTATACCCAATTTCATGTCTAAAGCACACTGAGAGCTTATCTTTGCCACTAAAATCATGGGGGGGGGGGAGACACTGAGAGCTTATCTTTGCCACTAAAATCATGGGGGGGGGGGGGGGGGGGGGGGGTTGAGGGGTGAGCAATGGATCACTGATAAGCCACCTAAGAGGAGAAAATCGCCATCACTACAAGTCCCACTCAAGGCAACTCTGATACCCACACCAGGAAATATAAGCGTCAAAGATTCTTGCTCCTAATATCATTAGCTTTGTTGTCTGTGGCATGCTTTTTTTGGCAGTTGTTGACCTTCAAGGAGATACCAGTGGACCGACTTTTGGATGCAGCAATGAAGCCTTTCAGTGTCATCTTTTACAGCAGCTATGGTGGTTAGCATCATCAAAATAGCAACATTTCTCTGGTGCCTATGAAAGGGGAGGGGGAGAGCTTGGCTGCCTTGCCAGAATTTATCATCTTACCAATAGCAAAGGTGATATGATCGGTTGTGGTAGGCATAACTGATTTCCCTGTTTAACCACACCTTCTCTGATTTCCCTGTTTAACCCCACCTTCTCTGATTTCTCTGTTTAACCCCACCTTCTCTGCCACACACACATCACACACACAACACACACACATCACCACCTACACATCACCACCTACACAACAACAAAAAAGCACACAGAAATTAGTTTAGACAACATGACAACCGATTCTGCAAAGTATGTAATTGGTGTTGATCGGCATACTCAAATATTATGCGGCGAGTGCTAAGCAAAAAAGTGCTGATTAACATCATGCATTTTAGGATGTTGCCCTTTAGCAACTGTTTCACGAGTTATTATTACATGCATGAAGGTTTTACTAACATTTGTGTGTGCATGCAGCCTTACAATAATACTGTTATCTGTTTTACTGCAGCTCATTCCACTTGTATCAGAATGCTCTTAATGACTACACACACCCATATTTATTATTGTAAAACAACTCACTTCCCATATACATACACACCAACCAAGCTTACACCAACCACAACAACAAACTCTACAAAAAGAGCTGAGTGCACGCACTTGCGCAGTTCCTGATGAGCTCGGCAGTCCAAGCCTCTCGATGCCTTCTCTGAGCTCCTGCAGGTCAATCTTCCCATCTTTGTTCTTATCTAGCTTCTCGAATAACAAAGAAAATCGCTCTTCGTCCTCTTTGCTGTCTTTAGAGGCACCTCCCGCTGTCGAGTCCATGGCAGATGGCCCGTCGTTATTCTGTCATCTGAAGACTAGACCGCTTTTCGCTTCAATATTACTTCGTTATCCGAAATACTTAGTTCGCCCATGCGCGACTCTCGCTATATATTTTTTTTACAGTGGATCAAATTAATTGGACATGCAAAGGAAGACATAACAGCCATCGTTTTAAACGCAAACAATTAACTGGGGGACTAACTTACTACTAGCGCAAGAATATAATGCCAGTAGGCCACGCCCTGAAAGCGCCAAATGGAGCTGATTGCGCTTCTTTTTTTTGCGTCATGTTTTTCTCCCTCTCTCTCAATTGGCGCTAAGAGGACCCGGGCGAGAGGGAGGGGTTTAGGATAGCCTGCGGTCCTTTGGGGCTCTTTTGTGACAGTTTTTTCATGCACGACTAAGCTAGGAAGCTCAGAAAGGTGTGGATATGGGCTGTTGCATTAGGTAACATTAGGTAACATTAAACACTGACTAACGACTAACTGGAAGCCATCTTACTGAGTTCTACTATGCTCCTCTCCATCTAATGTAGAAGTAATCACAATCTAAGTTGTTGGCAATACTCATCCAACTTTACTCTGCATAGTTTACGTCCCTTTACCCTCAAACATGCCGATCTTCTTAACTAACTCGATAGCTTTTCCATTTGATGATCCAGTAATTATAATGGGTGACTAACTTCCCCGACTGACTTTCCTACTCCTGCATAACTAAGAGAGCCTTCAAAATTTCAGGTCTCCTACGATGATCTTTAAGTTCTTTCAACTCTATCTCGGCTAAAGAACAGTTGTACTTTGCATTTATGAGATCTCAAATAACATGCCTCTTCCATCTGGCGTCCACTCGCAAACACATATCCACCTTTGAAAGAATTCCAAGAGCTACCAAATATTTATTAAATGACTACACTTCTACACTAACTATAAAGTCTCCTACCGCTCCTGATGCTCCTAAAACTCCTTGATGTTGTGTTTTTATGTTGACCACACCGTACCACATGGACATGCCACACTGATCACATTCACCGATTCCTCAACAAGATCATTAGAACATTCCAACATTAGAAACCTTCCAATTTGTCTCATCACTTGTACTCCAACAGGTTGTCATGTCTCGGGAATGCTCTACCTTCAATTGACCTGATGTGGTATCATTCCCGTGAGCACATCTTGCCTCTGTCCCAGTTCCAACTTTTCATCACTTCCAAGACCCATAAACCCATGTTTTAACACCATAGACTTCCTGCTTGCACCTTGTTCATCCATTTACAAAACAGGAACTCAGCACCAGTTACTGTCTGCCCTTCAGTGCCACCTTATAAAACCTCTTGATCTTCTAGTAAATTTCTTATACATATGCACACATGTAGTACTGTAAAGTGATAATAATAAAATAAAGTATGTGGTTGCTTCTAGTGAGGCAGAGTATGTGCATGCACATATGTAGTACTGTAAAGTGATAATAATAAAATAAAGTATGTGGTTGCTTCTAGTGAGGCAGAGTATGTGCATGCACATATGTGGTACTGTAAAGTGATAATAAAATAATAATAATATAATAAAGTATGTGGTAGCTTCTAGTGAGGCAGAATATGTGCATGCACATAATTATGTAGTACTGTAAAGTGATAATAATAAAATAAAGTATGTGGTTGCTTCTAATGAGTATGTACATTCAGGAAGCTGGAAGCAACACAGAAGAAAGTGTAGGAGACTGTTTAGAATTAGCAGACCTCTCCCAATATATCCCCCAATATCTTTAACCTTGTAACCCCCATCACTATACCTGTGGCCTCCAACATATCCCCAAGCAGCACTGCTCTCCCCAACATTACTGATCTTATGACTCCCCCTCCCAATATATCCCCCAACATTACTGGTTTTGTGAACCCCCCCCCCCCCCCCCCCCAGTATACCTCCTCCAACATCACCAGTCTTGTGACCCCAATATCTCCCAATATCAGTCTTGGACCCCCTCCCAATATACCCCCAAATGACCAGTCTTGGACCCCCTCCCAATATACCCCCAAATCACCAGTCTTGTGACCCCCTCCCAATATATACCCCAATATTGTGACCTCACCCCCCATTCCCCAACTCCAGTGTATACCCAACATCATAAAAAAGTCTCAAGTTTGAAATCAAGGTGGAGTGTAATATGCAGCAGATATACTGTACTACGCATATACATATCGAGCAGGTAAAATAAGAAGTATGCATTAATGCATGTTCATTGATAATAGAGCTCAATGTTCATCCCATCATGGATCTCATCTGAGAGTTCACTAAGTCAAAGAAAGCCAAACTTGTGAGTATACATACATAAGGAGTGGCATCAATTACCAAGGCAACCAAAACACACACACACACACACCATTTCACCTGTCCACTGGAATTGTTACCAGTGCTTGTGAAGTTTAGTACATAGGACTCGACAAAGGGCTCTCTATAGCAATATTGGAATATATGTGGGGAACTATTCTGCAAACTGTAAATACAGGTCAAAGAATATTCTGAGGATACAATCTTCCAGCTTGATGTGGTCTTTAAATACTGTGTACCTGCACAGAAAAAATTAACAAATTAACGGGTTTTGTATGACCTCTGGTACTTCTCATGTTCACCAGAATCCTTTATAACCTTGCAGGTTAATCTTGTGCATAAATACAGGAGATAAACATGTTATGTTATGGCATTGTATTGTAATTACACCATAAAAAGACAATCATTGCATAATCATAGTATTAACAGACATGCCAACCGTCCCAGATTTGGATCACCCAGGAAAATGGCCTTCTGTCCCGGTGTCCCAGAAACTTATGATTGTCCTAGGATTAATGCCTGCAAATGTGGTCACGCCTACTTATGTGCTTTAATTAGAGTAATGGTGGATTAGGAGATGTGGCTATGGCTGATGATCTGCTAGGACACAAACGAAAGAGACCAGCAAATGGCAGTCTGAATGGACACGGTTGAATATGTCAGCAAGTCAAAGAGGCTCCATCGATGTTCATTGCAACGTTTATGCAGTAGGCATCACAGATTTGGAACGCTCCCATTATAACTTCCTCTCACAACTGGCAAAGACCTTCTACACTCCAATGCAGAACCAGAAAGGCTCTTTGGCATGGTTCGAAAGATTGGAACAAACCCAAGGAGATTACTTAGATCCTTCCACAGTTTGTGGCCTGCTAAGTGCTCAAAGACCCTTGTTGTTCTTCCACACTCCAATGCAGAACTAGAAAGGCTCTTTGGCATGGTTCGAAAGATTGGAACAAACCCAAAGAGATGCTTAGATCCCTCCACATTTTGTGGCCTGCCAAGTACTCAGGTGCACAATGACAAACTCTTGAAAGCAAACTCATGGTCTCAAGACAGTGACTCGTAGAAGTTTGGGAAGTATTTCTTCAAGTTCTTGAAGCAAGAGTTTATAATCTCATAATTACATAATTACACTTTTTTTCAAATGAAATTGAGTGTCCATGAAAAAAATGGCATTAGTTGCAAAATATGTCCAGGGGGTGTTTAAGGTTGGCAAGTATGATATATACATGTATACATTATAATAGTTACCACAGAAATATTTAACTAACTCTAGTTGTTCAGTTTGTGCAGAGTCAGCAAGACCACATACTATATATATACATGTATATATACATATACATGTATATATACATACATGATTGAAGTAGGTAGAGCCACATGCAGAGAGAACTTGTTTTACGGTTCTAGCCTGCTGGATTGAGAGAGCTTATGGCTGTAATGACAGCTCCTGCTGGATCGGGAGAGCTTATGGCTGTAGTGACAGCTCCTGCTGGATTGAGAGAGCTTATGGCTGTAATGACAGCTCCTGCTGGATTGAGAGAGCTTATGGCTGTAGTGACAGCTCCTGCTGGATTGAGAGAGCTTATGGCTGTAGTGACAGCTCCTGCTGGATTGAGAGAGCTTATGGCTATAGTGACAGCTCCTGCTGGATTGAGAGAGCTTATGGCTGTAGTGACAGCTCCTGCTGGATTGGGAGAGCTTATGGCTGTAATGACAGCTCCTGTGGATCGGGAGAGCTGATGGCTGTCATGACAGCTCCTGCTAGATTGGGAGAGCTGATGGCTGTCGTGACAGCTCCTGCTGGTTTGGGAGAGCTTATGCTGTTGTGACAGCTCCTGCTGGATTGGGAGAGCTTATGGCTGTAATGACAGCTTCTGCTGGATTGGGAGAGCTTATGCTATTGTGACAGCTCCTGCTGGATTGGGAGAGCTTATGGCAGCTCCTGCTGGATTGGGTGAGCTTATGCTATTATGACAGCTCCTGCTGGATTGAGAGAGCTTATGGCTGTAGTGACAGCTCCTGCTGGATTGGGAGAGCTTATGGCTATCATGACAACTCATTCTGGATTGAGCTTATGGCTGTATTGATAGCTCCTGCCGGATTAGGAGAGCTTATGGCTGTCATGACAGCTCCTGCTGGATTGAGCTTATGGCTGTAGTGACAGCTCCTGCTGGATTGAGAAAGCTTACTGTTTGTGGGGGACGACCAATAAATGTGCAGCTGTTTGTGTGTGGAGGAACGACCAATAAATGTGCAGCTGTTTGTGGGGGAACGACCAATAAATGTGCAGCTGTTTGTGTGGGGGAACGACCAATAAATGTGGCAGCTGTTTGTGTGTGGGGGAACGACCAATAAATGTGCAGCTGTTTGTGGGGGAACGACCAATAAATGTGTAGCTGTTTGTGGGGGAACGACCAATAAATGTGCAGCTGTTTGTGGGGGAACGACCAATAAATGTGCAGCTGTTTGTGTGGGGGGGGAACGACCAATAAATGTGCAGCTGTTTGTGTGTGGGGGAACGACCAATAAATGTGCAGCTGTTTGTGGGAACGACCAATAAATGTGCAGCTGTTTGTGGGGGAACGACCAATAAATGTGCAGCTGTTTGTGGGGGAACGACCAATAAGTGTGTAGCTGTTTGTGGGGGAACGACCAATAAATGTGCAGCTGTTTGTGGGGGAACGACCAATAAATGTGCAGCTGTTTGTGGGGGAACGACCAATAAATGTGCAGCTGTTTGTGTGGGGGGGAACGACCAATAAATGTGCAGCTGTTTGTGTGTGGGGGAACGACCAATAAATGTGCAGCTGTTTGTGGGGGAACGACCAATAAATGTGTAGCTGTTTGTGGGGGAACGACCAATAAATGTGCAGCTGTTTGTGGGGGAACGACCAATAAATGTGCAGCTGTTTGTGGGGGAACGACCAATAAATGTGCAGCTGTTTGTGGGGGAACGACCAATAAATGTGCAGCTGTTGTGTGGGGGGGAACGACCAATAAATGTGCAGCTGTTTGTGGGGGAACGACCAATAAATGTGCAGCTGTTTGTGGGGGAACGACCAATAAATGTGCAGCTGTTTGTGGGGGAACAACCAATAAATGTGCAGCTGTTTGTGTGTGGGAGAATGACCAATAAATGTGCAGCTGTTTGTGGGGGAACGACCAATAAATGTGCAGCTGTTTGTGTGTGGGGGAACGACCAATAAATGTGCAGCTGTTTGTGGGGGAACGACCAATAAATGTGCAGCTGTTTGTGTGTGGGGGAGCGACCAATAAATGTGCAGCTGTTTGTGGGGGAACGACCAATAAATGTGTAGCTGTTTGTGGGGGAACGACCAATAAATGTGCAGCTGTTTGTGGGGAACGACCAATAAATGTGCAGCTGTTTGTGTGTGGGAGAATGACCAATAAATGTGCAGCTGTTTGTGGGGGAACGACCAATAAATGTGCAGCTGTTTGTGTGTGGGGGAACGACCAATAAATGTGCAGCTGTTTGTGGGGAACGACCAATAAATGTGCAGCTGTTTGTGGGGGAACGACCAATAAATGTGCAGCTGTTTGTGGGGGAACGACCAATAAATGTGCAGCTGTTTGTGTGTGGGGGAACGACCAATAAATGTGCAGCTGTTTGTGAGGGAACGACCAATAAATGTGCAGCTGTTTGTGTGTGGGGGAACGACCAATAAATGTGCAGCTGTTTGTGGGGGAACGACCAATAAATGTGCAGCTGTTTGTGTGTGGGGGAACGACCAATAAATGTGCAGCTGTTTGTGTGTGGGGGAACGACCAATAAATGTGCAGCTGTTTGTGGGGGAACGACCAATAAATGTGCAGCTGTTTGTGTGTGGGGGAACGACCAATAAATGTGCAGCTGTTTGTGAGGGAACGACCAATAAATGTGCAGCTGTTTGTGTGTGGGAGAATGACCAATAAATGTGCAGCTGTTTGTGGGGGAACGACCAATAAATGTGCAGCTGTTTGTGGGGGAACGACCAATAAATGTGCAGCTGTTTGTGTGTGGGGGAACGACCAATAAATGTGCAGCTGTTTGTGAGAGAACGACCAATAAATGTGCAGCTGTTTGTGTGTGGGAGAATGACCAATAAATGTGCAGCTGTTTGTGGGGGAACGACCAATAAATGTGCAGCTGTTTTAAAATAAGTATCCGCAATCAACAGATTCGAGTCCAATTTGGAAGTAGTTATACTTGCAACAGTCAAAATTGCACTTGGATGGACCAAAATACACGCAGCTGCCTATTAATTCATCATATAGTATGAGCCCGTTTGTCATCTGCCACTTGTAAAAAGCCACTATTTATTGACTCTGCTCCTCACATGCAGGGTATGGGTGTGGCTAGCACTACAATGACCAACATTTACATGCTTCACATGCAGGGTGTGGGTGTGGCTAGCACTACAATGACCAACATTTACATGCTTCACATGCAGGGTGTGGGTGTGGCTAGCACTACAATGACCAACATTTACATGCTTCACATGCAGGGTGTGGGTGTGGCTAGCACTACAATGACCAACATTTACATGCTTCACATGCAGGGTGTGGGTGTGGCCAGGACTACAATGAACAACATTTACATGTATCACATGCAGGGTGTGGGTGTGGCTATGACTACAATGACCAACATTTACATGCGTCACATGCAGGGTATGGGTGTGGCTATGACTACAATGACCAATATTTACATGCTTCACATGCAGGGTGTGGGTGTGGCTATGACTATAATGACCAACATTTACATGCTTCACATACAGGGTGTGGGTGTGGCTAGGCCCACAATGAGCATAGAGTACGAGGGGGAAAAGGAAACAATTCTCTCAATGCCAACTAAATGTGCAACACACCCGGCTATCTGCCCTCAATGCTCTTGCCCTTAAAAGGAATAAACATCCCTGGTGGGATGGAGAGGAACAGGACAGTCATGGTGGGGTAGAGAGGAACAGGACAGTCCTGGTGGGATAGAGAGGAACAGGACAGTCCTGGTGGGGTAGAGAGGAACAGGACAGTCCTGGTGGGGTGAGAGGAACAGGACAGTCTTGGTGGGGTAGGAGGAACAGGACAGTCCTGGTGGGGTAGAGAGGAACAGGACAGTCCTGGTGGGGTGAGAGGAACAGGACAGTCCTGGTGGAGTAGAGGAACAGGACAGTCTTGGTGGGGTAGAGAGGAACAGGACAGTCCTGGTGGGGTAGAGAGGAACAGGACAGTCCTGGTGGGGTAGGGAGGAACAGGACAATCCTGATGGGGTAGAGAGGAACAGGACAGTCCTGGTGGGGTAGAGAGGAACAGGACAGTCCTGGTTGGGGTGAGAGGAACAGGACAGTCCTGATGGGGTAGAGAGGAACAGGACAGTCCTGGTGGGGTAGAGAGGAACAGGACAGTCCTGGTGGGTTAGAGAGGAACAGGACAGTCCTGGTGGGTTAGAGAGGAACAGGACAGTCCTGGTGGGGTAGAGAGGAACAGGACAGTCCTGGTGGGTAGAGAGGAACAGAGAAAAGAGCCAACAATCCTCAGCCAGAGAGAGGCTGAGAAGGAGTCTAGGTGTCTTTCTTCGCTGAGCTAGTAAGTATGTAGTAAGGTACCATTGAGATGGCCACTTTTGTAAAAACAGCTCAACTCTTTCATCTCCTATTGGCAGGTTTATAGCTTGGGAGTGTGTGGGTGAGTGACACTCCACCAGAGCCTCACCCGACAGCACACACACACACACACACACACACACATGCATGCACGCACAATATACTTGCACAAACACCAGGAGTATTTTCAAGCTGCTGGTGTAGTGTGTGACAGTAAACAGAGAATTTGCAGTTTGGAATGGCAATAAAGCCAAGAGTTATGGCACATGGAAAGGGATTCAATTCTATCAACATGCTGGCACACGGCTGGTGCCCACTTTAAATAGATCCCAAAGCTTCTGTGGGATTGAGGCTGTCAGCATGGGGATTTTCGGCCTATAGGGCAGGGTGGGAGGCATCCGATTTCACAGCAGCCTTCATCACTAAAGTGGCTACCACAGTCTGATCAAGCATGGGGGCTGACCCTGGAATCAGTTTTGCTATCGGAAGCCAGAGAAGTATAGGATTTTTCTGGCTGTGATGTGAGATGCAGAGCATAGAGCCAGTGAAGTAGAGGCTTTTTCTGGTGGCTGTGATGTGAGATGCAGAGCATAGAGCCAGTGAAGTAGAGGCTTTTTCTGGCTGTGATGTGAGATGCAGCAGCATAGAGCCAGAGAAGTAGAGGCTTTTTCTGGTGGCTGTGATGTGAGATGCAGAGCATAGAGCCAGAGAAGTAGAGGCTTTTTCTGGCTGTGATGTGATATGCAGCAGTATAGAGCCAGAGAAGTAGAGGCTTTTTCTGGCTGTGATGTGAGATGCAGAGCATAGAGCCAGGGAAGTAGAGGCTTTTTCTGGCTGTGATGTGAGATGCAGAGCATAGAGCCAGGGAAGTAGAGGCTTTTTTTGGCTGTGATGTGAGATGCAGAGCATAGAGCCAGAGAAGTAGAGGCTTTTTCTGGCTGTGATGTGAGATGCAGAGCATAGAGCCAGAGAAGTAGAGGCTTTTTCTGGCTGTGATGCTGTGATGTGAGATGCAGAGCATAGAGCCAGAGAAGTAGAGGCTTTTTCTGGCTGTGATGTGAGATGCAGAGCATAGAGCCAGTGAAGTAGAGGCTTTTTCTGGCTGTGATGTGAGATGCAGCAGCATAGAGCTAGAGAAGTAGAGGCTTTTTCTGGCTGTGATAAGAGATGCAGAGCATAGAGCCAGTGAAGTAGAGACTTTTTCTGGCTGTGATGTGAGCTGCAGCAGCATAGAGCCAGGGAAGTAGAGGCTTTCTCTGGCTGTGATGTGAGCTGCAGCAGCATAGAGCCAGTGAAGTAGAGGATTTTTCTGGCTGTGATGTGAGCTGCAGCAGTATAGAGCTGTCCTGCGCTCCCCCTGGCCATTCTTTGCATGCCGAGCCAGATTTACATATTCGCACACTAATGGATATCAGTAAAGGTTAGGGTTAAGATAGGGACAAGGGCTAAGGTCAGGGACTATGGCTAAGGTTAAGGTTAGGGAAGGGATTAGAGATAAGGTTAGGGTTAAGGTTAGGATTAAGGCAGGAACAAGAGCCAAGGTTAGGATTAAGGTTAGGGTTAGGATTGGGACTAGGGTTAAGGTTAGTATTAAAGTTAGGGTTACGGAAGGGACTAGGGATAAAGTTAGCATTTAGGTTAGGATTAGGGCAAGAACTAGAGCCAAGATTAGGTTAGGATAGAGCTAAGGTTAGGATTAAGGTTAGGGCATGGACTAGGGCTAAGGTTATGATTAGGGAAAGGAAAACGGTTAAGGTTAGTAACTAATTAGCTAATTGAAGAGTAATCACGTCCCCCCCCCCCCAAAAGACTCTGGCATACTGGGCCTTCCAACAAGAATGTAGACATTAGCAATCCCATCCACAGAGCCAAACATGTGCACTAACATTACTTGTCAATTGCCCCACACACACCGATGGGCTGTTTATGTATTAAAAAAAAACTCCCAGCACTGTCAACCCTTTACCCAGCATGGTAGGCATGCATATCAAGTTGTACCAAGGACAATTCTTTAAACGTCGAGATCAAAGGTCAGGTATGTGTCCTGTTACACTGGTTTTCAAAGTAATACTTACCATTTTTTTAGCACTATCTTATCAGGTCGAGTGCCTGTCTGTGCAGCCACCAACTTCTTCAAATCTCCAATTGTATCATCTGGGCTATATCAAAAATTGTCAAGGAAGCACAATAGAGTGTGTGGCTATCATGTGCTCTCCTAGAAGGGGGCGCTTTGGAAACTACTTAAAGAGTCTATCCCCCCCCCCCCCCACCCAAACCACCCCTTCCCATCAAGTAATTTCCCAAATTCTGATTTGCTATCCCTTTCCATAAAATCTTAAAAAGAAACACTGGTTATATTAGGTAAGGTACACCAAGTGTCTTGTTGCTCACGAGCGGAGGATCGACAGGCACTGGAAATAGAAATTGGTAACACACTTCCCCCTTCAAAATGGAGGGTATTATGGTACAGTACTACATGGTGGCATAACACTACAATACAGTACAATACAGTTCATATCCTTTTTTTCTGATCCACAAGTTCATTTGACTGCACTTTTTTTTAAAGCAACTTTCCTAACCCTAGAAACAGCTCTAACCATGGAAATAGCCCTGCTCCTGACAACCACATATACCATATATACCCTTCGTGTTTAGAATCTATGAAGAAATATATGTAGCTAGAGCCGAGGACTGTCCGAAAATGACTTCTTGGCTAGGATAGAGATTACCTAGATATGTTTACTTATAGGATACTTGCACTTGACCCTCACTTTCTTCCCAAGTCTGTCGTTACAAGTAACTTCTATCATTTCTGAGCTTCACAACCAACGCTTCAAAATCAAAAGGTACAGTATCGCCACATTACAAGACACTTTCTTACTTTGCGTTGTTGTTTTTTTCCGCTTCCTTCCCGCGGTTAAGATTGAAGAGACGTGGTCACACGTGGTGCTGTTAAGATGGTGCGAATGACGACCTTTCCTCACAGCGTAGTAAAAGGTCGTACGACGACGCCAGACTGCTGCTGATGATGGCTGGTCCTGGGGTAGAACAGAGATTGAAGGTCCACTCTGCCTTGTTTGCCTCTATGGCTGAGCTGATACCTCACCAACAAGGGGTCTCTGAGAAGGAAAGTGAAAGTGACGGAGATGGTGTGGTCAATGGTTTCAGTGTGGAGCGTGTGCAGAGTGTCAGTCTGAGTACACTGCAAGGGAAACTGAAAGAGAAGATTGAAGACCTTCACAGAAAAAGAAGTGCTGCTGATGCAAGAGGAGGACAAAAGGAACGAACAGACGAAGCGGTGGCCCAGAAGAGGGAAAAAAGAATGGAGAACCGCAAGAGAAAAAAAGGGCAACGACAGCGGGAGAAGTTGGCCAAAAAGAAAGGAAGTGGAAAGAGTTCAAGACAAGAAGTACCAGAAACTTCGACAAGACCATCAGTCATAGATGAAACTGGACGTGTGGTGTTCAGCAAGTTCGACTTCAGCACAAATGCTCGCAGAGAGGTTAAAGTAGAAGATAAGCCATCAAAAAATAAAGACTACAAGAAGTTACTGGCAAAAGCAGAGGCGGCTCAGAGAAAGTTGGAAGTGATCAAGAATATGGACGAGAGAAGAGGAGAAGAATTGGCAAAGACATTAATGTGGCAGAAGGCATTGGATATGGCACGAGGAACGAAAACAAAGGACGATGTGAAACTGTTGAAAAAGTCTGCCAAGAGGGTTGAAAAGAGAAGGAAGAAGAGCTCTAAGGAGTGGGACGAGAGAAAGAGGTTGGAGAAAATGGCGATAGATAAGCGCCAGGCCAAGAGGAAGTCAAATATTGAGGAACGCAAGGAACAGATGAGATCAAAGAAGATGAAGAAGAGGGGAGGGAAAAGCAAAGGAAGAACTCCTGGTTTCTAGAACTTGCATGATGTAAAAGACCAACATTCCTGATATAATTCTTATGATGTAATGCTGATCCCGAACTCTCTTTTCTTTTGTATGTATAAAATAATGTGGGTGGTTATATATAGCAGGCCTGCAATTAACGTGATGTATGACAAGGCTATATATTTGTATATCATGAACATGTACGTTATCTTCAGATGGCTACTGGATTAGGCAGGGTTAGGACCTGGGCTTGTAATGGCTATGGTAATGGCAGGGGCATTGCAATCCATCTAACGATGCTCAAGAAGTCATCATGATGGTGAAACACTAGGACCCTTGTGTTACGAGGAATCAGTCCAACTGTGTTGAAGTTGCTGTGCCTGTTGATGGAGGCATTACAATATTCCCTCCTCTAGACAGTCGATTATGAAAGAACATATCGGGGATCCCATGCTCGTTGCCTCTCTGGTGACAAACCTGTGGTTTGCTCTAATTGTCCTTAGTGTGCAATTATGAATGATTAATAGGCCTCAGTTAGTTCAAAGTGATTCTCATCTTGACAAGCATGTAGGGTTGGTTCTTATCCAAGTTATACTTATTTCCCAGTTCGTGACCAGAAGCTGATACATCACTCTCATGAGTACATACTTGTTTACGATCATAAGCAAGTCAGGGTTTGTCCAATGAGGGGCAACTGGAGGAATCTGGATATTAAGGGGGGGAGGCATTAATGGTTAAAGAGTTTCTAATGAATTTTAATAATACAATTTCCAGGGGGGGGGGGGCAAAATGGTTCCAACCCCCAAATGAAACCCGGCTTTTGGTATACATGTACATGTTTTTGTATTTGGCTGCTTAGTAATTTCGCGAGTAATATAAACTGAAAGTAATACACGAGTTCATTATTCCTGAAGAAGGCTCGAGTGAGTAGATTTAAAATTGATCAAGAAAGTCTACTTCTTGCTTTGCATGTTAGTATATGTTGTAGTTGAGTGGTGGAGGACTACACCAAGTAGGAGTTCTACAAAATCTAACATTGTCATTTGACCCCAGGAATTTTAAATACTTGTTTCTTTACTACACGCATCGGCACCCGTGTCTTGTCATGAAGGAAACGGGTAATGATCGTCAATACGTAAAATTGCTCAAATACTTGGAGACGTGACATAATGGCTTGAAAATGCACCTAGATGTTGTCCACTGCAAAAAAAATTGCTCTAAACATCCTTTTGTTGATGGTAGTTACCCATGTATGGTCAGTTACAACCTCTGCAGGACTTGTAAATATTGCACAGGAGAACTCGACTAACCAAACATTGGTAAAACATCCTCCTTGGACTTGGTAACAGTCGCCCAGGAGCCAAAACTAAACTGAGAACGATATGTACCTGCATAAAATCCTGGTTGCGTCATCAACAAGGTTAATTTGTATTGGAACACGATTTGCAGTCCAAAGTTTGTATGAAGGGCTACTTGTACGCAAGTATGCGAGTGGGGGAGAGCTTTTTTTTCTTCCACAGTTAATAGCTAATTTATGTGTATTTTTCTCTAGTCATTGTCATTTATTGTATGTACTTAGTGATGGCCTATCTCAAGGCTCAACGGAACAATTTAATAGAATTTTTACATCACTATAATATTAATATACACAAATCAATGTGTTTTGAGTGATGATCGTCTTTAGAAGTTTACTTTACTGTTTTTCTTCCAGATGTCGTATGCATTTTTTTAACTGTTCACACTGTTCAATTCCCGGATCTCTGTTGGTATCTCATTCTATAGCTACAGTTTTGCCTGCCATTCAACGAAGGATTCAATCCAC
Organism: Cladorhizidae sp. MBARI D1340-BT2; assembly: GCA_028752905.1. Taxonomy (NCBI): domain Eukaryota; kingdom Metazoa; phylum Porifera; class Demospongiae; order Poecilosclerida; family Cladorhizidae; species Cladorhizidae sp. MBARI D1340-BT2. The sequence goes on along the minus strand of JAQNBH010000016.1, from coordinate 51,496,529 downwards.
TCCACTCCCCCCGAATCCTTTTAGAGCTACAGCTAAGAAGCTGCCAGCGTGTGAGTTTCAGCTGAGGCATGCACTTTGGTTTCGAGAAGTTAGTGGGAAAACCCATGACCACTAAACTCACAACAAAATGATTCGAGTAAGTATTCCTCAACAAACTAACAAACTATCTAATATCTTGCAGAAACTGCATTGTTGCCAAAAAAAAGTAACCCTTGTGGCTGTAGAAACACTTGCAATTTACCTTTGAGGATGACTTACACCAAATTTTTCTAACCTCCACCTTCCTTCCAAAGTTTAGAAAACATGACCATAAATAGGTATTCCACAAACTATACTGTCTCACAGAACCAGAATTGCTACAGTAAATGGTGAAGCACTTTATAACTTGATTTATAAGGTCCACATGTATCAAGTTTACACATAAAATGTAATTTGCTCATTCCTATCTGATCTTAATACTCGAGTATGTCAAAGGTTAAAGAGCAGTAAAAAAATTTATGTGATTGTTATCAAGTCTGTTAACTACATCGCCGTAGGAACAGGGGGGGCAGGCCCCCCTTATTTTCAGCTACAAAATTCAGGGGGCCCCCTTATGTTCAGCCAGGTTCAACCTCTTATAAACCAAGAAAGGTTCATACATTCATGATTGGATATATCAAGGTGTGAATTAATACAAAGCCACATGTAAATTTTGCATGATGTGTACAAACTACATTTATGGGATTGTCATGTGATCAAAGCAGGTGAATAAGTCCTAGATGCTAGGTGCTGACAGTCATGTGCTCAGTTTAAGCACATGGCCAGCTATCAGAGGTTGTATTGTCCAACCAAAGATCTGTAAGGTAGCAGTATAAGAATCTATGGTCCAACATTGATGGCTCAGAAGAAGATCGGACACTTCTTTAGAATTGCTTCAGCTGATCAGGATCAAACAAATGAATTGGATTCATCAGGAACAGGTAGGATAACTGGCTAAATCAGTGTACTGGGTTTCATATATATCGTGTACAGTGAAGGATCCATCTACTTCAGCAGCTGTGAAGCAGTTGACCTTTCATCTACTTCCAGCAGTACCTGCCAGTGCCAATGTTGCTCTGATCTGTGCACTCCATATCAACCATCCAGTGTAGGTGATTCTAAAACAAGCTTTTCCTATCTCACTGTCACTAAGGATCATGACAATAAAAAATGTCATTCAAGAAAGATACAAACCAATTGGTACAAAATCCATCCTTGGATAACTGTATGCAAATCACAGTACATGTACAAAATTTATTGTGCCACTTGTCGTTATGCTGACAATCAAGGCCTTCTCAGCTTTCCAAGACATAGCCAATCTGCATTCACTCATCTCGGCTTTTCAAATTGGAAGAAAGCACTACAGAAATTTCGTGAACATGAAGCCAGTAGCTTTCACAAGGAAGCTGCTCTAAAAGTTGCAGCAAACTCTCATGTTCTAGGTATAGATGTTCAGCTCATTCACCAACATAGCACTGACCAAAGCCATCATAGATTCATGCTCATACAGCTTCTCAATTTCTATCTCATCAGGGTTTACCCCTTTGTGGGCACAAGGAAGATATGGAGACTTTCAGTGGTAATCTGTATCAATTACTATTACTACAGGCTAAGGATTTCCCTGAAATGATGCCCTGGCTACGACAGAGAGAATATATCTCGCCAGAGATAGGTAATGAAATAATTACAATCATGGGTCTCTCTGTTCTTCGAAAAATTTTGACTGAAATCGATGCCGCTTCTTGGTTTTCAATAATAGTTGATGAAGCATCAGACATAGCTGGCGAAACAAATGTCATTATTAAGAAGGAAGAACCAAAGGCACTCTATGTTCATTGCCTGGCTCACAACCTGTGAAGGATGTAACTAAAACCTGTGATAGAGTGAGAGATGCTATGAATTTTGTGTTTGAATCAACTCTGCTTATTAAAATGTCTCCTAAACGACATAATGGACCTTGTTTGAAAATTTAAGATGGGAGGTATATAACAATTAACACTGGTCAACTATCTCATAAATTAAGAATGTTGTGCCCTACATGTTGGACTGTTAGGCATGCATCCATAGCAAGCATTTTAAAGAACTGCGATACCTTACAAAATGCTTTGGAGGAGATCAGTCAGGGGCACGATGAATATGCTGCAAAAGCAAGTGGAATGGCAACCAAAATGGATAATTTTGATACCCTATTATGGCCTCAAACTAGCTTATCTGGTATTTTCAGCATCTGATCAATTCTCAACCAATTTGCAGGCACAAGACATTACAGTTGAAGAGGCCATAAAGGGAGCTAAATGCTTTGTTTCTTATATGCAATCCCTGAGAAGTGAGGAAAAGTTCGATTCATTTTATGATCAGGTCATTTATGATTCCAAGGACCAACTCTTCCACGAAGAAGTGAAATGCCCAAACGATTTGATGATGGTGCAAGCCCACATATATATGCAAATCCTAAAGAAAGGACAGTCATAATTATGTATTTTGAAGTGACTGCAGCAGAGGTTGAAAGGCGTTTTAATCAGAAAGATCTTGACACTATACAAAACATTGAATCACTTATTCTTGGTTTTGCCAATGGAAGCAATGCTACAGTGATGTCAGCTGCTTATTTGGAAGAATATCTTGACCTAGAGAGATTGAAGACCTGTACAACTTTTGATTTATCGGGACAGCATTTTCAGGAACTACGACTACTATTACAAAAGTAACCAGGATAAGAACCATTTCTGCTGCTATGAATGAAAGTGAAATCTACAAAGGAATGCTTCAGGAAGTGGACAAACTATTAAGATTATACCTGACATATCCTGTCACTTCAGCCGCAGCAGAACGCTCATTTTCTTCCCTCTGTCGAATAAAAGATGTATTTAAGAAAACCATGACCGAATGTCGGTTGAATAACTTATTCTTGTTATATATATGTACACCAAAAACGAACAGATTCTTTAGATTTAACTGAAATAGCTAGGACTTTTGTGTCTGTAAAGCAGAATGAACTACTTTGGAAGATTTGATTACAATTTAAACACATTCTATTTCTATACAACAGGCTTATCTAAAAATGCATACTTATTAAATAGTGCTTAGAAAGAGTGTAGTTGTAAAGTTCCACAATATTATTGGCCCCTCCCCCCATTAAAAGTCATCTCCCTACACCCCTGAACTACAAGGATAAACCAAATGTATTGGTATTGTACCACTTCCGATAATTACCTTGAAGCCTTTGGTGGCTAATGATTATAACATCAACAATGAAGTCCTCAAACACTTGCATGCGCGCATTTGTAACAGAGTTACAAGAGTGGGTGTAACAAGAGATTCCAGACATTTGTAAAAAAATTTTTTTTTAATATTAACTTCCTCACTGTAATCTAGACACCTCAATATTGCACACCATATTATACATCCCTGTTCACTTTATATTTAATAGTAATAATACTAATAAATATACAAATATTTAGACTCGGCTGTCTTAGGGCCTCCTATACATGTCACACATCATTGGAAGCGTCTTGACCCCAGGAAGGATTTGGACTGGGTATTGCCTCCTGGCCCAAAGCTTTAAAACAGCCCAATTAGGGAGGGCACAGGGGGGGCAGTACTGAATTGCAATGTTGAAGATCAGGGTCAGTTTAAAGGAGGTTAGGGGGGTCTTTGGATCCAGGTTTGGGCCATTAGGCAATGCCCCCTGGTCACACCCAAATGCCACCACTTCCCCACTAACAGCCGAACTAGGGCAAATACGGGTTGCAGTGTTGTAGACCGGAGTTGATTTAAGTGGGAGGGGCATCGTGGACCTGGTTTGGGGCCATTAGGCTACACCCCCTGGTCATGCCCCCCCCCCCCCCAAATAATTTAAAACAACCCTAACAGCCATACTTGAGCAGATACAGGGTCAGCACAACCCTAACAGCCATACTTGATCAGATACAGGGTTGGCACTGAAGTGTGCAATGCTGAAGGGCCAATTTATGATTGGGGGGGGGGAGGGGGAAGGGGGAGGGGAGGGGTTACCAAAAAGTCCAACTCGAGCCAACTTGTGGGTGGTACATCCAATTATTGAATGTACTGAAGGATAAAACCATCATCTAAATTATTTGTCCAATGTGGATAGTTTGGGCCTACCCTAGCATCACAAAGCCTCTGTTTTGGTGGCTCTCAGGCCATGCCCCCTGGTCATATCGTGGTAGTAATATCGTGGTGGTAAAAAATAAAAAATAAAAAATAATGATTTTTTTTAAAGTTTAAATTCAAATTTGCAAAGTCCAATATAACAATATAAACTACGTTAGTAGACTGTTATGTGTACATAAACAGCTGGAGCACACACAGGCCTAGAATAGTTATCGATATTCTTGATGCTGTATGTCTGCTGGTTCCGGACACTGAGGGGGCATGATGTGGAGCATTGGTAATCTCCTCCTGACCTGAGAAAAGTGTGGCACACCTATATAATAGGTAGCTACTATAATAATGTGTCTTACTTTTTTGTGTTAGTGATTCCTCCGCTGTTTCCTGTCCTTCTCTCTCTCCTGCCCCCTCGTCATGACTTATATGTGGAGAGCAGCTTATTGAGCTTGCACAGGTTGTAAACTCAAAGTAAGGTGGAGAGCAGCCAAGGTAAAAATTTAGGCACCGTCGAAATCTGAATTGATAACCATAGCAACTCCTGCAGGATGACCATTCTGACCACTTCCCTAATCCACTATTACTATTGCAGATGGTGGAGGCACAGTGCTGTCTCTGGGTGGAGGTTCCCACACATTCATTACCTCCCTCACATGTCCTCTTTCTCTCTCTCCTACGGTTGTCTCCACATAATGGGAAACACGAGGACCACTGTCTCCACCTGCTCCACACACCGGGACATGCCTGACCACTGTCACACGATCTTGCGACTTTTCTGGGTCCTGAAGGACACGATGTGTCCTGTGGTCTCGTGCAGGATCTGGTTCTAATCTGTCGGCCAATACCACAGGAAGCAGAGCATTGATTCCATGAAGACCAGCTAGTCCACGAGGCAGTTGCTATGGAAATATAAATAACAAGGACAACAAGAAGAACAGGGTGGAATAACAACAACAACAACAATAACAATAACAAATAGCTGTAGCAATAATAATAATAGCAACAACTGCATGCAATAAGCAGGTGCTACTGCAATGGAAAAGCCAATGATATCACAACAAGTATAGTAGAGTAGTCCATCACTTGAGAGAGCCTTCCTGTCAAAAGACCAGCTCCAGTAGAAGACAATGCACCAGAGTACACTTACAATACACTTACCTCTAAGCCATAGACCCATCAGGTACCCTAAATACCAGCCTTTCATCAAAAACATTTTCAAACCATAACACCACTTGAAAATCTCTTGTACATTACTCCACAACAGCCGGGAGAGGCACTGCTTGAAGGTTCTAGCGAACACTGCACAGAAATTGTCAATTAGTCATTCTTTGAGCTTAAAATTGTACTTGCACCATGGCTACTAGGAAAAGAATATTACTCATGGAGTTTGTGCTTTAGGAAGAGAGTTATGCACTCAAGTCTTGCTATATACACACGCAGTATTCATGTACTGTACAGAAATACACACAGTAATATAAAGTCAGCCCATCCCATTGCTCCACCAATCTCTAGACCGCCTCTATTGGGAAACTGTTTTGGTGTGGATTTGAAGGTGCTCTCAAAACAAGGGCCACTGTAATAAAAACACCAGCAACAACACAACCAGTATATAGTTCATACGTTCTGGTGTGTCATCACAGTAGAGCCTTTTGACATGATCTAGATCACCATTGCTGACATTTTCCTGCTGCCCAAGTGAGTTGGTAAGCACACGCGAGTCTTTCGGCGTGATGGTGGGTTGGCCATTCCTGGAGAAGGCGTATGCACTGTAGTGCATAATCGAGTAAAAGTCATAGCCTATATTGTTTGTGCTGGCAAAGTCGGAAGACACACGGAAAAACTGCACCTCATACCCTATCACATAGAACAGGTTTTGTGATAAATACATGTATTCATTAAAATATTAATGAATCTTACAATGACCTCAATAATCAACTTGAAATTGTATTCTCTCGACATTTCGACTAGATGCTCTAGCCTTCACCATTCCTGATGAAGGCTAGAGCATCTTAGTCGAAACGTCAAGAGAATACAATTTCGAATTGATTATTGAGAAGGTCATTATTATGTCAACTGATAGTTCATTGAGAATCAAATATAGAAATATACAGACACAAACATTTGATGCCTCCTTTACAATAACTTATAAATTTGGCAGCTGTTCTCTCACGAATTCCCACATCCAATATATATGCCACCGGAAATAATATTGAGGAATACCCATTTCCATTCGATAGAGGGATAAGGTGAAGCTGTGACAATATCTGTGCTAGCAGCCACACTAACATTGAGATATACATGCATGGATGTAGTAACAAGTTACAGCATTTGTGAGATCTTAAAATATTCACTTGTTTAGCATGGATAGATAACAGACCAACAACTAATGCTTGTATTCCGTTTATATTGTGTATCTGTATGCATATATATTTGGCTCCCAGCATTGTGTATGATCTTAAATATTCATTGTTTAACATCTACCTGACCAACAACCATTCATTTTATTCCATTTATTGTACAGTTGTTGCTGCAGTTATTAGGCATGCATAGATCTTTTCTTCAACTGTTGCTGCAGTTATTAGGCATGCATAGATCTTTCACTCTTAATTTTCTGTCTTCAAGCAGCAGTCCTGTGCTAATAATTTTTCTAGCTGCCATTTTTTCTTCCTTCTTTTTGCTGACCTTCCTGCAGCTTTGACTTGTGATGTTGTGTCTGTGAGAAACTCTCATGAGACTAATCCTCAAAGTTGCCCATACAATCAATGGAGAACTGGCTATGTAGAATTAGCAAAGTAGAAGTGTCCAATGGAAAAGCAAGCACCAACCAAGCGGCTAGCACTAGAGAAGTTGCAGGATGGGTGCTACTATATGAATATATACTACCTTGCTGCATCATAGAGTTACACTAAATCTATATTATACAGGAATCTGATCAGAAGAACGCACACATTGCCATGGAGTACTCTATGATGGATGACATCTTTGTGCTGGTAATAACATGATGCTCAATTGTGCTATATATATATATATACATCTCTCTCTCTATATATAATACATTGGCATATATATTATATATATATGATATGATACCTCTCTCAATGTTTTCTCGGTGTATGTTGATATAATGATCACGGTCAGGTCGACTATGTTCGTGCCAGCGTCCCAGTACATGTAGCAACTCGTGCAAGACAGTCCCCATATACTCGCAACCATCACCGATGGACACCTCCTGGACCCCTCCGACACGACCAGTGTAAGAGTAACACCTGGTCCATGACAGCAATAATAACAATAAAAATAGCAGAAATATACACGACCAGGACAAATTATGACTATGCTGATTTTATATTTTATATGGTAATGGTTATCAAACTTACATAGGTAGTCATAGTTTTTGACCACTTCTATCACTAAGGCAAATCTATTTATATGTAAATCTGAGTCTGATTAGGCATAGTTAGAGTTATCCTCTTTGCTTCAGTTTTTAATACAGCTTGATAAAATTAAGAGCCTCTTCTTCCCCCAAGATAGCATTTTTTTCTTTTTCTTGGACAGCTCTCAGATTATGCATGCATTACCCCCTGGAAACTGGATTCAGCTTTCTGTGCTTCTTGGATGTACAGAGTTAACGTCGTTCAACCAGAGTGGGGACCTTTCCGAACTTCAATAATGCTTGCCAATAAAGTAACCACATTGAAGTCGTTTGTTTCATATCTTTGTACTCGTAACTACATGTACCTGCTTAACATTTTGCCCTAGCTCCAAGTGGTATTCCCTTTTGTGCTTCAGGGCTAGACTCTGGAACTGAGAAGTGTAAGTCAGCCCGGAATTAATGCAGTTGCAGTGTCCATTGTATGAGTGTTGGCCATAATTATATATATACGTATACTAGCAGAAATACCTCCCCCATGAATTGATTGTAATTTACATCATTGCACTCCAGTACCGACCCTGAATCTGCCCTAGTTTAACCATTATGAGCATGGCCTGGCCAAGGTGTGTATTCCAACCCCCCCCCCCCAAACAACAACAATAACAACAACAAAAAAACTGGGTCCAAAACCCTCCTGGGGGCAAGACATTTCCAATTATGCGCAACATGTATAAGCCCAAAGGCAGCTGAGTCTATAGCCACACCCACACAGTAGACAGACAAACACTCTCATTTATAGACATAAAATGAAATTTCATCGAAGACCGAGGTATTATTTTGGGGCAGAAGTGAAACGGGAGAAAGGATTGACAACTATGGTGGTAAAGCAATCTATTCTGCCTCATACAATGCATCAGTGTACCTACTAGTGTAACATTCTATCACTTCTGTTAGAGAAATTGCTCATATTCAAGGACTGCTAATAATATTACGTGGTCTAATTATTGTTTATATATACCCGTCTCCTCTGATGAATTGGATGTAGTCTGTCTGTCCATTCCTCGGCACAAATCGTACGCATGTGTGGCCAGCAATCTCTTGCATGGCATCAAAAATCACAGCTCTATGGGTTTGTGCTGCCATAACAAAAACACATAATATAGAATTGAATGACCTTCAGAGTAATAATACAAACACGAGATAAAAATATTCTTAGCAATCAAGGTGTACACATTATACAGGAATCCCATTGAATGGGCTTAAAAATTGTCTAAAGAAGCAATCAATGCTCTCCCGTGGACTTCTACCTCTACTCGTAATTATGCCACCAATGATGCAATAGGATTGACCAACACCAAGTACAGGAAGGCACACTACACGCGAGAAAGAATGACTGTTGCAGGTTCATAACTCACGGAGTCCAGAAGACACACTGTAAGGTACGACTCCTCTGGGCCACACTGCAAAGGGGTCTACCACCACTGCTCTTTCATGGATGTCATGCACATTCTCTGTCTCTCCTCCAAACATATTTGAGCTATACTGCAGTCTGCTAGCCTGTTCGGGAGTCAGACGAATGTCCCCCTCGAAGAGACCCATAGTGTGAATTAGGTCGTTAGGCTTTCCTATGGTGAGGAACATGAAGACATATAATCATAAGTGTATGCGCATAAGGATATTATTATGGCAATGCTTACTAAAATTCACTTCCTCTTCGTCCACCACTACTTCGACTGTTCTCACCCCGCTTCCTGCCGACGTGCTCCCTACCTCAGTTGCTTCTTGTCTGCCATGGTTCTCCTTCGTGTTGCAGTATGTCACATGAGCCAGCTGCAGGAGCATGCAAAGGATAAGCACATGTACATGCAGTGTGGCCAAAGATTTCCAATGAGAACTCTGCATCATCCTGAATCACTTGTGGTGGAAGAGTTGGTATTTTCAAATGTTGAATGAAAGCAAGTTTCCAAAGGATATCAACTTTTTCTGTTCTATGATGAACTGTTGTGGGTTGGCTAGTTGTAATTATCTGCCAATTTTCCAAGATTTGGACAGTTCTATTGGCTATTTATAGTTTCGACTACCCAGGCCCTGTGCCAAGAACCACCTCCACCTCAGCATGTAGAATTAGTGGGGGAACAATACTGTTGAGTTTATATGTGCAGATCAATAGCAGCATGCTCTCCCAAATGCAGCCACCGTCAAAGCATATTATGGTGCTTAGTTTGGAGAAGGTGTGAATGCCTGACTTGCACACTTTGCTGCTCCATGGCTGCAATAAGAGGACATGTAGTGTCATATAATTGGTGAAGGTATTTTAGAGTGATGTCATCATCAGCGCTCCTTCCCCCTTCTTTGAATCCTTCCTCCTTTCGCCTCCTTCTTTACCATTTCTTTAACTGTTATAGTTCATCAATCTTCAAGTTTTGATGTTTTCTTGAGGAGCCCGACAGTTTGGTAGAAAGCAGGAAGCGAAAGTGCTGGTGGTGGTTAGGAGGAGAGCATATAGACGCACACAAAAGAATAATTTTTTCTTGCTTTAACTTTCGTTTCTGTCAAAATCAAGCCATGCCGACAATTTGATGTGGATTGTTCCGAAAGGTCTTTAATGTATTGGCAAAGGACCCGTTTTCCTTTGACGTAATGACCACTCTGAGCCATTCAAAGGCCAGACACGCCCAGATACAATCTCATGACCTCGGTGTCTCCAAAATTCATGCTAATGAGTGTGGGAGCCTGAACTTGGTGGAGGCTTCAGATGAAAGTAAATCTCAAGCCTTGGGTTTCTACTAACCACACCCAGTCACAATCAGCCCCCTCAACACAATTGTCTTTTGAAATAAACAACTTACCAACCACACCCAGTCACAATCAGCCCCCTCAACACAATTGTCTTTTGCTTGCTGGGGGGGGGGGGGGAAGCTTAGAGTGGTTCTAAGTAGGTATTACAATAAAACGTGGGTTATGCTGATAGTTCTGTGAAAGCTATTAAGCTTCCCAGCCTCTTTTTCACTTTTCCACCATTTCAAAAGAGATCAAAAGAAAGCAACTACAAAGCTTGTTCTCAAGAGCCCAGTATCTCTGCCAGACTTCCTGTAGGTTAGTGGAGAGCTATGGGAGAATGTTTCGGGGGAGCTATGGGAGAATGTTTCGGGGGAGCTATGGGAGAATGTTTCAGGGGAGCTATGGGAGAATGTTTCGGGGGAGCTATGGGAGAATGTTTCGGGGGAGCTATGGGAGAATGATTTGTGGGGAGCTGTGGGAGAATGATTTGTGGGGAGCTATGGCAGAATTATTTGTGGGGAGCTATGGGAGAATGATTTGTGGGGAGCTATGGCAGAATTATTTGTGGGGAGCTGTGGGAGAATGATTTGTGGGGAGCTATGGCAGAATTATTTGTGGGGAGCTGTGGGAGAATGATTTGTGGGGAGCTATGGCAGAATTATTTGTGGGGAGCTATGGGAGAATGATTTGTGGGGAGCTATGGCAGAATTATTTGTGGGGAGCTAGAGAATGATTTGTGGGGAGCTATGGGAGAATGATTTGTGGGGAGCTGTGGGAGAATGATTTGTGGGGAGCTGTGGGAGAATGATTTGTGGGGAGCTATGGCAGAATTATTTGTGGGGAGCTATGGGAGAATGATTTGTGGGGAGCTGTGGGAGAATGATTTGTGGGGAGCTGTGGGAGAATGATTTGTGGGGAGCTGTGGGAGAATGATTTGTGGGGAGCTGTGGGAGAATGATTTGTGGGGAGCTGTGGGAGAATGATTTGTGGGAAGCTATGGGAGAATGTTTTGTTGGGGAGCTGTGGGAGAATGTTTTGTGGGGAGCTGTGGGAGAATGTTTTGTGGGGAGCTATGGGATGAAAATGTGCTAATGCTACATCAGGCCACTTTAGTGAGCTTTGAAGCTAATATGTTGTAGAATTATGCATGTGTCCTACTATTAGGGTGCGGTTATTGTGTGGGTAGTTTTATGTTGGTTTGTTGAAAAAACAAAAAAAACTGGAGCGATTGATCCAGTTCATAAGGTTTTCAAGTAAAAGAAGATAATTATAAAACAAAAATCAATTATTTCAACATGCTCCCACCCCTTCAACAATGTGTTAAAGCATATTGCCTAAACATTGAAATCGTTTGACAGGATCTAGCTTCATTCCGTATTTCTTTGAAGGTTCCTGACAAACCAAACTTCAATCACAGACATTTGGGAATGAAAAGTCAAAAAAAAGTAACGAGATCGGACCATGTCATGCTTCTTAATTGAGCACAGTCTATATTCTATATTGGGTATTGTTAGGTAATGGTCTATTCCCTGTCTGCTAAGGTACACACCTCAGCGCCAAGTGTTTGTGCATGGTCCTCCTGTTGCCATTATAATACCTGTATTATATACACATATACTCAAGAGAGAAAATTGAAACACTTTAATCCAGAGGTCCCTACTCTCTTTCAAGGTTCCCTCGCCTTTTGGAATATTGAGCACCCAATGGAGAGCACGGGACACCATACCTTCATCTGTAGAAATGCATGGATCTTAGGGCTGATGCAACTTGTGAATATTGACAGCACTTCTCCCCTTTTAAATGACCTTTCATGAGCCGACTCTCTCATCATGTCAATTTTTTTGTGTGTTATTATTATTATGAATCTAAATCAAGCTATTCTGCTATACATGGATGCTACAAGTAGTATATATACAGAGTATTGTAGTTGCCAGCACATATTGCAAGTAATAATTTTCATGAAACTATGGAGGAAGAATCCCATAAAAAATGGAAAAGAGTGATGGATTCCTCAGAAACAGAAGAAGAGAAGTAATGAGAAAGGTAGAACTAGGAAAAGTGCCCCAAAAAGTGCAGCTCAACCTGATAGTGTCCCTTGTTGCAGCAAAGGAAAGGAAACAACGACAAGCAACATCAACAATGTCCCACTGGATGATATTCTTTTCCTCGCCATCTCACTTTCCCTCCAAAACAATGCACTGTATTCTTTACTAGTAAATTATTATTATCATTATCACTACTTCATTGGACTGGGGGAGGGGGGGGTATGAGTCAAAGGCTAAATAAAGTAACCTCATAGCTTTGCAGATCTGTACTAAACTTGGCAGACAAATTAAGTATGTACATACCAAGGAATATTTGAATGAAAAATCAAAGGTCAAAAGTCATTAGCAGGTCTGCATCCTGTAACTCTGGTTTTTATATTCTGTAATCACAAGCTTTTTAAAAATTACTCTGTTGACACACTTCAGGCCAAAATGTGCTGCCTATAATAAGCTCCCATGAGATGCAAAAGTGATGTTGGCAAAACTTTCAAATACATTTTTTCCTTAGCATGGGGTATATACATAAGTCACCACTATGTGACCATACAGTTGTATTTTTTAGCTTGTGTGCATGATCACAACGATTCTGTGCCAAAATATGTGCTTGTACCAACATGTTCACTTTCTTGTTACCATGGAAAAAATCTACACCTCGGACCTAAATCTGACACTCAGTATCTTTTTCCTTGGACTCTTTGCATACAAACTCAGCAGCAATAGGACTCAATCTGAAGATCTGCTCACTTTCTCTACCATATTAATTTTACTATTAGTCTATTTTTTGCAGTTATCTTGCAATTCCAAACAGATTAATTCTGCCAAGTTCTCCGGTGAATATAAAGAAACATCAATATATGTAATATATAATATATATATACACCATGCAATGACTTTTCAATAATCAACTAAAGAATACACCATGCAACATCAACCACAACAAGAATTGGCATCTTCAGTTGCATTAATGATTGTGTTGCGTAAGAATCAAAACTGTCTTGAAAAAAGAACAGCCATTGGCTGTATCTATTATTAGGTTTGTGCATGTTCACTGTGACCACATGAAGTAGGTGGAGCCATAATTGTCATACAATAGATCAGTATTGAGGTAGCTAGGGAAAAAACAAGACAATGAGCTGCTGTGATAGGAATGAATCGCCATAAAGACTGCCAAGGCATTTTTCCTAGTGAGATCAAACAAATCATAGCCTCGCGCTATTCCTTCTGCCCCTATACAGGTCAGTTTTACATCAAATGAGTACATAATTAAATTATTAACTGGGCCAAAAACTGAGGTCTATATTGTTTGTTCATATCATTACCAGATATTATTTTTGGTATTGCTACTTATAGCCATGTGGTGATCACAGTCCTCATTATATATATACGTCTATTAATAATTAAGTAATCACAAGTACTCTGTTACCTAAAGTTGTGATTTCATACATTTTTCTTGCTGACTTGACTGAATTCCTTTTCTTGGACTTGTTAACATACAAAAGTAGTAACTGAGACCAAATGATATTGAGGTGATGCCTGGGGACACCCTGCTCTCTTTCTACATAATTACTTCAGCGTTAACTATACCTAATTATAAACAGCCAGTTATTATTTTATATTATCACTATTTTTATCACTATTACTACTACTACTACTACTACTACTACTACTACAATTTAATAATGTCATTATTATTATTAATTATTATTGTTATTACTTTGGTGCCATCCTGCAATTTTAATGTGGTATTGCACTCCTGCTATGCCTGCAATACTGCATGCTCAAGGTACTTCACAAAGGCTCACACCAACAATCTTCAATAATCTTAACAACTCACAAAAACCGAACATTACATAAAACCACAATATACTTGTGTGGATAGATTGATACTAAACAACCACAGCATCCAGGTATACAAGATACAAATATATTACAATGACCTTCTCAATAATCAACTTGAAAGTTACTGTCTTTGCATTTCGACCAGATGCTCTAGCCTTCACCAGTTAAACTTAAAGCATCACACTTAACCTGGTCAATGCTGTGTCGATGATGGATGCTTAATATTTCATTTACATACCCACACTGTAATAATAATTTAAACTCTGGTTATTCAGCACCTTGCTTCTAACCCAAACTGCAAGAAAACTAGTGCTTAACTGAATAAGTTCTTGATCCAGACTAGAAAGATTAATTTCTACCTAGCAAAGATGGTTTGTAACAAAGTCACTTAATGGATTTTTATCCACTAAACATCGAGGGACTTAACAACCAGAGTTACGATTAGTATGCTCATAGACAGATCAATTCTACCACCAAGCTCATTGTAAATATGCCAGTATATAAACATGCAACAACAAAGATTGCCAACTTTAATCTGCACATTGCAAGAATCTTGAAGAGAGAACAGCCATTGGCTAGAGGTTGTTGGGTTGTGCATGCTCAACATGACCACTTGAAACAGGCGAGCAATAATTGCCTATAATTTGAGCAAAATAACTTTCCAGATTTGGCCTGCTTGATTGAGAGGGCTGAACGACTTCTCAGTTATTGTGGTGGGCCATACAGACTTTCACGTTTTCTTCTTTCCAGCATTCACCGATTTATTATCTGGACATCTTCTATATAGTATATGCTTACCAATGCACAACACGGTTACTTAACCCCTACCAATGCACAACATGGTTACTTAACCCCTACCAATGCATAACACGGTTACTTAACCCCTACCAATGCACAACACGGTTACTTAACCCCTACCAATGCATAACACGGTTACTTAACCCCTACCAATGCACAACACGGTTACTTAACCCCTACCAATACATATGTATGCATAGAGCAAGGTAGTTAATATGGAAGCACATAGATTTAACTGACGAACTCACAATTGGCATAACAAAATCACAATGGCCTTTTCAATAGGCGAGGAGATATTGGAAGAGGTCAAAGAATCCAAGTACTTGGTAGTATTGTTTGATAGGAAGCTAAGGGGTAATGTTCAGTTAGAGAAGGCACAAGAGTGGGGTGGGAAGGTGACATGGATGAGCAGAGTGAATGGGCAGTTGAAGTAGACAGAGGAAGAATGGTGAGGGAGCTTCTAGTGAAAACTAAGACAGGATGGAGGAATCGCATGGTGGGAAGAATATGAGATCTTGAGGAGGAAATATGTGCTAAAGAATGAGGTTGGATCAGTACATAAGTGGAAGTGAAAATAAGGTGAGAATTGAGAAGGATTGGGTGGAGGAAGTAAACAGCAAAGTACGCTGAATTTGTATAAATTAGCACAAAGAATGGTGCAGGGGTGGTATGTGAGGTTGCATGGTCAAGAAGGTGTGCAGTTACAATTTAGACTGAGGACTGCATCAGCTGGGTTGTTAGAGGATAAGAAGAGATGCTGGGATGAGAGATGTATCATGTGTGATAGTGGAGCAGGCAAAGATGTGGGACATTTCTCAGTGATGTGTGGGGAATTTGAGAGGGATCGGCAGGTACTGGCAGATGAGGTGCACAGAATTGTAGGGGCTGGACAGTGGCTTGATGGGAGTGGGTAAGGATGGAGAGGTGGCATGGCTGCTGGGAAAAGGGTGTGGAGGGAGTAAGTGATGTAGTGATGGAGGAGGTGGGCGAGTGTATGTATTGGGTAGAGAAGTGGCGGCAGAGGAGAAAGGAACTGTTATATAATAAGCTGATGAATGATCTTAGTCCCCTCCCCCTTGAGCAGTCGACTATTGATATTATAAAGTACTGTTGATAATGTTATTAGTGTTAGCTACTGTTACATAGTTTCACACTGTTCTGTAGTATATGTGGTGGCCTTAATAGGCTCAGCAGTATCAAGATTAAATTATCAACTTGAATTTTACTCTCTCGATGTTTCGACTGGATGCTCTAGCCTTCATCAAGAAGAATAATAGTGTATAACAAACTCATGCGAGTCTCTTGAGCATCTCATTATTCCTGATGAAGGCTAGAGCAAGCAGTCAAAATGTCGAGATAATAAAATTCAAGTTGATTATTGATGAATTCATTGTAACACAGATTTAAGTTTATCTGCCTCATGTGACAATTGTGTCATTTATGTTGACACATACTCTTTATATCCACTTCTGCTGATGAATCTGCCAAGAGTCAAATTCAAATGCTTCTCCTTCATCCAACAAGCTGCTCCTTCTTCCAGCCCGAGTCTACAAATCTTTCACGGTCAGTAATGCATTCGTGCGAGCACGCTAACCCCTTCCACCCCACCCCCACCCCCGTTATTTGGCAGTAATGCATTGTAGTTTGTTTATAAGCAACTGGCATTTACCCTTTATACACCATTTTTTAAATGAAATGACATAGAACCATTTGCAGTAGTTGCCATCTGACACAGAGTTTTTGCTGAAGTCCTTCGACGACAGGCTACCAAGTGATGACTCAGACAATGAATTCAGGGTTATGTGTATGAGGGCATTTTTGCAGAGAAAGATGAGCAGCCTACGCTTCACTCGATGTCTGTGTCTACCTGTAGCCCAGGGACAGTGGAGCTTCTTGGACCTTCCAACGAACAAACTACCTCTCTTCAACAGAGTTTTCAACTACTCTATCTCGCCTATCTTGTTCAGCCACTCCCACGCACTCACTTTCAGCTCCTACTCCAATCCTGATTTCACAGGTTATTCATTTATAAAATACATTATAAATTGCAATTATTCATTGAAAAACTGGCTTTTGTCGAGTTTCTTTGTCCAGAAAATAGCTAGCCGTATTTGAAGATGAGATGAAAATTATCATAAAAGCAGTTAACTAGTATTACTCTCACGAACTCTCAGCTTACATAATGTGGATACAATGACTCTCTCAATAATCAACTTAGTTATTGAGAAAGTCATTGCATCTACTATTACTTGAGCTGCACAAGCTCCAGCAAAACTAACAGCTAGCATTCTATTAGAGCTAGTTACTTTACCTAGCTCATGGTCATAATCTGTCAGGAAGAACAAAGTAACTTGGGACTCCCAATCTTAGCTTCTTCAGAAACAATAGTTGGGGCAGGCTTTTGGTCAGTTAAGTTGATCAGTTTACCTCATACTAAACAGCTTGTTCATCTTACCTTCTGTGATGCTTTGCTTCTCGGAAGAGAAGGATGCAACAAGAACCAAATGCTAGTTACCACTCCCTTCCGGGCACTAATTATAAATTTTGCCGACAGAAGAATGTGCTAATATGCACTAAGTTACCTACGAACTAGTATTGGCACTAGCACCACATCCTAGATTTGTTGTTCTCTGACCATAAACTATTACTTCGATGCTAGGGTAAGTGGCTAAAGTGTCATTGATTTTTGATTTCTGTTACTCTGCTAGTCACTTCCTAGATAGCAATTATGAATATATCAAACTTACTTAGTGCTAATAGTGCTTTTGGGGTGTAGAAATGCTTAGCTGTCAGATATCTTCTGGAATTTGCTGTAGCTGAATCATCCTACCCTCTGTGATCTACTTTAATATTACCATAGCTACATCAGCTCCAGTTAAAGTAAAAGCTAGCACTCTATTAGAGCTAGAGCTGAACTTATGATTATGATTTATCACAAAAGATAAATTAACTTGGGACCCCCACTCTGGGAAACAATAATTTGGGCAGTTGATAACCAAGTTTTTAGTCAGTCAGTTATATAGCACTAGATCATGCTACCTTCCATGATGGCACTGCCATAGAGGAGCAGGATGCAACAAGAACTGCATGTTTGTCACCTCACCCTTGCGTTAGTCTCCACTCCCTTGTGTTAGTCACTACTCCTTGTGTTACTCACATACCCTTATGTTAGTCACCACACCCTTGTGTTGTCATTACACTCTTGTGTTAGTCACTACTCCCTTGTGTTACTACTCATCATACCCTTACATTAGTCACCACACCCTTGTGTTAGTCACACCCTTGTGTTAGTCACACACCCTTCTAGGTACTATTTTGCTGACAAAGAATGGGTGTAACTCTAATAAGCTCAAAGTTACTATTCAAAACCAACAACAACTTGGATTTGGCACTGGTGAAGCCTAGATTTGTTGTCTGCTGACCACCTAATTAATTGATCAACTATCACCTCGACGCTAAGGTAAGTAACTAAAGCTTAGAAGCGCCATTGATCTTGTTCACTAGCTAGCAATTTCTTTTCTGTTTAGCAAAACCGTTTTCATGGCAAACTTACGTACTGCCGAAAGCTGTAAAGTGGCTTCTGGGCCTTAGAACCACTTAGACTGCCAGATAACCTCTCGAATAGAGCAACAATTCCATAGAAAATTGAAGTTTGGCATTTTTGGTGGATGGCTTCATGTCTCTCAAAACACCAAGTCTCAGTTGTTCCAAGTGTGTGTGCAATTGGAGAAAGAGGCAATTTGGCAACTCAGGCCGACGTCAAGAAACTTACACTTCACCTCGAGGTGTTCAACTGAAAAGAAATAGCGGGAGGACTACTTGGACAGGAGTTGAAACCAAACACTAGATCATAATATGTACACAAGAAGCTGTCAGTCCCCCCCCCCCACAGATTTCAGTCACTTGCAGCTTGGCATTGCAGATAAGAAGTGGGGGGAGTTATGTCTGGAGAGATGCACAGACAATAATCTGTTACACACCTATTCACAAACTCTCCACTCTTTGGCTGCAATGAGAAGATGTGCAATGGCTACGGTCATATCAAGGGTGGAAAAAGATGTTTAGGATGCCTCCATCACCAATGTTCTTCTTTCTCCTCCTTCTTCTGCCTACATAAATCTCCCTCTCTGTCAGTTCCTTCACCAAACCCCTATCTTCTATTTTCTCCATTCTCTTCTCCTCCTCCTCTTCATCACACTTATTTCCTTTCTCCTTCTTCCCCACCTACATTTCCTGCTTTTCCATCACCACATCACCTGGATCCTCACACACATTGTTTGATACTAGACTAAGATTAGCAGTGCTGCCCTGAGGACAGGCAGAACCAGAATCCATCAAGTTTGTAAAATGGTCGTCCACTGTTGGTGATGATAAAATATCATGACCCAATGATACCAAATTAGTCTCTGAGCCTGATACCATGAGTTGTCGTACACCTCTCACACCCTTCTTATCCATCAGAGCCAGCCTTCCCCTTGCCAACTTGGCACTCATTAGCATGTAATCCGGGGACACAGAGGCCATGAGATTGTGTCTGGCCTTTGAATGAGTTAGAGAGGTAGTGGGGTCATACGAGGAAAATCGAGCCCTCCTCCCACATGTCATGAGATCCTGCATGCTGTTGTGGATGCTTGATGGAGCATCCTCGCTGAAGTATCGGTGTGGTGATGGCGGCCATGTGAGCTTGCGCCTGAGCAGCTTTGGGCTGAAAGGAGATTTGTAGCTCGAGTTGTTCCTCTCATCTACAGCCAACGTCAATGTGACTTGGTGGTGAGGTACAGGGACATCTTTCCCAGAAGTAGGCATGGGGACATCTTTCACAACGATGCAGCTGATGTTGCTTTTATTTATCTTGGTTGTTTGCTTGGCATGGAGCAATGAATCAGATTGGTCTGCAAGTCTGGTTTGTTGCACTTGGTGATTATGCAGGTAATGACTAGAGGGTATTTCCAAAGACCCAGTGTCTACAGTCAAGGCTGGGAGGTGCTTAGAGTGGCTCAGAGCAGGGAACCCAGTACAATGTGGAGCTATGTTATCAGCTCTGGGCCAGCAACTAAGCTTCTCAGCCTCTATTCTCTCTTCCTCAACTACTTCAAAAGGATCAAGAGGAAGAAACTTGAAAGCTTCCCTCTTCCTTAAGAACCAGCGTCTCTGCATGACCTCCATCGGATTTGTGGAGAGCTGTCGGGAGAACGATTTAAGTTCTCTATAACTTCTGCTATGCCTGGTTGCTTTAGTGAGCTTGGAAGTTGAGAGATTGTAGATGTTCTTGTGCAAGTGACATGTGCTACTGGAAGTGTGGGCTCTTGTGTCTGTATTACTATTAGCATTAGTGGTCTGATGCGAGATAGATATTCTTCTGTGCTGGAAGCGGTCGACTAGGCTCGTGGAACTCTTTCTACAGGATAAACAAAATATCATTAGAACATTCTTTTTATAGCTGCTTGCTTGTACACTATTAAAATTAACCAATTGACCACCGGCGTTCTTGAATATCCCTTAAGTTTTTCCCCTCACAATAAACAATCATTAGAATGCAAATGCAATAAGCTATAAGAATCAGCTCCATTGAGGTCAGCAAAGAAAAGCTATGCAGTGCTACATTGTGCAACAAAACTTACAGACCCAGGAGCACCTTCTTTCTCAAGAGCAAAGGTATTCAGAGCAATTCAGGTAAGCAAAAGTGTCTGTGTGGCTTTCCTCCACACAAGGACTTACGGAAACAGTAGTAATGGCCAAGAAGAGACAGTTTATCACAGTAGTTGCAAACATCAGTTACCCCCCCCCCACCCCCCCATTTTTCTCTCTCCCTTCTCTCTCCCGTCGTCGTCAAATTGGAAGGTTTATGAGTGTCTTATAGCAAATCAGCAGTCCACTGGGTATGTTCAGGTAAAAAACCATGTTTAGCATGTAAGCTTCCTATTTTAATGAATGTTCTCCGAGTTTGCATCTGTAGACTCTTATGGACTCTTATGGCAGTCAATAGGTTAACAAAGTATATTAATCAGTACCAAAATTCTTACATCCGATAAAGTTGATGGTCAATATTCTCCAATACTTGAGGAGGGAGGTCTATGCCAGATAAATATAACAAGCTGCTGGGGACAAAAGAAATCCACAAGTTAAAAAATACATATGGATGACACAAACACGAAGGAGAGCATTGGGTATATATGTATATTTTTCACTAACCTCGTTCCCTCTTTCCTGACATTCCGAAGTTCAGTTACCTATATTTGTATAAGTACAAATGAAGTTAAGGCCACAGCTATTCATCTCCCCACCTGCATTAGGTCACATTGGATGTTGAGAATTAGGAAATGGCTATAATGCAATAGTAATCCTAGTCATTAAGAATCCATCAGTACTCCTTGCCAAAGCACTATCGACGAATCAATTTAAAAACCTTACTAAAATTGATTGTTGGTATGACATGTACAAATAGGGAAAATTGTAACTGGACCTTCACAGAGAGGTACTTCAATGGGAATACATGTAGCTTGTGATTGACACTTTTGGCTTGGTAACTGATGGGTGAGGTCCTGGTATCCTTGCAAAAATTATTCTTAAACGTCTAAAAAATTGGTGCTTTGATTTGAGGCCAAGAGGCTATAATTATACTGCTGCCTATTACCTTGGGACCATTGGGTGGTCTTTGACTAGTCTGGCCTAGCTGACCCCAACTTATTTTTTCTTTCGGGTGGGGAAAGAAAAGGGTGTGGTGTCTCTAGCATATACAACTTGTACAGGAATTTAGCATTTCACCAGACAATATTTCGCACATGCAAGTGCTGTAAAGATAACTTGAACTGGCAATGAGTGATATATCTCATTACAATGACCTTCTCAATAATCAGATTGAATTTTTACTCTCTTGACATTTCAACTAGATGCTCTAGCCTTCATCATAGAACATCTAGTCGAAACATTGAGAGAGATCGAGTTAAATATTCAAGTTGATTATTGTAATTTTATTATGTCAACTGAGAGTTCATTGAGAATATATAGCTCATGTTACTTCTATGCTTTCCACTCCAGCAACAAGGCCAAGTTTCCCTTACTTGTGGAGTCAAGTATATACCTGGAATGTAATCAGCACGAGTTCTGCAATCTGATTGAGCTACAACTCTATTTGCTTAACACAAGTCACATGCTAGAGACACCACCATTTTCTTATCCCACTCCAAAGACAAGGAAGTTAACCGTTCAGCTATGCCAGACTAGTGTATGAATGGGAAGGCATTAGTGAGGTACCTACCCTCTCACCTTCTTGACCCCTTTCAAAGAAAGAAGAGGGGTTACTGTAGACCTTTGATATTTGGGAGGAAGAGTGGTTGTTATGCTTAGATTTCTAGCATCACTAGAAAGGTGATATTGTGTAGGAAGCTTATTTATGGCAAGGCTAGTAGCCGGAAATTTGAGAGCTTGTTGGGAGAATTGATTTTGTCTTCCAGGCTTCCATAGGAGGACAGGGGTGTAGGCCATCTCCATTTGGTTATCACCAAGAGAGTTGTAATCATCTCCATCATTTTCCAGCACTATTTGGACATAGTGGATTTTTGGTTCATTCAAAGTAGTGGGATGGGATGGAATTTGTTTAAGTTTGTCTGCACCAGTGAAGCTTGAGAGGAGCATGGATTGACGGTGCATGTTTGATCCTCTGTACTCGCATATCTCATTATTCTCTAAGGTATTGATCTTCAAGGTAGGGAGTCCATCAACAGTATAAGAACGCCTTTCCAAAGCTCCAGGCTTACAAACACCTTCATTGTCATACTTTCTTCTTTTTTTTCGCCTTTCAATCTCGTTCAGGTATTCTGTTGGCCTTTGGTAGACTTTTTTCGTGGCCTGCCAGCACCCCGGGTGCTGGCAAAGAGCCCCACAGCGCTTCTTGTCCCCAGTCGCCATCATTTGTTCGGTCAAGTCACCATCAACTGTTGCTCGGACAACAATGTTAAAACGCATGCGTAGAATGAGAACATAATTTAATTACAGGAGTTCAGCAGCGCAGAAGGTCTTGAAAACCCTTTACCACATTCACGCTGCTAGGAAAATGGCGTCACTGATCATGGGCTTCTTAGGTGGTGGTGCATCTGAAGATGAACCCTCAGGGACAGAAATTATAGAGAAGCTAAAGAACAGGTATGTGAAGTAAAATTACTGCTATTTTCCATGATACTCTATCGGTATCGGCATTCACCGCCAAAATGGAGGTACGTAATGCGAAAATTAACGCGAAAATGGTGCAAATTTAGAAATTGGAGTGCAAGTCTTTGATATAACTGTGATGCACCCTATGCACATACATTCCCAGAACTATCCCTTTTCATCATATTTCACTAGCTGCTCCTCGCTTGCCTTGCTGCTCTTCTGTCCATCACGATACACATGCCAACTTGACTACTAATTCTTCCTCCTACCTATAGACAAAGAATGGAGCTTTTATCTCCACTCTTTGTGAACTTTACACCTAGTGATTTTCATCGTCTCGGATCAGATTTCTGCTCCACTTCCCATAGCTAGTACCACATTCGGCACTGTAGCGAGGTCCACAGCAGTGTAAGCTAGGTTGGGTTCCTGTGGCGATACTTGATCAAAATCACAAGTCATGAGATGGTGTGCTTCATTTAAGGTCTTGTGGTGTCTTCCCCATAGACACCACTGCAGCCCTTGAAGGAATGATGACTTGGCTAACTTAGTGATGAAACTCCAGGGTGGGTGAAGGGTGATGGAGGCACTGCATTAGAATTGGGGTGACTCAGTATTTAAAAAAGGGGGTGTACATCATGAGGGTGTAGTGGAGTGTGTGATTAGAGGGCATAAGCTGGAGGGTATTGTATTGGCAATATACAATATAATATCCTTTTGTGTCGAATGGGAGCAGGTCAAAAGACTATGGGAGAAGGTCAAAAGATTATATAACAATCATCAATCATGTGATTTTCCACCAAGAAAGGTCAAGTAGGTTGCACCTTCATATAAGGATCGTGGAGGATCAGTGGCTAGGTTTACTATGGTTAGGGTTACTACGGTTAGGGTTAGGGTTAGGGTTAGGGCTAGCAAAGTAGCCCTAATCCGGAACTCTAGCCCTAGCCTACATAGCCCTAGCCTTCACCGTAATGCTGAAAATGCACATTTTGTCATTCTTATATGAAGATAGAGCTATCAAGAGAATGGGTTAAGTCCTTATAGACCAGGCAGTTATTTATCTTGGGAATGTCCTATTGTGTGGAGTGCATGTGAGGGTATAAGGAAAACAACACCACAAAAACCACTTCTCTATGAAGGCACTGGGGAAACAGTTACAAAGAGAGCTGTAACTTTGAAAAGCGAGGTAGACTCTTTTGCATCAGCTCTTCCTCACACTTCCCGAGTGCCGGTCCTCTTCTTCTGCATCAGCTCTCCCTCACACTCCCAGAGTGGCCAGTCCTCTTCTCTTCTCTTCCTCACTCTCCCAGAGTGGCCAATCCTCTTCTCTTCTGCATCAGCTCTTCCTCACTCTCCCAGAGTGGCCAGTCCTCTTCTCTTCTGCATCAGCTCTTCCTCACACTCCCAGAGTGGCCAGTCCTCTTCTCTTCTGCATCAGCTCTTCCTCACTCTCCCAGAGTGGCCAGTCCTCTTCTCTTCTGCATCAGCTCTTCCTCACTCTCCCAGAGTGGCCAGTCCTCTTCTCTTCTGCATCAGCTCTCCCTCACACTCCCAGAGTGGCCAGTCCTCTTCTCTTCTGCATCAGCTCTTCCTCACTCTCCCAGAGTGGCCAGTCCTCTTCTCTTCTGCATCAGCTCTCCCAGAGTGGCCAGTCCTCTTCTCTTCTGCATCAGCTCTCCCTCACTCTCCCAGAGTGGCCGGTCCTCTTCTCTTCTGCATCAGCTCTTCCTCACACTCCCAGAGTGGCCAGTCCTCTTCTCTTCTGCATCAGCTCTTCCTCACACTCCCAGAGTGGCCAGTCCTCTTCTCTTCTGCATCAGCTCTCCCTCACACTTCCAGAGTGGCCAGTCCTCTTCTCTTCTGCATCAGCTCTTCCTCACTCTCCCAGAGTGGCCAGTCCTCTTCTCTTCTGCATCAGCTCTTCCTCACACTCCCAGAGTGGCCAGTCCTCTTCTCTTCTGCATCAGCTCTCCCTCACACTCCCAGAGTGGCCAGTCCTCTTCTCTTCTGCATCAGCTCTTCCTCACACTGCCAGAGTGGCCAATCCTCTTCTCTTCTGCATCAGCTCTTCCTCACACTCCCAGAGTGGCCAGTCCTCTTCTCTTCTGCATCAGCTCTTCCTCACACTCCCAGAGTAGCCAGACTTCCCTGAGAACCTTGGGTGGTTGGAGAGAGGAAGGGACCGCAAGGACCATACAAACACTTTGTTTTGGCTGGTGTGGTTAATGCCAGATGACACTATGGATCAATAAAAACAAAAAAGTATTGTCATGAGATAATTTCATCACGTGTATTCCCCTTCACCAATAATGAGGTATGTTGTGTGTGTGTGTGTGTGTGCTGTGACATGTTGGTGACTCCACCCCTACCAGACGTAGTTTATGTATGTAAAATTAAATTAATAAATTTAAATTTGACTTTTATTTTGGACCAGTGATCTTGCGTATGCATGATCTTGGCGTATGCATCCACCCAAGCCTCTCCTGAATCCAAGAACAAATGAATTTCATTACATAGTTGCCTTAATTAGACTACTGTAACATCAACAATTAGATAGTAGTACATGTATAGTATATAGTAGCAATCATCATCCTCGTCTTAATAATAGTAGTATAGTGGTAGTCATCATCTTGATAATAGTAGTATAATAATAGTAATAATTATCATCATAATAATTACAATGACCTCAATAATCAACTTTGAAATTTACTCGACTGGTCCACTAGATGCTCTAGCCTTCATCGGGAATTTCATGTAATCTTGTTATTTAACCAGATAGTTTGTTGAGATTAATAATGCAGTGAATAATAATGCAGTGTAACAAGTACAACAAGGCTGGAGCTTTTGGTGGACTAGGAGATCAGTCTCATTCTGTGTGTCATAGTTCATAGTTCATTATCAGGGTTTCATTTAGAAAATTGTCCAAGGATGGGCAACTGGAGGAATCTGGATATTAAGGGGGGGGGGGGGGGGGCATGATGTCAAGCACTTATCAACATCAATAAGAATGGGGGGCAAAAAGGTTCCAAGGGAGCCCCCCCCCCTAAATGAAACCCTGATTATGGAAATGATCTCCAACAGAAATTAAAGTGCTATGATTGAGTGTACATAGAGCTATATGGATATACTTGTCGAAGCAGCCAGGGCTCGTCCAGATGTTAGGAGCAGAACGCATAGAGCATGAGCAATGGCTTGGACATACATACCTTTACAGCATGCCCTATCATAGTTCTTTGTTGGCTAGACCGTGTTTTTTTTCCATTGAAAATGAACAGAGGTAATTTGCAGATCTACATTTCAAAACAGTATTTTAATTTACTTGTTTGTTTTAGTAGGTCAATAATTATCTATGGTGAAGCGGAAGAGTATTGAATATCCTCCTTGAGCTGAGAAGCTAACATGGCTAACACAAATAGGAGGGCGGGGGGGAAGCAGATAGAGGTATATATTTTTATTGTATTGGAGACCATATTGATAATTATACAGTTCAGGTTTGAAATGTTCAGATTTGAAATGTAATGATCCACACCCATGTAACACCCCATAATCCACACTCGTGTGACACCCCATAATCCAGACTCGTGTGACACCCCATAATCCACACTCATGTGGACACCCCATAATCCACACTCATGTGACACACCACAATCACTCGTTTGACACCCCATAGTCCACACTCGTGTGATAACCCCTTTGAATGAGATTTATGTTGTTGTTTTTATGGGGCAGAAAAGGTTTCATAAAATCTCTAGTTTGTCAAGACAAATTTACAGTTTTTCTAGTCACTACCGTGATGCTATAGGCTAGCCCTTGTGTTGTTAATTAGGGGGTGGTGGAATTTGAACTTTCTTAACCTATCTATCCCTGGTTTAACAAAAATGACTTTGTGGTACAGGGTCATCACTTCCACGCAGCTGGAAGACAGAAGGGATGCGGTGCGTGCCATCAAGGCTCTAGCCAAGAAGTACAAGACAGAGGTGGGCAACCTCTGCATAGACACTCTCTTTGATGTCCTGCGCAAGGACAAGTTGGATTCTGTGATCACGGGGTATGCCCTCGAGTCCCTATGGTACGTGATGGAGATAGAGAGGCTCGAGGAAGGAGAGGAGAGAGCATCCTCGGACGAGGTGAGGTTCAGTGAGATGATCGTCAAATCTCAAGACAACGTCTCCTTCTTGCTGGATCTCTTTGGGGAGTTTGATTTCCAGGTTCGTCGACCGGCCACAGTTCTGGTGTGGGTCCTTCTTCAGAACTGCCGTGCGGAAATGCAGGAAGCTGTGCTCGTGAGTCCGATGGGGATATCCAGGATGATGGACCTGCTCCTGGACAGCCGTGAAGTGATCCGCAACGATGCCATCTTGGTGCTGCTCGAGCTGACCAAGTCCAACAAACAGATCCAGAAGATTGTTGCCTTTGAGAATGCATTTGATCGGCTATTGACCATCATCCAAGTGGAAGGCTACAGTGAGGGCGGGATCGTGGTTCTGGACTGCATCAACGTCTTGCAAAATCTCCTTCAGGAGAACAACTCCAACCAGTCGTTCTTCAGAGAAGCCAGCCTCATCTCTCATCTCCTTCCGTTCTTCGACTTCAAGCCTTCTCCCGATGGCAACGCATGGGTTCAGCAAGAGAAAGTGATGAACGTGCTGGAGATGCTGCGACTCGTCCGAGTACTTGTCTCTCCGAAAAACCCACAGCAATCCACGGCATCCTGCCAGAAACTAATGCACCAGTGTGGGCTTCTCCAGAAACTCTGCACTTTCATGTTTGCAGGAGGCGTCCCATCAGAGATCCTGAGAGAAACCATTAGCACCGTAGCTGAAGTCATCAGAGGATCCGACACAAACCAGCAATACTTTGAGTCTGTCTTGACTCCCTCCAGTCCGCCCCGTTCGGCCATTTTGGCAATCTTAATGTCGATGGTGACAGAAAAACAGCCCCTCCTACTCCGTCTCTCGGCGCTGTACTGCTTCCAGTGCTTCGTCTACAAGAACGAGGCGAGCCAGCAGTTCATCATCGATACACTCTTACCGTCTTCCACCGCTCAACCATCCTCCATATCGCCTGGGCAGATCCTCATCGCGGGTTTGTTCGGTCCAGATCCTCTCTCCAACTGGTGCACCAGCATTGCTATCTCGAATGCGCTCAATGATGAATTGAAGCCTCAGCTTTTGCGAGTCCAGCTCTCTATGCAAGGAGGAGCTCAAGTCACTCTGCTTCAGCAGGTGACCTTGTTCCTTTCTCAGCACTCGGAGCTACGGGTTCAGACGAGAGTCGGACTGCTCATTCTCCTCTGTACGTGGCTGGCCAATTGTAATTTGTGTGTGACGCAGTTCCTGGCCGACACCAACAACATCCCATTCTTGATTGGCCAGCTGGATCAGAATTATTCCAACGAACTGGGCCAGCTCTCGCGCAGCCTCTGTGCAGTTGTGCTCGGGATCACACTGGCCTACAACAGTGGTACGAGTGCAGAGTATAGTCAGTCCACGCTCCGACAGGTCATCGAGCATCGAATCGGCAAAGACGCCTTCGTGGAATGTATACATCACGTTTCCAGCTCAGAGCTTTTCACATGTGCAGCTAAATACCCGCACAATCGGGCTACTGTCATGGCCGAGATCTGCTTCGATCACAACTTCACCGTCTTCTTCAAGCAAGTATCAGAAGTAATCATACGAGCCTTGGATTCCAATTTCACCACCCCTGTGCAGGGAGGTACTTCTCAGACCAGTGGGGCCACCATGGTTGATCCAAACACGAGCGTCGAGGAACATGGCTCCATCATCAACCAATACAAGGACTTGATCAGAGACCAGGACGAAGAACTCACCTCTCTCCGCGATAAGTACATTTCTCTGGAGAAGGTACGATCACTAGACGCTCGAATGCTTCTGGACCAAGCAACAGAGTTAAGGACGCTCGAGGGGCAATTATCCATGTATGGTTCTCTAAAGATAAATGAAGCAGGGAGACGAGAAGGGACGGAAGAGGTGGACGGAGGGAGAGGCGCATCGGTCGAAGTAGAGGATCTGCAAAGTAAAATAATGACTCTGCATCGCATCCAAGATTCCCACAGGCATGAGCTAGCTAGCAAGGAGGTGGAGATAGGGAGGCTCCGGCAGCAGTTGGAAGCTCTAAAATCATCGCAAGATCAGCTTTTGGAGTCTTCTGTCGCCGACAAAAACAGAGTCAAGGACGAGCTTGGCTGTGTGAGAGCAGAGAATGAAGCTCTTCTGACCGACAGGAAATCCATGGAAGAAGAAATGTCATCCCTTGCAGAGAAGTTAGCGGTTGCTACGTCGTCTCTTTCGCAGCAGAGTGAGGAAAAGGCAGTTCCAAGTGACGTGCAGCAAGGGGAAGGGCTGAGACGGGAAGTGGAGGGACTGAGACGGGAATTGAGGGAAGTCCGAGCTTTATATGTGGGCGTGTCGGAGGAGAAGAAGAAGATCGAGGTGGAGCAAGAGGATCTCCTTGTGCTGCTGACGGAGAACGATGTGAAGGTGAACAAATACAGAGGACTTTTGATTGAAAAAGGCGTTGAACTCTCGGAGGATGAGGAGGAGGAGGAGGAGGAGGACAATGGGGAGGAGGTGGACTAGATACGTAGTTGCACTTGTGTCCATTCATGCCTGACATGAATTGACTGTGCAGTTGTCAGTGTTGTGCATTTTAACAGTTGGTATTGATACAGGTTTGAAAATCTATTTTTTCCCTGCTATATTTAATATTAGCTCTGAGATCAGCGGTATAGTTCACACTAGAGGAACCTTCCACTCATCTCTTATCCCTAATGCTACCAGCCCCATGATCCTTGCATGAAAGTCGTGAACTACTCAAATAGATGATCGTTGACTACATCAACAATCTAGGGTTGACCCTTGTCACTCGGCAGCAAAGTATGCTGCAAATGGTAAGTGGTTATCAGTGCTGACGAGTACGTTTCATGAGATTCTCGATCATCTGAAGGTACACTGATCCTGATCAAGGGGTGGGTGGTTGAGGGCTGCAATTTAGGAGATTGCAACCGCTGGGCCCCACTCTCTTTTGCTTGCTACTACTTGCTTACCTTTGTTCTTAGTGTGCATGTTAAAAACACAGAAGGCAAATAACTGATATATAAAACGGCAACAACAATGTGCTATACATGACTATCTTGTGGCCACTTTTGTTGGCATAACCCCACCCCCTTTCTGATGCCCAAGATACTGTCTCAACTGCGCATAGATCAACACACGTTGGTATGTGTGATGCACATTAGATCACAACACAGTGTGCGTGCCAGTAGATAGTACAGCAAATGCACTTTTTCGATGGCCGACTTGAAATTTACTCACTCAAATGTTTGGCTAGATACTCGAGCCCTTATAATATAGCTAGAGCCGAAACACGACTGAGAGTAGACTGTTGTCCTTGGACTGGCCTATTGCTGTGTATGCGTCAGGACGAACCTGGCTCATCTGAAACTCCACCCCCCATGCAACAACTGACTGACCACTCGACCATGACAACAAATTAACAAGCAAATGGTATTGGAAAATGCCCTCCAATAATTAACTTTTTTCTCGGAAGTATCGTATCCTAGCCTTCCATCAGGAATAGAGCATGTATCAAGCATAGAGTTAAGTTGGTCATCATTATCCAACTGAGATGGGGGGGACACCCAACTACTAACTCATTTTGAAATCCCTTTACCAGATCCAAATAAATCCCTTTACCACCAAAGAAATCCCTTTACCAAATCCAAAGAAATGCCTTGACCAAATCCAAATATTTACCACCAAAGAAATCCCTTTACCAAATCCAAAGAAATCCCTTTACCAAATCCAAAGAAATGCCTTGACCAAATCCAAAGAAATGACATTCCAGCTTAACCAAAAGCTGATACTTGGTGTCGGCTGAAAATAATTGTACAAGGGACATTCTTGTTGCCTTTCTTTTTTAATCCAACAAACAACACAAGCAACAACATAAGCAGCAACAACACAAACAACAACAACACAAGCAACAACAACAATAGTAAAAAAGAATAAAAAAATTATTTTGTATATATTTGGACTGCCACTCCATGAGATGTGGTGATGGAAAAAAATGCAGAGGAAGGAAGGGAAAAAAGGGGGGAAAAGAGTTGAAGTTGTGTACAGATCTATATACAGTATGCCGGGTATGTGTTTATGATGCAGGTATATATATACTGCTCTGTTTATTATGAGGAAATGATTGTTTAGTTAAGGTAAGAAATATTAATTTTTGCCGGACAGGTTTCACTAACGGAGTCAGCTGCAGCCACCCCCCTGCGCATATCATAACTTGATCAATGATCGTTCAGCCTGAGGAGGAGAAAAAGAATATATTTAGCACGAGTACAAAAATAAGATGACGACAGAAATTGTACATTAACTCAAAATGTTTTATCCCATGTTTGAGTTGACATTAAAAATCATTACAGTGCATTACATAGTGTTATGCACTTTTATTTTTAATATAATTATTTGCCATCATCATCATCATTAACATTATTAGTAGTAGTGGTAGTATTTTATTATTTAGATTTTTTAAATTTATTCCCAATATTTTTTATGCACCTAACAATAGCTGCCATTAGACGACAAAATAATGATCTTCAAACTAGTGCTTGTTAAAGCAATTAGTCAAATGCACCACAACCAGGGTTAAAACTAGTTAACTGTGTCGTCACAACTTTACTGTATAGCCGGCTAAGCTACAACTAGGTTTAAAAATAGTTGGTAATGGTCATCATCCTAAACTGGCTAATCGTTAGTTAAATGTACGTGCACCACAGTTAATTAAATCACCATGATTAGTTAAATGCACCAGTGTTAAATGCACCACAGTTAGTTAAATAACCGTGGTTAGTTAAATGCACCACAGTTAGTTAAATGCACCAGTTAGTTAAATCAGTCGTTTTAAATGCACCACCGTAGGTTAAATCACCATGGTTAAAATCACCGTGGTTAGTTAAATGCACCATGGTTAGTTAAATCACTGTGGTTAGTTAAATGCACCACGGTTAGTGTTAAAACTGCCATTGAGTAAATTCAACAAAAGTAGTGAACTGTCACCTCCTCTCTTGCATTCTCCTCCTGTACACGGATGGCTTCCTTGATGGCCACCACCCACTCCATGGCACCAGCCATGGACTTGGCCGTAAACCTCGTGCTATTACCTGCATTGTGTGGACACAGGGGGGAGGGTCACAATCTGGCCAGCGACGCCAAACCTTCCCTCATACTGACAGTTGTACACTCCAACTCCACCCATCTGTTAAAGGAGGTCGTATACTCTTCATTGCCCACATGTGCCCCCGTGGGGCATACATCAACCAACCAAGCTGACACAACCCAGCACAATGGCAATGCAGAGAGCATGCACTTCTTTTCTATCCAAAACTTCACCTCTTCCTTCAGCAGCACAATTCTGATGCAATTTCTGGTATAGTTCCAGTGGAGTTCTCAAGGAGCACAGAGGGGTGTGAGGAGCACAGAGGGGTGTGAGGAGCACAGAGGGGTGGGGGAGCACAGAGGGGTGGGAGGAGCACAGAGAGCACAGAGGGGTGGGAGGAGCACTGAGGGGTGTGAGGAGCACAGAGGGGTGTGAGGAGCACAGAGGGTGTGAGGAGCACAGAGGGGTGGGGGGAGCACAGAGGGGTGGGGGGAGCACAGAGGGGTGGGAGGAGCACAGAGGGGTGTGAGGAGCACAGAGGGGTGGGAGGAGCACAGAGGGGTGGGGGGAGCACAGAGGGGTGTGAGGAGCAGTGAGGGGTGGGAGGAGCACTGAGGGGTGGGAGGAGCAGTGAGGGGTGGGAGGAGCACAGAGGGGTGGGAGGAGCACAGAGGGGTGTGAGGAGCACAGAGGGGTGTGAGGAGCACAGAGGGGTGGGGGGAGCAGTGAGGGGTGTGAGGAGCACAGAGGGGTGTGAGGAGCACAGAGGGGTGGGAGGAGCACAGAGGGGTGGGGGGAGCACAGAGGGGTGTGAGGAGCAGTGAGGGGTGGGAGGAGCACTGAGGGGTGGGAGGAGCAGTGAGGGGTGGGAGGAGCACAGAGGGGTGGGGGGAGCAGTGAGGGGTGGGAGGAGCACAGAGGGGTGTGAGGAGCACAGAGGGGTGGGGGGAGCACAGAGGGGTGTGAGGAGCACAGAGGGGTGTGAGGAGCACAGAGGGGTGTGAGGAGCACAGAGGGGTGGGAGGAACACAGAGGGGTGGGAGGAGCACAGAGGGGTGTGAGGAGCACAGAGGGGTGTGAGGAGCACAGAGGGGTGTGAGGAGCACAGAGGGGTGTGAGGAGCACAGAGGGGTGGGAGGAGCACAGAGGGGTGTGAGGAGCACAGAGGGGTGGGAGGAACACAGAGGGGTGGGAGGAGCACAGAGGGGTGTGAGGAGCACAGAGGTGTGGGACGAGCAGTGAGGGGTGGGAGGAGCACTGAGGGGTGGGAGGAGCAGTGAGGTGTGGGAGGAGCACTGAGGGGTGTGAGGAGCACAGAGGGGTGGGGGGAGCACAGAGGGGTGTGAGGAGCACAGAGGGGTGTGAGGAGCACAGAGGGGTGTGAGGAGCACAGAGGGGTGGGAGGAACACAGAGGGGTGGGAGGAGCACAGAGGGGTGTGAGGAGCACAGAGGTGTGGGACGAGCAGTGAGGGGTGGGAGGAGCACTGAGGGGTGTGAGGAGCAGTGAGGTGTGGGAGGAGCACTGAGGGGTGGGAGGAGCAGTGAGGTGTGGGAGGAGCAGTGAGGGGTGTGAGGAGCACAGAGGGGTGGGGTGTTTGTCAGCCCATGGCTCCTCTGACAGTATGCAGTCATACAGTATGTGGTCAGAAAGTACCTGACCATCACCACCCAGATTTGATTAAGTTGGAGCCCGCTTATTAACAAATAACAATGGAATATGAGATAGCCGGGTTAGTCGTGAAGTTTATGCAAATGTTTCACAACAAACCATGTTGTCTCGTGTTAATGGCAATAAGAATGGGCGAAGATAGTTTAGGAATTAGTTCTGCACCTTTTATTACAATAAATTGCTCTGCCATAGCTACTACATTCAGAACCAAAATTCCGTACTTCGTCTTCCCCCAAATAACATCGATTACTATATTTGCACACGCTTATTAGAGCGCAGTTTCACTATTTCACCGCTACCAGTGAAAAAAGTCTAATAGCATTCTGGTTGGCTAACAACTGCAAATATCACTACTACTTTAGTACAGGAAGCAATTCAGGTACAGTATTATATATATATATATATATATACATATACACACATATACACACATATATATATATATACATATACACACATATATATATATATACATATATACATATATATTTACACACATATATATACATATACACACACACATATATATACATATACACACATATATATACATATACATACATATACACACATATATATACATATTCACACACATATATATACATATATATATATACATATACACATATATTATATACATATACATACATATACACACATATATATACATATACACACATATATATATACATATATACATATATACACACATATATATATATATACATATACACACATATATATATACATATATACATATATATTTACACACATATATATACACACACTCAAACTCCCCTCATCCAGATGCCCTACATCCGGGCACGCCCACCTATCCTCACGTTGCACAATCACGTCACATGTATCACACGTGGTCCTCGAGCTAGCGGAAGTACGACTCATTTTGACAGTGGTGCAGTCCAGTTTCTTGTTGGCAGAGAGAGGTTCTGCTTTATAGCTTGCACCTGAAGATGCCTGAGACTAGAACAACGGGAAAGGCTGCCCATCTCAGACATCTTCTCAGACATCTTCTCAGACATCTTCTCAGACATCTTCTCAGACATCTTCTCAGACATCTTCTCAGACATTTTCAGGTACAAGCTATTAAACAGAAACTGGCTAGAGTCTAAGCAAGAGCCTCTCTCTGCCAACAAGAAACTGGCTAGAGTCTAAACAAGAACCTCTCTCTGCCAACAAGAAACTGGCTAGAGTCCAAGCAAGAACTTCTCTCTGCCAACAAGAAACTGGCTAGAGTCTAAGCAAGAGCCTCTCTCTGCCAACAAGAACCTGGCTAGAGTCTAAGCAAGAACCTCTCTCTGCCAACAAGAAACTGGCTAGAGTCTAAGCAAGAGCCTCTCTCTGTCAACAAGAAACTGGCTAGAGTCTAAGCAAGAACTTCTCTCTGTCAACAAGAAACTGGCTAGAGTCTAAGCAAGAACTTCTCTCTGCCAACAAGAACCTGGCTAGAGTCTAAGCAAGAGCCTCTCTCTGCCAACAAGAAACTGGCTAGAGTCTAAGCAAGAACTTCTCTCTGCCAACAAGAAACTGGCAAGAGTCTAAGCAAGAGCCTCTCTCTGCCAACAAGAAACTGGCTAGAGTCTAAGCAAGAGCCTCTCTCTGTCAACAAGAAACTGGCTAGAGTCTAAGCAAGAACTTCTCTCTGTCAACAAGAAACTGGCTAGAGTCTAAGCAAGAACTTCTCTCTGCCAACAAGAACCTGGCTAGAGTCTAAGCAAGAGCCTCTCTCTGCCAACAAGAAACTGGCTAGAGTCTAAGCAAGAACCTCTCTCTGCCAACAAGAAACTGGCTAGAGTCTAAGCAAGAGCCTCTCTCTGCCAACAAGAAACTGGCTCGAGTCTAAGCAAGAACCGCTCTCTGTCAACAAGAAACTGGCTAGAGTCCAAGCAAGAACTTCTCTCTGCCAACAAGAAACTGGCTAGAGTCTAAGCAAGAGCCTCTCTCTGCCAACAAGAAACTGGCTAGAGTCTAAGCAAGAGCCTCTCTCTGTCAACAAGAAACTGGCTAGAGTCTAAGCAAGAGCCTCTCTCTGCCAACAAGAAACTGGCTAGAGTCTAAGCAAGAGCCTCTCTCTGTCAACAAGAAACTGGCTAGAGTCTAAGCAAGAGCCTCTCTCTGTCAACAAGAAACTGGCTAGAGTCTAAGCAAGAACTTCTCTCTGCCAACAAGAAACTGGCTAGAGTCTAAGCAAGAACTTCTCTCTGCCAACAAGAAACTGGCTAGAGTCAAGCAAGAACCTCTCTCTGCCAACAAGAAAGTGGACTGCACTACGGTAAAAAAGAGTTGTTCTACGAGCTGAACGAGGCCAACTGGAGGAGACCATGTAGGACCATTGTTCAGTCACATCGAGTGAAGCTTTCAATGTCCTAGAAATCTCACTCTGTGTCCTAGAAATCATCTCTAACTTACAATGACCTCCTTGATTTCAAGCCAGTTATTGAGGTCATTGTAACCTCGTTATGTCAGCTGAGAGTTCATTGAGAATCTTCCTCTTGTGAAAAAATGGCACAACACTGCAGCTTGGACGAGACAGGAATCATCGAGGCTAATCTCCATCATTTCCTTTTGATGAATGAGACATGTTCTCATTGTTTCCAGTCTGCACATGTACAGGTACTGTGTGCAGTATGTGCAGGTACTGTGTGCAGTATGTGCAGGTACTGTGTGCAGTATCTACAGGTACTGTGTGCAGTATGTACAGGTACTGTGTGTAGTATGTACAGGTACTGTGTGCAGTATGTGCAGGTACTGTGTGCAGTATGTACAGGTACTGTGTGTAGTATGTACAGGTACTGTGTGCAGTATGTGCAGGTACTGTGTGCAGTATGTACAGGTACTGTGTGTAGTATGTACAGGTACTGTGTGCAGTATGTGCAGGTACTGTGTGTAGTATGTACAGGTACTGTGTGCAGTATGTGCAGGTACTGTGTGTAGTATGTGCAGGTACTGTGTGCAGTATGTACAGGTACTGTGTGCAGTATGTACAGGTACTGTGTGTAGTATGTACAGGTACTGTGTGTAGTATCTGCAGGTACTGTGTGCAGTATGTGCAGGTACTGTGTGCAGTATGTGCAGGTACTGTGTGCAGTATGTGCAGGTACTGTGTGCAGTATGTACAGGTACTGTGTGCAGTATGTACAGGCACTATGTATGTGCATGCACTTCATACAAGTAGGGGTGCAGAATTCAAGGCAAATCATCAATATTGGGGGAAATGTGGTGTTCCCAGATGCAGCTGTTTCTGAGTTATGGGCAGTGCCCAGTCCCGAGCTGCCCGGATAAGGACAGTTTTGAAAAGGAAAGTTTGAGTGTAAATAATAACAGAACTATGTATACATAATTACATTCGCATTCTCAATAATCAACCAATTTCATTCTCTCAATATTTCGACTAGATGCTCTAGCCTTCATCAGGAATAATGATGTCATGTCCCCTATTAGGAGGAATAATGATGTCATGTCCCCTATTAGGAATGTTAATTATATT
Source organism: Cladorhizidae sp. MBARI D1340-BT2 (assembly GCA_028752905.1). Taxonomy (NCBI): domain Eukaryota; kingdom Metazoa; phylum Porifera; class Demospongiae; order Poecilosclerida; family Cladorhizidae; species Cladorhizidae sp. MBARI D1340-BT2. The sequence goes on along the minus strand of JAQNBH010000016.1, from coordinate 51,459,041 downwards.
ACCTTGATGATGTTTAACACACAATCTCTCTATATAGAATCCCCCCCCCCCCCAATTAACTCACTCTAATGACTGAGTACATAACAAAACATACCATTGTCATCATTGATGATAAACTGCTCTTCAGTCATCTTCTCACTGGGATCCCGATGTTTGAGCTGGCAGGAGCAGAGAAACACACTTCTCACTTGTTTATGCTGATCAACAACAATAACAATAGAATAGTTAGGAAATGCGTGCGTGTGAATATATATATGTGTGTGTGTGTGTGTGTGTGTGTATCCATGTGTGTGGTGGGGATCAGCACTTGTACGGGAAGTTGTTTACGCTCGTGACAGCTGGCTAGAGCTAGACTTCTACAGTTTTGGATTCACTTGTTATGGTGTGTTTACTATTGAGAAAGGAAGATCAGTCAAGACCCGAGTGATCTGGGTGGGTATTAGGTGGCTGCTCTGCAGTGATCTGGGTGGGTATTAGGTGGCTGCTCTGCAGTGATCTGGGTGGGTATTAGGTGGCTGCTCTGCAGTGATCTGGGTGGGTATTAGGTGGCTGCTCTGCAGTGATCTGGGTGGGTATTAGGTGGCTGCTCTGCAGTGATCTGGGTGGGTATTAGGTGGCTGCTCTGCAGTGATCTGGGTGGGTATTAGGTGGCTGCTCTGCAGTGAGCTGGGTGGGTATTAGGTGGCTGCTCTGCAGTGAGCTGGGTGGGTATTAGGTGGCTGCTCTGCAGTGAGCTGGGTGGGTATTAGGTGGCTGCTCTGCAGTGATCTGGGTGGGTATTAGGTGGCTGCTCTGCTGGGTGTGTATTAGGTGGCTGCTCTGCAGTGAGCTGGGTGGGTATAAGGTGGCTGCTCTGCAGGGAATGGTTTGGAAGTGAAATTTACAGGGTAGGAGATAGTCTAGTGCTAATAGCTAGCAGGAGATAGTGTGGAGTTAACAGCTGTGTATGAAATAGTGTGTTAAGTGGTAGTGCTAATTTACAAGGTAGGAGATGGTCTGGTGCTAATAGCTAGTAGGAGATAGTGTGGTGTTAACAGCTGTGTATGAAATAGTGTGTTAATAGTCATAGTGCTAACAGCAGGAGAGTGTGTTGCTTACAGGGCAGGAGATAATAGCAGGAGATAGTGCGGTAACCACTGGCAGGAGGAGTGTGGTGCTAATAGGTAGGAGAGTGTGGTGCTAATAGGTAGGAGAGTGTGGTGCTAAGACAGTGTGGTGCTAAGGGAAGAAGATAGTGTAGTGCTAATAGGGAAAGAGACAGTCTGGTGCCAATAGCTAGTAGGATATAGTGTGGTATTAATATCTGATAGAGAGGTTCCTGGACAAGCAGATGTCAGACAGAGAGGTGAAGGTGTTGGATTAAGAGAACCAGTTGTGCATGATCGGAAGGTGGTAGCCACAGGAAGGATGAAGAACTTATTTAGTTTCATAAATACTGAGAACTAAAGTTGTGACTGCCTACATGTGCTATCTTGTTTTGCTCCCACATATGTACCTTTCCTGCTAGAGGAGAAGGATGTTATCTTTGATCAGTATCGACTATGTCCATCACAAGGAAGATAGACAGAAGGAAGATCTTGGATGTCTCTGTTGTGAGATGGCTGATTATAAAACTGATCACAAGGGGCTTATTTTAACACTGATTACAAGGGGCTGATTATAACACTGATTACAAGGGGCTGATTATAACACTGATCACAGGGTACCGAGAGTGAAGCTGATAGTTCAAAAGAAGAAGAAGTTGTCAAAAGAGACTGTCAGAGATGGTGTGAAGAGCTGGGATGTCGACAAATTGAGAGGTGGAAGTGCGGACGAGAGAGGAAGGAAGACGAGTACATAGACGGAAGTATCTGGACTGCGTGGGGGGGGGGGAGATAAGGGGGTCTTGGATTGACGAGGGCTGTGAGAAAGGAAAGAGGGATACTATGAAGTCCGCTTTGTGCGATGATGCTCAGGACCTTCTCTGTGATGAAGATGGAGACAGATTGGTTTAAAGAGGATGTTACAGAGAGAAACAGGGTGTGCGCGCTGTGGTTTGTCAGTGGGAGGGACAGAGGTGGAAAGATGTACACTAGAATTCGCAGGGCTGTCCAATGAGCAGTGGCAATGGCCAAGGGTGCCTGGTTTCAGTGTACAAAGCCCCGGAGGCAGAGAGACTGGAAGCCATCACAGGAAAGTGGTGTGGTGTTGCATCGGACATCCAGCGCAGGCAGCGAGGATTGGTTCCAGTGAGACCTGCTACACCAAGGGTTGAGGATGGAAATCCGTGTACCACCTCTGAGTCGGCGCAGAAGAGATGGAGGAGGCATTTTACCAAAGTTCTAAACGTCCAGAGTTAGTTTAATGAGGAGGAGTTAGAAGAGTCAGGCAAAGACCACCTGAAATGGCAGAGTTACCAACAGAGGAGGAACTGTTACGTGCAGTTGAGAGGTTAGGAATGGGGAGGCTGATGGTGTTTCTTGCATGTTCTCCCAGAGATGGTGAAGGCTGTTTGTAGTCAAGATGAATTTCTGAGCAGACTGATGGAGTTGGTGCATGATGTTTGGAGAGAGTGTGCAGTCTCAGGTGACGGGTGTGATGCTTTGGGTGTGCCCACCCCCAAGAAAGGAAACGTCAGTGATTGTGATAACTGAGAGGCATCTATCTGTTGGGTGTAGTTTGGCTGGAGTTCTCCAGGGAAGACAGCAGAAGGAGAAGCTCTCAAAGTCGCAGTATGGGCTTATGAAGGCCAGGAGCTAGCTGAGATGAGCTGCCTGAGGCACAGGCTTAGGAAGGCCAGGAGGCTAGCTGAGGATGAGCTGCCTGAGGCACAGGCTTAGGAAGGCCAAGAGCTAGCTGAGATGAGCTCTGCCTGAGGCACAGGCTTAGGAAGGCCAGGAGCTAGCTGAGATGAGCTGCTTGAGGCACAGGCTTAGGAAGGCCAGGAGCTAGCTGAGGATGAGCTGCCTGAGGTACATGCTTAGGAAGGCCAGCAGCTAGCAGAGATGAGCTCTGCCTGAGGCACAGTGTGGGCTTAGGAAGGCCAGGAGCTAGCTGAAGATGAGCTGCTTGAGGCACAGGCTTAGGAAGGCCAGGAGCTAGCTGAGGATGAGCTACCTGAGGCACAGGCTTACAGGAGCTAGCTGAGGATGAGCTGCTTGAGGCACTGGCTTAGGAAGGCCTAGAGCTAGCTGAGGCACAAGCTTAGGAAGGCCAGGAGCTAGCTGATGAGCTCCCTGAGGCACAGGCTTAGGAAGGCCTGCAGCTAGCAGAGATGAGCTCTGCCTGAGGCACAGGCTTAGGAAGGCCAGGAACTAGCTGAGATGAGCGGCACAGGCTTAGGAAGGCCAGGAGCTAGCTGAGGATGAGCTCCCTGAGGCACAGGCTTAGGAAGGCCAGGAACTAGCTGAGATGACCTTCACTGTATGACAGCTGGTGGGGAAGTCGAGGGAGCACAGGGCACAAGTCTAAATCTTTCTTCGCCCTCATTGACTTGAGGCAATGTGGATGGCTCTGGGTAAGCTAAGAGTCCCAGAGAAGATGATTAGACTTATCAGAGCTTTCCAGAAAGACATGCGTGCTAGGACTCATCTGGTGGGAAGGTGCTGGAGGAGATCAGCGTATGGAATGGATTGCGGCAAGGATGCTGCATGGTACTGGTTCTATTAAGCTCAAACTTTTTCCTGTGAGTCGAGTGGGTGGAGCTAAGGAGCAGGCATCACTGTCAATAACAAATATGAAGGAGAACTGTTTAGGAGGTACACCAGGATAGTTAGTGCGGAGAAAATTACAGAATGCCGGTTTGCAGATGATGGATGCTCCTTGTCATTTCAACAAGATCGGGTGCAGAGAGAGCAGTGCTGGAGTATCAGCAAGCAAGTGGTGGATTTGGCTCATCGCTTCAACAAGATCGGGTGCAGAGAGATCAGCAAGCAAGTGGTGGATTTGGCTCATCGCTTCAACAAGATCGGGTGCAGAGAGGGCAGTGCTGGAGTATCAGCAAGCAAGTCGTGGATTTGGCTCATCGCTTCAACAAGATCGGGTGCAGAGAGGGCAGTGCTGGAGTATCAGCAAGCAAGTGGTGGATTTGGCTCGACAGTGAAGATCTCCAAGACAAGAACCTAGCTGAACCACCAAGAGGAAGTGATATGATGTGTGCATGTTCGGCTCCATTGCACACAGTGCTGGACTGCTCTCAGGAAATAGCAGGAAGTTGAACGCATTCCACCATTTGTTAGGATCATCCTGAGCCAACAGGCAGTAGTACTCCGAGCACAACACCAGCAGAAGTGAGGAGGAGAGTAATGCTGAGACAACCTCTGAGAAGGTCAAGAAGAGGTTAGAATGGCTGGGTCACCTAGCAAAGATGCCATTGAGAAGGTCAAGAAGAAGAGGTTAGAATGGCTGGACCACCTAGCAAAGATGCCATTGAGAAGGTCAAGAAGAAGAGGTTAGAATGGCTGGACCACCTAGCAAAGATGCCATTGAGAAGGTCAAGAAGAAGAGGTTAGAATGGCTGGACCACCTAGCAAAGATGCCATTGAGAAGGTCAAGAAGAAGTGGTTAGAATGGCTGGACCACCTAGCAAAGATGCCATTGAGAAGGTCAAGAAGAAGAGGTTAGAATGGTTGGACCACCTAGCAAAGAGGCGAAGAAGAGGTTAGAATGGCTGGACCACCTAGCAAAGATGCCATTGAGAAGGTCAAGAAGAAGAGGTTAGAATGGATGGGTCACCTAGCAAAGATGCCATTGAGAAGGTCAAGAAGAAGAGGTTAGAATGGCTGGGTCACCTAGCAAAGATGCCATTGAGATGGTCAAGAAGAAGTGGTTAGAATGGCTGGACCACCTAGCAAAGATGCCATTGAGAAGGTCAAGAAGAAGTGGTTAGAATGGCTGGACCACCTAGCAAAGATGCCATTGAGAAGGTCAAGAAGAAGAGGTTAGAATGGATGGACCACCTAGCAAAGATGCCATTGAGAAGGTCAAGAAGAAGAGGTTAGAATGGCTGGACCACCTAGCAAAGATGCCATTGAGAAGGTCAAGAAGAAGAGGTTAGAATGGCTGGACCACCTAGCAAAGATGCCATTGAGAAGGTCAAGAAGAAGAGGTTAGAATGGCTGGACCACCTAGCAAAGATGCCATTGAGAAGGTCAAGAAGAAGAGGTTAGAATGGCTGGACCACCTAGCAAAGATGCCATTGAGAAGGTCAAGAAGAAGTGGTTAGAATGGCTGGACCACCTAGCAAAGATGCCATTGAGAAGGTCAAGAAGAAGAGGTTAGAATGGCTGGGCCACCTAGCAAAGATGCCATTGAGAAGGTCAAGAAGAAGAGGAGGTTAGAATGGCTGGACCACCTAGCAAAGATGCCATTGAGAAGGTCAAGAAGAAGAGGTTAGAATGGCTGGACCACCTAGCAAAGATGCCATTGAGAAGGTCAAGAAGAAGAGGTTAGAATGGATGGACCACCTAGCAGAGATGCCATTGAGAAGGTCAAGAAGAAGTGGTTAGAATGGCTGGGCCACCTAGCAAAGATGCCATTGAGAAGGTCAAGAAGAAGAGGTTAGAATGGATGGACCACCTAGCAAAGATGCTTAAGAAGGTCAAGAAGAAGTGGTTAGAATGGCTGGACCACCTAGCAAAGATGCCATTGAGAAGGTCAAGAAGAAGAGGTTAGAATGGCTGGACCACCTAGTAAAGATGCCATTGAGAAGGTCAAGAAGAAGAGGTTAGAATGGCTGGGCCACCTAGCAAAGATGCCATTGAGAAGGTCAAGAAGAGGTTAGAATGGCTGGGCCACCTAGCAAAGATGCCATTGAGAAGGTCAAGAAGAAGTGGTTAGAATGGCTGGACCACCTAGCAAAGATGCCATTGAGAAGGTCAAGAAGAAGAGGTTAGAATGGCTGGGTCACCTAGCAAAGATGCCATTGAGAAGGTCAAGAAGAAGAGGTTAGAATGGCTGGACCACCTAGCAAAGATGCCATTGAGAAGGTCAAGAAGAAGTGGTTAGAATGGCTGGACCACCTAGCAAAGATGCCATTGAGAAGGTCAAGAAGAAGAGGTTAGAATGGCTGGGTCACCTAGCAAAGATGCCATTGAGAAGGTCAAGAAGAAGTGGTTAGAATGGCTGGGCCACCTAGCAAAGAAGCCATTGAGAAGGTCAAGAAGAAGAGGTTAGAATGGCTGGACCACATAGCAAAGATGCCATTAAGAAGGTCAAGAAGAAGAGGTTAGAATGGCTGGGCCACCTAGCAAAGATGCCATTGAGAAGGTCAAGAAGAAGTGGTTAGAATGGCTGCAAAGATGCCATTGAGAAGGTCAAGAAGAAGAGGTTAGAATAGTAGCAAAGATGCCATTGAGAAGGTCAAGAAGAAGTGGTTAGAATGGCTGGACCACCTAGCAAAGATGCCATTGAAAAGGTCAAGAAGAAGCGGTTAGAATGGCTGGGCCACCTAGCAAAGATGCCATTGAGAAGGTCAAGAAGAAGAGGTTAGAATGGATGGACCACCTAGCAAAGATGCCATTGAGAAGGTCAAGAAGTGGTTAGAATGGCTGGGCCACCTAGCAAAGATGCCATTGAGAAGGTCAAGAAGAAGAGGTTAGAATGGATGGACCACCTAGCAAAGATGCCATTGAGAAGGTCAAGAAGAAGTGGTTAGAATGGCTGGACCACCTAGCAAAGATGCCATTGAGAAGGTCAAGAAGAGGTTAGAACGGCTGGACTACCTAGCAAAGATGCCATTGAGAAGGTCAAGAAGAAGTGGTTAGAATGGCTGGGTCACCTAGCAAAGATGCCATTGAGAAGGTCAAGAAGAGGAGGTTAGAATGGATGGACCACCTAGCAAAGATGCCATTGAGAAGGTCAAGAAGAAGTGGTTAGAATGGCTGGACCACCTAGCAAAGATGCCATTGAGAAGGTCAAGAAGAAGTGGCTGGGTCACCTAGCAAAGATGTCATTGAGAAGGTCAAGAAGAAGTGGTTAGAATGGCTGGGTCACCTAGCAAAGATGCCATTGAGAAGGTCAAGAAGAAGAGGTTAAAATGGCTGGGTCACCTAGCAAAGATGCCATTGAGAAGGTCAAGAAGAAGAGGTTAGAATGGCTGGACCACCTAGCAAAGATGCCATTGAGAAGGTCAAGAAGAAGAGGTTAGAATAGCTGGGTCACCTAGCAAAGATGCCATTGAGAAGGTCAAGAAGAAGAGGTTAGAATGGCTGGGCCACCTAGCAAAGATGCCATTGAGAAGGTCAAGAAGAGGAGGTTAGAATGGCTGGGCCACCTAGCAAAGATGCCATTGAGAAGGTCAAGAAGAAGAGGTTAGAATGGCTGGACCACCTAGCAAAGATGCCATTGAGAAGGTCAAGAAGAAGTGGTTAGAATGGCTGGACCACCTAGCAAAGATGCCATTGAGAAGGTCAAGAAGAGGTTAGAATGGCTGGGCCATCTAGCAAAGATGCCATTGAGAAGGTCAAGAAGAAGAGGTTAGAATGGCTGGACCACCTAGCAAAGATGCCATTGAGAAGGTCAAGAAGAAGTGGTTAGAATGGCTGGGCCACCTAGCAAAGATGCCATTGAGAAGGTCAAGAAGAAGAGGTTAGAATGGCTGGACCACCTAGCAAAGATGCCATTGAGAAGGTCAAGAAGAGGTTAGAATGGCTGGGCCATCTAGCAAAGATGCCATTGAGAAGGTCAAGAAGAAGAGGTTAGAATGGCTGGACCACCTAGCAAAGATGCCATTGAGAAGGTCAAGAAGAAGTGGTTAGAATGGCTGGGCCACCTAGCAAAGATGCCATTGAGAAGGTCAAGAAGAAGAGGTTAGAATGGCTGGGCCACCTAGCAAAGATGCCATTGAGAAGGTCAAGAAGAAGAGGAGGTTAGAATGGCTGGACCACCTAGCAAAGATGCCATTGAGAAGGTCAAGAAGAAGAGGTTAGAATGGCTGGACCACCTAGCAGAGATGCCATTGAGAAGGTCAAGAAGAAGAGGTTAGAATGGATGGACCACCTAGCAGAGATGCCATTGAGAAGGTCAAGAAGAAGTGGTTAGAATGGCTGGGCCACCTAGCAAAGATGCCATTGAGAAGGTCAAGAAGAAGAGGTTAGAATGGATGGACCACCTAGCAAAGATGCCATTGAGAAGGTCAAGAAGAAGTGGTTAGAATGGCTGGACCACCTAGCAAAGATGCCATTGAGAAAGTCAAGAAGAAGAGGTTAGAATGGCTGGACCACCTAGCAAAGATGCCATTGAGAAGGTCAAGAAGAAGAGGTTAGAATGGCTGGGCCACCTAGCAAAGATGCCATTGAGAAGGTCAAGAAGAAGTGGTTAGAATGGCTGGACCACCTAGCAAAGATGCCATTGAGAAGGTCAAGAAGAAGAGGTTAGAATGGCTGGACCACCTAGCAAAGATGCCATTGAGAAGGTCAAGAAGAAGAGGTTAGAATGGCTGGACCACCTAGCAAAGATGCCATTGAGAAGGTCAAGAAGAAGAGGTTAGAATGGATGGGTCACCTAGCAAAGATGCCATTGAGAAGGTCAAGAAGAAGAGGTTAGAATGGCTGGGTCACCTAGCAAAGATGCCATTGAGATGGTCAAGAAGAAGTGGTTAGAATGGCTGGACCACCTAGCAAAGATGCCATTGAGAAGGTCAAGAAGAAGTGGTTAGAATGGCTGGACCACCTAGCAAAGATGCCATTGAGAAGGTCAAGAAGAAGAGGTTAGAATGGATGGACCACCTAGCAAAGATGCCATTGAGAAGGTCAAGAAGAAGAGGTTAGAATGGCTGGACCACCTAGCAAAGATGCCATTGAGAAGGTCAAGAAGAAGAGGTTAGAATGGCTGGACCACCTAGCAAAGATGCCATTGAGAAGGTCAAGAAGAAGAGGTTAGAATGGCTGGACCACCTAGCAAAGATGCCATTGAGAAGGTCAAGAAGAAGTGGTTAGAATGGCTGGACCACCTAGCAAAGATGCCATTGAGAAGGTCAAGAAGAAGAGGTTAGAATAGCTGGACCACCTAGCAAAGATGCCATTGAGAAGGTCAAGAAGAAGAGGTTAGAATGGCTGGACCACCTAGCAAAGATGCCATTGAGAAGGTCAAGAAGAAGAGGTTAGAATGGATGGGTCACCTAGCAAAGATGCCATTGAGAAGGTCAAGAAGAAGAGGTTAGAATGGCTGGGTCACCTAGCAAAGATGCCATTGAGATGGTCAAGAAGAAGTGGTTAGAATGGCTGGACCACCTAGCAAAGATGCCATTGAGAAGGTCAAGAAGAAGTGGTTAGAATGGCTGGCCCACCTAGCAAAGATGCCATTGAGAAGGTCAAGAAGAAGAGGTTAGAATGGATGGACCACCTAGCAAAGATGCCATTGAGAAGGTCAAGAAGAAGTGGTTAGAATGGCTGACCTAGCAAAGATGCCATTGAGAAGGTCAAGAAGAAGAGGTTAGAATGGCTGGGCCACCTAGCAAAGATGCCATTGAGAAGGTCAAGAAGAGGTTAGAATGGCTGGGCCACCTAGCAAAGATGCCATTGAGAAGGTCAAGAAGAAGAGGTTAGAATGGCTGGACCACCTAGCAAAGATGCCATTGAGAAGGTCAAGAAGAAGAGGTTAGAATGGCTGGGTCACCTAGCAAAGATGCCATTGAGAAGGTCAAGAAGAAGAGGTTAGAATGGCTGGACCACCTAGCAAAGATGCCATTGAGAAGGTCAAGAAGAAGTGGTTAGAATGGCTGGACCACCTAGCAAAGATGCCATTGAGAAGGTCAAGAAGAAGAGGTTAGAATGGCTGGGCCACCTAGCAAAGATGCCATTGAGAAGGTCAAGAAGAAGCGGTTAGAATGGCTGGGCCACCTAGCAAAGATGCCATTGAGAAGGTCAAGAAGAAGAGGTTAGAATGGATGGACCACCTAGCAAAGATGCCATTGAGAAGGTCAAGAAGTGGTTAGAATGGCTGGGCCACCTAGCAAAGATGCCATTGAGAAGGTCAAGAAGAAGAGGTTAGAATGGATGGACCACCTAGCAAAGATGCCATTGAGAAGGTCAAGAAGAAGTGGTTAGAATGGCTGGACCACCTAGCAAAGATGCCATTGAGAAGGTCAAGAAGAGGTTAGAACGGCTGGACTACCTAGCAAAGATGCCATTGAGAAGGTCAAGAAGAAGTGGTTAGAATGGCTGGGTCACCTAGCAAAGATGCCATTGAGAAGGTCAAGAAGAGGAGGTTAGAATGGATGGACCACCTAGCAAAGATGCCATTGAGAAGGTCAAGAAGAAGTGGTTAGAATGGCTGGACCACCTAGCAAAGATGCCATTGAGAAGGTCAAGAAGAAGTGGCTGGGTCACCTAGCAAAGATGTCATTGAGAAGGTCAAGAAGAAGTGGTTAGAATGGCTGGGTCACCTAGCAAAGATGCCATTGAGAAGGTCAAGAAGAAGAGGTTAAAATGGCTGGGTCACCTAGCAAAGATGCCATTGAGAAGGTCAAGAAGAAGAGGTTAGAATGGCTGGACCACCTAGCAAAGATGCCATTGAGAAGGTCAAGAAGAAGAGGTTAGAATAGCTGGGTCACCTAGCAAAGATGCCATTGAGAAGGTCAAGAAGAAGAGGTTAGAATGGCTGGGCCACCTAGCAAAGATGCCATTGAGAAGGTCAAGAAGAGGAGGTTAGAATGGCTGGGCCACCTAGCAAAGATGCCATTGAGAAGGTCAAGAAGAAGAGGTTAGAATGGCTGGACCACCTAGCAAAGATGCCATTGAGAAGGTCAAGAAGAAGTGGTTAGAATGGCTGGACCACCTAGCAAAGATGCCATTGAGAAGGTCAAGAAGAGGTTAGAATGGCTGGGCCATCTAGCAAAGATGCCATTGAGAAGGTCAAGAAGAAGAGGTTAGAATGGCTGGACCACCTAGCAAAGATGCCATTGAGAAGGTCAAGAAGAAGTGGTTAGAATGGCTGGGCCACCTAGCAAAGATGCCATTGAGAAGGTCAAGAAGAAGAGGTTAGAATGGCTGGACCACCTAGCAAAGATGCCATTGAGAAGGTCAAGAAGAGGTTAGAATGGCTGGGCCATCTAGCAAAGATGCCATTGAGAAGGTCAAGAAGAAGAGGTTAGAATGGCTGGACCACCTAGCAAAGATGCCATTGAGAAGGTCAAGAAGAAGTGGTTAGAATGGCTGGGCCACCTAGCAAAGATGCCATTGAGAAGGTCAAGAAGAAGAGGTTAGAATGGCTGGGCCACCTAGCAAAGATGCCATTGAGAAGGTCAAGAAGAAGAGGAGGTTAGAATGGCTGGACCACCTAGCAAAGATGCCATTGAGAAGGTCAAGAAGAAGAGGTTAGAATGGCTGGACCACCTAGCAGAGATGCCATTGAGAAGGTCAAGAAGAAGAGGTTAGAATGGATGGACCACCTAGCAGAGATGCCATTGAGAAGGTCAAGAAGAAGTGGTTAGAATGGCTGGGCCACCTAGCAAAGATGCCATTGAGAAGGTCAAGAAGAAGAGGTTAGAATGGATGGACCACCTAGCAAAGATGCCATTGAGAAGGTCAAGAAGAAGTGGTTAGAATGGCTGGACCACCTAGCAAAGATGCCATTGAGAAAGTCAAGAAGAAGAGGTTAGAATGGCTGGACCACCTAGCAAAGATGCCATTGAGAAGGTCAAGAAGAAGAGGTTAGAATGGCTGGGCCACCTAGCAAAGATGCCATTGAGAAGGTCAAGAAGAAGTGGTTAGAATGGCTGGACCACCTAGCAAAGATGCCATTGAGAAGGTCAAGAAGAAGAGGTTAGAATGGCTGGACCACCTAGCAAAGATGCCATTGAGAAGGTCAAGAAGAAGAGGTTAGAATGGCTGGACCACCTAGCAAAGATGCCATTGAGAAGGTCAAGAAGAAGAGGTTAGAATGGATGGGTCACCTAGCAAAGATGCCATTGAGAAGGTCAAGAAGAAGAGGTTAGAATGGCTGGGTCACCTAGCAAAGATGCCATTGAGATGGTCAAGAAGAAGTGGTTAGAATGGCTGGACCACCTAGCAAAGATGCCATTGAGAAGGTCAAGAAGAAGTGGTTAGAATGGCTGGACCACCTAGCAAAGATGCCATTGAGAAGGTCAAGAAGAAGAGGTTAGAATGGATGGACCACCTAGCAAAGATGCCATTGAGAAGGTCAAGAAGAAGAGGTTAGAATGGCTGGACCACCTAGCAAAGATGCCATTGAGAAGGTCAAGAAGAAGAGGTTAGAATGGCTGGACCACCTAGCAAAGATGCCATTGAGAAGGTCAAGAAGAAGAGGTTAGAATGGCTGGACCACCTAGCAAAGATGCCATTGAGAAGGTCAAGAAGAAGTGGTTAGAATGGCTGGACCACCTAGCAAAGATGCCATTGAGAAGGTCAAGAAGAAGAGGTTAGAATAGCTGGACCACCTAGCAAAGATGCCATTGAGAAGGTCAAGAAGAAGAGGTTAGAATGGCTGGACCACCTAGCAAAGATGCCATTGAGAAGGTCAAGAAGAAGAGGTTAGAATGGATGGGTCACCTAGCAAAGATGCCATTGAGAAGGTCAAGAAGAAGAGGTTAGAATGGCTGGGTCACCTAGCAAAGATGCCATTGAGATGGTCAAGAAGAAGTGGTTAGAATGGCTGGACCACCTAGCAAAGATGCCATTGAGAAGGTCAAGAAGAAGTGGTTAGAATGGCTGGCCCACCTAGCAAAGATGCCATTGAGAAGGTCAAGAAGAAGAGGTTAGAATGGATGGACCACCTAGCAAAGATGCCATTGAGAAGGTCAAGAAGAAGTGGTTAGAATGGCTGACCTAGCAAAGATGCCATTGAGAAGGTCAAGAAGAAGAGGTTAGAATGGCTGGGCCACCTAGCAAAGATGCCATTGAGAAGGTCAAGAAGAGGTTAGAATGGCTGGGCCACCTAGCAAAGATGCCATTGAGAAGGTCAAGAAGAAGAGGTTAGAATGGCTGGACCACCTAGCAAAGATGCCATTGAGAAGGTCAAGAAGAAGAGGTTAGAATGGCTGGGTCACCTAGCAAAGATGCCATTGAGAAGGTCAAGAAGAAGAGGTTAGAATGGCTGGACCACCTAGCAAAGATGCCATTGAGAAGGTCAAGAAGAAGTGGTTAGAATGGCTGGACCACCTAGCAAAGATGCCATTGAGAAGGTCAAGAAGAAGAGGTTAGAATGGCTGGGCCACCTAGCAAAGATGCCATTGAGAAGGTCAAGAAGAAGAGGAGGTTAGAATGGCTGGACCACCTAGCAAAGATGCCATTGAGAAGGTCAAGAAGAAGAGGTTAGAATGGCTGGACCACCTAGCAAAGATGCCATTGAGAAGGTCAAGAAGAAGAGGTTAGAATGGATGGACCACCTAGCAGAGATGCCATTGAGAAGGTCAAGAAGAAGTGGTTAGAATGGCTGGGCCACCTAGCAAAGATGCCATTGAGAAGGTCAAGAAGAGGTTAGAATGGCTGGGCCACCTAGCAAAGAAGCCATTGAGAAGGTCAAGAAGAAGAGGTTAGAATGGCTGGACCACCTAGCAAAGATGCCATTAAGAAGGTCAAGAAGAAGAGGTTAGAATGGCTGGGCCACCTAGCAAAGATGCCATTGAGAAGGTCAAGAAGAAGTGGTTAGAATGGCTGCAAAGATGCCATTGAGAAGGTCAAGAAGAAGAGGTTAGAATAGTAGCAAAGATGCCATTGAGAAGGTCAAGAAGAAGTGGTTAGAATGGCTGGACCACCTAGCAAAGATGCCATTGAAAAGGTCAAGAAGAAGCGGTTAGAATGGCTGGGCCACCTAGCAAAGATGCCATTGAGAAGGTCAAGAAGAAGAGGTTAGAATGGATGGACCACCTAGCAAAGATGCCATTGAGAAGGTCAAGAAGTGGTTAGAATGGCTGGGCCACCTAGCAAAGATGCCATTGAGAAGGTCAAGAAGAAGAGGTTAGAATGGATGGACCACCTAGCAAAGATGCCATTGAGAAGGTCAAGAAGAAGTGGTTAGAATGGCTGGACCACCTAGCAAAGATGCCATTGAGAAGGTCAAGAAGAGGTTAGAACGGCTGGACTACCTAGCAAAGATGCCATTGAGAAGGTCAAGAAGAAGTGGTTAGAATGGCTGGGTCACCTAGCAAAGATGCCATTGAGAAGGTCAAGAAGAGGAGGTTAGAATGGATGGACCACCTAGCAAAGATGCCATTGAGAAGGTCAAGAAGAAGTGGTTAGAATGGCTGGACCACCTAGCAAAGATGCCATTGAGAAGGTCAAGAAGAAGTGGCTGGGTCACCTAGCAAAGATGTCATTGAGAAGGTCAAGAAGAAGTGGTTAGAATGGCTGGGTCACCTAGCAAAGATGCCATTGAGAAGGTCAAGAAGAAGAGGTTAAAATGGCTGGGTCACCTAGCAAAGATGCCATTGAGAAGGTCAAGAAGAAGAGGTTAGAATGGCTGGACCACCTAGCAAAGATGCCATTGAGAAGGTCAAGAAGAAGAGGTTAGAATAGCTGGGTCACCTAGCAAAGATGCCATTGAGAAGGTCAAGAAGAAGAGGTTAGAATGGCTGGGCCACCTAGCAAAGATGCCATTGAGAAGGTCAAGAAGAGGAGGTTAGAATGGCTGGGCCACCTAGCAAAGATGCCATTGAGAAGGTCAAGAAGAAGAGGTTAGAATGGCTGGACCACCTAGCAAAGATGCCATTGAGAAGGTCAAGAAGAAGTGGTTAGAATGGCTGGACCACCTAGCAAAGATGCCATTGAGAAGGTCAAGAAGAGGTTAGAATGGCTGGGCCATCTAGCAAAGATGCCATTGAGAAGGTCAAGAAGAAGTGGTTAGAATGGCTGGGCCACCTAGCAAAGATGCCATTGAGAAGGTCAAGAAGAAGAGGTTAGAATGGCTGGACCACCTAGCAAAGATGCCATTGAGAAGGTCAAGAAGAGGTTAGAATGGCTGGGCCATCTAGCAAAGATGCCATTGAGAAGGTCAAGAAGAAGAGGTTAGAATGGCTGGACCACCTAGCAAAGATGCCATTGAGAAGGTCAAGAAGAAGTGGTTAGAATGGCTGGGCCACCTAGCAAAGATGCCATTGAGAAGGTCAAGAAGAAGAGGTTAGAATGGCTGGGCCACCTAGCAAAGATGCCATTGAGAAGGTCAAGAAGAAGAGGAGGTTAGAATGGCTGGACCACCTAGCAAAGATGCCATTGAGAAGGTCAAGAAGAAGAGGTTAGAATGGCTGGACCACCTAGCAGAGATGCCATTGAGAAGGTCAAGAAGAAGAGGTTAGAATGGATGGACCACCTAGCAGAGATGCCATTGAGAAGGTCAAGAAGAAGTGGTTAGAATGGCTGGGCCACCTAGCAAAGATGCCATTGAGAAGGTCAAGAAGAAGAGGTTAGAATGGATGGACCACCTAGCAAAGATGCCATTGAGAAGGTCAAGAAGAAGTGGTTAGAATGGCTGGACCACCTAGCAAAGATGCCATTGAGAAAGTCAAGAAGAAGAGGTTAGAATGGCTGGACCACCTAGCAAAGATGCCATTGAGAAGGTCAAGAAGAAGAGGTTAGAATGGCTGGGCCACCTAGCAAAGATGCCATTGAGAAGGTCAAGAAGAAGTGGTTAGAATGGCTGGACCACCTAGCAAAGATGCCATTGAGAAGGTCAAGAAGAAGAGGTTAGAATGGCTGGACCACCTAGCAAAGATGCCATTGAGAAGGTCAAGAAGAAGAGGTTAGAATGGCTGGACCACCTAGCAAAGATGCCATTGAGAAGGTCAAGAAGAAGAGGTTAGAATGGATGGGTCACCTAGCAAAGATGCCATTGAGAAGGTCAAGAAGAAGAGGTTAGAATGGCTGGGTCACCTAGCAAAGATGCCATTGAGATGGTCAAGAAGAAGTGGTTAGAATGGCTGGACCACCTAGCAAAGATGCCATTGAGAAGGTCAAGAAGAAGTGGTTAGAATGGCTGGACCACCTAGCAAAGATGCCATTGAGAAGGTCAAGAAGAAGAGGTTAGAATGGATGGACCACCTAGCAAAGATGCCATTGAGAAGGTCAAGAAGAAGAGGTTAGAATGGCTGGACCACCTAGCAAAGATGCCATTGAGAAGGTCAAGAAGAAGAGGTTAGAATGGCTGGACCACCTAGCAAAGATGCCATTGAGAAGGTCAAGAAGAAGAGGTTAGAATGGCTGGACCACCTAGCAAAGATGCCATTGAGAAGGTCAAGAAGAAGTGGTTAGAATGGCTGGACCACCTAGCAAAGATGCCATTGAGAAGGTCAAGAAGAAGAGGTTAGAATGGCTGGACCACCTAGCAAAGATGCCATTGAGAAGGTCAAGAAGAAGAGGTTAGAATGGCTGGACCACCTAGCAAAGATGCCATTGAGAAGGTCAAGAAGAAGAGGTTAGAATGGATGGGTCACCTAGCAAAGATGCCATTGAGAAGGTCAAGAAGAAGAGGTTAGAATGGCTGGGTCACCTAGCAAAGATGCCATTGAGATGGTCAAGAAGAAGTGGTTAGAATGGCTGGACCACCTAGCAAAGATGCCATTGAGAAGGTCAAGAAGAAGTGGTTAGAATGGCTGGACCACCTAGCAAAGATGCCATTGAGAAGGTCAAGAAGAAGAGGTTAGAATGGATGGACCACCTAGCAAAGATGCCATTGAGAAGGTCAAGAAGAAGTGGTTAGAATGGCTGACCTAGCAAAGATGCCATTGAGAAGGTCAAGAAGAAGAGGTTAGAATGGCTGGGCCACCTAGCAAAGATGCCATTGAGAAGGTCAAGAAGAGGTTAGAATGGCTGGGCCACCTAGCAAAGATGCCATTGAGAAGGTCAAGAAGAAGAGGTTAGAATGGCTGGACCACCTAGCAAAGATGCCATTGAGAAGGTCAAGAAGAAGAGGTTAGAATGGCTGGGTCACCTAGCAAAGATGCCATTGAGAAGGTCAAGAAGAAGAGGTTAGAATGGCTGGACCACCTAGCAAAGATGCCATTGAGAAGGTCAAGAAGAAGTGGTTAGAATGGCTGGACCACCTAGCAAAGATGCCATTGAGAAGGTCAAGAAGAAGAGGTTAGAATGGCTGGGCCACCTAGCAAAGATGCCATTGAGAAGGTCAAGAAGAAGAGGAGGTTAGAATGGCTGGACCACCTAGCAAAGATGCCATTGAGAAGGTCAAGAAGAAGAGGTTAGAATGGCTGGACCACCTAGCAAAGATGCCATTGAGAAGGTCAAGAAGAAGAGGTTAGAATGGATGGACCACCTAGCAGAGATGCCATTGAGAAGGTCAAGAAGAAGTGGTTAGAATGGCTGGGCCACCTAGCAAAGATGCCATTGAGAAGGTCAAGAAGAAGAGGTTAGAATGGATGGACCACCTAGCAAAGATGCCATTGAGAAGGTCAAGAAGAAGTGGTTAGAATGGCTGGACCACCTAGCAAAGATGCCATTGAGAAGGTCAAGAAGAAGAGGTTAGAATGGCTGGACCACCTAGCAAAGATGCCATTGAGAAGGTCAAGAAGAAGAGGTTAGAATGGCTGGGCCACCTAGCAAAGATGCCATTGAGAAGGTCAAGAAGAGGTTAGAATGGCTGGGCCACCTAGCAAAGATGCCATTGAGAAGGTCAAGAAGAAGTGGTTAGAATGGCTGGACCACCTAGCAAAGATGCCATTGAGAAGGTCAAGAAGAAGAGGTTAGAATGGCTGGACCAACTAGCAAAGATGCCATTGAGAAGGTCAAGAAGAAGAGGTTAGAATGGCTGGACCACCTAGCAAAGATGCCATTGAGAAGGTCAAGAAGAAGAGGTTAGAATGGCTGGGCCATCTAGCAGAGATGCCATTGAGAAGGTCAAGAAGAAGTGGTTAGAATGGATGGACCACCTAGCAAAGATGCCATTGAGAAGGTCAAGAAGAAGTGGTTAGAATGGCTGGACCACCTAGCAAAGATGCCATTGAGAAGGTCAAGAAGAAGAGGTTAGAATGGCTGGACCACCTAGCAAAGATGCCATTGAGAAGGTCAAGAAGAAGAGGTTAGAATGGCTGGGTCACCTAGCAAAGATGCCATTGAGAAGGTCAAGAAGAAGAGGTTAGAATGGCTGGGTCACCTAGCAAAGATGCCATTGAGAAGGTCAAGAAGGAGAGGTTAGAATGGCTGGGTCACCTAGCAAAGATGCCATTGAGAAGGTCAAGAAGAAGTGGTTGGAATGGCTGGACCACCTAGCAAAGATGCCATTGAGAAGGTCAAGAAGAAGAGGTTAGAATGGCTGGGTCACCTAGCAAAGATGCCATTGAGAAGGTCAAGAAGAGGAGGTTAGAATGGCTGGGTCACCTAGCAAAGATGCCATTGAGAAGGTCAAGAAGAAGAGGTTAGAAATGGCTGGACCACCTAGCAAAGATGCCATTGAGAAGGTCAAGAAGAGGTTAGAATGGCTGGGCCATCTAGCAAAGATGCCATTGAGAAGGTCAAGAAGAAGTGGTTAGAATGGCTGGGCCACCTAGCAAAGATGCCATTGAGAAGGTCAAGAAGAAGAGGTTAGAATGGCTGGACCACCTAGCAAAGATGCCATTGAGAAGGTCAAGAAGAGGTTAGAATGGCTGGGCCATCTAGCAAAGATGCCATTGAGAAGGTCAAGAAGAAGAGGTTAGAATGGCTGGACCACCTAGCAAAGATGCCATTGAGAAGGTCAAGAAGAAGTGGTTAGAATGGCTGGGCCACCTAGCAAAGATGCCATTGAGAAGGTCAAGAAGAAGAGGTTAGAATGGCTGGGCCACCTAGCAAAGATGCCATTGAGAAGGTCAAGAAGAAGAGGAGGTTAGAATGGCTGGACCACCTAGCAAAGATGCCATTGAGAAGGTCAAGAAGAAGAGGTTAGAATGGCTGGACCACCTAGCAGAGATGCCATTGAGAAGGTCAAGAAGAAGAGGTTAGAATGGATGGACCACCTAGCAGAGATGCCATTGAGAAGGTCAAGAAGAAGTGGTTAGAATGGCTGGGCCACCTAGCAAAGATGCCATTGAGAAGGTCAAGAAGAAGAGGTTAGAATGGATGGACCACCTAGCAAAGATGCCATTGAGAAGGTCAAGAAGAAGTGGTTAGAATGGCTGGACCACCTAGCAAAGATGCCATTGAGAAAGTCAAGAAGAAGAGGTTAGAATGGCTGGACCACCTAGCAAAGATGCCATTGAGAAGGTCAAGAAGAAGAGGTTAGAATGGCTGGGCCACCTAGCAAAGATGCCATTGAGAAGGTCAAGAAGAAGTGGTTAGAATGGCTGGACCACCTAGCAAAGATGCCATTGAGAAGGTCAAGAAGAAGAGGTTAGAATGGCTGGACCACCTAGCAAAGATGCCATTGAGAAGGTCAAGAAGAAGAGGTTAGAATGGCTGGACCACCTAGCAAAGATGCCATTGAGAAGGTCAAGAAGAAGAGGTTAGAATGGATGGGTCACCTAGCAAAGATGCCATTGAGAAGGTCAAGAAGAAGAGGTTAGAATGGCTGGGTCACCTAGCAAAGATGCCATTGAGATGGTCAAGAAGAAGTGGTTAGAATGGCTGGACCACCTAGCAAAGATGCCATTGAGAAGGTCAAGAAGAAGTGGTTAGAATGGCTGGACCACCTAGCAAAGATGCCATTGAGAAGGTCAAGAAGAAGAGGTTAGAATGGATGGACCACCTAGCAAAGATGCCATTGAGAAGGTCAAGAAGAAGAGGTTAGAATGGCTGGACCACCTAGCAAAGATGCCATTGAGAAGGTCAAGAAGAAGAGGTTAGAATGGCTGGACCACCTAGCAAAGATGCCATTGAGAAGGTCAAGAAGAAGAGGTTAGAATGGCTGGACCACCTAGCAAAGATGCCATTGAGAAGGTCAAGAAGAAGAGGTTAGAATGGCTGGACCACCTAGCAAAGATGCCATTGAGAAGGTCAAGAAGAAGTGGTTAGAATGGCTGGACCACCTAGCAAAGATGCCATTGAGAAGGTCAAGAAGAAGAGGTTAGAATGGCTGGGCCACCTAGCAAAGATGCCATTGAGAAGGTCAAGAAGAAGAGGAGGTTAGAATGGCTGGACCACCTAGCAAAGATGCCATTGAGAAGGTCAAGAAGAAGAGGTTAGAATGGCTGGACCACCTAGCAAAGATGCCATTGAGAAGGTCAAGAAGAAGAGGTTAGAATGGATGGACCACCTAGCAGAGATGCCATTGAGAAGGTCAAGAAGAAGTGGTTAGAATGGCTGGGCCACCTAGCAAAGATGCCATTGAGAAGGTCAAGAAGAAGAGGTTAGAATGGATGGACCACCTAGCAAAGATGCCATTGAGAAGGTCAAGAAGAAGTGGTTAGAATGGCTGGACCACCTAGCAAAGATGCCATTGAGAAGGTCAAGAAGAAGAGGTTAGAATGGCTGGACCACCTAGCAAAGATGCCATTGAGAAGGTCAAGAAGAAGAGGTTAGAATGGCTGGGCCACCTAGCAAAGATGCCATTGAGAAGGTCAAGAAGAGGTTAGAATGGCTGGGCCACCTAGCAAAGATGCCATTGAGAAGGTCAAGAAGAAGTGGTTAGAATGGCTGGACCACCTAGCAAAGATGCCATTGAGAAGGTCAAGAAGAAGAGGTTAGAATGGCTGGACCAACTAGCAAAGATGCCATTGAGAAGGTCAAGAAGAAGAGGTTAGAATGGCTGGACCACCTAGCAAAGATGCCATTGAGAAGGTCAAGAAGAAGAGGTTAGAATGGCTGGGCCATCTAGCAGAGATGCCATTGAGAAGGTCAAGAAGAAGTGGTTAGAATGGATGGACCACCTAGCAAAGATGCCATTGAGAAGGTCAAGAAGAAGTGGTTAGAATGGCTGGACCACCTAGCAAAGATGCCATTGAGAAGGTCAAGAAGAAGAGGTTAGAATGGCTGGACCACCTAGCAAAGATGCCATTGAGAAGGTCAAGAAGAAGAGGTTAGAATGGCTGGGTCACCTAGCAAAGATGCCATTGAGAAGGTCAAGAAGAAGAGGTTAGAATGGCTGGACCACCTAGCAAAGATGCCATTGAGAAGGTCAAGAAGAAGAGGTTAGAATGGATGGGTCACCTAGCAAAGATGCCATTGAGAAGGTCAAGAAGAAGAGGTTAGAATGGCTGGGTCACCTAGCAAAGATGCCATTGAGATGGTCAAGAAGAAGTGGTTAGAATGGCTGGACCACCTAGCAAAGATGCCATTGAGAAGGTCAAGAAGAAGTGGTTAGAATGGCTGGACCACCTAGCAAAGATGCCATTGAGAAGGTCAAGAAGAAGAGGTTAGAATGGATGGACCACCTAGCAAAGATGCCATTGAGAAGGTCAAGAAGAAGTGGTTAGAATGGCTGACCTAGCAAAGATGCCATTGAGAAGGTCAAGAAGAAGAGGTTAGAATGGCTGGGCCACCTAGCAAAGATGCCATTGAGAAGGTCAAGAAGAGGTTAGAATGGCTGGGCCACCTAGCAAAGATGCCATTGAGAAGGTCAAGAAGAAGAGGTTAGAATGGCTGGACCACCTAGCAAAGATGCCATTGAGAAGGTCAAGAAGAAGAGGTTAGAATGGCTGGGTCACCTAGCAAAGATGCCATTGAGAAGGTCAAGAAGAAGAGGTTAGAATGGCTGGACCACCTAGCAAAGATGCCATTGAGAAGGTCAAGAAGAAGTGGTTAGAATGGCTGGACCACCTAGCAAAGATGCCATTGAGAAGGTCAAGAAGAAGAGGTTAGAATGGCTGGGCCACCTAGCAAAGATGCCATTGAGAAGGTCAAGAAGAAGAGGAGGTTAGAATGGCTGGACCACCTAGCAAAGATGCCATTGAGAAGGTCAAGAAGAAGAGGTTAGAATGGCTGGACCACCTAGCAAAGATGCCATTGAGAAGGTCAAGAAGAAGAGGTTAGAATGGATGGACCACCTAGCAGAGATGCCATTGAGAAGGTCAAGAAGAAGTGGTTAGAATGGCTGGGCCACCTAGCAAAGATGCCATTGAGAAGGTCAAGAAGAAGAGGTTAGAATGGATGGACCACCTAGCAAAGATGCCATTGAGAAGGTCAAGAAGAAGTGGTTAGAATGGCTGGACCACCTAGCAAAGATGCCATTGAGAAGGTCAAGAAGAAGAGGTTAGAATGGCTGGACCACCTAGCAAAGATGCCATTGAGAAGGTCAAGAAGAAGAGGTTAGAATGGCTGGGCCACCTAGCAAAGATGCCATTGAGAAGGTCAAGAAGAGGTTAGAATGGCTGGGCCACCTAGCAAAGATGCCATTGAGAAGGTCAAGAAGAAGTGGTTAGAATGGCTGGACCACCTAGCAAAGATGCCATTGAGAAGGTCAAGAAGAAGAGGTTAGAATGGCTGGACCAACTAGCAAAGATGCCATTGAGAAGGTCAAGAAGAAGAGGTTAGAATGGCTGGACCACCTAGCAAAGATGCCATTGAGAAGGTCAAGAAGAAGAGGTTAGAATGGCTGGGCCATCTAGCAGAGATGCCATTGAGAAGGTCAAGAAGAAGTGGTTAGAATGGATGGACCACCTAGCAAAGATGCCATTGAGAAGGTCAAGAAGAAGTGGTTAGAATGGCTGGACCACCTAGCAAAGATGCCATTGAGAAGGTCAAGAAGAAGAGGTTAGAATGGCTGGACCACCTAGCAAAGATGCCATTGAGAAGGTCAAGAAGAAGAGGTTAGAATGGCTGGGTCACCTAGCAAAGATGCCATTGAGAAGGTCAAGAAGAAGAGGTTAGAATGGCTGGGTCACCTAGCAAAGATGCCATTGAGAAGGTCAAGAAGGAGAGGTTAGAATGGCTGGGTCACCTAGCAAAGATGCCATTGAGAAGGTCAAGAAGAAGTGGTTGGAATGGCTGGACCACCTAGCAAAGATGCCATTGAGAAGGTCAAGAAGAAGAGGTTAGAATGGCTGGGTCACCTAGCAAAGATGCCATTGAGAAGGTCAAGAAGAGGAGGTTAGAATGGCTGGGTCACCTAGCAAAGATGCCATTGAGAAGGTCAAGAAGAAGAGGTTAGAAATGGCTGGACCACCTAGCAAAGATGCCATTGAGAAGGTCAAGAAGAGGTTAGAATGGCTGGGCCATCTAGCAAAGATGCCATTGAGAAGGTCAAGAAGAAGTGGTTAGAATGGCTGGGCCACCTAGCAAAGATGCCATTGAGAAGGTCAAGAAGAAGAGGTTAGAATGGCTGGACCACCTAGCAAAGATGCCATTGAGAAGGTCAAGAAGAGGTTAGAATGGCTGGGCCATCTAGCAAAGATGCCATTGAGAAGGTCAAGAAGAAGAGGTTAGAATGGCTGGACCACCTAGCAAAGATGCCATTGAGAAGGTCAAGAAGAAGTGGTTAGAATGGCTGGGCCACCTAGCAAAGATGCCATTGAGAAGGTCAAGAAGAAGAGGTTAGAATGGCTGGGCCACCTAGCAAAGATGCCATTGAGAAGGTCAAGAAGAAGAGGAGGTTAGAATGGCTGGACCACCTAGCAAAGATGCCATTGAGAAGGTCAAGAAGAAGAGGTTAGAATGGCTGGACCACCTAGCAGAGATGCCATTGAGAAGGTCAAGAAGAAGAGGTTAGAATGGATGGACCACCTAGCAGAGATGCCATTGAGAAGGTCAAGAAGAAGTGGTTAGAATGGCTGGGCCACCTAGCAAAGATGCCATTGAGAAGGTCAAGAAGAAGAGGTTAGAATGGATGGACCACCTAGCAAAGATGCCATTGAGAAGGTCAAGAAGAAGTGGTTAGAATGGCTGGACCACCTAGCAAAGATGCCATTGAGAAAGTCAAGAAGAAGAGGTTAGAATGGCTGGACCACCTAGCAAAGATGCCATTGAGAAGGTCAAGAAGAAGAGGTTAGAATGGCTGGGCCACCTAGCAAAGATGCCATTGAGAAGGTCAAGAAGAAGTGGTTAGAATGGCTGGACCACCTAGCAAAGATGCCATTGAGAAGGTCAAGAAGAAGAGGTTAGAATGGCTGGACCACCTAGCAAAGATGCCATTGAGAAGGTCAAGAAGAAGAGGTTAGAATGGCTGGACCACCTAGCAAAGATGCCATTGAGAAGGTCAAGAAGAAGAGGTTAGAATGGATGGGTCACCTAGCAAAGATGCCATTGAGAAGGTCAAGAAGAAGAGGTTAGAATGGCTGGGTCACCTAGCAAAGATGCCATTGAGATGGTCAAGAAGAAGTGGTTAGAATGGCTGGACCACCTAGCAAAGATGCCATTGAGAAGGTCAAGAAGAAGAGGTTAGAATGGATGGACCACCTAGCAAAGATGCCATTGAGAAGGTCAAGAAGAAGAGGTTAGAATGGCTGGGCCACCTAGCAAAGATGCCATTGAGAAGGTCAAGAAGATGTTAGAATGGCTGGGTCACCTAGCAGAGATGCCATTGAGAAGGTCAAGAAGAGGAGGTTAGAATGGCTGCAAAGATGCCATTGAGAAGGTCAAGAAGAAGAGGTTAGAATAGTAGCAAAGATGCCATTGAGAAGGTCAAGAAGAAGTGGTTAGAATGGCTGGGTCACCTAGCAAAGATGCCATTGAGAAGGTCAAGAAGAAGAGGTTAGAATGGCTGGGCCATCCAGCAAGGATGGCTGACCACAAGGATGCCTAATTCAGTCCTTTTCGGTCGGCTGCCCCAGCCATGCCCCAAGTGCGGGTCTAGGAAGATATGGAGGGATGAGGTATGAAGGACCTCATGGATATTGGCATGGAGGAAAGTAAGTGGAGTGCAGATGCAAGGAGGTCCAGAGAAGCTGGAGAGCAAAGTTCAGGTAAGGTGAGGAATAATGCAGGGAAATACAGAAAGCATGGACTTCTATGACAGCCAGGGACACTGTGTGTGAGGTATGCTGCAGGTCCTTTAGGAGAGGAGGGATTAGGAAGAGGCACAAATATGTGCATGAAAAAAAGAAGCCAGCGATAAGCCAGTGAGTGAACAGAGTGGAGCAGTTCAGTACCAGTGAGTGAACAGAGTGGAGCAGTTCAGTACCAGTGAGTGAACAGAGTGGAGCAGTTCAGTACCAGTGAGTGAACAGAGTGGAGCAGTTCAGTGCCAGTGAGTGAACAGAGTGGAGCAGTTCAGTACCAGTGAGTGAACAGAGTGGAGCAGTTCAGTACCAGTGAGCGAACAGAGTGGAGCAGTTCAGTACCAGTGAGTGAACAGAGTGGAGCAGTTCAGTACCAGTGAGCAAACAGAGTAGAGCAGTTCAGTACCAGTGAGTGAACAGAGTAGAGCAGTTCAGTACCAGTGAGTGAACAGAGTGGAGCAGTTCAGTACCAGTGAGTGAACAGAGTGGAGCAGTTCAGTACCAGTGAGTGAACAGAGTGGAGCAGTTCAGTACCAGTGAGCGAACAGAGTGGAGCAGTTCAGTACCAGTGAGCGAACAGAGTGGAGCAGTTCAGTACCAGTGAGTGAACAGAGTGGAGCAGTTCAGTACCAGTGAGTGAACAGAGTGGAGTAGTTCAGTACAAGTGAGTGAACAGAGTGGAGCAGTTCAGTACCAGTGAGTGAACAGAGTGGAGCAGTTCAGTACCAGTGAGTGAACAGAGTAGAGCAGTTCAGTACCAGTGAGTGAACAGAGTGGAGCAGTTCAGTACCAGTGAGTGAACAGAGTGGAGCAGTTCAGTACCAGTGAGTGAACAGAGTGGAGCAGTTCAGTACCAGTGAGCGAACAGAGTGGAGCAGTTCAGTACCAGTGAGTGAACAGAGTGGAGTAGTTCAGTACCAGTGAGTGAACAGAGTGGAGTAGTTCAGTACCAGTGAGTGAACAGAGTGGAGCAGTTCAGTACCAGTGAGTGAACAGAGTGGAGTAGTTCAGTACCAGTGAGTGAACAGAGTGGAGCAGTTCAGTACCAGTGAGTGAACAGAGTGGAGCAGTTCAGTGCCAGTGAGTGAACAGAGTGGAGCAGTTCAGTACCAGTGAGCAAACAGAGTGGAGCAGTTCAGTGCCAGTGAGTGAACAGAGTGGAGCAGTTCAGTACCAGTGAGTGAACAGAGTGGAGCAGTTCAGTACCAGTGAGTGAACAGAGTGGAGCAGTTCAGTACCAGTGAGCGAACAGAGTGGAGCAGTTCAGTGCCAGTGAGTGAACAGAGTGGAGCAGTTCACTGCCAGTGAGTGAACAGAGTGGAGCAGTTCAGTGCCAGTGAGTGAACAGAGTGGAGCAGTTCAGTACCAGTGAGCAAACAGAGTGGAGCAGTTCAGTACCAGTGAGTGAACAGAGTGGAGCAGTTCAGTACCAGTGAGTGAACAGAGTGGAGCAGTTCACTGCCAGTGAGTGAACAGAGTGGAGCAGTTCAGTACCAGTGAGTGAACAGAGTGGAGCAGTTCAGTACCAGTGAGCAAACAGAGTGGAGTAGTTCAGTACCAGTGAGTGAACAGAGTGGAGCAGTTCACTGCCAGTGAGTGAACAGAGTGGAGCAGTTCAGTACCAGTGAGCGAACAGAGTGGAGCAGTTCGGTACCAGTGAGTGAACAGAGTGGAGCAGTTCAGTACCAGTGAGTGAACAGAGTGGAGCAGTTCACTGCCAGTGAGTGAACAGAGTGGAGCAGTTCACTGCCAGTGAGTGAATAGAGTGGAGCAGTTCAGTGCCAGTGAGTGAACAGAGTGGAGCAGTTCAGTACCAGTGAGTGAACAGAGTGGAGCAGTTCAGTACCAGTGAGTGAACAGAGTGGAGCAGTTCAGTACCAGTGAGCAAACAGAGTGGAGCAGTTCAGTACCAGTGAGTGAACAGAGTGGAGCAGTTCACTGCCAGTGAGTGAACAGAGTGGAGCAGTTCAGTACCAGTGAGTGAACAGAGTGGAGCAGTTCAGTACCAGTGAGTGAACAGAGTGGAGCAGTTCAGTACCAGTGAGTGAACAGAGTGGAGTATAGTTCAGTACCAGTGAGTGAACAGAGTGGAGCAGTTCAGTACCAGTGAGTGAACAGAGTGGATCTGTTCACTGCCAGTGAGTGAACAGAGTGGAGCAGTTCAGTACCAGTGAGCGAACAGAGTGGAGCAGTTCACTGCCAGTGAGTGAACAGAGTGGAGTATAGTTCAGTACCAGTGAGTGAACAGAGTGGATCTGTTCACTGCCAGTGAGTGAACAGAGTGGAGCAGTTCAGTACCAGTGAGCGAACAGAGTGGAGCAGTTCAGTACCAGTGAGTGAACAGAGTGGAGCAGTTCAGTACCAGTGAGTGAACAGAGTGGAGCAGTTCAGTACCAGTGAGTGAACAGAGTGGAGCAGTTCAGTACCAGTGAGTGAACAGAGTGGAGCAGTTCAGTACCAGTGAGTGAACAGAGTGGAGCAGTTCAGTACCAGTGAGTGAACAGAGTGTAGCAGTTCAGTACCAGTGAGTGAACAGAGTGGAGCAGTTCAGTACCAGTGAGCGAACAGAGTGGAGCAGTTCAGTACCAGTGAGCGAACAGAGTGGAGCAGTTCAGTACCAGTGAGGGAACAGAGTGGAGCAGTTCAGTACCAGTGAGTGAACAGAGTGGAGCAGTTCAGTGCCAGTGAGTGAACAGAGTGGAGTAGTTCAGTACCAGTGAGTGAACAGAGTGGAGCAGTTCAGTACCAGTGAGCAAACAGAGTGGAGCAGTTCAGTGCCAGTGAGTGAACAGAGTGGAGCAGTTCAGTACCAGTGAGCAAACAGAGTGGACCAGTTCAGTGCCAGTGAGTGAACAGAGTGGAGCAGTTCAGTACCAGTGAGCGAACAGAGTGGAGCAGTTCAGTACCAGTGAGTGAACAGAGTGGAGCAGTTCAGTACCAGTGAGTGAACAGAGTGGAGCAGTTCAGTGCCAGTGAGTGAACAGAGTGGAGCAGTTCAGTACCAGTGAGTGAACAGAGTGGAGCAGTTCAGTACCAGTGAGTGAACAGAGTGGAGCAGTTCAGTACCAGTGAGTGAACAGAGTGGAGCAGTTCAGTACCAGTGAGTGAACAGAGTGGAGTAGTTCAGTGCCAGTGAGCGAACAGAGTGGAGCAGTTCAGTACCAGTGAGTGAACAGAGTGGAGCAGTTCAGTACCAGTGAGTGAACAGAGTGGAGCAGTTCAGTACCAGTGAGCGAACAGAGTGGAGCAGTTCAGTACCAGTGAGTGAACAGGGTGGAGCAGTTCAGTACCAGTGAGTGAACAGAGTGGAGCAGTTCAGTACCAGTGAGGGAACAGAGTGGAGCAGTTCAGTACCAGTGAGTGAACAGAGTGGAGCAGTTCAGTACCAGTGAGTGAACAGAGTGGAGCAGTTCAGTACCAGTGAGTGAACAGAGTGGAGCAGTTCAGTACCAGTGAGTGAACAGAGTGGAGTAGTTCAGTACCAGTGAGTGAACAGAGTGGAGCAGTTCAGTGCCAGTGAGCAAACAGAGTGGAGCAGTTCAGTACCAGTGAGTGAACAGAGTGGAGCAGTTCAGTACCAGTGAGTGAACAGAGTGGAGCAGTTCAGTACCAGTGAGCAAACAGAGTGGAGCAGTTCAGTACCAGTGAGTGAACAGAGTGGAGCAGTTCAGTACCAGTGAGTGAACAGAGTGGAGCAGTTCAGTACCAGTGAGTGAACAGAGTGGAGCAGTTCAGTACCAGTGAGTGAACAGAGTGGAGCAGTTCAGTACCAGTGAGTGAACAGAGTGGAGCAGTTCAGTACCAGTGAGCGAACAGAGTGGAGCAGTTCAGTACCAGTGAGGGAACAGAGTGGAGCAGTTCAGTACCAGTGAGGGAACAGAGTGGAGCAGTTCAGTACCAGTGAGTGAACAGAGTGGAGCAGTTCAGTACCAGTGAGTGGAGTAGTTCAGTACCAGTGAGTGAAGTAGTTCAGTACCAGTGAGTGAACAGAGTGGAGCAGTTCAGTACCAGTGAGTGGAGTAGTTCAGTACCAGTGAGTGAAGTAGTTCAGTACCAGTGAGTGAACAGAGTGGAGCAGTTCAGTACCAGTGAGCAAACAGAGTGGAGTAGTTCAGTACCAGTGAGTGAGTGGAGCAGTTCAGTACCAGTGAGTGGAGTAGTTCAGTACCAGTGAGTGAAGTAGTTCAGTACCAGTGAGTGAACAGAGTGGAGCAGTTCAGTGCCAGTGAGTGAACAGAGTGGAGCAGTTCAGTACCAGTGAGTGAACAGAGTGGAGCAGTTCAGTACCAGTGAGTGAACAGAGTGGAGCAGTTCAGTACCAGTGAGTGAACAGAGTGGAGTAGTTCAGTACCAGTGAGTGAGTGGAGCAGTTCAGTACCAGTGAGTGGAGTAGTTCAGTACCAGTGAGTGAAGTAGTTCAGTACCAGTGAGTGAACAGAGTGGAGCAGTTCAGTACCAGTGAGTGAACAGAGTGGAGCAGTTCAGTACCAGTGAGTGAACAGAGTGGAGCAGTTCAGTACCAGTGAGTGAACAGAGTGGAGCAGTTCAGTACCAGTGAGCGAACAGAGTGTAGCAGTTCAGTACCAGTGAGCGAACAGAGTGTAGCAGTTCAGTACCAAAGTGAGTAAACAGAGTGGAGCAGTTCAGTACCAGTGAGTGAACAGAGTGGAGCAGTTCAGTACCAGTGAGTGAACAGAGTGGAGCAGTTCAGTACCAGTGAGTGAACAGAGTGGAGCAGTTCAGTACCAGTGAGCAAACAGAGTGGAGCAGTTCAGTACCAGTGAGTGAACAGAGTGGAGCAGTTCAGTACCAGTGAGCGAACAGAGTGTAGCAGTTCAGTACCAAAGTGAGTAAACAGAGTGGAGCAGTTCAGTACCAGTGAGCGAACAGAGTGTAGCAGTTCAGTACCAGTGAGCGAACAGAGTGTAGCAGTTCAGTACCAAAGTGAGTAAACAGAGTGGAGCAGTTCAGTACCAGTGAGTGAACAGAGTGGAGCAGTTCAGTACCAGTGAGTGAACAGAGTGGAGCAGTTCAGTACCAGTGAGCGAACAGAGTGGAGCAGTTCAGTACCAGTGAGTGAACAGAGTGGAGCAGTTCAGTACCAGTGAGTGAACAGAGTGGAGCAGTTCAGTACCAGTGAGTGAACAGAGTGGAGCAGTTCAGTACCAGTGAGCGAACAGAGTGGAGCAGTTCAGTACCAGTGAGTGAACAGAGTGGAGCAGTTCAGTACCAGTGAGTGAACAGAGTGGAGCAGTTCAGTACCAGTGAGTGAACAGAGTGGAGTAGTTCAGTACCAGTGAGTGAACAGAGTGGAGCAGTTCAGTTCCAGTCTTGTAAGAGGTGGTTTAGGAGCAGGAGAGGACTAGCTGCCCATACATGCAAGGCAGGCAGGGAGCTGAGTGCCACCATGAAGCTGGGTGGACATGCAAGGCAGGGAGCTGAGTGCCACCATGAAGCTGGGTGTGTATATGAGACAGGGCTTGTGAGACTGTTGAACAGTAGCGGGTTAATAGGACAACAGGTTGTGTGTGTGTGTGTGTGTGTGTGTGTATATGTATGCAGGGTCACATGTGCATGTATGTACCAACCAGCTTCTTGCTGTGTCTGACGTCAGTGAAGTAGAGGGTGTCGGGTGTGAGCTGCATCAAACACCTGGCAGGTCGTCTCAATTGCTACACAAACAACACCACAGGAACAACACTATTAGCTTCAAGGGGGAGAGGGAGGGAGAGGGGAGGAGGGAGGGAGAGGGGAGGAGGGAGGGAGAGGGGAGGAGGGAGAGGGAGGAGGGAGGGAGGGAGAGGGGAGGGAGGGGAGGAGGGAGGGAGAGGGGGGGAGGGAGGGAGAGGGGGGGAGGGAGGGAGAGGGGAGGAGGGAGGGAGAGGGGAGGAGGGAGAGAGGAGGAGGGAGGGAGATGGGAGGGAGGGGAGAAAGGAAACGAGAGAGAAGTAAGAAGGTGATAGTGAAGAATACAGATATTGAAAAGAGGGACAAGATTCCATAAATCAAAATCAAAATATTATTTAGTGTCCTTTTTTCATACAACAAAAGCTCTGCCCCTCCCCCCCTCCCCCCCCTCCCCCTCCCAGTGTCAGATTATGGGCCTTATCTCAGACCAGTAGGTCAAGTTCTAAAGATCCACCAGGCAAGCTACACAATTCCTGGGGTACCTATGAGTTCACTTCTTGAAGCAAGCTCTTCTCCTCTGTCATAGACGTCTGCACACTAGGACAGTACACATAACAAGCAATTCCACCTTACCCACTTTCTTACAAACCACATAATATTCCATTATCAATAATAGAAAAGAAAAATAGCCAAGTCCCATGTCCCATGTGCGATAATAATATGATGAAGATTTTTTAAAATAAAAATTACTAACAATGAGAAGTTCCAATTTTATACCCGACATCGTACACAACCCTTATATATAAACGTACGTACCGACACGAGGTTCCCATTGTGTTTAAGAGTCTTCCTCTTGAGGAAGCCGTCCTTGATGAGGCTGACCCCTCGCAGATAGCCGCCAGAGACGTCGTCACTCTCCTCGTCTCCGAACTGTCTGTACACGTCTTCCAAGCTGGTGTAGCTGCTACTGCCGCTGATGGAGGCTGCATCAGAGAGGAAGAGTGGGAAGGAGTCTCATGAACATGTATGCATCCAGCAGGCTGTCGTTTAAAGAATATTCAGGCCTTCTCGCTAGCAAGGAATAGTCTAGGTTGGTATTTTTACCACAAGACAGCCATTGGTTGTTAAAATGAAAGTTAAACGCTGCACATTTCAACCATAATTTTTTTTTTTAAATGCATTGATATTTAGTGGAAGCCTGGGAAGAAAATAGAATTAATCTCTAATTGCTTCTTGAAGCCAGGTATACCTGCAGAAATAACCTGCTCAAGTTGCACACACTTTTACTTCCTACAGGGAATGCCACGGTCTGTGGTGGTTGGTAGTTTTCCTTGTGTGTGCAGCTGGCAGTTAGCTAGAGCAGGTCGTTGTGTAACTGGCACTACACCACATACATATAACTGCCAGTGCATTGGGCTCGGATGATGCTAGGATAGTGAGTGTGGCTCAAGCAGTACTCAATAAGATGGTGGGTTGCTAGTACTTAATAAGATGGTGGGGCCAGGATGTTTCTTCTCAAAGACACATTTTTGTTAGGAAGAAGGAGGCTGACAAGTGAATAGGGCCATGGAGAAATGCAAGCCACAAGAAGTGTTTTGCACTTTGCAGCAAGCAGTTTGAAGACTGGCATTCTGAGCTGAACAATTGACAGTTTCTTGGGGGAAAGGAAAAGTCGTTTGAAGGCAAATGCTGTACCAACTTGTTCCACAAGTCAGCATCTCTGAAGAGGAAGACCTTTGCAGAGATATCTCGGCCACAGAAAAGCAGAATGGTATATGAGAAGTGCGAGAGGCCTGGATTAAGAACTCTTATTCACACAGCATGCATTAATGTTATGCAGCATGTGTTAATATCACGCAGCATGTGTTAATGTCACGCAGCATGTGTTAATGTCATGCAGCATGCATTAATATCCCGCAGTATGTGTTAATGTCACGCAGCATGCATTAATGTCACGCATTGATTTAAACCTACATGAACATATGAATGTGTAGAGATTGTACCCTGTTCACACCAGACTCCCAGCCTTCTCTAGATAAAGTTAATTAAGGGGTTAGCTTGACCTCTACACTGTATAAACTATGTGGAGGTCGCATCTAGGAATGTTGCATTACAAACTTCGTAGGAAGCGGCAAACGAAGGGTTGGGGGGTTGGGGGTGGGCTAAAATTGGAGGACAAATAATACGCAGTGCTTGATCCCCAAGTATGAAAGGAAAGGACAATGAGTTCAGACAACCACTCTGACTGCTATGATGTAAACCATAATGGTGATTTTTAGCTGACTTCATGAAATTCAAACTGAGAAGATTTATTGCAACGACCTTCTCCATAATCGACTTAAACTTTACTCACCATAGATTAACTTTGATGACTGGAAAAAATATATATAGTGAAGTAGGCTGTGTGGAAGATCTCCTCACGGCTTTGCATGAGAGTGGAATGCTTGAGGGTGGAAGCCAAAAATTGTGGGGGAACATCTGCACGGTGTCATCTCCCCCCCCGCCGGGTTTAGACAGATTTGCCGCACCCACTCGACCATGTTTACACAAACAGATCACAACCCAGTGCTTAGTAAGATGCAACTCAAGAGCGATATTTAAATCTTAGTATATGATTGAGGCGGGAGAGTGTGTCAAGGTTTCTCCACACAGCACATGCTGGGAGTGTAGCAGTCGATGTCCTGTCGTAACCATCTCCAACACCATCTTGTCTCAACTGGCGTACCTCTCGAGGAAACTGGACTGCAGCGAGAAGCATTATCATCGTACCAATTTGCCTTTCTCGCGCATTGACAATGCTAGTGATCCAACCCCCTAGTGCCCTGGTTCTCAAAAGCAGGGTCGCGGAGACAAAATCGCAGGATTACGGGGGTCGCGGCATCAAAAATGTCAATAAAGTTTCTGCAGCAGAATAAACACCAACATCTCTTCACCATGGGGTCATTGAGGTTCATACCCACTCGGACTCTGACCTCCAGCCTCCATGACAGGGCACAGTCTCTCCTACACTAGCTCACCACGTCACTTATTAACGCCGTGTTATATCCGTCAGCATTAAAGTGTACCAATATTGCAGGCATGTCTCTACAGCAGTGAGTATCGTTATACCAGGGTCGTCCCCTATTAACCACCAGCACCACAATCACTGTATCATCGCTATTGCAGTGCATATGTGTATTGTTAGCAAGGCTATCAATGGACTGTTTTTTCCCCTCTCACAAAAGCAGGATGAATCTGACGATTGTGGGGACGAAGCCCTTGGACCAGAAGCCACAGTGTCTTCCACCGCTACGACTAAAAGGGAGCCCACGTTGTAAAGACAAGCCACAGATGTGTGAATACCGACTTGCTTGACAAGTCTGATGTCGCCAACAACTTCGAAAATACATCAATCAATGTCATCGACTACGAAGAACTTCAGCAGAACTACTAAAACCTCAGCAGATTAAAATGCTGTCTAGACATCCTCAAGGAAATATCGAAGTCGGGGGATGAAGTTAGAAAACCAGTTTTCTGCAAACGTCGCGAGGAACACTGCAACGGTGTGAAGTCAGCACTCACGAAAACAACAGAAAATAAATATATTCACGTACAAAATACGGCAGGCCACGACTTATTATCAAGCCATCTCTCATCTTTGCGAGGACATGGTGTGCTTGCTCACGAGTTACGAGCCACGTTAAGAATGCATTGCACGCAGCTCTAGCTTGATAGTCCGACCTCACGAGTTACGAGCCACATTAAGGATGCATTGCCTGCAGCTCCAGCTTGCCATAGTCCGGCATCCGACAACAATTTGTTGTGAGATATAAGCATGTATTATATATATTGGCATCAACATTCATCAGTTAAATAATTAATTACTTATTATTTAAAATTTAATGACTTATTGATTGGTCTTGATGTCAACGAGAGTCAATGCTGGAGTCAGTATGGCTGGCTGCCGAGAGATTTGGGGTCGCACAGAATTTTTTTTGAGAACCATGGCCATAGTGTTCTCTGTATTGGTAATACATAGCCCTGCTTAGAGGTCCAGGCACGCAGGACTGGGCCATGGATGTCCTGTGTGGCATGCAGGACTGAGTCATGGACGTCCTGTGTGGCACGCAGGACTGAGTCATGGACGTCCTGTGTGGCACGCAGGACTGAGTCATGGACGTCCTGTGTGGCATGCAGGACTGAGTCATGGATGTCCTGTGTGGCACGCAAGACTGGGCCATGGATGTCCTGTGTGGCATGCAGGACTGAGCCATGGACGTCCTGTGTGGCATGCAGGACTGGGCCATGGACGTCCTGTGTGACACGCAGGACTGAGTCATGGATGTCCTGTGTGCAACAAGTAGCACTTGAGTATTCCACTCCATTTCTCTTGTCCAGAACCCTAAAAACTTCTTGCAGCACACATCTTCTTACACTGCGATGGCTACATGTACGTCTGAGGGGGAAGTCTTCAAAATGCCAGCCGCATGAAAGAGACCAACGCCATCCTAGTGAGCACTGCCACAGCCAACCTAAGAGTAAGACGTGCACAACATCTGCTCAAGCCATAGCACTATGACCATGACGTTCCTAATAAGGAAGGAAACTGTAGGATTCAACTTCAGTTATTTATTTGCCCAACAATATTTGGCTTCAAACAATACTTCTGCCCAGGCTCCTGTACACCAATAGCTATCTATGTAATTAATAATAATAAAATTAACAGACCAATAGCATTTAGCAACCCCTAAAGTGTGGTGCTTAATAGCATCTGCCAGCAAGAAAATGGCTGCTGAACACCAAGCTATCACTTATAATTAACAACCAGTGCCTGCTCGCAGATGCAACAAATTTCTTTAGATAGAGTTCGGCAAGCACATGTGCTGAGCTAGCTAGAAGGGATGGCAGACTGTCGCAGAGCAGAGCCTGGAGAGTGACATACGAGGACATACCCTCTGCAAATCTGGTGGGCAGCATTGGAAGCAACGCTGCTGACCTTCAGGCTAGAGCCAACAGTAATGTTAGTAGTCAATGTTGATACCCACTTAACGACAAAGCTTTGAAATTAACGTCACGTATCAGGTGGTATCTAGGACAACCCTGGGGTCAACTAGGGATGTCAAAGTTCACCAAATCCTTGCCCACCTAGTACTAATTAGGCTGGAGTTGCAGGGGCAGGGCTAGAAATAGAGGGCCAGGGCTAGCCAATAGAGCTACGGATATAGGGGTAGGGTTGGGTTATAGGGGCAGGGTTAGGGTTATAGGGGCAGGGTTAGGGTTATAGGGGCAGGGCTAGAAATAGAGGGCCAGGGCTAGGGATATAGGGCCAATAGTCTACGGATATAGGGGCAGGTTGGGTTATAGGGGCAGGGCTAGGGATATATGGGCAGGGTTAGAGGTTATAGGGGCAGGGCTAGAAATAGAGGGCCAGGGCTAGGATATAGGGCCAATAGGGCTAGGGTTATAGGGGCAGGGCTAGGGATATAGGGGCAGGGTTGGGGTTATAGGGGCAAGGCTAGGGATATAGGAGCAGGGTTAGGGTTATAGGGGCAGGGCTAGAAATAGAGGGCCAGGGCTAGGGATATAGGGCCAATAGGGGGGCAGGGCTAGGGATATAGGGGCAAGGTTAGGGTTATAGGGGCAAGGCTAGGGATATAGGAGCAGGGTTAGAGTTATAGGGGCAGGCCAGGGCCAGGATTAGGTGGCCAACAACCTTGAACTTCTGACCTCCACAGGTGGCCCAGGACTACAATTAGTATTGACAGACCGTTTCCTGTTGAACCCGTGGGAGTGATGGGGAAGGTATCATCGAGAAAACTCTCATCCAGCAAGCTGAGAGCGGTGGGGTGAGGATCAGGAGAAAGTTCCTTTCTGTGAGGAGAGGGGTGGGTGGGGCAAGAAGACGAGGGGACGATGAGGAGAGGAGGGAGCAATGAAGAGAGGAGAAAGGTGGGAGAGAAAGGGGAAGAGAGGGAAAGAAGGAGGGGACGATAAGGAGAGGAGGAGGAGGGGACGATGAGGAGAATAAATGGGTGGGGGAGAGGGAGAAGGAGGGAGCAACGAGGGTGAGGGAGGAGGGGACGATGAGGAGAGGAGAAGGGAGAGGGAGGAGGGGACGATGAGGAGAGTAAATGGGTGGGGGGGAGGGAGAAGGAGGGAGCAACGAGGGTGAGGGAGGAGGGGACGATGAGGAGAGGAGAAGGGAGAGGGAGGAGGGGACGATGAGGAGAGTAAATGGGTGGGGGGGAGGGAGAAGGAGGGAGCAACGAGGGTGAGGGAGGAGGGGACGATGAGGAGAGGAGAAGGGGACGATAAGGAGAGGAGAAGGGAGAGGGGACGATGAGGAGAGAAGGGAGAGGGAGGAGGGGACGATGAGGAGAGGAGGAGGGGACGATGAGGAGAGGAGAAGGGAGAGGGGACGATGAGGAGAGGAGAAGGGAGGGGAGAAGGGAGAGGGGACGATGAGGAGAGGAGAAGGGAGAGGGAGGAGGGGACGATGAGGAGAGGAGAAGGGAGGGGAGGAGGGGATGATGAGGAGAGGAGAAGGGTGAGGGAGGAGGGGACGATGAGGAGAGGAGAAGGGAGAGGGAGGAGGGGACGATGATGAGAGGGATGAAAGGGAAGAGGAAGTGTGGATAAGGGGCGTGGCCTCACCTCATTACAGGAGGAGAAAACCTAGCCACACCAAACTTTGCCAAGACACTGTAAAACAAACAAGCAGGTGTAAATATGTCTCAACAAGCACTAATATACATGCAAGTGTCTACCTCCACCTAGCGCCCCATTAATCCCTCCATCACAATTGAATAAGTGCACACACACGCTATCTCGCCTCGCCAAATAATATTAAGCCTTCCTCCTCCATAAAACCGATGGTTCTCTCGTTGGCAATTAACCTTTCACCTTGCCCTTCACACCTCTCAGGTCACTGCTTACGTACACTTGAATACTCAGGCAAGGGGGGGGGGTATTTTTGAGAGGCTAAATATTCGCAGGGGAATATTCATGGGATTACTAACATAGAGAGGAAGTCTCTCCACATTTGGTCCTGCCCTGGAATGGATTCTAGCTTTGAAAAATCGCAAATATTAAATGCCTCAAACAGCCCTGCATCGGCAATGCACCACGAGCATAAACAATTACAATATATACGATATGTAGGGCTAGGGCTAGGGCTAGTTGTTGGGGGCGTGGTCATGGCTATCGTCATGGAGACACAGTCCAACGTACTTGCTTCCGAGACTGCGGGACTTCTTGTGGCCTCTGGTGTAAGAGGAGAGGAGAGGAGAGGGAGGGACTGCTCGTTGTGAAGTCGAGTGCGTCGAGGAAGAGGAAACAGGCGAAGGAAAAATATGATTAAGAGGAGTGGGGGAAGTGGACGAGACTGAAGGGGGGCCGGTTACACCCTTCTCCTTGACCGTGCAATCGAACGCGGACTGAGACTTTCTTTTATCGAAGCCGGAAGGCGATGAGAAGGAAGAGCGACCCAGCGAGCCTGCCCTTGATTTGTTGGGGATGGTCACGGATTTCCTGACATCCACAGTGAAACTGAAGCTATCTTTCCTGGACGGCAGTACCAGTGAAGGGATGGCGCACTTGTGGAAGAGGCTGGAGTGTCCAGTGTCTTTCAGCTTCAATTCCCCTTTGGAATTAGCATTAAGGCTTCGTCGGACACTAGAGCTCCTTGCAGAGAATGAGGATTCTGGGCCCAACGGCTTGGTTCTCTCTTCTAAGCCGAGCTGAAGCAGGTCCTCGTGGCTCTTGGACAAGCGCAGTTTGTTGTTGGAGACCTTTCGTGCGTGTGTTATTGATGATTGGCGGAGTATGGGGCCGAGAGTGTAGGACTTGGAGATCTGGTGCGGTTCATACTTCAACGACAGCCTGGGGAAGGGAATCAGGGCTAGGGCTAGGAGATTGGGCTAGGGCTAGGAGATTGGGGCTAGGGCTAGGAGATTGGGGCTAGGGCTAGGAGATTGGGGCTAGGGCTAGGAGATTGGGCTAGGAGATTGGGGCTAGGGCTAGGAGATTGGGGCTAGGGCAAGGAGATTGGGGCTAGGGCTAGGAGATTGGGCTAGGGCTAGGAGATTGGGGCTAGGGCTAGGAGATTGGGGCTAGGGCTAGGAGATTGGGGCTGGGGCTTGGAGGCTAGGGCTAGGAGATTGGGGCTAGGGCTAGGAGATTGGGGCTAGGGCTAGGAGATTGGGCTAGGGCTAGGAGATTGGGCTAGGGCTAGGAGATTGGGGCTAGGGCTAGGAGATTGGGGCTAGGGCTAGGAGATTGGGGCTAGGGCTAGGAGATTGGGCTAGGGCTAGGAGATTGGGGCTAGGGCTAGGAGATTGGGGCTAGGGCTAGGAGATTGGGCTAGGGCTAGGAGATTGGGGCTAGGGCTAGGAGATTGGGCTAGGGCTAGGAGATTGGGGCTAGGAGATTGGGGCTAGGGCTAGGAGATTGGTGCTAGGGCTAGGAGATTGGGGCTAGGGCTAGGAGATTGGGCTAGGGCTAGGAGATTGGGGCTAGGGCTAGGAGATTGGGGCTAGGGCTAGGATATTGGGCTAGGGCTAGGAGATTGGGGCTAGGGCTAGGAGATTGGGGCTAGGGCTAGGATATTGGGGCTAGGGCTAGGAGATTGAGCTAGGGCTAGGAGATGGCTAGCGGACAGGTGATTGGGGGGGCTAGGGCTAGGAAATGGCTGATTGGGGCTAGGAGATTGGGACAGGTGGGATATTGGGCTAGGGCTAGGAGATGGCCAGGGACAGGCGATTAGGGCTAGGGCTAGGAAATGGCTAGGGCTAGGAGATTGGGACAGGCTAGGGCTATAGGATTATGGCTAGGGCTAGGGCTATAGGATTAGGGCTAGGGCTATAGGATTAGGGCTAGAGGGGTAACTCACTTATAGTTGTCATCTTCATAAAATTTCTGCAGCTCATCAATGTATCTGGCTCGAGTGAGGTACCTCTGTACATGAGGCTCAACAATATATGTCTCTACACACACATGCATGCACATGCATGCACACACACACACACACACACACACAAACAACACACACACACACACACACACACACAAACAATATGTCAAGAATCTAACCTAACTCTCTACATGTAAAATGTATGTAGTATTTTGAGGAAATGGAAATTTTCTTCCTGAACTGGTATCTCTCTTTAACTCATTCATTGGTGTAAGCATACATATAATATATATATATGCCAAAAGCTGTTAATAGAACAATAAAAAATCGATTGTAGGGTTCAAAAATATCCCATAAAGGTAAAAAAATAGCTACTTTCTTGCTCTACTTGCCTACCGAATATAAAGCCTATAAATGTTCGGTAACTAAGGGGAAAATATTGAAAAACGCGGCCCGTTCAGAATTCAAGCAGTTTTTTCATCACAAACAAGATGTCCGGTCGTCTAACCTTGGAGGATTGTGCTTTCTCGGGTTCTGGACGATGATTTTGGACTCTCTGAGGGGGAAAGAAGTGACGAAGAAGGTGATGGTATCTCATCCTACCTTGGCCAGACCAGTATTGACCCTGAAGCTCTGCTATCGCTCAGCAAAGTAGTCAAGCCTGACTTCAAGCAAGTTTAGCACTCTCATTTGAGCTGACGATTTGGAAGAAGATGAGAGTGCTTAGTAATGAAGAAGGCATTGACTGTGAGTTTAGCTATAGTTAGCTGTGCAGTGAGTAAGCAGAGCATGAACTGCAAAGGCTGTTTTAGCTTCCTTGTTCATGGGTAGTCCATGGAAAAAATGTTAATTTTTCCCAGTACCTCTGTGTGTCACAAAGAAGACTTTTTCCCCAAACATCACACCATGGTAGACTTCACCCAGTAGTTTCCTAGCATTTTACTTCAATCTGTTGTTGTTGGTTGCATTTATTGGTTCCTGCATGGCATTTTCTCTCTCTCTGTTATATTTTCATGCGACTCATTGTGATGGTCATGTATTGTGCTAGCTTGCATATATGTATTCACACTTCTGGAATGTTATAATTCAGATCAATTGTGGCACACACTAGACGTAAAGTAATGCTTTCATTGTTATGAAGACACATTCAAAACACTCATTCCTGTGATAGGGCACTTTGTTTTAGAGTCTCCTGAAACTATTTCACATTATT
Organism: Cladorhizidae sp. MBARI D1340-BT2; assembly: GCA_028752905.1. Classification (NCBI taxonomy): domain Eukaryota; kingdom Metazoa; phylum Porifera; class Demospongiae; order Poecilosclerida; family Cladorhizidae; species Cladorhizidae sp. MBARI D1340-BT2. The sequence goes on along the minus strand of JAQNBH010000016.1, from coordinate 51,418,583 downwards.
GCCTAGGGTATTAGAGTATTTACGGTACATCTTGTATTTTTCTTTTCCTTGTTACCTATAATGATAAAAATAACTACATAATAGAAATATCATTTATATATGAGCTACTGTATACACATCAAAACAAGAATTACCAAGTTCAAATGAGATTCACCTTAATGTGGTTTTGTGGTGTATTTCTATGGGAACAAGCACTAACTACAATGTTGGTCAATACAAATGCTATCACATCTGGTATGGTTGCTAGTGGGTTTTATGAAGTATTGCTGAGCTAGCAAGACATATTCACATAGGTTGTGTTTATTTAATTTTTGAAATAAAGTCACCAGTGAAAGGGTTAAGGCTTGTGTACACTGCACACACAGTGCGTATTAATCGTGTCCACATTGAATTCAAATTAGGAAATTGTGTCTGCAGAACTTGAAGGAGACCAGTGCTGCATGACCTGAAGGAGACCAGTGCTGCAGGACCTGAAGGATACCAGTGCTGGAGAGGATAGCTGAGGGAAAGGAGTATCATCAAAGTATGATGCTCCAAGAACCCCACAGGGGGGTAAGGAACCCCACAGGGGGGTAATGCCCTAGCCATGAGCACTGGTCCCCTTCATGTCATGCAGCACTGGTCTCCTTCAGGTCCTGCAGCACTGGTCTCCTTCAAGTTCTGCAGCACTGGTCTCCTTCAGGTCCTGCAGCACTCGTCTCCTTCAAGTTCTGCAGCACTGGTCCCCTTCAAGTCCTGCAGCACTGGTCTCCTTCAGGTCCTGCAGCACTGGTCTCCTTCAAGTTCTGCAGCACTGGTCTCCTTCAGGTCCTGCAGCACTGGTCTCCTTCAAGTTCTGCAGCACTGGTCCCCTTCATGTCATGCAGCACTGGTCTCCTTCAGGTCCGGTCTCCTTCATGTTCTGCAGCACTGGTCTCCCAGCACAGGTATCCTTCATGTTCTGCAGCACCGGTCTCCTTCAGGTCCTGCAGCACTGGTCTCCCAGCACTGGTCTCCTTCAGGTCTCCCAGCACTGGTCTCCTTCAGGTCCTGCAGCACTGGTCTCCTTCAGGTCCTGCAGCACTGGTCTCCTTCAAGTTCTGCAGCACTGGTCCCCTTCAAGTCCTGCAGCACTGGTCTCCTTCAGGTCCTGCAGCACTGGTCTCCTTCAGGTTCTGCAGCACTGGTCTCCTTCAGGTCCTGCAGTACTGGTCTCCTTCAGGTCCTGCAGCACTGGTCTCCTTCAGGTCCTGCAGCACTGGTCTCCTTCAGGTTCTGCAGCACTGGTCCCCTTCATGTCCTGCAGCACTGGTCTCCTTCAGGTCCTGCAGCACTGGTCTCCTTCAGGTCCTGCAGCACTGGTCCCCTTCATGTCATGCAGCACTGGTCTCCTTCAAGTTCTGCAGCACTGGTCTCCTTCAAGTTCTGCAGCACTGGTCTCCTTCAAGTTCTGCAGCACTGGTCCCCTTCATGTCATGCAGCACTGGTCTCCTTCAGGTCCTGCAGCACTGGTCTCCTTCAGGTCCTGCAGCACTGGTCTCCTTCAGGTTCTGCAGCACTGGTCTCCTTCAGGTTCTGCAGCACCGGTCTCCTTCAGGTCCTGCAGCACTGGTCTCCTTCAGGTCCTGCAGCACTGGTCTCCTTCAAGTCCTGCAGCACTGGTCTCCTTCAGGTCCTGCAGCACTGGTCTCCTTCAGGTTCTGCAGCACCGGTCTCCTTTAGGTCCTGCAGCACTGGTCTCCTTCATGTTCTGCAGCACTGGTCCCCTTCATGTCCTGCAGCGCTGGTCTCCCAGCACAGGTCTCCTTCAGGTTCTGCAGCACTGGTCTCCTTTAAGTCCTGCAGCACTGGTCTCCTTCAGGTCCTTCAGCACTGGTCTCCTTCATGTTCTGTAGCACTGGTCCCCTTCAGGTCATGCAGCACTGGTCTCCTTCAGGTCATGCAGCACTGGTCTCCTTCAGGTCCTGCAGCACTTGTCTCCTTCAGGTCCTGCAGCACTGGTCTCCTTCAGGTCCTGCAGCACTGGTCTCCTTCAGCTGCAGCACTGGTCTCCTTCAGGTCCTGCAGCACTGGTCTCCTTCAGGTCCTGCAGCACTGGTCTCCTTCAGGTCATGCAGCACTGGTCTCCTTCAGGTCATGCAGCACTGGTCTCCTTTAGGTCCTGCAGCACTGGTCTCCTTCAGGTCCTGCAGCACTGGTCTCCTTCAGGTCCTGCAGCACTGGTCTCCTTCAGGTCCTGCAGCACTGGTCTCCTTCAGGTCCTGCAGCACTGGTCTCCTTCAGCTGCAGCACTGGTCTCCTTCAGGTCCTGCAGCACTGGTCTCCTTCAGGTCCTGCAGCACTGGTCTCCTTCAGGTCATGCAGCACTGGTCTCCTTCAGGTCATGCAGCACTGGTCTCCTTTAGGTCCTGCAGCACTGGTCTCCTTCAGGTCCTGCAGCACTGGTCTCCTTCAGGTCCTGCAGCACTGGTCTCCTTCAGGTCCTGCAGCACTGGTCTCCTTCAGGTCCTGCAGCACTGGTCTCCTTCAGGTCCTGCAGCACTGGTCTCCTTCAAGTCTGTAGGCAGCTCATCCAACAAGAGAAGGGATTTTATTTTTATTTTTTATCATGTTGTTTATTGGAATTCTAGTGTGGACGCGACCAATGCACAGGAACTTCAAGCCATGATAATGGATTGAGTGGCTTACAATTAGTGAGTGCTACATATGGCATGCTGCATGAGGACGGCAAAACAAACTGATGGCCTGTCTGTCCAAATATAATATGTACAGAGATATTCTTCAAGGGATTTAATATCTGCGGCTCAAACCAAGAATGGCGACAACTATAGGTCTGTCCACACTGAATTAGAATTAGAATAATGCACATTAATCTGGTCCACCTTGATAGGTGGTTTGAGTCAAAAAGACCAAGCGTTCAAATAACTACGAGAGTGTGTGTTGAAAAGAATTTCATTGACTCACGTCTTCGTGATGCTGCAGTTGGGAACCTTGGAGCTAGCTGTATACCATCCATGGCTTGCGGTCAAACTGGCTAGCTGGAGTAGCTAGATGCTGTGTATATTATGCACTCTGCGTCTGGACTTCTGAAGTTCGTGTAGTCACAACCTTCATTGGTTCTGCCTTTCCCTCGACCCCCTCCTCTTTATCTTCTGCAGAAAATATTATCAGCAAGAAAATCACAACCTCCATCTCAACCACAGCTGCAGTATACGATTTTAACCCTTTCACCGCTGACTTTCCTGGACATTTTTCCTAAAGTATACCAGCTACCAAAAAAAAAATCATTATAAAATCGGCAATCCATTCATATCAGTTGTAATTTTGTCATGTGATAGCACCATTGTTTATAAACAATGTGATCTCATTAGTTGACCACATTATCAACCACAAACTATGAATATCATTATGCTAAATTTCTCTATCAATACCTAACATTTAATCAACAAAAAATGTTTATAATATATTTACTCATTTAGTTAGCATTTAGTAAACATTAGTCATAATAATTAGTCATAATAATTTAGGCATATAGCAATAGATAGCGGTGGGTTTTTGACAAAATTTGATCATATGATTCTATAGCCCAGTAATACAATGGTTTATTATGTTATTGAAATTCAACTATTTGAGAAAGAACATGCAAATACAAATATGTAGATACTTTAGCTAACCTGAGAAGGCTTCCTGATCAATTTCATTATAACTAGAGAGCTGGTCATAGCAAAAGGAAGAATCCTGAGGGTCTAAAGTAGGGTCAACTACAGCGGTTAAAGAATGCACTGCTGCACGATCAGAACTTGCACTTCCAAGGTAGCCACATATTTCTTCACCTTCTTCTTCCTCTGACTCATCCTCAGTGAGAGCAAAATCCACGCTAGAAACCAGGGAAAGTACTTCTTTAAGCGTTAAACATCCACTCATTTTTAGGTCGTCAAAACCGCGAACCGTCGGTAGTTGCACGTATTTTTCATTAACTAATCGGGCGTTTCCGGATGTGATTTTTGGACGTCATATAGAGTAATAGTTGCTCTTTCCGGTGGTATGCAAATTATGACTATAGGCCAAGCGATCGATTTATTAGCGATTTTTAAAGTCCATTACGCCATATGGCGCTTACAGCGGTGAGAGGGTTAAGTGACTTTGGTAAGCTGATTAATTTTGCTTCGTACAGTTTATTTCGATGCTAGTGTGGACGCGAAGAATGCACATTGACTTGACGAGTTTCCCCCCCCCCCCCCCCCCCTAGGAACCGACGCACATCAGTTTAGGTACAGTATGGACAGGTCTTAACAGCAAGCATGGCTTCTACAATATCTATGGATGTTAATCCGTAAATGTTCTCCCGGGAATCCTTATGTTAGTCGGGATCCGCAAATATTAAATCCTTTGAATATATATATATATCTTTATACTGTCCACAGTTCTGCATGCTTGGCTATCAATGGCTCACCACCGTAGTCAGAGTTCTGAAAGTATGCTATCAAGTTGACGATGCTCTCCATCTGCGAGTCCTTGTTGGGCAGGTCGTTGAGGAAGCAGAGGTCAGTCAAGTACAGGCCTGTAAGGGGTGTGGTCGACAGAGGAAGAGAGGTAGGAGTGGACAGAAGTAAGACGTGGGAGGAAGGAGAAGAGAGAATGGCAGGTTGGAAGGGAAAAGATGGAGGTCAGGGAGGCATGTATCTATCAAATAAGTGAGGGAGGGAGCAAGTGAGCGAATAAATAAGCAAATAAACGAATAAATAATCAAATTAACAAACAAGAAAAAATAAACATATTCATACACAAGCAACAAATAAAGATTATAAAAGCACGCGTACCTAAGTGTGGGATGCAGGGAAGTTTAGCCCCATCCATGTGCTCCCTCAGCACCTTCCTGCAGTCACATGATACACGCACACCTAATCACACAACCTCCACAAATTAACACGTGATACACACACACACTTATCCCCTCACAATTACGTCACATGATACACGCACACCTATCACACAACCTCCACAAATTAACACGTGATACACACACACACACACTTATCCCCCCACAATTACGTCACATGATACACGCACACCTATCACACAACCTCCACAAATTAACACGTTACACACACATATACACACACTTAATCCCCCCACAATTACGTCACATGATACACGCACACCTATCACACAACCTCCACAAATTAACACGTGATACACACACACACACACTTATCCTCCCCACAATTACATCACATGATACACGCACACCTACCACACAACCTCCACACATTACATCACATGATACAATACACACATAAAGTCACATGATTGCTTGCCACTACAGACATCTCAAAATGTGTTAATTAATCCTAAATGAATATCGTCCTTTCAAACAACATTCTTCCAAATTCCTTTGCTAGTGTAAAAGCTATTTAGCTCAGTGCACACCATTATCAAGTACATGGGCACACTGCTCGCTAACAAGGTGCCGGCTTCACACAACGGCACATTTTAAAAACAACTTCTCGCCTCCTGCTCGAGAATCGGACCATTCCTAGGCTCCGGGAGTATTTCTAGCTGTTGAGACAACAGGATGCTCTCCTCCAGAGGATGTGCTCTGCAGCAATTCAATGATCCACCATTTTTCTAGCTATCCCAGTTCGTAACCCCCCACAGTTTATTCCTATAAGAAATACTACTAGTGTGTACATAATATGTATATATATGTATACATATGTATTTTAAATATAATGTGTATATATATGTATGTATATGCAATATTTGTTTGTAGCCAAGGCTTGTTGCTGTCATGTTCATGTTATGTGCACTTAACAGCCTCTTTTTGGCAGTAATTTGTACCAATTATCTTTGTCAGAGAGGAAATCTTCCATCTTTTCAAAGTTTGATCTGTCTTTCTTGGTAAGGTGTCTCCACGTCTGAGAGAGCCTGTAGATTGGTGTGCTCTGCAGCGCTGAGAGCACTGCCTTCAGACTGTGAATGTTGTTCATGTCATAGAGTTTCTATACATGGAGGAGTGGGGAGAGGATAGAAAGAGATTGAAGGGGATAGTAAGGGAGAATTTCATATAAAGTTCGGCAGCAAAGGATAGCACTGGTGGATTAGGGAGCGTATGTGGGAGGGATGAGAGTGGTGTGGGAGGGAGGAGAGTGGTGTGGGAGGGTGTGGGAGGGAGGAGAGTGGTGTGGGAGGGAGGAGAGTGGTGTGTGAGGGAGGAGAGTGGTGTGGGAGGGGGGAGAGTGGTGTGGGAGGGAGGAGAGTGGTGTGGGAGGGAGGAGAGTGATGTGAGTGTGGGAGGGAAAGGTGCATGCGAGGGCTGAGGGATATGGACATCGAGGGAGCTGTGGGAGGGAAAGGTGCTGTGGTGTGGGTATGTGGAGAGTGTGAGGACCTACGAAAGAGAGAGAGAATGGGAAGAGATGCATTGGCAGAGTCTGACCATGGGATTAAGAAAGTGACAGGATTGGACCGGCAGGTTTGCTGAGCATAATCACGAGTTCCTCACTTCAAACAAACTTAACACCGAGACCCACACCGCTAGTTCCCACCAAGGCCCACACCCCTAGTTCCACCTAGGTCTACGCCCCTAGTTCCCACCAAGGCCCACGCCCCTAGTTCACACCGAGGCCCACACCCCTAGTTCCCACCGAGGCCCACACCCCTAGTTCCCACCGAAGCCCACACCCCTAGTTCCCACTGAGGCTCACACCCCTAGTTCCCACTGAGGCTCACCAAGGCCCACACCCCCAGTTCCCACTGAGGCTCACCAAGTTCCATACACCTAGTTCCCACCTAGGACCACACCCCTAGTTCCCACCAAGGCCCACACCCCTAGTTCCCACTGAGGCCTACACCCCTAGTTCCCACCTAGGACCACACCCCTAGTTCCCACCAAGGCCCACACCCCTAGTTCCCACTGAGGCTCACACCCCTAGTTCCCACTGAGGCCCACACCCCTAGTTCCCACTGAGGCCCACACCCCTAGTTCCCACTGAGGCCCATACCCCTAGTTCCCACCAAGGCCCACACCCCTAGTTCCCACCGAGGCCCACACCTCTAGTTCCCACCAAGGTCCACACCCCTAGTTTCCACCGAGGTCCACACCCCTAGTTCCTACTGAGGCCCACACCCCTAGTTCCCACCAAGGCCACACCCCTAGTTCCCACTGAGGTCCACACCCCTAGTTCCCACCAAGGCCCACGCCCCTAGTTCCCACTGAGGCCCACACCCCTAGTTCCCACTGAGCCTAGTTCCCACCGAGGCCCACACCCCTAGTTCCCACCAAGGCCCACGCCCCTAGTTCCCACCGAGGCCCACATCCCTAGTTCCCACTGAGGCCCACCGAGGCCCACACCCCTAGTTCCCACCAAGGCCACACCCCTAGTTCCCACTGAGGTCCACACCCCTAGTTCCCACCAAGGCCCACACCTCTAGTTCCCACCGAGGTCCACACCTCTAGTTCCCACCAAGGACCACACCCCTAGTTCCCACCAAGGCCCACACCCCTAGTTCCCACCAAGGCCCACTGAGGTCCACGCCTCTAGTTCCCACCGAGGCCCACACCTCTAGTTCCATACTCGCACACAATCACAGAGTGAGGAGCAGCAAGCCATTCAAAGGAACATTGCATCACCATGCACAGGAACAACTAGCAGATGTCAGAGCTTTTCAAAAGATTTGTTACGTTACAAGAAGAACACGAGACTAGAGAAGTGTGATTCCTTAAACACCAAAGTGTGTGCATGGACGTTACCCGTTACCTTGGCAATCTTGATGAACTGGGATATGATATCCGCTCTCGCCTTCTCATTCTCCTGGTTCAAAATCTCCCTCATCACGAGAAATGCCGTCTATGTTTTGAGAAGGAAACAAATGCATAATATGCTGTTGATGTTGCTGTTGCTGTTGATGTTGTTGTTAAATCTTAACTCCCCGAGACAGAGACACTCACACCACTATCACATAGGGTAAAGGGTCATGCAGGATAGTCTTACATTGGGCAAAGGGCCACATAGGACGTAGGAAAGTGTGTTGGGAAATCTTCAACCTCTAGCCTTCGCCCATTCTGAATGAGTCCTCGTTGACTATTAATTAAGCTCAAAGCCAAGCTCTTAGTTACTAACCTCAGTATACACATTACATCAGGACATCACAGATTATTAACAATTAATGCGAGACCCCCAATCAGGTCGTGTTCCACCAGAAACCCTCAAGGCCAGTGGTAATTGATTGACCCTTGGGGTTCTCTAATCCTTCTAATTGTATCCCCCCAAACTATTCAGAGAGCAGACACAATAAGCTCTCCAGTTTGTCAGCTTCATTGAGGCAAGCAAACAAAAGCTATGCAGTGTTAAATCGAGCTCTAGGTCTAGAACAGAAACTCACAGCAATGAAAATCGAATCCATCAAGGAGCACCTTGTTTCCCACGAGGGGAGGGATTCAAGAGTGATTCCTGGTAAGCAGAGGCGCTTGTGCAGCTTTCCTCTGCACCAGGTCTTCCAGAAAAAGCCCGGAAGTGGTGGATCCGAAATGGCAGTAGCCATTAAAATTAAAAAATTATTATATATTATGGTTCCCCCTCTAACCGGAAGAACACAGTTTTCTGACTATTTCGCCACAATTCAGCAAGCTACTGGGCTGCAGGTATAATATCCCTTGTTAAGAGAGTGTGGTTCATTTTTTTATATTTTTTGAGAACAGTGTCCAAATTTGTGCTTATAGCAGCGAACCTGTTAAACTGGTGTGCAAGATAGCGCTCGACGATCTGCATGGATTGGAACACCACATCTTGAGCACAGTGACTTTCTTGATAATCAATTTAAATTTGCTCATTCGATGTTTCGGCTAAGATGCTCTAGAAGACTTGAGCATCTAGTCCAAACATTGAATGAGCAAATTAAAGTTGCTCATCGAGAAAATTGTTGTATCTATACTGTGTCAACTGACACTGTCTTCCCTCATTCCAATACCAGTCTGTCCCAAATATTAGACTTAAAAGGAGTACTTCAATCCAGTGGGAGGTTCACCCAGTCCAGATAGCTCCCACAAACTAGGTCTCAAGCCAGTGCAAGGCCGACCCCTCCTCTCACTGTAACCTGGCTTATCCCAGCCCGGTTGACATTAAGCATGTACTTTCTTAGCCATCAACTTGACTGTTAGTTCTATCCTCTGTTTGTCAAGCGTCGATCGTGACCAAGTCTCTTCCTGCTCGAAAGTCAGTGTTTCTCCCAGTGCTGGCGCAACATTTAGTATCGTCTACATTACGACACTCTCCAGGCTCTGCTCCGAGTTGCCACCCCTTTTCACTGGCTCGGTACATACGTTGAGAAATATGTAACAAATCAGTTGGTCTGCACATGTGCATTGCTAGTTAAGAGACTGCTCAGTATACTAGGCATCCATTTTCGTGCTGACTGATGCTAAAAGTTAACTTATGGAACTTTAACTCAACCTAATACTTAAAATGATGGACTGCGTTAATTCCCCTGGAGCAGCAAAAACTAAAGCACTATTCACAAATTATATATATATATTATAAAAAATGAACCGTGCACTTGGAACAGCAGAACCTTTACCTGCACATGCCCATTAAACCGCTCTATCGCTATAAAAAATCAGCAAACTTACTTCCGGTTCGACAGGATGAGCATGCAAGGAAATAAAGAGAGGGGGAAAAAAGGGGGCTGATGATAACAACTCTTGTCACTGACGATATTTGTTCTGATGTTTCTGGAAGCCTTTCTGCTGAGGAAAGCTGCACAGGTACCCAGACTAACTTAGAAGCATGCGGAATCCCTTCACTCTTGAGAAAGAAGGCGCTCCTAGATGGATTTCCTTGCCATAAGTTTTGTTGACGACATATAGCTGATACTTATTTTCTGCTTATTTTCTGCATGCTTACCTCAATGGAGTTGTTTCTTATACCAAACCCCAGTTTATTGTCTGCACTCTAATGATACGAACAATTTGAGATTACTCCTGGAGAAAAAGTGATGTAATTTTGTAAAAAAAATTAACACAAGTCAGTTGTTTGATCTTGTTTTATGACAGATCACCTGAGGCAGCCACAGAGGCTCTGACATGTGACTTTTGTATAGAAATGTGGTGTAGCATTCACTACTGATGACACAGTCCACTCAGCTGTTACTCCCACACATTGCACCTGACAGCACACACCCCTCCAAACATGTCCACTCAACAAGCACTAACTCACATGATTGAACTGCTGTGTGAAGGCAACTATGTGAGGAGCCAGAAGCTGTTTCTCCTTCTTGCTCCAGTTGCAATTTGAGAACTCCTGCCAGAGAGAAGGAAATAGGGAGAAAGAGAGAGAGGGAGAGAGAGAGCAAGAGAGGACAGAGCAAAAAAGAAAGGAAAGAGAGAGAGCAAGAAAGAGAGGAGAGAGATGGCAAGGGAGAAGAAAGAGAGAGCAAGAGAGGAGAGAGCAAGAGAAAGAAGAGAGCAAGAGAGAGAAGTGAGAGCAAGTAAGAGAGGAGAGAGGACAGAGAGAGAGAGCGTGCAAGAGAGAAAGGTGAGACAGAGAGGAGAGAGGAGAGAGAAAGAGAGCAAGAGAGAGAGAGAAAAGGGTAAGAGAGAGCAAGAGAGAGCAAGATAGAGCAAGAGAGGAGGGAGAGAGCAAGAGAGAGCAAGAGAGAACAAGAGAGGAGGGAGAGACCAAGAGAGGAGGGAGAGACCAAGAGAAAGCAGAGAGAACAAGAGAGGAGGGAGAGAGCAAGAGAGGAGGGAGAGAGCAAGAGAGAACAAGAGAGGAGGGAGGTAGCAAGAGAGGAGGGAGAGAGCAAGAGAGAACAAGAGAGAGCAAGCGAGAGCAAGAAAGGAAGGGGAGAGAGCAAGAGAGGAGAGAGTGAGCAAGTGAGTGGTGAGAGAAGAGATAGCAAGAGAAAGAGAAAAAGGACAGAGAAAGGAAAGAGAGAGAAGCCCCCCCCCCCCCCCCCCCCCCCCAAGAGCAAGCATCTTACCACAGATGTTCACACTGGTGTGTTATTACATAACATGTGTGGGTTTTTGTTTCAGTACTATGGAAAAACTCTCACAGCAAGCTTTCACTTGATTCAACCAGAAGCAACCAGAAGCAACAGAGAAGGCCGCATTTGCAAAAGACATTCCTCCGACTCGTCTACAAGAACTTCTTCATGTCCCCGGGCAAATTTCTACAGTGCTAGCAGTGGTTGGCAACTCAGGAACTTCCTGGTTGCTTATACCCCATCATCATGTAAATACGACGATCACCTTATATACAGTACATGTATAGTGTGTGTGTGTGTGTGTATGTGTGTGTGTGTGTGTGTGTGTACCTCAATTCGTATAGCCTTGAACTTGTCCTGGTCCAGCAGAGTTATTTGAGCCTACAAGTGGGTGAAACATTTGCACTGTCAACTCCCACCAGGATTTCATTACATCAAGTGCTCTGCTACAGGCAGCTAGGTTCCATCATACTGTCAACCTCTCACCAGGGCTTCATTACATCAAGTGCTCTGCTACAGGCAGCTAGGTTCCTCCATCACACTGTCAACCTCTCACCAGGGCTTCATTACATCAAGAGCTCTGCTACAGGCAGCTAGGTTCCATCACAATGGCAACCTCTCACCAGGGCTTCATTACATCAAGTGCTCTGCTACAGGCAGCTAGGTTCCATCACATTGTCAACCTCTCACCAGGGCTTCATTACATCAAGTGCTCTGCTACAGGCAGCTAGGTTCCATCACAATGGCAACCTCTCACCAGGGCTTCATTACATCAAGTGCTCTGCTACAGGCAGCTAGGTTCCATCATACTGTCAACCTCTCACCAGGGCTTCATTACATCAAGTGCTCTGCTACAGGCAGCTAGGTTCCATCACAATGTCAACCTCTCACCAGGGCTTCATTACATCAAGTGCTCTGCTACAGGCAGCTAGGTTCCATCATACTGGCAACCTCTCACCAGGGCTTCATTACATCAAGTGCTCTGCTACACAGGCAGCTAGGTTCCATCACAATGGCAACCTCTCACCAGGGCTTCATTACATCAAGTGCTCTGCTACAGGCAGCTAGGTTCCATCACAATGGCAACCTCCCACCAGGGCTTCATTACATCAAGTGCTCTGCTACAGGCAGCTAGGTTCCATCACAATGGCAACCTCTCACCAGGGCTTAGGGCTTCATTACATCAAGTGCTCTGCTACAGGCAGCTAGGTTCCATCACAATGGCAACCTCTCACCAGGGCTTCATTACATCAAGTGCTCTGCTACAGGCAGCTAGGTTCCATCACAATGGCAACCTCTCACCAGGGCTTCATTACATCAAGTGCTCTGCTACAGGCAGCTAGGTTCCATCACATTGTCAACCTCTCACCAGGGCTTCATTACATCAAGTGCTCTGCTACAGGCAGCTAGGTTCCATCACAATGGCAACCTCCCACCAGGGCTTCATTACATCAAGTGCTCTGCTACAGGCAGCTAGGTTCCATCACAATGGCAACCTCTCACCAGGGCTTCATTACATCAAGTGCTCTGCTACAGGCAGCTAGGTTCCATCACAATGGCAACCTCTCACCAGGGCTTCATTACATCAAGTGCTCTGCTACAGGCAGCTAGGTTCCATCACAATGTCAACCTCTCACCAGGGCTTCATTACATCAAGTGCTCTGCTACAGGCAGCTAGGTTCCATCACAATGGCAACCTCTCACCAGGGCTTCATTACATCAAGTGCTCTGCTACAGGCAGCTAGGTTCCATCACAATGGCAACCTCTCACCAGGGCTTCATTACATCAAGAGCTCTGCTACAGGCAGCTAGGTTCCATCACAATGGCAACCTCTCACCAGGGCTTCATTACATCAAGGGCTCTGCTACAGGCAGCTAGGTTCCATGACACTGGCAACCTCTCACCAGGGCTTCATTACATCAAGAGCTCTGCTACAGGCAGCTAGGTTCCATCACAATGGCAACCTCTCACCAGGGCTTCATTACATCAAGAGCTCTGCTACAGGCAGCTAGGTTCCATCATACTGGCAACCTCTCACCAGGGCTTCATTACATCAAGTGCTCTGCTACAGGCAGCTAGGTTCCATCACAATGGCAACCTCTCACCAGGGCTTCATTACATCAAGTGCTCTGCTACAGGCAGCTAGGTTCCATCACAATGGCAACATCTCACCAGGGCTTCATTACATCAAGTGCTCTGCTACAGGCAGCTAGGTTCCATCACAATGGCAACCTCTCACCAGGGCTTCATTACATCAAGTGCTCTGCTACAGGCAGCTAGGTTCCATCACAATGGCAACCTCTCACCAGGGCTTCATTACATCAAGTGCTCTGCTACAGGCAGCTAGGTTTCCATCACATTGTCAACCTCTCACCAGGGCTTCATTACATCAAGTGCTCTGCTACAGGCAGCTAGGTTCCATCACATTGTCAACCTCTCACCAGGGCTTCATTACATCAAGTGCTCTGCTACAGGCAGCTAGGTTCCATCATACTGTCAACCTCTCACCAGGGCTTCATTACATCAAGTGCTCTGCTACAGGCAGCTAGGTTCCATCACAATGGCAACCCCTCACCAGGGCTTCATTACATCAAGAGCTCTGCTACAGGCAGCTAGGTTCCATCATACTGGCAACCTCTCACCAGGGCTTCATTACATCAAGTGCTCTGCTACAGGCAGCTAGGTTCCATCACAATGGCAACCTCTCACCAGGGCTTCATTACATCAAGTGCTCTGCTACAGGCAGCTAGGTTCCATCACAATGGCAACCTCTCACCAGGGCTTTATTACATCAAGTGCTCTGCTACAGGCAGCTAGGTTCCATCATACTGTCAACCTCTCACCAGGGCTTCATTACATCAAGGGCTCTGCTACAGGCAGCTAGGTTCCATCATACTGGCAACCTCTCACCAGGGGCTTCATTACATCAAGTGCTCTGCTACAGGCAGCTAGGTTCCATCATACTGTCAGCCTCTCACCAGGGCTTCATTACATCAAGTGCTCTGCTACAGGCAGCTAGGTTCCATCACAATGGCAACCTCTAACCAGGGCTTCATTACATCAAGTGCTCTGCTACAGGCAGCTAGGTTCCATCACAATGGCAACCTCTCACCAGGGCTTCATTACATCAAGTGCTCTGCTACAGGCAGCTAGGTTCCATCATACTGGCAACCTCTCACCAGGGCTTCATTACATCAAGTGCTCTGCTACAGGCAGCTAGGTTCCATCACAATGGCAACCTCTCACCAGGGCTTCATTACATCAAGTGCTCTGCTACAGGCAGCTAGGTTCCATCACAATGGCAACCTCTCACCAGGGCTTCATTACATCAAGTGCTCTGCTACAGGCAGCTAGGTTCCATCACATTGGCAACCTCTCACCAGGGCTTCATTACATCAAGTGCTCTGCTACAGGCAGCTAGGTTCCATCACAATGGCAACCTCTCACCAGGGCTTCATTACATCAAGTGCTCTGCTACAGGCAGCTAGGTTCCATCACATTGGCAACCTCTCACCAGGGCTTCATTACATCAAGTGCTCTGCTACAGGCAGCTAGGTTCCATCACAATGGCAACCTCTCACCAGGGCTTCATTACATCAAGTGCTCTGCTACAGGCAGCTAGGTTCCATCATACTGTCAACCTCTCACCAGGGCTTCATTACATCAAGGGCTCTGCTACAGGCAGCTAGGTTCCATCATACTGGCAACCTCTCACCAGGGCTTCATTACATCAAGGGCTCTGCTACAGGCAGCTAGGTTCCATCACAATGGCAACCTCTCACCAGGGCTTCATTACATCAAGTGCTCTGCTACAGGCAGCTAGGTTCCATCACAATGGCAACCTCTCACCAGGGCTTCATTACATCAAGTGCTCTGCTACAGGCAGCTAGGTTTCCATCACATTGTCAACCTCTCACCAGGGCTTCATTACATCAAGTGCTCTGCTACAGGCAGCTAGGTTCCATCACATTGTCAACCTCTCACCAGGGCTTCATTACATCAAGTGCTCTGCTACAGGCAGCTAGGTTCCATCATACTGTCAACCTCTCACCAGGGCTTCATTACATCAAGTGCTCTGCTACAGGCAGCTAGGTTCCATCACAATGGCAACCCCTCACCAGGGCTTCATTACATCAAGAGCTCTGCTACAGGCAGCTAGGTTCCATCATACTGGCAACCTCTCACCAGGGCTTCATTACATCAAGTGCTCTGCTACAGGCAGCTAGGTTCCATCACAATGGCAACCTCTCACCAGGGCTTCATTACATCAAGTGCTCTGCTACAGGCAGCTAGGTTCCATCACAATGGCAACCTCTCACCAGGGCTTTATTACATCAAGTGCTCTGCTACAGGCAGCTAGGTTCCATCATACTGTCAACCTCTCACCAGGGCTTCATTACATCAAGGGCTCTGCTACAGGCAGCTAGGTTCCATCATACTGGCAACCTCTCACCAGGGGCTTCATTACATCAAGTGCTCTGCTACAGGCAGCTAGGTTCCATCATACTGTCAGCCTCTCACCAGGGCTTCATTACATCAAGTGCTCTGCTACAGGCAGCTAGGTTCCATCACAATGGCAACCTCTAACCAGGGCTTCATTACATCAAGTGCTCTGCTACAGGCAGCTAGGTTCCATCACAATGGCAACCTCTCACCAGGGCTTCATTACATCAAGTGCTCTGCTACAGGCAGCTAGGTTCCATCATACTGGCAACCTCTCACCAGGGCTTCATTACATCAAGTGCTCTGCTACAGGCAGCTAGGTTCCATCACAATGGCAACCTCTCACCAGGGCTTCATTACATCAAGTGCTCTGCTACAGGCAGCTAGGTTCCATCACAATGGCAACCTCTCACCAGGGCTTCATTACATCAAGTGCTCTGCTACAGGCAGCTAGGTTCCATCATACTGTCAGCCTCTCACCAGGGCTTCATTACATCAAGTGCTCTGCTACAGGCAGCTAGGTTCCATCACAATGGCAACCTCTCACCAGGGCTTCATTACATCAAGTGCTCTGCTACAGGCAGCTAGGTTCCATCATACTGGCAACCTCTCACCAGGGCTTCATTACATCAAGTGCTCTGCTACAGGCAGCTAGGTTCCATCACAATGGCAACCTCTCACCAGGGCTTCATTACATCAAGTGCTCTGCTACAGGCAGCTAGGTTCCATCACATTGGCAACCTCTCACCAGGGCTTCATTACATCAAGTGCTCTGCTACAGGCAGCTAGGTTCCATCATACTGGCAACCTCTCACCAGGGCTTCATTACATCAAGTGCTCTGCTACAGGCAGCTAGGCTCCATCACATTGTCAACCTCTCACCAGGGCTTCATTACATCAAGAGCTCTGCTACAGGCAGCTAGGTTCCATCACAATGGCAACCTCTAGGGCTTCATTACATCAAGTTCCATCACTCACCGCTATCTGCTCCGGTGGGACTTTCCTGATATCAAAAAGTGTGGGATCGTAACTGTGTGTCCGGCAAATTCCTTGATGAGAATCGGGTTCATCCAAGTTCATGTCGGAGCAGTCTTTAATCTGTGGACATCAATCATCACACTAACAGGATTTGAACCTTGACAACTCTTTTTAATGCTAACCCCTTGCATTCCTACATGCATTAACCCCTTCCACTCCAACCTACATTAATCTCTCCACTCCAATCTGCATTAACCCTTTCCACTAAAACCAAACAGTCTCAACTCAAAGTTGACCCCTTGAACTCACAGGAAAAGTAGAGATGGGTGACACCGGGTGACCATTGGCGATGACATACTCACTCTCGTCAAAGTCCGGAGCAAGAATGAGTCTGTTGATTGTCAAGGTTGGGTCCCATGGGATTTCACTTCCAGTGCTATCATCCACGACATCTCCAACTGTCGAGCATTTGGAGGGTAGTGACTGTTTCCGATGGTGATATTCAGAAGGAGATTTCAACTGGGAAATTCTGGCAAACTGTGTAGTAGTCATGTCCGTCTATGGAGGAGCTTCCTGGCAATGGCAAGGTCTATCTTGCTCGTGATCTAGAAGGCTACTCTGCACATCAAGAGGACATCTTCATGGAGTCAATGATTCCGGTAATGAACACCGTACAAACAGATGGAGCTGATGTATTAGCCACCAGATATGTATAATATATACACACACACACACGCACTACATATAGATAGATATACACTTAGAAACTGAAAGAGCAACTGCTGTTGTGTGTGTGTATGTGTGTGTGCGATGTAGTGTGATGTCCACAAATATGTCAACTGGTGGGCAGGTATGCGGTGGGTCGGTGTATGTTTGTAGTTAGTGCAGCTGCAATGATAGAACACCAAACTCAGAACTCAGTGGAGATTTCAAAAAAAAAGGAAGTGGGGGGGAGCACTGCTGGTGGACTCGAAGCACCCTTCAGAATTGCCCATTGCTCTCCTGACATGAGAATTCCTACTAAACTAACAGAGATTGTTTTCAATGCTGCCACCCACACATAAACGAGCATGCCATCGAGAGCAAATAACATTCCCAAAAGAAGCACAGACAGACTATTGTAGCCAGACCTCACCATTGTTCGAAGAAACCATAACTGACCCCCAGGCAACAGCCTATATACATACACCACCAAAACACAATCCTCTTCGTCTGCAACTTCTAAAAAGGAACCGGCAATCTGAATCATTTTGTCACCCAATTAATCAGAGGCCATACACGTACTGCTCAGACATGATGGCCTAAATGTTTCCAGCAGATATTAGTAACATTCCTCCCATACAGAGCCACACAAGTTGAGCTTCTCATAGGCTCGGCCAAGTGGAGGTCAGTCCAAGTGCGCACTTATTGGGACCATTTGGACACATACATTGCAGGCACACACTAGTACTCACGGCACACTAGTGCGAGATACTCCGGAGAGTGGCGATTATTAGCACGTTACAATGACTTCAAAGACATATCGTGCATTCTGTCAACCACACACACCCAAAAGAAACTTCACATCATACAATGAGCTTGGAAGAAAAATGGCATGCTTTTATTTCTTAGTTCAGCTCACTCTTGCATAAGTATATTTTCCTGTGTGGTCCAATTTAACTTTTTGGTTGCATAATAGGAAGTACTTCAGTTGGCATATAGTGGAACATGTTGGAGCAAGTTGGCGACAAGTTCAGGAACGTTGGAACATGTTGGAGAAAGTTGAGTCACGTCAGGGCAAGTTGGAACATGTTGGAGTAAGTTAGAGAAAGTTGGGGCAAGTTGGAACATGTCGGAGTAAGTTGGAACATGTTGAAGAAAGTTGGGACAAGTCAGGGCAAGTTAGAACATGTTAAAATAAGTTAAGAGAAAGTTGAGGCAAGTTGGAACATGTCGGAGTAAGTTGGAACATGTCGGAGTAAGTTGGAACATGTCGGAGTAAGATGAGTCACGTCAGGGCAAGTTTGGACATGTTGGAGTAAGTTAGGGCAAGTCGGGACATGGAACAAGTTGGAACATGGAGGAAGTTGGAGGAAGTTGGAGAAAGTTAGAGAAAGTTGGGCAAGTTAAAACATGCTGGAGCAAGTTGGAACATGTTGGAGCAAGTTGGAGTAAGTAAGATGGGGAAAGTCAGGACATGTTGGAGCAAGTTAGAGAAAGTTGGAGCAAGTTGGGGAAAGTTAGAACATGTTGGAGCAAGTTGGAGCTTGTTGGAACAAGTTAGAGCATGTTAGAGAAAGTCTAGATATGTTGGAGTTAGTTAGAACATGTTGGAGCAAGTTGGAGCTTGTTGGAACAAGTTAGAGCATGTTAGAGAAAGTCTAGGTATGTTGGAGCTAGTTAGAGCATGTTGGAACATGCTGCAGCAGAGCCCCTTAATAGTAAGTGGACCCCTCGAGCTAGTGGCAGCATTCTGCACGAGTTGTGACTATTCTCCTAAGAGCACACAGGGGGTGAACCTCCTGCCTTGCAGCTGTGTGGGCATGCAATGGCAGATGAGTAAGCACTGGATCACTCATCGTCAGAGATGAGTAGTTTACAAACTTCAGTTTCAGTTCTCCATATTTATTGCATAGAATGATTAAACACACACACACACACACACACACACGACATCAACGACAATAATGACCCAACCCCCAACCAAACATATCAGCATGAAGGATCTTCAAAGGAGAGATGAAAAGGGACCGTCATTCAGCAAATCACGTCCCAAGGAGTTACACGTTGGTCAGGTTACAGTGCACATATGGACATGTGATACCTTCACAAGGCAAGTGCGCGAGGGTACGAGGGTACGGGTTGTAGGCAAGCATGACTCGTGGATCAAAGAGAAGTGCTCTGAGTGGGGGAATTCATCTGAATGGGTCGAACAAGTTCGCGGCTCACCGCCACACTTACTCGCAGACGCAATCACCACAACCGACTATTCACACATATTCAAGAATAATACGCCGTACATGCTGAGTACATCTACCCAAAGGAAGCGATCTCGCAGGATCTGTGAACCCTGTACTATGACACCTCAACTTCAGTGCAGTGTTTGTTACCCAATGCAACGACTACATGAGCTGAGCTGTGTCAAAAAATAGAACAAGTATTTATATAACACCTAATAAGCAGTAAATGAGTCTGATTGACGCACCTGATTGGGTTGTGGGGCTCTCAATGCGACATACACTGTATATATACACCTGAAATGTATGATGGCCATAATTGCCTATAATTAGAGATAACTCGTTTTACAGATCTGGCCTGTTGGAGGGATAAATGAGCTTCCTAGCACACAGCTGTTAATTAAATCAAGACTTCTCGGATGTTACTTGAGAAGTCTTTTTAATAGAGGGGGAAATTAAATTTAAAAATAGCTTTTTTAAATTAACTCTTACAACCACCTGGAGCCTATGGTCGTAAGAGCTCTGATAATCTGTCTCGATAAAGAAGGACCTAGTGCTGATTTAAAATATATTGCCGGACCACTCAGTTACTTCAGCCAGTGCACAGAGCAACCAGGCACCAGGTGTGTGTGTGTGTGGGAGAGGTGGTCGGGGTGGGAGAAGCTATGGAGTTGTGTGAGGGAATGAGGTGAGGACTGTGGAAAAGGGATATGGGAGAGTGCGGGACAAGTTAACCACTCTAATAGCAGCCTCCCTCTAATAATAGCCTAATTTAGTAGTGGCCTCCCTCTAATAATAGCCTAATTTAGTAGTAGCTTCCCTCTAATAATAGCCTCATCTAGTAGTAGCCTCACTCTAATAATAGCCTCATCTAGTAGTGGCCTCCCTCTAATAATAGCCTAATTTAGTAGTAGCTTCCCTCTAATAATAGCCTCATCTAGTAGTAGCCTCCCTCTAATAATAGCCTCATCTAGTAGCAGACTCCCTCTAATAATAGCCTATCTAGTACCAGCCTCCCTTTAATAATAGCCTCATCTAGTAGCAGCCTCCCTCTAATAATAGCCTCATCTAGTAGCAGACTCCGCCTCATCTAGTAGCAGACTCCCTCTAATAATAGCCTCATCTAGTAGCAGCCTCCCTCTAATAATAGCCTCATCTAGTAGCAGACTCCCTCTAATAATAGCCTCATCTAGTAGCAGCCTCCCTCTAATAATAGCCTATCTAGTACCAGCCTCCCTTTAATAATAGCCTCTAATAGCCTAATTTAGTAGGATAATAGCCTCATCTATAGCAGCCTCCCTCTAATAATAGCCTCATCTAGTAGCAGCCTCCCTCTAATAATAGCAGTAGCAGCCTCCGTATAATAATAGCCTCATCTAGTAGCAGTCTTCTAGTAGCTAATAGTAGCTTCCATGTAATATTCCCCCTCTAATATATTCCCCTTCTAATAGTAGCCTTCCTCTAATAGCTTTCCTCTAATAGTAGACTCCCTCTAATAGTAACCTTAATAGTAGCCTTTATCTTATGGTGAGTGAAGCGAGCCCTACTGGGTAGGTAGCCAATAACTTTGCAGTGCATTAATTAACATATGTTCCATGTGTCTATATGTCACTACATCATAGATAATGGCATGAATACATCATCTGTGGTAAAAGGTTGTCTCATTGAATTGCTGATGCACAATCAGCTGTAGATGATACATGCAGGGGAGTCCACTACATAGTCACTAGAGGAGAGAGAACTGGCTGCACAGTCAGTAGAGGAGAGAGAAATGGCTGCACAGTCAGTAGAGGAGAGAGAACTGGCTGCACAGTCGGTAGAGGAGAGAGAACTGGCTGCATAGTCAGTAGAGGAGAGAGAACTGGTTGTATTGTCAGTAGAGGAGAGAGAACTGGCTGCACAGTCAGTAGAGGAGAGAGAAATGGCTGCACAGTCAGTAGAGGAGAGAGAAATGGCTGCACAGTCACAGTCAGTAGAGGAGAGAGAACTGGCTGCAAAGGTGTGCACTGATGGGAGACAGTCTGAACTCGGAAATAGATTGGAGAGACCCATCATGAGCACAGAGTAGGCAAAACATGTTAACTATAACAAGACCAATCATGCTCTACTCCGGTTACCTTCCTCTAGCCACACACGGTTCGTTTCCATAGCAACCTTCCTCAAATAATATCCTCCCTCTAATAGTATCCTGCCCACCTCCCTATATCCGTTGCAGAGAGGATTCCAGAAATTGCAGTTTATGTCAAGTACAGAACCTGGGCCTTTTGGGAGTTCTGCACGAGCCCACCATCAGTCATGGGAAACGAGTGGAACCTCCCTTACCCAACCCCAACAACCTTCTTTACCAGGCAGCTTCCTATAACTAATTAATGTGGACTGGATTTGGAACTTAGCGAGCCATGAATTAAGCCTGGTTCACAATATGATGTGGCAATCTGTTCTGTCTGTTCCGTCTGTTCCACTGCCTAGTTCACAATATTGCATTGAGTCTGTTGAATCCGCTGCATTTGACCGAAATATTATATAGCTGAGATAATAGCTGCTATGCAAGTGACCTGGACAGTCACTTCCTTCCAGGTATTTTCTTTCGCCCTGAGGTCGTCACAGCATTTGGCCGAGACCTGCCAGAGGTTGGAAAAGCTCCTCACTGCTTCAATAAGTTTCTCGAAGGAATGTAAAGTTCAACACGTGATATGTTCTGAGATTCTGATTGCAACGGATTGGACACAAGAGTTGAATTAAATCCTACTCTTGCGTTTCATATCCATCCGTTCTATTAGATCCGTAGTCCGTTGCATTACTGGTTCACAATATCAGCGCAAAGGATCGAAAGGACGGAATGGATTGCCTTGCATCATAATGTGAACCCTTTAAGTCCTTCAAATCACTTAATAGCCTGGTAATAAGTTGTTGTTGTTTTTTGCAGCTATTAACAGCTAGCACAAGTAGGGTTGCATAGTTTTAAGCTGTAACACAGTGTTAATATATAATTAAAGGCGCCCCCTGGTCCCAAGTTGCATGTTGACCTTATAACCAACAAAGCAGAGGATATGTACACACCATTAATGCAGCTTTAATCCAGATGAATACATCAAAAGGCAATGCAATGCATCATTGCACCATCTGTAATGTGAGTGTCTTCAGATGATGTGCACAGTGTCAATCACACAGTGATGAAGCTGCTGTCGACCCCCCCCCCCAAAGTAATTTACCTAAAGAGCCACTGGAGGTTATGCCACATTGACACTTGTGAAGTGTTCTTGGGACATCTATGGAAACCGTCAAATTGTTCGCTGCTCTTTACGTTTAGCTGCTGTTGTATATTTATTGTTTTCACAAGTGAAGCAACAGGTCAACAGGTATGGCAGATAGATACACACTGTAACATTTGGGGGCGGGGTGGGGAGGGGTAAAAAGTGGGGGGGGGGGGGGGGGGGGGGAAAGGGGAGAGGGGTGGGGAGGTTGTGCATGCATCATAATATCTGCTAATATAGACTTTTGGTAAATAATTAGAGACTATGTTTTTCATACTGATGGTGGCAGTCAGATATGCTAAGCTAGCTCGATGAGGCATGTGCCACTCAACTGCCACAAGCAGCTCACACTAGAGAAACCAGGCTCAGATTATTCTATAACAAACTATCGTTCCCTGACTTGGGTATAGAGGAGTAATCACCATCTGCCTGCCCCCATCGTACCACCCTAAAATTGCTTGCTCCAACTCCAGTTCACTGAACAGTGGAGCTAGAACCGTTGCCTAGGAGTTCCAGGAGATTGTTGGATGTTCCAGCAGGTAGGCAGAAATACATAATATATTCTGCCCGTGGCACCTTCGTCTCAAGTCAACCTAATCCGAACAGCACATTTCCAAATTTTATGTATTTTTCTACGACTAAGTCTCCTCTTTGGGGAATTAACCTTGACATTGCAGTAGTATGTGCAGCCAATCCTGATGGTGCAGTAGTATGTGCAGCCAATCCTGATGGTGCAGTAAGTGCAGCTAATCCTGATAGTGCAGTAGTATGTGCAGCTAATCCTGATGGTGCAGTACTATGAGTAGACAATCCTGATAGTGCAGTACTATGTGCAACCAATCCTGATGGTGCAGTACTGTGTGCAGCCAATCCTGATGGTGCAGTATGTGCAGCCAATCCTGATGGTGCAGTATGTGCAGCCAATCCTGATGGTGCAGTACTATGTGCAGCCAATCCTGATGGTGCAGTAGTATGTGCAGCCAATCCTGATGGTGCAGTAGTATGTGCAGCCAATCCTGATGGTGCAGTAGTATGTGCAGCCAATCCTGATAGTGTAGTACTATGTGCAGCCAATCCTGATGGTGCAGTAACTATGTGCAGCCAATCCTGATGGTGCAGTAGTATGTGCAGCCAATCCTGATAGTGTAGTACTATGAGTAGACAATCCTGATGGTGCAGTAGTATGTGCAGACAATCCTGATGGTGCAGTAGTATGTGCAATCAACCTTGATGTCGTTCTGGTTTGTGAAGTTTGCAATGGCAAAGGTCGCTGGAGTTATTCTCTGGAGAGTGCAGTCAGGGAGCAGCATCTCTACTAAAGTACCCGCTCTACTCGTCAGCTTCTTCAAGTTCAAGCTGAACATCGGGATTCAGGACCGACTTGCTGCCGCAGTTGCTTCTCATTTACATCAAGCAGCCTCTGTCCGCCGAGGTTACCGTTCTTCCCTACACACTTTCATGGTAAGTTTAGACCCATTGGCTGCCCTGTAACTGAGGGAGGGTCTTGCCTTTCTTTGCCACATCCGTAGGAAAACAAGCAGCTAGAAAGGACTCAATGAAGTGAACAGTCTCAATCCACTCTGGGGGAAATGACTTATATAGCACTATCTCAGTGGATCTCTGGGTCTATCCTCGACCTTCCTGCAAATTTTAGATGCCCTAAGCACGTCTTTCTAGGCAAAGGAAAAGTGTCCTCAAAGAGAACATGCACGCTTACATGTGAATAATAGACTCCTCCTTTATTAAAACCCACCCACTCTTTTGACTTGTAATTCCAACTACCACTGTAATAATAAGTCTTGGACCTGGACTTTGTGTGATTTGTACTACGTATGGTGACGATTTTTTTTTTAATGCATCGACGATTTTTTTATTAATGCATCGAGACCAAGCTTAATTAAAAACCAGCCTACCAGATTTTAGAATGTGATAGTCATAATTATCAAGATTCAAGATCAACTGCAAATCATTTCTAATCACACAAACCTCTAGCCAATGCATGCACAAGATGTATATGCACTGCTCACAATAATTGCATTGCATAAGCAAGTTCTTTCTATTTCATTGAGAATATTTGAGCTAAACCATAACAGTTTATAATTATTTACACTCACCTTCAAGTGACAAGAAGTGAAAGTAGCTCTAATAGTTTACTTTGTGTCGTGCTTGATTGAGCAAAAAGTGAGCAGCTGCTTTGTAAACAAATTTATCTTCGCACTTTAGACATGGAAATTCTTACCTACGACGTCAGGTTTCAAGTGTACTAGATACGAGCATCTGACACTAGGCCTCCTAGTAGAAAAACTGCAGAATATGAGGTCAGAGTCACCCAGACGAGAAGATACACGACGTTGGCAAAAATTAAAATTCCCTGGGCACGACCTCAAAATGTCACGTGACGATAACCGCGCCTCTAGTTAAAACAACCGCGATAGCTGACATGTGAATGTGTGCTTATGAATGGAACTTCTTCTAACTACAATTGCAGCAAGCTGAAATCTTTTCAGCGAGAACAAGTATAGCGTGAAATGAATAGTAAGTTGTACGTGGGGACACCTGTTACGTAGGTCATTTTATAGGTGGGGGGGTTGTGTGTGTAACTAGAAACACGAGTTAACCAGTTGGTATATCAATATGTATATAATTAACTTGGCTGCTACGGGGTAGGGATGTGTTATTAGGTAAGCTTGTAAAAGGAAAAAAATTACTTTCTGCTTTGCAGAACCTCCAGTGATTATTGAAAAACAGTTCTTTTTCGAGACATTTGCTTGCTTAGCAGTGTGCAGTAAGCTAGCTAGTTAGCCAATACTGCTTACTGCTGCGTTGATATGGAGGGAGAAGACATACTGAATAAGTACAGGCTAGAGAGTGCCACCTACTCTGGTAGCTATGGCTCCTTTGGTAAGCAGAGAAAATAACAGTGCCAATAATGATGTGTTATAGTTGAAGCAATATTGCTTGTGTGCAGTGGTGTGCTTATTTGTGCACTTGGGTTCTGTGATGATTGCATTGTAGTGTAACATTTCCTATCTATCTTGTTTTTCTCTTTATTGTCTCCTCTGTACTCCTCTTCTCTCACCTCTCTCATTTCTCTCCCCCTCCCATTATCTTCCTCCCACCTTCCTCCTCTTCCAACTTCTGCTGCATTTCTTCCTCATTTACTTACTCACCATCTCATCTCTTTTTCTCTCGTCTATCTTTTCTTTCGCCTTTTCTGCTGCCTCCCCTCCTCCTCCCCTCCTCCCCCTCCCCCTCCCCTCTCCCCTCCTCCTCCCCTCCTCCGCCCCTCCTCCTCCCCTCCTCCTCCCCTCCTCCCCTCCTCCTCCCCTCTTCCTCCCCTCTTCCTCCCCTCCTCCTCCCCTCCTCCTCCCCTCCTCCCCCCTCCTCTCCTCCTCCTCCCCTCCTCCCCTCCTCCTCTCCCCTCCTTACCTCCTCCCCTCCTCCTCCCCTCCTCCTCCCCTCCTCCTCCCCCCCCCCCCCTCCTCCTCTCCTCTTGTTCTCTTATGTACTCACTCACCCTCATCCTATCTCTGTCTCCCTCTCCCCTACACACTCTCTCACATATCTCTGCTGCAGTGGATCTTTACTCTGACCTAAAAGGAAGAGAGCACGAACAGACTGTCAGCAATGACACAACCGCAACTAGCATCAGAATCAACTCCGTCATCAATATCAATGATATCCCAATGCCCAATGACATCTCTGAAACGGTCATCTTTCAGAGTGCAGTTTTCATTGAAGATGGGATCAACTACCAATCTATTCACCATCGAATAGATCCCTTCTCCCTCAAGCTATACCGAATTTACTATTCGAGGCTCGTCCGATGGTGCCTCGGGTTTGTTATATTCATCAATCTCATGCTTGCATTTGTGGAATATCCAACTTCTCTCACTTTGTCGTCCGATGTCCACTATCGGGAGAAGACGTGGCATGTAGCCGACGCACATTGTGGGGTCATGGAATCAATTGAGCTCTTGTGCCTTTTATGTTTCTTGGTCGACTGTGGCATCCAAATGTATCTCTTGGGCTGGAGGAGATATGTAAAGAAGCCCTGGTTGATTGCCTACTCGGTCATGATTGCCATCTCTTTTTTGGACGTGGCTGTGTCCCTCTCGTTTTGTAGTGCAAGGGATGATTCTTCCACCAGGAGCCTCCTGTACACGATCCGTGTGCGTCGCTATTGCAGGCCCATCTTCTTACTTCTCTCTTCCAGCATCATGAAGAAGTTCATCAAGGCTGTCGTTCGCACCTTGCCCCAGATCTTCTCTGTGCTGACTCTCCTTCTTCTCCACCTCTATGTCTTTGCCATGATTGGCCTCCTGGTGTACCCACGTCCACAGTCCTACAGCTTCATCAATGGCTCCCATCCGGCTTATATTCCATTAATAAACACCACGAATTCGCTGCGAAATGATACCCACGACAATCTATCGTACTCCCATTATGCTCAGCTGGAGGGAAAGAAGTACTTCAGTAGTGTTACCCAAGCCTTCATCTCTCTCCTCGTGCTCCTCACGACTGCCAACCACCCTGACGTGATGATGCCCATATACCAGTTCAACCGGTTCTCGTCCGTTTATTTCATCGTGTTCCTCGGGATCGGTACCTTCTTGATCCTCAATCTCCTAATCGCTGCCACATACAACCACTTCAAAGGGTTCTTCCAGGACTCTCTCCAGAGTAGCTTCTTCAGGCGTAGGGTCGCTTTCCGAGCTGCCTTCTCTCTCCTGGCGAAGAAGACGCAGCACCTACAGCAGAAAGGTGGGTCCAGGCTGAGCTATGTACAGGAGGTAGTCAACAAGGACTTCATTCGCCGTCTTCTGCAGAAGGCACGCATCCGACAAAAGCTGGTTCCCCAGATGTACACAAAGCTGGAGACAATGACTTCCTCTCAATGCCTCAACTGGCAGCAGTTCAAAGATGTCTTTGATCTTGTTTCCAAAGAACCAGCTAAGCGTCACAGGGAACGGATGCCCTACTACGGACGCTTTCGTTGGCTGCAGTGGGTCCAACTCGTCATACGCCATCGCTTCTTCTCCTACTTTACGTATATCCTGTCAATCATCAATGTCCTCCTCATCACCATCGAGCTCCAGATCAGCTATGAGAATGCACTCGAGAGAGCCGACTCCCGACTGGCATATTACAACCTCGTTTTTGTCTTCTATTACGTCCTTGAACAGATCTTGAAGCTTATTGGGTATGGGTTCAAAGGTTACTTCCAAAGCATCGGAAACGTGTATGAAGGTTCTCTGACCCTCATTCTCGTGATCATCGAGGTATTGGTCATTTCGTGCTCCAAGGGAGCGTTTGCAAGGCACGGCAATCAGAGCATGCTCTTCCATTATGACATGGTGATACGGATCATGAACATTGTCATTGTCTTCCGTCTGCTTCGAGTAGTGGCGCACATTCAGCGACTGCGCATCCTCATCAGCATCATCATCGACCTCTTCAAGAACTTACGAGGCTTTGCTGGTCTCATGGTCATCATTTACTACATCTTTGCTCTCCTCGGCATGAGCTTGTTCTCAGACGTCGACGGGGAGTCTCAAGTGGTGGACGATGAGACAGGAGAGAGCTGGAGCAACACGTGCGGCACGTACGACAACCTCAACTACTATGCCAACAACTTCCATGATTTTGGCTCCTCCTTAGTAACCCTCTGGGACGTCATGGTCGTCAACAACTGGTACGTCTTTCTGGAAAAGTATGCTCGCGACTCTTCCCTAGGGAATTGGTCTAGCATTTACTTCATTGCATGGTGGCTGATGGCAACAATCATTGGCATGAATCTCTTTGTCTCTCTGGTGATCGACACGTTCCTCATCAGATGGGACGCAGTGCATGGGAACAGGGAAGAAGACGAAGGTAACGTGAACGGCAGGGAACTCATGGCCAACTCATGGGATTTTACAGCTTCCAGAGAGCAAATGGTAAGTGCCGTTGGTAACGTGTTGGCATTAAGAGGGTCGAGGATTAGGCATCTTATTTTGTGTTTGCTTGTCTTAAATTGTTAAGTGGTATTGTTGTGATTGTTAAGAGTTGTTATTTTGTAGTTAAAAAGTTGTTGAACATCTGTTGGTCATCAAAGTTGGCCTGAGGTAGCTGACATGGACGGCAAACTCAAAATTTATTTACCCGGATGCCTCCTTCGTATTAGATGCCATAAGCAGTGCCATATGGTGCAAACTCGGACATTGTCGGGATGGGGGGGGGGGGGGGGGGGGTATATGAATTTGTATTACGTACCGATTCTTGGTATGAACATGCCCAATAGACTGCTCTGGTGATTTTAAACTATTTAAAAAACTTTACTTCCGGTTGAACGGGCGAGCGAGAAAAATAAAAAATAAAAAGATTAAAATTTTTTTTTAGTGGCCGATGATCAAAACTGCCTTCGTGGACGGTCTCTTCCTTGCTTTTGCTACTGTTTCTGAAAGTTCTTTGTGGGTAGAAAGCAGCACAGGCACCTGTGCTTACCAGGAA
The DNA here is from genome assembly GCA_028752905.1 of Cladorhizidae sp. MBARI D1340-BT2. Classification (NCBI taxonomy): domain Eukaryota; kingdom Metazoa; phylum Porifera; class Demospongiae; order Poecilosclerida; family Cladorhizidae; species Cladorhizidae sp. MBARI D1340-BT2. Next base: position 51,389,514 of record JAQNBH010000016.1, on the reverse strand, counting down.
TCAGTCTGAGTTGCTTCGCCTTGAGCAAGGAGGCACTCCTGGATGGATTCCTTTGCTGTAAGTTTTGTTGTAGTTATAGAGCGACTTAGTGCTGCGTAGCTTTTGATTGCTTATTTCAACGTAGCCGATTCTTATTCCAAACTGCGGCGTATTGTATTTCCATCTGAAAAGTTTATTTGTTAATATAGCTGAAAATCTTAATTATTACAACAAACCACAAATAGAGACGGCGTTAATCGGTTAATTTACTGTATAGCCGGGTTTTTTTGTGGGCACAATTATTTGCGATTCCCAATTATAATCACATAAATTAGACCTGCGAACATTTTGTGCGCGCATACTTTTAAACCGTGAATATAGTTGTGTACATAAATAGCACACAAGAGAACAACTTCCACGTTGGCAATGCATCGTCAACATCGTGCAAAATAATACGCTTCAAGTATCATAATATTATTATGATACTTGAAGCGTTCGGCGGTCATCCTGCCCCAGAAGAGACGGGAATCGGTAAAGGAGATTGAAGCTGCTAACGAAGAAATAACATAAACTTCTTACAGTAACTCAAAAGAAGGAAACGATATCAACATCCCCGACGAAGGTAGGGTCAAGATCAGCAGGTACGCTGCTGAAAATGATGCCTCTGCAGCATTAAAATGCTTTAGAGCCGAGCATGAGGAGCTTGACGAAAGTACCCTACATTCCTTCAAAAATAAATACTGAGGTTGTTGTGTAGACTAGCCATTACCAGTATATACATGTTTAACTCTCACTTTACCAGTACATGTTTAACTCTCACTGTTGCATAAAATCGCAATGATAAATCACACCCAGAGTTTTTGCTATAAAATCATCAATGATAAATCGCACGTGCTATAAAATCGCAGCCATTACCAGTACATGTTTAACTCTCACTTTACCAGTACATGTTTAACTCTCACTGTTGCATAAAATCGCAATGATAAATCACACCCAGAGTTTTTGCTATAAAATCATAATGATAAATCGCACGTGCTATAAAATCGCAATGACAAATCGCATATTAAAGATTTTGCTCATTTTTAGCATTTTAGAAAAATAATTTAAGCCGCAAACTAAAACATTACTTGTTAATTAATTTATAGTGTCGTAACACTTCAAGTGTGCATATATTTAGTGGTAGATATTTCCTTGTCCAGATGCTTTCCTCATTTGACTCTTTCACAGATAATAATGCATCCACACGCTTCCACACCCTTTCTCCCTTCCCCCCTCCTCCACCTTCGCAACACATGCTTTCTGCATTGCCATGTTCCATGCAGGATTTTTAATTTGGGGGTGAGGGGTATATCACAGGCACACTTCTCGTTCTCCCAACTGCATGAAACACTGCATTGTGTCATCTCTTTCAGAAGCAACAGACTCTTCTAGCTGGTTAAACCGTGCTGGCAGCGAGAGATGTGTACAGTATTTTCCATCTAATATGGAGGTTTTGCTGGAACACACGACTCCAACGCCGATTTTGGTGGCTTTTTGCGAAAGCTGAAGACCGACCACCAATTTTGAGGAGCACTTCACTAGAGCTCTGTCCAGCAGCAACCTTGTGAGGAATACTTCACTAGAACTCTGTCCACCAGCAACCTTGGGGAGCACTTCACTAGAGCTCTGTCAGCAGCAACCTTGTGGGAGTACTTCACTAGAGCTCTGTCCAGCAGCAACCTTGAGGAGCACTTCACTAGATCTCTGTCCAGCAGCAACCTTGTGAGGAGCTTCACTAGAGCTCTGTCCAGCAGCAACCTTGTGAGGAATACTTCACTAGAGCTCTGTCCAGCAGCAACCTTGAGGAGCTTCTGTCCAGCAGCAACCTTGTGGAGCACTTCACTAGAGCTCTGTCCAGCAGCAACCTTGAGGAGCTTCTGTCCAGCAGCAACCTTGTGGTAGCACTTCACTAGAGCTCTCTCCAGCAGCAACCTTATGGGAGTACTTCACTAGAGCTCTGTCCAGTAGCAACCTTGTGGGAGTACTTCACTAGAACTCTGTCCAGCAGCAACCTTGAGGAGCACTTCACTAGAGCTCTGTCCAGCAGCAACCTTGTGGGAGTACTTCACTAGAGCTCTGTCCAGCAGCAACCTTGAGGAGCTTCTGTCCAGCAGCAACCTTGTGGAGCACTTCACTAGAGCTCTGTCCAGCAGCAACCTTGAGGAGCTTCTGTCCAGCAGCAACCTTGTGGGAGCACTTCACTAGAGCTCTCTCCAGCAGCAACCTTATGGGAGTACTTCACTAGAGCTCTGTCCAGTAGCAACCTTGTGGGAGTACTTCACTAGAACTCTGTCCAGCAGCAACCTTGTGGAGCACTTCACTAGAGCTCTGTCCAGCAGCAACCTTGTGGAGCTTCTGTCCAGCAGCAACCTTGTGGGAGTACTTCACTAGAGCTCTGTCCAGTAGCAACCTTGTGGAGCACTTCACTAGAGCTCTGTCCAGCAGCAACCTTGTGGAGCACTTCACTAGAGCTCTGTCCAGTAGCAACCTTGTGGAGCACTTCACTAGAGCTCTGTCCAGCAGCAACCTTGTGGGAGTGCTTCACTAGAGCTCTATCCAGCAGCAATCTTGTGGGAGCACTTCACTAGAACTCTGTCCAGCAGCAACCTTGAGGAGCTTCACTAGAGCTCTGTCCAGCAGCAACCTTGAGGGAGTACTTCACTAGAACTCTGTCCAGCAGCAACCTTGAGGAGCACTTCACTAGAGCTCTGTCCAGCAGCAACCTTGTGGGAGTACTTCACTAGAGCTCTGTCCAGTAGCAACCTTGTGGAGCACTTCACTAGAGCTCTGTCCAGCAGCAACCTTGTGGGAGTGCTTCACTAGAGCTCTATCCAGCAGCAATCTTGTGGGAGCACTTCACTAGAACTCTGTCCAGCAGCAACCTTGAGGAGCTTCACTAGAGCTCTGTCCAGCAGCAACCTTGAGGGAGTACTTCACTAGAACTCTGTCCAGCAGCAACCTTGAGGAGCACTTCACTAGAGCTCTGTCCAGCAGCAACCTTGTGGGAGTACTTCACTAGAGCTCTGTCCAGCAGCAACCTTGAGGAGCTTCACTAGAGCTCTGTCCAGCAGCAACCTTGTGGAGCACTTCACTAGAGCTCTGTCCAGCAGCAACCTTGTGGAGCACTTCACTAGAGCTCTGTCCAGCAGCAACCTTGTGGAGCACTTCACTAGAGCTCTGTCCAGCAGCAACCTTGTGGAGCTTCACTAGAACTCTGTCCAGCAGCAACCTTGTGAGAGTACTTCACTAGAGCTCTGTCCAGCAGCAACCTTGTGGGAGTACTTCACTAGAGCAGCAACCTTGGGGAGCACTTCACTAGAACTCTGTCCAGCAGCAACCTTGAGGAGCTTCTGTCCAGCAGCAACCTTGTGGAGCACTTCACTAGAGCTCTGTCCAGCAGCAACCTTGTGGGAGCACTTCACTAGAGCTCTGTCCAGCAGCAACCTTGTGGGAGTACTTCACTAGAACTCTGTCCAGCAGCGACCTTGTGAGGAGCACTTCACTAGAGCTCTGTCCAGCAGCAACCTTGAGGAGCTTCACTAGAACTCTGTCCAGCAGCAACCTTGGGGAGCACTTCACTAGAACTCTGTCCAGCAGCAACCTTGTGGAAGTACTTCACTAGAGCTCTGTCCAGCAGCAACCTTGTGAGGAATACTTCACTAGAGCTCTGTCCACCAGCAAACTTGAGGAGCTTCACTAGAGCTCTGTCCAGCAGCAACCTTGAGGGAGTACTTCACTAGAACTCTGTCCAGCAGCAACCTTGAGGAGCACTTCACTAGAGCTCTGTCCAGCAGCAACCTTGTGAGGAGTACTTCACTAGAGCTCTGTCCAGCAGCAACCTTGTGGGAGTACTTCACTAGAACTCTGTCCAGCAGCAACCTTGTGGAGTACTTCACTAGAGCTCTGTCCAGCAGCAACCTTGTGGAAGTACTTCACTAGAGCTCTGTCCAGCATCAACCTTGAGGAGCACTTCACTAGAACTCTGTCCAGCAGCAACCTTGTGGGAGTACTTCACTAGAGTTCTGTCCAGCAGCAACCTTGGGGAGCTTCAATAAAACTCTGTCCAGCAGCAAACTTGAGGAGCTTCACTAGAGCTCTGTCCAGCAGCAACCTTGTGGAGCACTTCACTAGAACTCTGTCCAGCAGCAACCTTGTGGAGCACTTCACTAGAGCTCTGTCCAGCAGCAACATTGTGGAGCACTTCACTAGAGCTCTGTCCAGCAGCAACCTTGTGGGAGTACTTCACTAGAACTCTGTCCAGCAGCAACCTTGTGAGGAGCTTCACTAGAGCTCTGTCCAGCAGCAACCTTGTGGGAGTACTTCACTAGAACTCTGTCCAGTAGCAACCTTGTGGAAGTACTTCACTAGAGCTCTGTCCAGCAGCAACCTTGTGAGGAGCTTCACTAGAGCTCTGTCCAGCAGCAACCTTGTGGGAGTACTTCACTAGAACTCTGTCCAGCAGCAACCTTGTGAGGCACTTCACTAGAACTCTGTCCAGCAGCAACCTTGTGAGAGCACTTCACTAGAACTCTGTCCAGCAGCAACCCACTTCACTAGAGTTCTGTCCAGCAGCAACCTTGTGGGAGTGCTTCACTAGAGCTCTGTCCAGCAGCAACCTTGTGGGAGCACTTCACTAGAACTCTGTCCAGTAGCAACCTTGTGGGAGCACTTCACTAGAACTCTGTCCAGCAGCAACCTTGTGGGAGTACTTCACTAGAACTCCCAGCAGCAACCTTGAGGAGCTTCACTAGAGCTCTGTCCAGCAGCAAACTTGAGGAGCTTCACTAGAGCTCTGTCCAGCACTCAAGCTTCATACATAGTTCAAGCTTCATGCATCTCCCTGTAGCAGAGCTGCAAACTTCTAAGACCACTCTGCTGGCTTTAGCTTCTCCCTCACCTATGTACTTTATCAATCCCCCCCCCTTCCCCTTACTTTGAACCCCTCCTAGGTCCTTACTACCCAACAGGGTTTTTCTGGGGAGGAGGGGAAACCAGGTATGCTTCCCCTAAATAAAGCAAACATTAGCTCATGTGACACACTATGACATGAGTGGGAGAGGGGGAACATCCTCCTCCCATACATTTTCCTTTCAGCCGCTAAAGTGGCCATTACCTGGGCCTGCTTCAAGTCCGTTTGATCTCAGAAGCTTTAATGCAAAAAAAATGTTCCCCACATTGTCTGAAACTGAACATCAGCTCAGCACCAGTTGGTTTCTTCCATTTATGCCTGCAGTGTTGGACATAAGGAGTATGTGTAGTAATATAGAGATCTGTCAGGTGTATAATTGGCAAATGAAGCAAGCCCACACTGGGGAAGTGTGTGGAAATGTTTGTACTGCCGTCTCCGCTTGACGTATCTGCGCTGTATCTGTGTGTACTGTACGTTCACCCGTAACAAATAAGAGCAGGTTGGCCTCTTAAATCTTGTACGTCAACAAAGATGTAGTTGTGCTCGAGAAGAGAAGAGATGGACAACAGATTTGAAGGTTGGGGGGAAAGAACTGGCCACACAGGAGTGGGAACTGGACGCACAGGAGTGGGAACTGGACGCACAGGAGTGGGAACTGGCTGCACAGGAGTGGGAACTGGCTGCACAGGAGTGGGAACTGGTTGCACAGGAGTGGGAACTGGCTGCACAGGAGTGGGAACTGGCTGCACAGGAGTGGGAACTGGCCGCACAGGAGTGGGAACTGGGCTGCACAGGAGTGGGAACAGCTGCACAGGAGTGGGAACTGGCTGCACAGGAGTGGGAACTGGTTGCACAGGAGTGGGAACTGGCTGCACAGGAGTGGGAACTGGTTGCACAGGAGTGGGAACTGGCTGCACAGGAGTGGGAACTGGCTGCACAGGAGTGGGAACTGGCTGCACAGGAGTGGGAACTGGCTGCACAGGAGTGGGAACTGGCCGCACAGGAGTGGGAACTGGCCGCACAGGAGTGGGAACTGGCTGCACAGGAGTGGGAACAGCTGCACAGGAGTGGGAACTGGCTGCACAGGAGTGGGAACAGCTGCACAGGAGTGGGAACTGGCTGCACAGGAGTGGGAACTGGCTGCACAGGAGTGGGAACTGGTTGCACAGGAGTGGGAACTGGCTGCACAGGAGTGGGAACTGGCTGCACAGGAGTGGGAACTGGCTGCACAGGAGTGGGAACTGGCCACACAGGAGTGGGAACTGGTTGCACAGGAGTGGGAACTGGTTGCACAGGAGTGGGAACTGTCTGCACAGGAGTGGGAACCGGTTGCACAGGAGTGGGAACTGGCTGCACAGGAATGGGAACTGGCTGCACAGGAATGGGAACTGGCTGCACAGGTGTGGGAACTGGCTGCACAGGAGTGGGAACTGGCCGCACAGGAGTGGGAACTGGCTGCACAGGAGTGGGAACTGGCTGCACAGGAGTGGAAACTGGATGCACAGGAGTGGGAACTGGCTGCACAGGAGTGGGAACTGCCTGTATATTTTCGTAGCTTTCATGGCAAGGATGCTGGAGCATCATTATGCTTATAGCTACTTAATTCCTCAGCAATCCTCGAGCTTTGGAAGTGGATATACCATGTGCTGTGTATAAGCTTGGACAGTTCCTTGCCCTTACTGCCAGCCGAGTGTTCCGTTGCCAGCAGAGGAGAGGTGTGCAGTCACACTAAGCAGACAAACAGTTTCAAGAGTGCGAAACATAAATATCCGGCGGTGGGGGGTATAATTTACATGTCTGGTGCATCTGTCAGTATTCTGATCATTCTGTCAGCCAGTGAACTCACTTTTAGTGTGTGTTTTTGCCGTCTTCAGGAGAAGCTGCTTCCAAATTTAAACAAAACCTTCCCCTCTCTCGCCCATACTTGCACATGCACACACACACACACACACACATGCCCACATGCAATTTTGTTCGCAACCAGCCCATTGTGTGTTGCATGCCATTAGTTGTGCAACCTTGCACAAGTTGGGCATCTGTAGTGAACACATGCGTACACATCCGATACACATCTTAGGCACGACACAAAGGGCCTGCTGGGTTGGTTTAAGTGCATCACCTCACCTCACGATGTTTTGGCCTTCATTCCTGGTGAGTTAATAGTTGTGCTCCAAGCACAAGCATGTGCATACATTTAGTTTATGTGCGAAACATGAACAGGGATCCCAAGATCAACAACTAGACATTCCAGACTGCGACTTGAATTCTTCAGGGTCACGTGCATACGAGAGGGCACGGACGGCTAAGGTCTCCGACCAACAAAAGACAAAATATGCTGTGCAGAGAGGTGTTCTCTGAGGGTTAAAATATATGTGCTGATGGTGACGAACAGGTGGAAATATTCGTGGGTTGTATAGTGGAAGCCACGCCCTAGTCCGTAGCGCTGCCTTTTTTCAAAATCTGATTCTAACCACAAAAACTGCAAATATTAAGCCCCTCAGAAATAACCCTCAGTGTGGTAATGGAAGAAAGGGTTGGCTACACCAGTTCGCCTTTTTCCGTATCCCTACCCTCAGCACAGACCTAACCCTTCAAAACCTTCAAATGGTCCTCAGTTCTAGGATTCTTGCTCTTCCAGAGAGATGCAGTTGTGTTTGGTGATAGGGAAATGCTAGCACCATAACTTCAGTTTTAGTTCATGTTCAGAGTTAGAAATGAATGCAGGGCATAGTGCACCTTGCAAGACTGATACCCTTACTTAATGAAAAGGTCTAGCCTCTAAACTTTCCATAGCAACCAGTGGAAGCAGGGGTGGGTGGGTATGGGTGAGTCTAATGGCACGTCTTACTGCCCGGTACTTTCTGTACTACCGCCTGAACGAAGCTTCACGTATGTATGTGAAGTATCTAACTGAACGAAGCTCCACGTATGTATGTGAAGTATCTAACTGAACGAAGCTCCACGTATGTATGTGAAGTATCTAACTGAACGAAGCTCCACGTATGTATGTGAAGTATCTAACTGAACGAAGCTCCACGTATGTATGTGAAGTATCTAACTGAACGAAGCTTCACGTATGTATGTGAAGTATCTAACTGAACGAAGCTTCACGTATGTATGTGAAGTATCTAACTGAACGAAGCTTCACGTATGTATGTGAAGTATCTAACTGAACGAAGCTTCGCGTATGTATGTGAAGTATCTAACTGAACGAAGCTCCACGTATGTATGTGAAGTATCTAACTGAACGAAGCTTCACGTATGTATGTGAAGTATCTAACTGAACAAAGCTTCACGTATGTATGTGAAGTATCTAACTGAACGAAGCTCCACGTATGTATGTGAAGTATCTAACGAAGATTCACGTATGTATGTGAAGTATCTAACTGAACGAAGCTTCACGTATATATGTGAAGTATCTAACTGAACGAAGCTTCACGTATGTATGTGAAGTATCTAACTGAACGAAGCTTCTCCAACTATTTCAGTTGTCCCGTTAGTCTCCCCTCTTAAAAAAAAACCTCCAGCATATCTTCTGCATTCAGACACTTCACTGTGCAGCCAGATTTCTTTCCTTTACTAATGGCTGTGTAGCCGTGCAACTCTTCTCGAATTAGCTATGCCCTTTCCAACAGAGTGCTGGCCATTTCGTTGATGAATAACCCTGTCTGTTTAAGAATGGGTGACCCTTTCATTAATTTTTTTTTAACGTGCGAATGAACGGCAAGTGTATATATAGATAGCCGCGTGCATCCATCACAAATAAGGGTATGTGGGGCACTGCAGTCCCAACTTCCCAGTGAGGACTTGCTTCACTTGCCACCAAGCCACCATTATTCGAGGTACATTAGCTTGACTCACCTAACATAGCTAGGCGTCTAGCAGCTGGGTGGGAAGCTGAGCCAGTGCTAACTTGATTAGTTAAGCTGCTTAGACCAAACTCTGTGCTAGAGATCCCCTTACGTTCTGGGAGGATTCTGTTTCCTAGAAGATGCAAGCAAAACTGTCGGTCATCATTCCAGTAATTTAAGAACATATGAGTAGAATAACATACTGGTATAATGTGTAGGCATATCTCTTGGTGTTTTTAAATTAAAAAAAAAATTTTCCCCTCCCTGTTCTCTTGTGCAACTGTTGGCCATCACTCACTAGCATCAGTCACTGTAGCATCACTCACTAGCAGCAGCCATTGTAGCATCACTCACTGTAGCATCACTCACTAGCATCAGTCACTGCAGCATCACTCACTAGCATCACTCACTAGCATCACTCACTGTAGCATCACTCACTGTAGCATCACTCACTAGCATCAGTCACTGTAGCATCACTCACTAGCATCAGCCATTGTAGCATCACTCACTAGCATCACTCACTGTAGCAGCATCACTCACTGTAGCATCACTCACTAGCATCACTCACTAGCATCACTCACTGTACCATCACTCACTAGCATCAGTCACTAGCATCACTCACTAGCATCACTCACTAGCATCACTCACTAGCATCACTCACTGTACCATCACTCACTAGCATCAGTCACTGTAGCATCACTCACTAGCATCAGCCATTGTAGCATCACTCACTAGCATCACTCACTGTAGCAGCATCACTCACTGTAGCATCACTCACTAGCATCACTCACTAGCATCACTCACTGTACCATCACTCACTAGCATCAGTCACTAGCATCACTCACTAGCATCACTCACTAGCATCACTCACTAGCATCACTCACTGTACCATCACTCACTAGCATCAGTCACTAGCATCACTCACTAGCATCACTCACTAGCATCACTCACTAGCATCACTCACTGTACCATCACTCACTAGCATCAGTCACTAGCATCACTCACTAGCATCACTCACTAGCATCAGTCACTGTAGCATCACTCACTAGCATCAGTCACTAGCATCACTCACTAGCATCAGCCATAGCATCACTCACTGTAAGCATCACTCACTAGCATCACTCACTGTAGCATCACTCACTAGCATCACTCACTAGCATCACTCACTAGCATCACTCACTAGCATCACTCACTAGCATCACTCACTAGCATCACTCACTGTAGCATCACTCACTAGCATCACTCACTAGCATCAGCCATAGCATCACTCATTGTAACATCACTCACTGTACCATCACTCACTAGCATCAGTCACTAGCACCACTCACTAGCATCACTCACTAGCATCACTCACTAGCATCACTCACTAGCATCACTCACTAGCATCACTCACTAGCATCACTCACTAGCATCACTCACTGTAACATCACTCACTAGCATCACTCACTAGCATCAGTCACTAGCATCACTCACTAGCATCACTCACTGTAGCATCACTCACTGTAGCATCACTCACTGTAGCATCACTCACTAGCATCACTCACTAGCATCACTCACTAGCATCACTCACTGTAGCATCACTCACTGTAGCATCACTCACTAGCATCACTCACTAGCATCACTCACTGTAGCATCACTCACTTTAGCATCACTCACTAGCATCACTCACTAGCATCACTCACTAGCATCACTCACTAGCATCACTCACTGTAGCATCACTCACTAGCATCACTCACTAGCATCAGCCATAGCATCACTCATTGTAACATCACTCACTGTACCATCACTCACTAGCATCAGTCACTAGCACCACTCACTAGCATCACTCACTAGCATCACTCACTAGCATCACTCACTAGCATCACTCACTAGCATCACTCACTAGCATCACTCACTAGCATCACTCACTGTAACATCACTCACTAGCATCACTCACTAGCATCAGTCACTAGCATCACTCACTAGCATCACTCACTGTAGCATCACTCACTGTAGCATCACTCACTGTAGCATCACTCACTAGCATCACTCACTAGCATCACTCACTAGCATCACTCACTGTAGCATCACTCACTGTAGCATCACTCACTAGCATCACTCACTAGCATCACTCACTGTAGCATCACTCACTTTAGCATCACTCACTAGCATCACTCACTAGCATCACTCACTAGCATCACTCACTAGCATCACTCACTAGCATCACTCACTAGCATCACTCACTAGCATCACTCACTAGCATCACTCACTGTAGCATCACTCACTGTAGCATCACTCACTAGCATCACTCACTGTAGCATCACTCACTAGCATCACTCACTAGCATCACTCACTAGCATCACTCACTGTAGCATCACTCACTAGCATCACTCACTAGCATCAGTCACTAGCATCACTCACTAGCATCAGCCATAGCATCACTCACTGTAACATCACTCACTGTACCATCACTCACTAGCATCACTCACTAGCATCACTCACTGTAGCATCACTCACTGTAACATCACTCACTAGCATCACTCACTGTAGCATCACTCACTAGCATCACTCACTAGCATCACTCACTAGCATCACTCACTAGCATCACTCACTGTAACATCACTCACTGTACCATCACTCACTAGCATCAGTCACTAGCACCACTCACTAGCATCACTCACTAGCATCACTCACTAGCATCACTCACTAGCATCACTCACTAGCATCACTCACTAGCATCACTCACTAGCATCACTCACTAGCATCAGTCACTAGCATCACTCACTAGCATCACTCACTGTAGCATCACTCACTGTAGCATCACTCACTAGCATCACTCACTAGCATCACTCACTGTAGCATCACTCACTGTAGCATCACTCACTAGCATCACTCACTAGCATCACTCACTAGCATCACTCACTGTAGCATCACTCACTGTAGCATCACTCACTGTAGCATCACTCACTGTAACATCACTCACTGTAGCATCACTCACTAGCATCACTCACTAGCATCACTCACTAGCATCACTCACTGTAGCATCACTCACTAGCATCACTCACTAGCATCACTCACTAGCAGCACTCACTGTAGCATTACTCACTGTAACATCACTCACTGTAAGGTCCCTCATTGTAGCATTTTCCGATAGGTGAGGAATTAGAGGTTTCCCACATTCCACTCCGGTTATTGAATGCTGTACTGGGCATGCGTGTAGTCTTGACTGGCATTTCCAAGCATAACTATAGCAAACTGTCAAGCATCTATAATTATAGTACATGTAATTAGTGATTATTAGGAGTAGAATAAATCATTTATCGCCCTCGTCGTGGAATGTCATTTCTCTCGCACGCTGTACTTTGACTTGCCTGCCATATTCCATATGATTCGTGTAAGAAGCTTTTTATATATATACCCTCAACGAACTCTCGGCTGAAGTAGCACAGGTCAGTGAAACACGTCGAGTAAGTGATTATTGTATCCACATATATACCATATTACCTCGATTAGGCCACACCCTTCATTAAAATGTGCCCATGATTAGGACGCACACCATTTACTCTCAGCGAACTCTCAGTTGACATAATGAAATTACAGTTATCTCCTCAATAATCAACTTGAGATTTAATCTCGAAGTTTCAACTAGATGCTCTACTATCTATGAAATAGTACGCGCCCTCGATTAGACCTTGCACCGGCAGGAAGTATGAAAACTCCAGAAAAGTACTCTCTGGAGTGGGAGATGTAAGCTCGGCAATCCCACTGAAGTGATAATCAAATACTTCAAAAGTTGCTGCAATTCAGTCTAGACAGATGGTCACATGATGACGGCAGTCGCTGTTTAAAGCCCGGGCAAGTAGCAGAAAATGCTGCAGCAAACATCGCCAGCGAGACCGCCAAACACCATGGAAAGTAGGTGGGAGAGACTGATGGTGACGGTCCCTTCACAAGCGACGTAGCCGACTGTGAAGAAGGCGAAGCAGGAATAAAAGCCGATGGCTAGAGCGAACTCTGCTATTATCAATCATTGACACCTCTTCGAGATCGAGTCAACTATTATGCGCAAGTCATGTTCAAATAATAGACTGTGCCCTCAATTAGTACATGCCCTGGAATGGTATGTGCAGCTCATGGAATGAAGAGCACACACTCACTCTGAAATACAGTAATAGGAAGAGAGAGGGTAGGCAAAAAGTAGACCGCATAGCTTCTTTTTAAGGGGCTCAATTTTCGAGGTTTTCGTAGACTTGATCCCCTGGACACGAAAATTGTGCCCCTCGATTATTTGGTGCAATAACAGGTCCAGTAAGGGGTCGCAATAGCCTCAAAAATTATTCTATGAAACAATCAGTTACAGCAATCCTTGAAACTTAAGCAATATATAATTATGTGCAATTATATTTGATTATAACTCAGATATGAGCTTTGGGTTCTGCTACTGTTGTGTTGTTTTTGGCATCAGCCATTTTGAAATAGAATGTTTAGGGCTACTGCACTCCCTATATGGATTTGAGAAATAACATTAACTTTTGCTGTTAAGCCTCTCGGCATTTAGCGCACAACAAGCTGGTATGCGCCCCTTCAGCCATTAAAAACCATCTTTGTTAGGCACTGGAGATCACTGAAAAAGGTATTGGTGTGTGCATGAGGTTAGCTTCACCGCCAAGGCAACATATTGTACAAAACATGCCCCGAGGCAAGAATTAATAGTATGAACACGCCTATTATTAGCTAGAATTGTCCAAAGTTGGCCAATGAGATTCTTGCTGTTCATTTGCAGAGTACTACTGGCCCCTTGCTCTCTCTGCTGGCAGTTGTTACTCTGCAGGGAACTCTTTTGTGGATTATGAAGTTCCAAAACACTTTCCAACGTTCCCGATGATGCCTGGCTCGTGAACGATGCCAACAGTGTGCCAGTTGTAAGCAGTAGTGTCATCCAGGACTAAATGAAGCTTCTTTTTTTTTTACCATGAAGGGTGTCCCATCATAGTCTGATGAGAGAGAGAGACTGAGTCTTGCTTAATCTGGTTCGAGGGACTGGGTCATTCTTAATCTGGTTTGAGGGATTGGGTCTTTCTTAATCTGGTTTGAGGGACTGGGTCGTTCTTAATCTGGTTTGAGGGACTGGGTCGTTCTTAATCTGGTTTGAGGGACTGGGTCGTTCTTAATCTGGTTTGAGGGACTGGATCTTTCTTCTTGTTTGAGAAATAGCATTACTAAAAGCCATGTGGCCTCCAAAATAGATTCTAAGGAAGAAACAATGCATGGAAGTTCAGGACTACATGTAGACTCAAGAGAAAGTCACCTTACTTTCTTTTTTTAAGGCCTGATACTGAGTCCAGTTCCACCTCCACTGCTGATACTAGTCCAGTTCCACCTCCACTGCTGATACTAGTCCAGTTCTACCTCCACTGCTGATACTAGTCCAGTTCTACCTCCACTGCTGATACTAGTCCAGTTCTACCTCCACTGCTGATACTAGTCCAGTTCTACCTCCACTGCTGATACTAGTCCAGTTCCACCTCCACTGCTGATACTAGTCCAGTTCTACCTCCACTGCTGATACTAGTCCAGTTCCACCTCCACTGCTGATACTAGTCCAGTTCTACCTCCACTGCTGATACTAGTCCAGTTCTACCTCCACTGCTGATACTAGTCCAGTTCCACCTCCACTGCTGATACTAGTCCAGTTCTACCTCCACTGCTGATACTAGTCCAGTTCCACCTCCACTGCTGATACTAGTCCAGTTCCACTTCCACTGCTGATACTAGTCCAGTTCTACCTCCACTGCTGATACTAGTCCAGTTCTACCTCCACTGCTGATACTAGTCCAGTTCCACCTCCACTGCTGATACTAGTCCAGTTCTACCTCCACTGCTGATACTAGTCCAGTTCCACCTCCACTGCTGATACCGAGGTTCCCACTGCTGCTTCTGTCCATATACAGCTTATGTCCATATACATGATAAGCTACTCAAAAGAAACTCAGCAAGTCCTCCTACATTAATGAACTCGGTATGATAGGTAACAAAGAACAGTACTGGGAGCTGTACCAGTATCAGCAGTGAGAGCTATACCAGTGCCATCAGTAGCAGTGGTGAGAGTGAAAGCAATAGTTGTGAGTGTGAAGAAGATGACCTTAATGGTGTGGGTTGAGAGTGTTTCAAATTTTGGTGTTAGTGAGTGCCATAAAGAAGAGTAGTGTTTCACTGAGTATGGAGCTGGCCCTGTATTCTACAAGGAGGATTTTGCCAAGCACAGAGATTATGCACTTTCTCTTATTTCTTTTGTGAAAACTGTACAAAGTCCACTCCCATGCCTTACACTAAAATTGGCAGGAGAGTGACTGTAAATCAAAAGGCAGTTTTTGCCGGCAAATGTGTAGGAAGTAGTTATGCCACCATGGAAACCTGTTTTTGCCAATTTAAAGAATGACTTCACAAAGCATCTTATAGTTACTAAACAACAGGCCACGGAGAAAGCCCAAGGACACCCAAGGCAAGCCTGAAATGACATTCAAGAACGCTATGAAGGTTTGTCTCCCAAGCACTCCCAAACTGTGGATATTCTTGTTGGCTGTGACAGTATTTGGCTTGGCAGCGAAGGCAGTTTTATGTCTCTTTTTGGAACGGTTTTTGTCGTTTGTTTTGAAACTGAAAATGTTCTGGTCTATGTTGTGAAATTGTAAGTATTGTGCAAGTTGCAAACATTGGAACCTGGCGAGAAAAGGCAGTGAATATATACCAAACATAATAAGATGAACATAATAGGATGAGGCCATCAAATTAGATAGGGCAATCAAAACATAATAAGATAGGGACATAATAAGATGGGAAGATAGGGCAATGAATACCTACAAAACATAATTAGATGAGGCAATGAATACATACAAAACATAATAAGATGAGGCAATCAAAACATAATAAGATAGGGCAATGAATATATACAAAACATAACATAATTAGATGAGGCAATGAATACATATAAAGCATAATAAGATGAGGCAATCAAAACATAATAAAGATAGGGCAACGAAACATAATAAGATGAGGCAAATAAAGATAGGGCAACGAATATATACAAAACATAATAAGATGAGGCAATCAAAACATAATAAGATAGGGCAATTAAAGATAGGGCAATGAATATATACAAAACATAATAAGATGAGGCAATGAATATATACAAAACATAATAAGATGAGGCAATGAATATATACAAAACATAATAAGATGAGGCAATGAATATATACAAAACAAGGATGAGGTCATCAAAACATAATAAGATGGGCAATGAATGCATACAAAACATAATAAGATATGGCAATGAATACATACAAAACATAATAAGATGAGGCAATCAAAACATAATAAGATAGGGCAATGAATACATACAAAACATAATAAGATGAGGCAATGAATGCATACAAGAAAAGGCAATCAAAACATAATAAGATGAGGCAATGAATATATACAAAACATAATAGGATGAGGCAATGAATATATACAAAACATAGTAGGCAATGACTAATAATGGGAAAGGTCACTTCTGGTCAGTGTAGTGCTAAGTTGAAGGGGGTGCTCCAGGTAGGAGTCAGGGGAGCCCTAGACTTGTTCGAGTCCTCTTTGTCCCACAAGTTGGAGGTATATAAACCTGATAGCAGGTGGAGGTTCTAAAACACGTGCCCTTCTTGTTTGAAAAGAAACCTTATGGCTCGGATTGCCTAGTGGTAAAGAAGAGCGATTGTGTAGGGCACGTACAAAAATGTATGGTACTACTGCTCTTCAAAACTTAAAGATTATGTTGGGGTAAAATGCTTGTGGATGGCAAAACCATTGGCAGTGCTGGGCATTTTTGGCGGATTAAAAAAAAATTGATTCCTTGAAGAAAAAAATGATGGCAAAGTAATCCGAAGAGGCGTGGGTAATTTGCCAGGCATGATGAAGGCGGTACAAGCTACACTACTTCATTGCAATCTGATGAATGGCCGTGGCACAGCCTTTGCCTGGAGGGGAAAGGCTCCCGGTGTGGGTGGCAAAAGGCTGAGGTTTGAAAAGAGTATTGTTATAAGACGCCTTAGGTATCGTTGGACTTCTTATAACGACAATGGAATTATAATATCTGTTAGTTTCTAGAGTTACTAAAGCTTAAAGTGTGTTCGATATCTTTAAATCAATGCTTACAAAAACATCTCATGTCATTGCACCCTACAAGAACTCATTTGTCAAACTGTCAAAGCCACATCATTAACACAACCACAGTTGTAGCTACTGTTTGCCACACCCATTTCAATGCGAAAGTCACACCCACATATGTCGGGACACAAGCTTTAGACAACCTATATGAAGCATGCAAAGTTTGAAGCTTAACAGTTAGAACAAAGCAGGTTCTAATTACAAAGAAACAAATGGTTTTGAAAGGTGGGAGAGGACTCAAACTGAAGCTGTATATATATACCCATCTTGTCAAATAGCTCCATGATTATTTTTTAATTTTTTATTAATTTATTAAATTTTTTATTTTTCCCCCCACTCTTTTCATAGAAATCGGACATCTATGACTTGTTGCGGGCTCAGTTGGTGGAACCGGAGGAGCACGCCATCATGCACGAACTTCACAAACACAAGGACCTCATGTTGGCCTGACAGCAACAGTCCACAACTCCTCTATAATATATGTGTGTTGTGTCGGACAAAACTAATTGCTTGTAAGGCTGTTCTCTAGTCTGTTTTATATCTCTTGTATATTATTTATTATTTATTGCTTTAACATACTCAAGAAGTGTAATTATACCAAAACTTTGTATTCCATACATCTTTAATAATATGCATAGCGCATATATATATTATTATGTATATATATATACCAACTTTGTGGCAAATACTGATAATGAATTATATATATCATACTTTTTTTGTTATGTAATATATTTTAGCCTCTGTCTTCGGACTTTGTGGTGCGTGTATATATTGGTAATTTTGTTCTTGGATTGATACCGTTACCGTTAACTCGGATTGTGGTAAAATATTCATCGTTGTGATCTCATGAACATTGCAAACAAGATTCCTCTCTGTAATGGCTTGCTATTTTTCCACTAACATTCCAACCCACTTATATAGTTGGGCCTTCTTTTCTACCAAAGTGCATAATTATATATACATGTATATATATACTTGGGCCTTTTTCTGAAGAAAGCCCAAGTAAGTATGTTAGTTGGAACAGTTGAGGGTGGAGGGGGGGATCAGCTGATGCGATGAGATGATTGCATTTTATGTCTCTTCAGCTGTTAACCCCAGCAATTACCCTGGTCCAACCCTAGCAATTACCCTGGCCCAACCCTAGCAATTACCCTGGCCCAACCCTAGCAATTACCCTGGCCCAACCCTAGCAATTGCCCTGGCCCTAAACCTAGCTGAAGTCTGATATTGATGTAACCATGATGATTCAATGCCTGCCAGGATTATCCTATGGGGAAGATGGGGCGAAACAACTGCTCGGGCCAAGTCCAACTGCTGTCCTTTTTTGTACATGCCTCACAACTTCCTGCCTTTTCACATTTTGTGGTTTTACATTTTTTTGTGTTGTCGCGGCTATTTTTCCACTAACATTCCGACCCACTTATATAGTTGGGCCTTCTTTTCTACCAAAGTGCATAATTATATATACATGTATATATATACTTGGGCCTTTTTCTGAAGAAAGCCCAAGTAAGTATATATGTTAGTTGGAACAGTTGAGGGTGGAGGGGGGATCAGCTGATGCGATGAGATGATTGCATTTTATGTCTCTTCAGCTGTTAACCCCAGCAATTACCCTGGTCCAACCCCTGGCCCAACCCTAGCAATTACCCTGGCCTGATGGCTTTGAAGTTTTGTAAAGTAAGTGAACTTTTGATTAAACCTTGGACATGCACTGCTATAAATATATACTGGGTGATGTTGGCAATGGCATAATCCTGGTGCTACATCACCACACTGACAGCAATATTGTACAGGGTAGGACTACTTCAATATACTGACATCATCAATATTCTACAGAGCAGGCCGCTTCAATACAGACACCATCAATATTGAACAGGTCAGTACTGGATTCTATATTGTACAGGTCAGTCGGTATATACTGCTTCAACACTGACATCATCAATATTGTACAGGGCAGTACTGGATTATGGCTTCAATACCGACATCATCATTATTGTACAGTACTGGATTATGGCTTCAATACCGACTTCAATACCGACATCATCATTATTGTACAGGTCAGTCAATACCGACATCATCAATATTGTACAGGTCAGTGCTGGATTATGGCTTCAATACGACATCATTAATATTCTCAATGAACTCTCAGTTGACTTAATAACATTAAAATCACCTTCTCAATAATCAACGTCGAGGCACAGTCATGCTGGTCAGTAGGACATGATCACCAGCCTCCTGAGGGTGCTGCTGCTTGCAAGCAGAAGTGGTGGGACGGTTTGCGGGCTGCTTCTGCTACTGAACGGCTGCTAGAGGGTGCAGAAAATGATGAGGAGCGTGCCCGTCTTCTCTCGGTGTCCACCAAGGAGTCGGGTGCCTGGCTGAGGGCATTGCCTTTGACAGCTCTAGGCCTGCGGATGGACGACAACACTGTGAGGGTTGCTGTGGGTCTGCGCTTGGGAACAGCAGTCTGTGGGCCCCACTCCTGCCACCTTTGTGGGACTGCGGTTGATGCCCTAGGTAGGCATGCCCTCAGCTGTAGGCGGAGTGTTGGAAGACATGTGGCAGTGAACGACATCATCAAACGAGGTTTGGCGGCTGCTCATCTTCCCTCCAGGCTAGAGCCTTCGGGCCTTTTGAGATCAGATGGCAAGAGACCGGATGGTGTGACACTGGCCCCATGGAAGTCTGGCTGTTTGCTGACTTGGGATGCTACCTGCCCGGATACGTTTGCTTTGTCATACAGAGCACATGCCACCCAAGAGCCAGGGAGGGTCGCTGAAGCAGCAGAGGAACGGAAAAGCGATAAGTATCGGGAGCTTCCACCAGGCCATGTGTTCTCGCCCATAGCCATGTGTTCTCGCCCATAGCCATTGAGACCTTGGGGGCAATTGGCCCAAAGTCACTGGCCTTTTTGAAGGAGCTCGGATACCGCATTAAAACAGAGTCGGGCGAGCCCAGCTCCAGAGACTATCCGTGGCAGTCCAGCGGGGGAACTGCACATCTGTACTGGGCAGCACGGGCATCTGACACTTTCCCATTAAAATATATATTTATATATATTATTATTATAATATATTATATAATATATACTTCAAATTGTATTCCCTCGACGTTTCGACTAAATGCGCTAGCCTTCATATATACCATTACGCTTTAGCTAGGATTAGGAGGACAATGGCTATGGTTAGGGTCAGGGCACTAACTAAGGTTAGCAATACCTGAGTTAAGGCAATTGCTATATAGGCAACTGTTAGAGCAGTGCTCATGCATATGTTCCATGAGCTTTCTAGAAAAAGATGTATTTCTGCATCTGTTATATATTGACCTGCTTTCTCTGATAGACCAAGTGAGAAACTCATGGAATGTGGATGTCATATTAGCCTCAAGGAGGATGACATACCTGTGGATTGCTCACGCCACATCATTATTAAAATCTATGACCAACTGTAGCAGGCCCTAGTTTTGTCGGAAATGACATCTTTTTTCCTTTCCTTCCAGAAGCTATAGAACCTACAGGAAAAGGTCACTTGTATAAAGTGTCGTTATTGTCAAAGAACCTATCATGCACCTCTACACATGCGTAGCATAATTTTTGTTTGTGGAGGTTCAAACACATGGAAGATTATGGTGGGAGAAGGAAACGCTTCTCAGCTTATTTGAGAAAGAAACACTGCTCTTCTGTCTGGGAAACTTGGGATGAAGTTTGAAAAGGGGGGGGGGGGGAAACTTTTAAAGCAGCGGTCAGTCAAAATTGAGCAATTGAAGAGTAAAGAGGCATAGGTTAGCTATAGCTAGCTAGTAAAGTAAAAGAGCTACAGTGTAACTAAGACTGGTGCTAATATTATAAGGAATATGAATGCTAATGAACGACAAGCTGGAGTGTTAGGTGGTAGGTATATATAATATAAAGTACAAAGCTTAGTAAGTATAGAGCAATACAAATCATACCATCTGGTTTCTTTGTTTGGACTGGAGTTGCTGTTGTAACTAGCCTGCAAGCAGGTTATACATGCCCTTATATATAGAGGGGAGGAGTTGTGGCTGTGATGGGGTAGTGAGGAAGGGCATATGATTAAATGTGAAAAAAAGATCTGCAAACAGCACTTCACTGATTAAAATAGGGTACAGGGGTTATTTGTTAGCTCACTGGTGTTGATAATTTTGGCAATGGGCATTTAAAATTCTGGTCGTTTTCTGGGTGGAAAGACCAATCATGTAATTATTATATACCTCCTCCAGTTTCAGTATGTGGCTCCAGTCTACCACTCTCAACCACTGGTTGCGTGTCCTTCTTAGCTTCTCTCTTCTGAGGTCAACCATCACTTGTCTCAGGGGTGCTAGATCTACCTCAGGCCACCCCATTCATGAAACATCACCAATTGACCTTGCCATGAGTGAGGGTCGAATATCACTACATCAGTGAAATCCATTGAACTCTATACCAATACAATACCTAATGTCAATATTGTTGATTGTAATTAAAACAAAAATCGCCTCGGTCTTAGCTGCAAGAGAAGTGAAGGACGTTTCTACCGTCATACCGCCATGAACGACATCATCTTCCGGGCATTGTCATCTGCCAGTGCCCCTTCCAGGTTGGAACCGTCGGGTCTCTTTCGTTCCAATGGGAAAAGACCTGATGGGGGAACCATGGTGCCATGGCAAGCAACTGGTATGGGATACAGCCTGTCCAGATACGTTTTCCCCGTCGTATCGGGGTGCAGCAGTGAGTGGTCCTGGAGCTGTGGCTGCTATGGTCGAGGAGAAAAAAATGGCCAAGTATGCCAGCCTAGATCCTTGCCACTTTTTTGTGCCTGTGGCCATCGAGTCATTGGGGGTCTCCATCGAGAACAGGTCGATGGCTTTCCTGAAGGAGCTCAGCCTCAGGGGGGGAAAAAGAGCTTACCTCCTTCAGCGTCTCTCAGTGGCAGTCCAGCGGGGGAATGCCTTGTCTGTTTTGGGGTCGGTCGGGAGTTGAACGTTACTTATTTATGTATGTATTTATTGTTAATTTGTAATTGATTATATATATAATTTATGTAATTATTTAATAATTTATTAATTATTATTTATTATGTATGTATTTTTGTATTTTTTTATGCGCGAGACCAAAAAAACCCCCAACAGTGCCTCCTTGAAGTTTATGATTGTTTCACATTACGGAGTCAAAGTGAAGGTGACTCAGAGAACGATGAAGCAGGTTTAATTAATGTTTTTAAAAAGTCAGTATCAATGCTAAGTGATGGATGCACGTATTTGCACGTTTTTGGGGTTTTTTTTGGTCTTGCAGTGAAATTTGGTACAGATACTATATATATGAGGGTATATAGTGGTGATGGCGAGTCATGGAACTCTTTGGCTATTGTAATCTCATCAGAATGCAGTTGGTCTTCAATAGCAAGTGTAATTTTGCTCTATTCATCGCTAATAAGCATGCGCAAATCATAATGCATGCCATGACCCATTACAAAATCCAAGCAATCTGCTATTTCTTCCACAACGATGTTCGTGACCCCACCTATATATTTGGTTTTTCCATGTTGGAAAATATAAACAAGCTCATAATAGAATTCCCCCGTATATACTATAGTTAAAATAGTATTACTAGTGGAGGAGCTGTTACTATCCTTTATATAAACCCAACCACACGGGGAAAATGTTTAATTTTTAAATGGTGATGGTATATTGATACACTATAATTATATAATAATAATAATGTACTGACTGATAAAATGTTTAAAAAAATCAACAAACAAACAAACACACACATGAAGAAGGCGGGGAAGAAGATCAGCAGCTAACAGGCACAGCCGCTTTCTTTTGAAGGATAAGAAGGGTGTGAATAATTCAGCTGGATGCTCTCTGGAGGAGGGGGGAGTGACATACAGATTTGATCAGCAACAAAACATCTCAGGTATATGGTTTTAATGATATGAGAGCACTTTGCTTGTGAGGATATTAATGAATGAGTCACCCATCATAAATATGAATGAGCCACCCGTCATAAATATGAGTGAGCCACACATCATAAATATAAATGAACCCATCATAAATATGAGTGGGCCACCCATCATAAATATATCATAAATATGAGTGAGCCACCCGTCATAAATATGAGTGAGCCACCCATCATAAATATGAGTGGGCCACCCGTCATAAATATGAGTGGGCCACCCGTCATAAATATGAGTGAGCCACCCATCATAAATATGAGTGAGCCACCGATCATAAATATGAGTAGGCCACCCGTCATAAATATGAGTGGGCCACCCGTCATAAATATGAGTGAGCCACCCGTCATAAACATGAGTGAGCCACCCGTCATAAACATGAGTGAGCCACCCGTCATAAATATGAGTGGGCCACCCGTCATAAATATGAGTGGGCCACCTGTCATAAATATGAGTGGGCCACCCGTCATAAATATGAGTGAGCCACCCATCATAGAGCCACCCATCATAAATATAAATGAACCCATCATAAATATGAGTGGGCCACCCGTCATAAATATGAGTGGGCCACCCATCATAAATATGAGTGAGCCACCCGTCATAAATATGAGTGGGCCACCCATCATAAATATGAGTGGGCCACCCGTCATAAATATGAGTGAGCCACCCATCATAAATATGAGTGAGCCACCCATCATAAATATGAGTGAGCCACCCATCATAAATATAAATGAACCCATCATAAATATGAGTGGGCCACCCGTCATAAATATGAGTGGGCCACCCGTCATAAATATGAGTGGGCCACCCGTCATAAATATGAGTGGGCCACCCATCATAAATATGAGTGAGCCACCCGTCATAAATATGAGTGGGCCACCCGTCATAAATATGGGTGGGCCACCCATCATAAATGAAGCCATATGTTATGGATCGATAAAGATTCATCTAAAACACTCAACAGATTGAACTCTCTATCTCTACTGCAAAGCCAACTTTTGAGTGCTTGTCGATCACTGCTAACTTCATCACAATGTGCACGTCTAGATAGTGTGGGTGGAGTCACAGGGACCACGAGCCTGGAGATCATGGAACCTAGCCTCCATAATTGTTGCTACAAGACTTCCACTATCGAGAGTGACTTCACAGCTTCCTTAGCCAGCGAAACAGCGGCCACTTACGGGCATATGCATTCAGATTATGTAACATTTCTTATAATAACGAGATGGGGAAAAAATTGTGTGGATCTCTAATAGTGACCATCAATTATAATAGTCTAACTATTTGTGTTTATAATTGAAAGGATGTAACGGTCTATTCTCAAGTAGATTCATGAATGCTCAAAGTGGGTTCATGGATACTCAAGTGGATTCATGAATGCTCAAAGTGGGTTCATGGATACTCAAGTGGATTCATGAATGCTCAAAGTGGGTTCATGGATACTCAAGTGGATTCATGGTTATCTGGTTAGTTCACAACATGCCATAAGGGCTGGAATTTGATTAAAATACGAACTTCGCAGATGCTATAATACATGCAGTCATTAAAGTAGATCATGTGGAGTGGGAGGCCTGGCTAACCAAACATGATTTAATTTCCACATGCCTAGGGACTAAGGTTCCTGCATTAGAAACGTCTACAAAAAGGTTATAGCTAAAGGGTTATTAAAAGGTTTTAGCTACAATAAAAGGTTATAGCTAAAGGGTTAAAGCTAAAGGGTTATAGCTAAAAGTTATGGCTAAAAGGTTATAGCTAAAGGGTTAAAGCTAAAGGATTATAGCTAAAAGTTATGGTTATAGCTAAAAGGTTATGGCTAAAGGGTTAATATGGCTAAAGGGTTAAAGCTAAAGGGTTATAGCTAAAGTTATGGTTATAGCTAAAAGGTTATGGCTAAAGGGTTAAAGCTAAAAGTTATGGTTATAGCTAAAAGGTTATGGCTAAATAGTTATAGCTAAAGGGTTATAGCTAAAAGTTATGGTTATAGCTAAAAGATTATGGCTAAAGAGTTATAGCTAAAGGGTTATAGCTAAGGGTTATAGCTAAAAGGTTATAGCTAAATGGTTATAGCTAAAGGGTTATAGCTAAAAGTTATGGTTATAGCTAAAAGGTTATGGCTAAAGAGTTATAGCTAAAGGGTTA
The DNA here is from genome assembly GCA_028752905.1 of Cladorhizidae sp. MBARI D1340-BT2. Classification (NCBI taxonomy): domain Eukaryota; kingdom Metazoa; phylum Porifera; class Demospongiae; order Poecilosclerida; family Cladorhizidae; species Cladorhizidae sp. MBARI D1340-BT2. The sequence goes on along the minus strand of JAQNBH010000016.1, from coordinate 51,364,462 downwards.
TAGCTAAGGGTTATAGCTAAAAGGTTATAGCTAAATGGTTATAGCTAAAGGGTTATAGCTAAAAGTTATGGTTATAGCTAAAAGGTTATGGCTAAAGAGTTATAGCTAAATGGTTATAGCTGTGAATGCAATTGTTATGAATAAAGAACCACAACAAAGTCGGCAGTCAATCAAACACCTAGAGAGAACCAACTGGCACGTGCTACTATATGCAAACACACCGCATGGTACTTATTAAATGAGTACAAACTCTGGGTGTGAGACAGTTTAACAGTTTACACGTGCTACTACTATCACTCACGGCACTTAAAATAATGATTCCTAAGTGAGAAACAGTTTGCACGTGCTCCTATATGCACACAACTTAAATGTTACAAATTCCAGGTGTGAAACAGTTTACACGTGCTACTAATATCACTTAAATGATTATTATACAAATTCCTAGTGTGAAACAGCTTGCATGTGCTAATACATGCACACAAACACATGGCACTACAATTGGCAGGAGTGAAGCAATTTGCACATGCTACTAATATCTCAAAAGGCACTTAAATGCTTCTTGTACAAATTCCTAGAGTGAAATAGCTTGCACACACATTGCACTTAGATGATGAGGGACGTCAAAACTTCCCTGGGATCCCGGGACTATCCCAGGATGTCCCTAGTGAGGGTGACCGACTATACAGCATGGATCCTGGAATACATAATCATTGCATCTCAGGCTGTCCCCAGTCTTAGTCCTAGAATAACCCTATCCTGGAGCCCTGGCCCTAGAATAACCCTATCCTGGAGCCCTAGCCCTAGAATAGCCCTATCCCTGGAGTCCTGGCCCTAGAATAACCCTATCCCTGGAGCCCTGGCCCTAGAATAACCCTATCCCTGGGGCCCTGGCCCTAGAATAACCCTATCCCTGGCCCTAGAATAGCCCTACGCCTGGAGCCCTGGCCCTATATCCCTGGAGCCCTATCCCTAGAATAACCCTATCCCTGGAGCCCTAGAATAACCCTACCCCGGGAGCCCTAGCCCTAGAATAACCCTATCCCTGGAGCCCTATCCCTAGAATAACCCTATCCCTGGAGCCCTAGCCCTAGAATAACCCTATCCCTGGAGCCCTAGAATAACCCTACCCCTGGAGCAGTAGCCCTAGAATAACCCTACCCCTGGAGCCCTGGCCCTAGCTATCCCTGGAGCCCTAGCCCTAGAATAACCCACCCTGGAGCCCTAGCCCTAGAATAGCCCTACCCCTGGAGCCCTAGTGCTAGAATAACCCTATCCCTGGAGCCCTATCCCTAGAATAACCCTACCCCGGGAGCCCTAGCCCTAGAATAACCCTATCCCTGGAGCCCTGGCCCTAGAATAACCCTACCCCTGGAGCCTAGCCCTAGAATAACCCTATCCCTGGAGCCCTAGCCCTAGAATAACCATACCCCTGGAGCCCTGGCCCTAGAATAACCCTATCCCTGCCCTAGAATAACCCTACCCCTGGAGCCCTAGTCCTAGAATAACCCTACCCCTGGAGCCCTAGCCCTAGAATAGCCCTACCCCTGGAGCCCTAGCCCTACCTGACACTAGAATAACCCTACCCTTGGAGCCCTAGCCCTAGAATAACCCTACCCCTAGAGCCCTAGACCTAGAATAACCCTTCGCCTGGAGCCCTAGACCTAGAATAACCCTACCCCTGGAGCCCTAGCCCTAGAATAACCCTACCCCTGGAGCCCTGGCCCTAGCCCTAGAATAGCCCTATGTCTGGAGCCCTAGACCTAGAATAACCCTGCCCTAGCCCTAGAATAACCCTACCCCTGGAGCCCTGGCCCTAGAATAACCCTACCCCTGGAGCCCTAGCCCTAGAATAACCCTACCCCTGGAGCCCTACCCCTGGAGCCCTAGCCCTAGAATAACCGGAGACCTAGCCCTAGAATAACCCTACCCCTGGCCCTAGAATAACCCTACCCCTGGAGCCCTAGCCCTAGAATAACCCTAGCCCTAGAATAGCCCTACCCCTGGATCCCTAGCCCTAGAATAACCCTACCCCTGGAGCCCTAGCCCTAGAATAGCCCTACCCCTGGAGCCCTAGCCCTAGAATAACCGGAGCCCTAGCCCTAGAATAACCGGAGACCTAGCCCTAGAATAACCCTACCCCTTGCCCTAGAATAACCCTACCCCTGGAGCCCTAGTCCTAGAATAACCCTACCCCTGGAGCCCTAGCCCTAGAATAGCCCTACCCCTGGAGCCCTAGCCCTACCTGACACTAGAATAACCCTACCCTTGGAGCCCTAGCCCTAGAATAACCCTACCCCTAGAGCCCTAGCCCTAGAATAACCCTACCCCTGGAGCCCTAGACCTAGAATAACCCTTCGCCTGGAGCCCTAGACCTAGAATAACCCTACCCCTGGAGCCCTAGCCCTAGAATAACCCTACCCCTGGAGCCCTGGCCCTAGCCCTAGAATAGCCCTATGTCTGGAGCCCTAGACCTAGAATAACCCTGCCCTAGCCCTAGAATAACCCTACCCCTGGAGCCCTGGCCCTAGAATAACCCTACCCCTGGAGCCCTAGCCCTAGAATAACCCTACCCCTGGAGCCCTACCCCTGGAGCCCTAGCCCTAGAATAACCGGAGACCTAGCCCTAGAATAACCCTACCCCTGGCCCTAGAATAACCCTACCCCTGGAGCCCTAGCCCTAGAATAACCCTAGCCCTAGAATAGCCCTACCCCTGGAGCCCTAGCCCTAGAATAACCCTACCCCTGGAGCCCTAGCCCTAGAATAGCCCTACCCCTGGAGCCCTAGCCCTAGAATAACCGGAGCCCTAGCCCTAGAATAACCGGAGACCTAGCCCTAGAATAACCCTACCCCTTGCCCTAGAATAACCCTACCCCTGGAGCCCTAGCCCTAGAATAGCCCTACCCCTGGAGCCCTAGCCCTAGAATAACCTTAGCCCTAGAATAACCCTACCCCTAGAATAGCCCTACCCCTGGAGCCCTAGCCCTAGAATAACCGGAGCCCTAGCCCTAGATAACTCTAAAACAAAGTGTCCTATCACAGGAATGAGTGTTTTGAATGTGTCTTCATAACAATGAAAGCATATTATTTTACGTGTACAGTGTACCACAATTATAACATTCCCGAGTGTGAATACATATATGCATGCTAGCACAATACATGACCATCACAATGAGTCACATGAATATGAACAACACATTCAGCACATATAACAGAGAGGGAAAATTCCTGCAGAAACCAATAAATGCAGCAAACAACAACAGATTGAAGCAACACACAAGGAAACTACTACTGGGTGACGTCTACCATGGTGTGACATTTGGGGGGAAACAGTCCCTCTTTGTGCCATGCAGTGACACTGATTAAAAAATTGCACATTTTTTCGATGGACTACCTGCAAACAAAGAAGCTAAAACAGCCTTTACAGTTCATGCTCTGCTTACTCACTGCACAGCTAACTATAGCTAAACTCACTGCCAAAGCCTTCTTCATCGCTAGCACTCTCATCTTCATCCAAATCGTCATCTTGAGTGAGAGCGCTAGTCTTGCTCGAAGGTACTGTAAGTCATGCCCGACTACTTTGCAGAGTGATAGCAGAGCTTCAGGGTCAACACTGGTCTGGCCAAGGTAAGACCATCACCTTCTTCATCACTACTTTCCCCCTCAGACACTCCAAAATCATCATCCAGAACCAAAGAACGCACATCTTCCAATTAGTTGACCGGACATCCTGATCGCGGTAGCACATCTTCCAATTAGTTGACCGGACATCCTGATCGCGGTAACAGCTGCTCGAATTCTGAACGGTCGGTGCTTTTCAATATTTCCCCTTAGTTACCGAACGTTTATAGCCTTTATATTCGATAGGCAAGTAGCGAAATATTTCCCCCCCCCCCCATTATTGGATATATTTTTAACCCTGTGATTGATCTTTCATCGATTTTTTAATAGCTTTTGGCATGTATATATATATATATATACTTACACCAGTGAATGGGTTAACACTGCCTACACTTGATGCCTCCCTAGAGGCCTGCCTGCCTCCCTAGAGGCCTGCCTACACTTGATGCCTCCCTAGAGGCCCCTTAGAAAACTAATAGCTAGTGGAAGTTCTGGTGTGTGGGCTTCTTCTTTGGGCCCCAGTGCAGCTGCTAAAACTACAGCTGTGGTTTGAAGCAATAGATTTCTCACCTCTTCAAGGAAATAACAAATTGGGAAGCTGCCTATACACACTGGCTCCTAGAAACTTAGTAACTAATTTGATAATTTTTCAATTGGAGACTTCCTTCTTTGGACCAACCAGCCATAGCTACAGCTCCAACCAGTCATCAGCCATAGCTACAGCTCCAACCAGTCATCAGCCATAGCTACAGCTCCAACCAGTCTCATCAGCATAGCTACAGCTCCAACCAGTCATCAGCCATAGCTACAGCTCCAACCAGTCATCAGCCATAGCTACAGCCCCAACCAGTCATCAGCCATAGCTACAGCTCCAACCAGTCATCAGCCATAGCTACAGCTCCAACCAGTCATCAGCCATAGCTACAGCTCCAACCAGTCATCAGCCATAGCTACAGCTCCAACCAGTCATCAGCCATAGCTACAGCTCTAACCAGTCATCAGCCATAGCTACAGCTCCAACCAGTCTCATCAGCCATAGCTACAGCTCCAACCAGTCATCAGCCATAGCTACAGCTTCAACCAGTCATCAGCCATAGCTACAGCTCCAACCAGTCATCAGCCATAGCTACAGCTCCAACCAGTCATCAGCCATAGCTACAGCTCCAACCAGTTATCAGCCATAGCTACAGCTCCAACCAGTCATCAGCCATAGCTACAGCTCCAACCAGTCATCAGCCATAGCTACAGCTCCAACCAGTCATCAGCCATAGCTACAGCTCCAACCAGTCATCAGCCATAGCTACAGCTCCAACCAGTCATCAGCCATAGCTACAGTTGTGGTTTGCAGCTATAATTTTCTGAGGCACAAGCGATCTATTGAGATTGAAAACAATGCAGCTATTCAACAAGATGTAGTCACCTAGCCTAGCTGTGACCTCAGGGCTAATCAAATGACAAGTTCTTATCTGCAGACTTCCTTCTTTGGACCAAGCCTAGACCAGTGCAGCAGCTAGAGCTGCAGCTGTGGATCACAGCCACAGCCTTCTCGCAGGCACTCCAGCCTAGACCAGTGCAGCAGCTAGAGCTGCAGCTGTGGGTCATAGCCACAGCCTTCTCGCAGGCACTCTAGCCTAGACCAGAGCAGCAGCTAGAGCTGCAGCTGTGGATCATAGCCACAGCCTTCGGCCAGTCACTCCAACCTAGACCAGAGCAGCAGCTAGAGCTGCAGCTGTGGGTCATAGCCACAGCCTTCTTGCAGGCACTCCAGCCTAGACCAGAGCAGCAGCTAGAGCTGCAGCTGTGGATCATAGCCACAGCCTTCGGCCAGTCACTCCAGCCTAGGAAGCCCTCCTCTATTCAATGAGTGTTTTCATTAGGCGCTAAATTGTAAATTGTAAGTACGTGGTCAAGCGCGCGGGTGGAAAATGAGTTTTATGGATTATTAACGAAATTCATTTTCCACCCGCCCGCTTGACCACGTATTTAAATTTTAACGCCTAATGAAAACACACATTGCATAGAGTAGAGCTTCCTCTAGCCACTGGTGTTAATTTGAAATCTTTAGCACTTTGTAATCTGGAGATATTTATGTGGAGGTTTCAGGCATTCAGTTTTTTTAGGTTCCCTCCACTTGTAGCTCCCGTAACTTGGCTATAGTTATACCGATGAAAAATATTTTAGTATCAACAGAGAGCACAAAGAGAGACCTATCTTTTGAGCTATATATCAAGTCCATACCATGAAGTTTACGGAATCTATGGAGTTATAAAGTGGTAACCACAAAAAAGACCAAAAAAACATGTGGGTCACTCCCCCCCCAAAAAAATGCCGACATCCTCGAGAGTATGCAGGCTCCTCCCATGATGGTTTATGACTAGTCTGAAAAATCAACTGGGTGTGGTACTCCGCACTGCGTGAAGCTTGTGCTGACAATTCTAAATGAAATGACACACTCTGAGTTGTATTTATCGTCATGTGACCTGTCAATGGTCATACCATCTCAATGAAGGGAGCAAGTTACGGCTGCCTTGTTAGATCAATCCGGGCACTGTTTCTGTTTTTCCTATTCCACGTCTTTGACTTCCACTTCGTGCAAGTCTTCGAAGATCTTCATCACTATCGATTTCCTCATCTCTCCTTGCCTCAGTGCAAATATAAATCATATCATGGGCACTTTCTAGATGTTGTACCTTGCCTAATCCTTGATTAGGGGTAGCCAAAGTGGTGGATATCGACCCCCAGGGGTCGATAGGACTATCCAAAGGGTCGATAAATGCCTAGGGGTCGAAAGGGGGTCGATAAATGCCTGGGTCGAAAGGGGGTCGATAAATGCCTGGGTCGAAAGGGGGTCGATAAATGCCTGGGTCGAAAGGTGGTTGATGAGTAGAAAAGGGGGTCATTAGCTAAAGCTGGGCACCGAAACGTCATTAATATTATAACGCACGGGGCGGAGTTATTTTCATGATCACCTCAATCAGGAAAAAAACCCGCCTAAGCTTGGACTAGAGTTTGTTCAACACCATCTTCCCTAAAGCAAAGTGCTGTGTAGGCTAGGAGATGTAGTAAACAGTCACACTTTAGTGACTGTTTGGAGTGCTTTTCGATCTCAAAGGCTATCTACAATGTTAGGCAATGTTTAGCTAATGATCGACTTTTGTGATGCTCCTTCTTTATAGAAACATGCAGAGATGGAGTGTAGAAGCTTTACCTGAGCTTAAGGAAGCTTCTAGATGGTGGATGACGCCAAACTCTAGCAATGAAGGTAGGAAAAAGCCTACTATAATTTTGTAAGCAAATAATCTTCAACATGTAGCTAGCTGCTAGCTTATCTTCTTAGATAGAGCTATAGAGCTTATACATGCTAATAATGGATATTATAAGCAGCGTCCTATTTCCTAGAAGAGCAATACTTGGACTGGTCCGCACTAATATTATTATTGTCGCCAATTGGTGTCAACTGCATTCAAAGCATGCACGAGTGTGATGCCAGTTGGCGTCAATCACGGTTAATCGTTAATTAATGTAGTCGTTAACTTTAACTGTGCCCACCTTTGCTTATTAATACTGTTGGTATGATATTACTAAATTTAGTATAGTATGTCACGCGAGACCATGCATGAGGCATGGCCAAAACTTAATTTTTTTATAAGCTATGACAAAAACAACAAGGTCAAGGAGACAGAGATATATACCCATATTATTTTAAAGAATATGATATTTGGCCTGAATTTAAAACATTACGTCATTTTTATTTTTATTAACAGCACAAACAGCACAAAGAAGGCCAGTAAAAGTTTAATTTTTTTATTTGTCAATATGAGAGTTAATTTATTTTTAATGTGTTTATGTTTAATTGTTATAGGTATATTTTTTATGTGTGGGTCTATGAGGGATCAAGGATTCCGTGAAGGGGTCGATAGTCTAAAAAGTTTGCCTGCCCCTGTCCTTGATGAAGGATTCAGAGAGGTGGGTGCTTGCTACATACTGTAAGGCCAGCCTAATCCTGAGTGAAGGATTCAGAGGGATAGATGTTTGCTAAATGTACCCAGGCTAATCATAGAGTGAAGGATTCAGTAGGGGTGGGTGTTGCTATGTTCGTGTACCCAGCCTAATCCTAGAGTGAAGGATTTAGTAGGGGTGGGTGCTTGCTATGTATGTGTACCCAGCCTAATCCTAGAGTGAAGGATTTAGTAGGGGTGGGTGCTTGCTATGTACGTGTACCCAGCCTAATCCTAGAGTGAAGGATTCAGTAGTGGTGGGTGTTTGTTAGGTGTTCCCTTCTTAACTGAGGGGTGGGCACTACATGCTTACTACATGCATAGTCACATTACATATTTAAAGCACATGGCATCGACCACATCAACAGAAATAAAAGACTCTCAGGACATTTAAATTATCAACTCTCGAGGCAGCAAATACTCCAGAGAGAAATAAATACCGTTGACGTTGTCCTCCCAACTGGCCATGACCTTCTTGATGATGGTTAGGAAGGCGGCGTCCACCTGGGACTGCTCTTCAATGTCGCATACTAATAATTCCAGCTGCTTCTCCATCGCAAACTGTCTCGCTATCTCCAGGTTTGCCAGAGCCTCGTCACATTTCGTGTCCGTGGCAACCAGCAGTACTTGAAATTTGTCCGGTGCATTCTGAAACAGCACAGCAGAAGAATTGCGTAATACGGTCATGTGACTGCCACCTGATGTCAAATGATCACTGCGTTGCAAAACACAAGAATATCTCGTGCGATCATGATTTTAAATGACCATACAATCATGGGGCATGTGATGGCAAGTCAGTGTCACATGATACTGTCACTGTATGTCATGTCATGTGACTCATCAAAATGCTTGCTTGCCATTTTGATTTCCTCCAGCCAGTAGTTTAGTCCCACAAAGGAGGTCTCTTTGGTGAGGGTGAAGACCAGTAAAGCACCCTAGAAAGACAAAGGTTGCTGTTAATGTTACTTAGGCTGCATTGCAGGAAGGACACATACCCCTGCATGCAGGGCTTCAACAAATACCTACCTGTACCTGATGCTAGGCACACTGCAGGAAGGACACATACCCCAGCACAGAGTGCAACAAATACCTACCTGTACCTGATGCTAGGTACAGGTGACATGTCAACACAGAGGTCTGAATGTTTCCTTACAAAATTCCAGTGTGGGATTTGAAAACCTCTAATCTCTAGCAGCTAATGCTGTCTTACAAAATACTACTGCCATGCTTGCAAAAATAATCCTTATCCGTACCGAGCTAAGAAAAGCAATAAGCCCTCATCACTCCCATAACCATTCTGTACAAATTGGATTGACTTGTCAAAAAGAAAGTGACTCTGGGGGAGGGGGCAGTGACTCTGGGGGAGGGGGAAGTGACTCTGGGGGAGGGGGCAGTGACTCTGGGGGAGGGGGAAGTGACTCTGAGGGAGGGGGCAGTGACTCTGGGGGAGGGGGCAGTGACTCTGGGGGAGGGGCAGTGACTCTGGGGGAGGGGCAGCCTCTCGCTAGCAAATTGCTTGTGCTCTAACATGGCTAGTGTAGTTCAATGGTAATATCGCCTTGCTGTGTAATTGGTGAGCCATCATTGCCAATGCGAAAGCCGAATGCGCAGGGGTGTCCCTAAACAGAATGTGCGCAGGGGTGTCCCTAAACAGAATGTGGGCAGGGGTGTCCCTAAACAGAATGTGGGCAGGGGTGTCCCCACACAAAATGTGGGCAGGGGTGTCCCCAAACAAAATGTGGGAAGGGGTGTCGCTAAAGAAAATGTGGGCAGGGGTGTCCCTGAACAAAATGTGCGCAGGGGTGTCCCTAAACAAAATGTGGGCAGGGAGAATGTGCGCAGGGGTGTCCCTAAACAGAATGTGGGCAGGGGTGTCCCTAAACAGAATGTGGGCAGGGGTGTCCCCCAAAAAATGTGGGCAGGGGTGTCCCCAAACAAAATGTGGGCAGGGGTGTCCCCAAACAAAATGTGGGAAGGGGTGTCCCCAAACAAAATGTGGGAAGGGGTGTCGCTAAAGAAAATGTGGGCAGGGGTGTCCCTGAACAAAATGTGCGCAGGGGTGTCCCTAAAAAAATGTGGGAAAGGGTGTCCCTAAAAAAATGGGTGTGCTACTTCTGGCAATGGGGGCTTCTAGCAACATATAAACCAGGATCAACACCAAGTTGTAATGGATTGGTCCTTGACCAAGGCAGACAGATGCTGAAGAGGCTCTCCGGCAATTGCTAATGGTAGACACCCTCGGCTTGTCCAGGATTCTAGTGAGAAAGAGGAAGACGATGGCATCCTTGACGACTTTGAATTAGGTACGCAATGCTCCCTCCCAGCCCTATGCGCTGGTGATTGGTCAATTGCTTGGTCAATGAAACATCCCCTAATATAGCTTCATCTTGTGCAGGTATTATATGCAGGTATTATAATATTAGTTGCCCAGCAACCTTCTAGCTTTCATTTATTAGTTACACTGCTCTTCAGTTGCTAGGAACTCAAGTTAATTAACATGGTCTGCTGTGAGCATATATTCAGGCTGAGGCCAGTCTAGAGCAGCCTAGTAGGAACTCTTAATGCGGTCTGGTGTGAGCATATATTCAGGCTGAGGCCAGTCTAGAGCAGCCTAGTAGGAACTCTTAATGTGGTCTGGTGTGAGCATATATTCAGGCTGAGGTCAGTCTAGAGCAGCCTAGTAGGAACTCTTAATGCGGTCTGGTGTGAGCTTATATTCAGGCTGAGGCCAGTCTAGAGCAGCCTAGTAGGAACACTTAATGTGGTCTGCTGTGAGCATATATTCAGGCTGAGGCCAGTCTAGAGCAGCCTAGTAGGAACTCTTAATGTGGTCTGGTGTGAGCATATATTCAGGCTGAGGTCAGTCTAGAGCAGCCTAGTAGGAACTCTTAATGCGGTCTGGTGTGAGCTTATATTCAGGCTGAGGTCAGTCTAGAGCAGCCTAGTAGGAACTCTTAATGCGGTCTGGTGTGAGCTTATATTCAGGCTGAGGCCAGTCTAGAGCAGCCTAGTAGGAACACTTAACATGGTCTGCTGTGAGCATATATTCAGGCTGAGGCCAGTCTAGAGCAGCCTAGTAGGAACACTTAATGCGGTCTGGTGTGAGCTTATATTCAGGCTGAGGTCAGTCTAGAGCAGCCTAGTAGGAACTCTTAATGCGGTCTGGTGTGAGCTTATATTCAGGCTGAGGTCAGTCTAGAGCAGCCCAGTAGGAACTCTTGATGCGGTCTGGTGTGAGCTTATATTCAGGCTGAGGTCAGTCTAGAGCAGCCTAGTAGGAACTCTTAATGCGGTCTGGTGTGAGCATATATTCAGGCTGAGGCCAGTCTAGAGCAGCCTAGTAGGAACTCTTAATGCGGTCTGCTGTGAGCTTATATTCAGGCTGAGGCCAGTCTAGAGCAGCCTAGTAGGAACACTTAATGTGGTCTGGTGTGAGCTTATATTCAGGCTGAGGCCAGTCTAGAGCAGCCTAGTAGGAACACTTAATGTGGTCTGCTGTGAGCATATATTCAGGCTGAGGCCAGTCTAGAGCAGCCCAGTAGGAACTCTTAATGCAGTCTGGTGTGAGCTTATATTCAGGCTAAGGCCAGTCTAGAGCAGCCTAGTAGGAACTCTTAATAAGGGGTAGTTCACACCAAACTGGTAAAAAACGTCTGTTGACTTTGACTGCCCATAACTTTTTTTATAATTGGTTTGTGTAGATAATGTTATGCTCAAATTGTTGCTTGTTCTATGTGCTTTCCAATGATATATAAAATATCTCTAGAGGCATGTTTTGTCAGAAGATGCATGCAGAAACATCCAAGGCCGGACCCTCCTCCTCTTGGCAGACCCCCACTACTTATTTTAAAAAATCAAAAGCTGTAAATTGGTTTGTAGCTTGTCAAAGCTAACAGCTGTGATATGAGTGAAATCATATTGCAATAGTTGTTGAATTCAACAACCACTTTAGTTATTGCAATATGATTTCACTCATGTTAGCTTTGACAAGCTACAAACCAGCTTTTGATTTTTTTTAATGATATTGAGTATTTGAGCATAACATTATCTACACAAACCAATTATAAAAAAAGTTATGGGCAGTCAAAGTCAACAGACGTTTTTTAGCTGAATCATGAACCGCCCCCATATTATGCGGTCTGGTGTGAGCTTATATTCCGGCTGAGGCCAGTCTAGAGGTGCCAGCCAAAGGTATCCAAAGTTCCAAGTAGCTGCCCACCTAATTCCAGCCCTAGTCCTGCCACTATATCTCTAGCCCTATCCATCATTCCTACATGTAGCCCTAGCCACATTCCTACATGTAGCCCTAGCCACATTCCTCCATGTAGCCCTAGCCCTATTCCTACATGTAGCCCTAGCCCTATTCCTACATGTAGCCCTAGCCCTAGCCACATTCTACATGTAGCCCTAGCACTAGCCACATTCCTACATGTAGCCCTAGCCCTAGCCACATTCCTACATATAGCCCTAGCCCTAGCCACATTCCTACATGCAGCCCTAGCCCTAGCCACATTCCTATATGTAGCCTAGCCCTAGCCACATTCCTACATGTAGCCCTAGCCCTAGCCACATTCCTACATGTAGCCCTTTCCTAACCACATCCCTAACCAAGTGACATTGCTGGCCCCAGTCCTAGTTGGCATTATGCAGAGGGAAAGAACTCGCTGTCATCTTGACTTACATGAGCTCCTCTGTAGTAGGAGGCTGTCACGGACCTGAACCTTTCCTGTCCTGCCGTGTCCCTAAAAACATGCACAACACACACGCACACACACACACACCAGAAGTGTTGAGTAATTTTGGAATGCAAACACTTGAGCATAGAGATGAATGGACCACTTCCACAGTTCTATCACACAGGGTCACAAGAAATAAGATCGACTTCCACCACTTCTAAATTAAACCATATGGTCTTATTAGGCATGAGAAATAAGATGGAACTTCCACCACTTCTAAATTAAACCATATGCTCTTATTAGGCATGAGAAATAAGATGGAACTTCCACCACTTCTAAATTAAACCATATGGTCTTATCAGGCATGAGAAATAAGATGGAACTTCCACCACTTCCACATGGTCTTATTAGGTATGAGAAATAAGATGGATCTTCCACCACTTCTAAATTAAACCATATGGTCTTATTAGGCATGAGAAATAAGGTGGAACTTCCACCACTTCTAAATTAAACCATATGGTCTTATTAGGCATGAGAAATAAGATGGAACTTCCACCACTTCTAAATTAAACCATATGGTCTTATTAGGCATGAGAAATAAGGTGGAACTTCCACCACTTCTAAATTAAACTATATGGTCTTATTAGGCATGAGAAATAAGATGGAACTTCCACCACTTCTAAATTAAACCATATGGTCTTATTAGGCATGAGAAATAAGATGGAACTTCCACCACTTCTAAATTAAACCATATGGCATGAGAAATAAGATGGAACTTCCACCACTTCTAAATTAAACTATATGGTCTTATTAGGCATGAGAAATAAGGTGGAACTTCCACCACTTGTGTAAATTATCAGGCTATATAATAATTTGGTTGGCCATCAGTGAATAATGATCTGTCATGGTTTTTATTGGGGGAATACATTCAATACATGTACATACTAACGTGCACATGTACATGCCAACATACACGTGTTTACATGTACATATGTGCATACTAACATGGACATGTGTACATACTAACATGCACATGTGTACACGTATATACTAACATGCATATATGTACATACGCATGTGAATGCACTAATTATAATCCTTCAGATAAGTGGGGGGGGGGGTGGGGGGGGGGGGGGGGTCTACATAATCACAAAACTAAATATCCCAGCTATCAAGAGCAAGTTCTGTGTCAGAGTCCTCCTGAATTACTTGCCGCTAATGCATTCGATGCTCTCTTCGAGGTTTCGGGATTACTCTACGTCCCGATGATTCACTCCACCACAGGCCTACTGCTGAATCTGAAGGGATCTTGCCGAGGGAGGGACCTTCTGTGCAACTCCTCTGGCTTCAAGAGGAGCTCGAAAGACTTCTGCGAGGCTTAGGAGAGCTGACTTGATTTCAGCAAAATGGTCTTCATTCGAGGATCCCTTCGAGTTATGCCAGCTTGTGTATGACGATTGATCTAAGCAACTCTACATCTGACCACTTCAGTCGGGCTCGCATTGTTTGATCAAGACAGTTCAAGTCAGCCAGAGCTTGATCGTTATAGCATTTTACGGTGTTATCACTGAAATGATGCAGCGCAGATGTACTTTCCCCCCATGCTCATCTTTCAATCTGCTTAAGATCATCCTCGTCACTGGCCACTGGGTGGATCCTGTTCATCAATGAGTAATGAGACTTCAGGATATGCTTGATATCCTGTACAATGTCAACGTTATTGTCTAGCATGGTGAGGTTATGAAGGGAAGCTGGCTATGTCAACATACAGAGCAGAACCAAGGAGTCTTTTTGTTTTTCTACACTTGAACAGATATCCCTTCAGACGTTGCTTATCTGTGCTCTTCATTGCCCTGTTCCCAACCAGTGCTGCCATGAGGCTAAGATAAGCACCATATCCATTCAGACGTTGCTTGTCTGTGCTCTTTATTGCCCTGTTCCCAACCAGTGCTGGCATGAGGCTAAGGTAAGCACCATATCCCTTCAGACGTTGCTTATCTGTGCTCTTTATTGCCCTGTCCTCGACCAGTGCTGGCATGAGGCTAAGGTGAGCACCATATCCCTTCAGACGTTGCTTGTCTGTGCTCTTTATTGCCCTGTCCTCGACCAGTGCTGGCATGAGGCTAAGGTGAGCACCATATCCCTTCATACGTTGCTTGTCTGTGCTCTTTATTGCCCTGTCCTCGACCAGTGCTGACATGAGGCTAAGGTAAGCACCATATCCCTTCAGACATTGCTTATCTGTGCTCTTTATTGCCCTGTCCTTGACCAGTGCTGGCATGAGGCTAAGGTGAGCACCATATCCCTTCAGACATTGCTTATCTGTGCTCTTTATTGCCCTGTCCTTGACCAGTGCTGGCATGAGGCTAAGGTGAGCACCATATCCCTTCAGACGTCGCTTGTCTGTGCTCTTCATTGCCCTGTTCCCAACCAGTGCTGCCATGAGGCTAAGGTAAGCACCATATTGGTCCACAACTAGCTTTCCGCTTGTATGGCGCGGCCCGTGATGTTGCTGGTCCTGTGCTTGTAAGAACCATCAATCATGTTCTGGAAAAGTTCTTGGGTCCAGAGATTTTTCCTCTCACATCTAACGACCAACAACGCAACCACCACAACACTGACACGAGGGATTTCTGCAGCTCATCGATATCGCAACATAACCACGTCATGGACTGAAGTTCCTTCTCATAGGTTCGTTTCCACTAGTGAAACATCTCTTTTGCCACTTGCCTCTTGGACTACTTTGCTCCTTATTTAACACCAGTGGCAGACGTCTCTTAAGGTTGCTTCATAACACGATGCTGGCCGAGCGTTGCATTGCGTGTTGTCAATGACCAAAACCGCAGCCGACATGCAATGTTCTGATTGGTCCGACACGGCATTTCAGATGCTGGATTAGAAAAAAGTTCTAATCCAGCGTCTGAAGAAACACAGCGTCGGACCAATCAGTGTCCGTTTTTGTTGAGTGAGATTTGAGGGTCAAAGGTCAATTGACTACATGCAACACTCGGCCAGCGTCATGAACCAGCCTTTAAACACACTGTCACGTTGCCATTTAAAAATCTCATTAGACCGGGAACGCCCACTCATAACACATGCTCATGCCGAAACCCAACCTGCCAATATGAATCACGACTAAACAATCATCATTTGAAACGAATCGGAGAATGGCTGTTGGACATTCAACAGAGGAGCAACTAATAAGAGTGACAGGGCGGGGGGACAATGGATTATTTTATTTTTACTTGTGGCTTTATAGCTCTGTAGATTATGTAAACTTCATGGTATGGACTTAATGTATACCTCAAAAGATAGGTCTTTCTGTGTGCTCTCTTTTGATACTAAAATATTTTTCATAGGTATAACTATAGCCAAGTTACTAGACCTAAAGTGGAGGGACCTTCAAAACCTGAATGCCTGAATTGGCAGCATAAATATCTCCAGATTGCAAAGTGCTCGAGAGTTGAAATTAGCACCAGTGGCTAGAGGAAGCTCTACTCTATTCAATGAGTGTTTTCATTAGGCGCTAAAACGGAAGTACGTGGTCAGCGGTGGGTGGAAAATGAGTTTTATGGATTATTAACGAAATTCATTTTCCACCCGCACACTGACCACATACTTACATTTTAACGCCTAATGAAAACACTCATTGAATAGAGTAGGGCCTCCTCTAGCCACTGGTGCTAATTTCAACTCTCGAGCACTTTGCAATCTGGAGATATTTATACTGCCAGTTCAGGCATTCAGGTTTTTGAGGTTCCCTCCACTTGTAGCTCCTGTAACTCGGCTATAGTTATACTTATGAAAAATATTTTAGTATCAACAGAGAGCACAAAGGGAGATCTATCTTTTGAGCTATATATCAAATCCAAACCATGAAGTTTACGGAATCTATGGAGTTATAAAGTGGTAACCACAACAACAACAACAAAATACATGTGGGTCACTCTCCCCCCAAAAATGCCACTGTCCCCCTTTCCAGATCACATCCATCCAATCCTGCCGGGTAGTAGCCAGAGCAGAGGGAACCATCGGGGGCCATCCCCGCTGGGACTGCAAACTTGCACAGCAAGAACTTCTAGGCCAATGCTGATCCCTTCATGATGGATGAAGCTGACCTGGAAGGAAAGGAAACTCGCAGTAGACAAGGAGCACATCGTACAGCTGACTGCTCGTGAAACGAGTGTGGTCTAATCCAGGAAATAGAGTAACAAATGCATGCATAGCTCTTGTCTGCCATAAATGTTACTGCGGATAATGGGCGGCCCTTCTTACCTATGTATGAGTTTTGGCCAATGACTGACTGTTATTTTCATCATTGTCTAGAGAGCTTGAGTCGAACGGTTGGTGAGAAATAAGTCATGACTACGACAGTTGCATTCTTACTGTTTCGCACAATCCGACGACGCACAATCCTTCCACCCCCCCCCCCCCACTTTACGATGACTACCACCGGAGATAACACAATGCTTCTCAAACGAATACCTCTGAAGGGTCACTCCAGCTATGCCCGCTGCAGCAAGGAACACTTCACTGAGATTACCATCCTTTATGACTCACAGCGGCAGACACTGCCATCCATTAAGATTCACACCAACACAGACCCATTAGGACTCACACTAACAGAGACGTCCATCCAGCCATCCATTAGGACTCACACCAGCAGCGACTACCATCCACCATGACTCAGTCTCTCCAACAGAGACCGCCATCCGTTATGACACCAACTCGACTCTACTTCACCATACAAACATGATACTGCTGTAAGTACAGCGTTTCTCTTCATCAGCTCAAGTGGCTTCCTGATCTGGGCAACTATATATTAACTTCAAGTATTAATTAAGCAGATCGTAGCAGTATTTACACTGGAGGGCATCATCCAAGACATCATTTGTCAGAACTGATTTGAAATATATTTCGAAATTTAAAATTGTAGCTCATAATTTTTTTAAATTGTGAATCACTCTCATCAACATGTTATTGTTTGCGGCTAGCGCAAGTCATTGGCAGTGAGTGTCGTCAAGAAGGCTGTGGCTTGTTGATTCTGGCAAGTAAGTCAATGAAGAAGCCGGTACTTCCAGTATGCAGCAGTGCCACGAATGTTGGTCATAGACATGAAAGATCCGGCAAAGTAAGACAACGAAGAAAGTGATCCACTCACTCACTGCCAGCATTACTAAGGTCGTCCTGCTATGAGGAACTGGAGATTATTTATAAAATAATAAAGCCACACCATATCATCGTGCCACCTTGAGTCTTTAATGTGCAGTGGATTGGAAATACTTGAGATCAGTGATGAGTATGGGCCTCTGCATCAAAATACTGTATTCTCTTGCTATGTCATTGGAGAAGACGCGAGAGTATTTTTCATGCACTAGCTATTCAACTGGAACATCAGGATCCACATAATTCAGTGGATTACGTATGGGTCGACGTTGAACCTCCTGGGCAGAGCCACAATCACTCCCACCAGGAGGGAGTGTGAGAGGAGGGGCCAGAGCAACGGTCACTCCCACCAGGAGGGAGTGTGAGGTGTGAGAGGAGGGGCCAGAGCCATGGTCACTCACACCAGGAGGAAGTGGAGGTGTGAGAGGAGGGACCAGAGCCATGGTCACTCTCACCAGGAGGAGTGTGAGAGGAGGGGCCAGAGCCATGGTCACTCACACCAGGAGGGAGTGTGAGGTGTGAGAGGAGGGGCCAGAGCCATGGTCACTCACACCAGGAGGGAGTGTGAGGTGTGAGAGGAGGGGCTAGAGCCATTGTCACTCACACCAGGAGGGAGTGTGAGGTGTGAGAGGAGGGGCTAGAGCCATTGTCACTCACACCAGGAGGGAGTGGAGATGTGAGAGGAGGGGCCAGAGCCATGGTCACTCACACCAGGAGGGAGTGTGAGGTGTGAGAGGAGGGGCTAGAGCCATGGTCACTCCCACCAGGAGGGAGTGTGAGAGGAGGGGCCAGAGCCATGGTCACTCCCACCAGGAGGGAGTGTGAGGTGTGAGAGGAGGGGCCAGAGCCATGGTCACTCTCACCAGGAGGGAGTGTGAGGTGTGAGAGGAGGGGCCAGAGCCATGGTCACTCACACCAGGAGGGAGTGTGAGAGGAGGGGCCAGAGCCATGGTCACTCTCACCAGGAGGAGTGTGAGAGGAGGGGCTAGAGCCATGGTCACTCTCACCAGGAGGGAGTGTGAGGTGTGAGAGGAGGGGCCAGAGCCATGGTCACTCTCACCAGGAGGGAGTGAGGTGTGAGAGGAGGGGGCAGAGCCATGGTCACTCTCACCAGGAGGGAGTGTGAGTATGAGAAGGAAGGTGTGTCTCTCTGGCGACTCCCATAGCAGATCAGGTAGCATAATGAAATAGACAAATCAAGGAAAATGATTTCATCTTCATCACCTGACAGATGAGTTGAACTGAATGGGGTGTGATGTGATCAGGTGGGGTGTGAGATGTGATCAGGTGGGGTGTGAGATGTGATCAAGTGGGGTGTGATGTGATCAGGTGGGGTGTGAGATGTGATCAGGTGGGGTGTGAGATGTGATCAGGTGGGGTGTGATGTGATCAGGTGGGGGGTGGGATATGATCAGGTGGGGTGGGAGGGGGGTGGGATGTGATCAGGAGGGGGATTGGATATGATCAGGTGGGGGGTGGGATGTGATCAGGTGGGTGGGGTGGGATATGATCAGGTGGGTGGGGTTGAGATGTGATCAGGTGGGGTGTGAGATGTGATCAAGTGGGGTGTGATGTGATCAGGTGGGGGGTGGGATATGATCAGGTGGGGTGGGAGGGGGGTGGGATGTGATCAGGAGGGGGATTGGATATGATCAGGTGGGGGGTGGGATGTGATCAGGTGGGTGGGGTGGGATATGATCAGGTGGGTGGGGTTGAGATGTGATCAGGTGGGGTGTGAGATGTGATCAAGTGGGGTGTGATGTGATCAGGTGGGGGGTGGGATATGATCAGGTGGGGTGGGAGGGGGGTGGGATGTGATCAGGAGGGGGATTGGATATGATCAGGTGGGGGGTGGGATGTGATCAGGTGGGTGGGGTGGGATATGATCAGGTGGGTGGGGTTGAGATGTGATCAGGTGTCACAACAGATGAGATAACTGACATTGTCTGTGGCCCAGGGTAGCCATTGATGCTTCTGTAGCTTGTGTGTGTGACAGCCTAGACTAGTACATGGGAAGTACTTTGGCTTGCTTGCATGAACATATCTTAGTTGTACAAGCATCAGCAGCTACATCTACTACACCCTCTGCCAAACATGGCTATGTCCTAGCGCAATTCTTAAGCTGTTCTTGAACTTATCTGCTGCATATGCACACTGTCTACTCCTGTCTTGTCGCAGCTCAGAGGCTTCCTGCTGTATCCTGACATGTCAGCCATTTCTCTAATGTTGTCGTCGCTTATTCGAGGTTTCCTGCTACCCCTGGCATGTTCACTTTGTCTCTGCCTTTCATGACGTTGCTATCGCTGCTCAGCTGCTTCCTCCCGGTACATGGAGTTTGTCTTGGCCGCTCTAGACGTTGATATTCATCACCTTCCTGCTGCCTGCCCCTTGGAAAGCTCACCCTCGTGTCTTGCTCTGCTGCTATCAAAGAGGTACCGATCACGTCTTGCTCTCTGCCAGCTTTCCTCTCACTTGTCAGGGCTCTATGGCAGTATGTTCCTCACATTGCTCTGGCAGGCTCCCGAAGTTTAAAACCAGCTTCTCCTTCTCCATTAGAATTCATAAACTCCCCCCCCCCCCCCCCACAAAAAATAATAATCAAATTCTGTTGGTGGAGACATTAGCGCATGCGAATGATGAGCTTGAACCATTGCCACATGCACAATAACCTTTACTTGTGAACTTCAACGATGACGTCAAAAATGCATATATATTTATATTTATATATACACACACATGCACCTCCAGCTCTCTGATTCAGAACTTAGGGGGGCCAAGAGAAAGAGGATTATATAATATACATATTTCAATACAATGACCTCAATAATCAATTTTCAAGTTGGTATTATTGAGAAGGTCATTGTAATTTCGTCATGTCAACTGATGAGAGTTCGTTGAGAATGTACATTTCAACCTACTAACGTCGGCCTCCTTCATCATCGCCATGAGGCACGACAAAGCAAGCCGTGGAAAATGCTGGCTTATGTAACCATTTTTGAGCTGTGAAAAGAGCAAGCCAAATATTCTAACATAACATCAGCTGACCATCATGTCATGACAACTAGAGCACTCAGTTTCAATTGGTCGAAAGAAGTCCTCATCCCGTTGAAACTGCACCTCCAGCTGTAACAAGAACTAAATTAATAGCTACGAGTCATTCTTCAGCTGTAAATCAGTATTGTTATCAAGAGAGTGCAAATATGGTGAGCCCATAGATATCCCTATCCCCGAGCTTCAGGAAGAAGCTACAATAAACTGGTCTGGTTGCAGCCCATCAGCTCCACTGAAAGTCGGAATAGGTCTACAACAAACCCTGCAGCAAAGAAAATTCCTACAGGAGCGCCTCCTTTCTCAAAGTCCTGAGGAAGGAGGGGTTGAGAGTGCCTCCCAGCAGGCCTAGGAGCCTGCATGGCCTTTCTCAGCAGAAGAGCTTCCAGAAACTGCAAAAGATCAGCCAGAAATAGACTAACAGAGATGGCAGTTGCAATCAGAGCCATTAAGGGGGGAAAGTCGTATGCACCCTCAACAAGTACAGTTCACTCTCGCATATCTGAACGCATTGGGACCTACCCACACCCTCAACAAGAACAGTCCATCCTCGCATATCTGAACGCATTGGGACCTACCCTCAACCAGTACAGTTCACCCTCGCATATCTGAATGCATTGGGACCTACCTCAACCAGTACAGTTTACCCTCGCATATCTGAACGCATTGGGACCTACCCACACCCACAACCAGTACAGTTTACCCTTGCATATCTGAACACATTGGGACCTACCCTCAACCAGTACAGTTTACCCTCGCATATCTGAACGCATTGGGACCTACCCACACCCTCAACCAGTACAGTTCACCCTCGCATATCTGAACACATTGGGACCTACCCTCAACCAGTACAGTTCACCCTTGCATATCTGAACGCATCGGGACCTACCTCAACCAGTACAGTTCACCCTCGCATATCTGAACGCATTGGGACCTACCCTCAACCAGTACAGCATATCTGAACGCATTGGGACCTACCCTCAACCAGTACAGTTTACCCTCGCATATCTGAATGCATTGGGACCTACCGTAGTTCGGATATGGAAGGGGAAAAAATTGATACACACAAAAAAACATGAGTCATTATAATGGGGGGGGGGGATTTAAATACTGACTCACGGTGTTTGCTAATATCATTAATGATTTTTATCTGCAGGGCCTTGGGATGCGAGCAGCTTACTTCCTGGTCCTATCATAGCCCTAGAATACCCACACATCTGGAGGAGAAGCAGCTATGTCCTCAGTAGCTACCATGCTCCCTGACACACACACACAGCCACACATTTATTTCGAGTAGTGTTGCATGTTCTGTGTATAAGCTATTGTTGATCACAACTAGGTTCTGTACTTACAGTACTATATATTTACTGAAATGAGATCTAGAGACGAGTTATTTGCTTCAGGTTATCATGCCTCTTCTTGCATGCCAGATGTCTCACTCCTTTAAGGACCATCAGTGATGTCTGAGAGGATTCAGAACACTGTATGCCTGCAACACCTGGTGGTTTGTCTCATCAGTAGCCCCCTTTTCTGAACGAACCCGAGATATAGAGCACTTTCAAGCTGGTCGCCATTAGCAAGGTGCACGACATTACGACTTGAACTCATCCCCTGACTATCAAGGGTGCTTGCAAAGTCTCGGAGTTCGGCTTCATTCTTTTTTACCTCATGTTATCTTTGCTTTTCCAACGCCATACTCTTCTGCGAGTCCAGCTCAAGTGGCTCATTCAGATATCTTGCCAGGAATAGCTAACTGTGACCCCATAAAAATATGCTCTTCCTTATGCTGGCCTAGCGAACTGATTCGTCTTTCACGTGCAAATCTCTAGCCCGCCCCACACGACTAGAATTTCCAGTTGACAATCATTACCACGTGTCTGGATATCTGAGGGTGTACTGTACTTCCAATTGAAACCACCCTTCCAATAGTAATCACAGGTCTATTGGACTGGCAACCGCAGTTCCTATTAGAAAAAATATGATATCTGGATTCTTACTTTATATGTGCAAATAGTTCAGTTGACGAGTCCACTTATAAAAACTGCCATACCCTAGTATTAACACTATCCGGCCCTAGGGCTAACTCCATGCGCTAGGCTGCCCTAGAGCTAGCTCCATATGCTAGACAGACCTAGGGCAAGTTCCATACGCTAGACAGCCCTGGAGCTAGCTCCATATGCTAGACAGACCTAGGGCAAGTTCCATACGCTAGACAGCCCTGAAGCTAGGCTAGACAGCCCTAGGGCAAGTTGCATATGCTAGACAGCCCTAGGGCTAACTCCATACGCTAGACTGCCCTAGAGCTAGCTCCATATGCTAGACAGCCCTAGGGCAAGTTCCATATGCTAGACAGCTCCAGAGACAGCCCTGGAGCTAGGCTAGACAGCCCTAGGGCAAGTTGCATATGCTAGACAGCGCTAGGGCTAGTTCCATATG
The DNA here is from genome assembly GCA_028752905.1 of Cladorhizidae sp. MBARI D1340-BT2. Lineage (NCBI taxonomy): Eukaryota > Metazoa > Porifera > Demospongiae > Poecilosclerida > Cladorhizidae > Cladorhizidae sp. MBARI D1340-BT2. The sequence goes on along the minus strand of JAQNBH010000016.1, from coordinate 51,341,519 downwards.
CTAGCCAGCCCTACGGCTAGCTGTTCTATGCACTAGCCAGACCTATTTTGGTTCTGTAAACTATCAGCCTAACTAACCTAGTCACTCTAAAAAGGGAGTAACTGGGGTAGGCGGGCTCCAGCTGGCTTGACCTTGAACTCTACAGGACTCAAAGACGAAAATAACTAGGACAGGGGGGTGGTGCTTAATTAAAGACAAATGTAATTAAAGCAATTAGGCAATTAGAAGGCCCTTGAAAACATCAGCTGTGAACGAGAGCTAATTGCTCTAGTGCCAGCTGCTAATGCTTCTGTTCACCATAGAGCAGAGCCTAATCTCCTAAGTGGACAGGCCCAGACAAATAAAAAGGTGATGGAATCCATGCTGGATGATGAGTAGCACTGGGTGTTTACTGATCCGCGAACAGGAAGGGGATATAGCCGGGCCGTCGTGGCCTGAGCAGTGCGAAGACACAGTGACTACAGATGTGCTGTCATCAGCTAGTACTGATACATTCATCCACTCTCTCAAGTCAATTTGCAACAGAACTTGCTATAATGTCAGTGTCTCTCTCTCTCTTGCAGAGACTAACAGCTGCACATTTGAAAACAACAGTAACAAGAGCAATCAGAGACAGCACCCCCCCCCCCCCCCCCCCCCCCCCACCACTCCCAACAAAAATTCAAAATCATTCTGGATGCGCAATTTGTGAGCTATCATTGCCAATGTGAAGGACACATGTGCAGGTATAATCGCTATACAAAATAAACTAATAATACCAAATACCTGTTTCTGGTGAGGTCTAACAACATTTAATGGATTGGTCACTGCCCCCATGCCTATAAAACCTCATGAAAAACCACCTGTAAGTCTTTGTGTATCCTGGTAACAGGCAGGCAAACAACTAGGGGGCGAAAATATAATCTACTAAGTGGGGGTAATAAAACAACAACAATTACTTAGCGAAGAACAAATGGATGAGAAGGATAAGTGGATGATAATAACAACGCAGTACTCTCCACTACCTATTGTTGATAACACCTCACAACAACAGTTTCTCGCTTCTGCAAGAAAAGTATTTAGAGATCGTTTATCTCTGTTTGATTGGCCAGTGCCATGGAGATTTTGAGATCTCTATCTTGTGTTGGATCAACCACCTGAGGCCATGGGGATTTTGAGATCTCTATCTCTGTTTGATAAGGCCGAGGAGGTAGGTAGTACACTTACCAGAGCTGGAGTTTGATGGATTTCCCTCTGTACTCCACATCCTTCAACTTGTAATCAAGACCTGTGTCATTAGCACATTAATTAACAGACATATTGTGTTGGCAACATCAGGATCAACTCACACCGAGCAGCCCTAGAGCTATGGCTATGACTAGAGTTCTGGCCAGGGCTATGGCTGGCCAAGGTTATGGCTAGGGCTAGGTTCAGGGACGTAAGGGTGGGTGGGCTTAAGGCCCAAAGCTGAGTCTGGGATTAGGCGGGCAACTAATTTGAACAGGACTTCAATAGATGATTACCCACAGCCTCACTGGACAGGGTTAAAGGAAGGCTAACGTCTGTGAATTAGGCAATGACTAGGGTTAATGTCCAGGATAATGGCTAGGATTAAGGTTTGGACCAACATAATGGCTAGGACAAATGTTTGGGCCAGGGAAATGATGAAAGGCCTATCCACAATGCACAAATCAATGCGCACCAATATGCATCAAAATGCATTGGTTGCGTCCAGACTGAATTCTAATAGAATAATGCACGTTAACATGCATCGATCTGGTCCACCTCGATAAGTGATTTGAGTCAAATTAGAGCAAATAACTATTTGTGAGTTGAATTTTTTTTCCCCACTCGTGTCTTCACGACGGCTGCAGGTTGGAACTTTGAGGAGCTAGCCATACATTATTTGTGGCCTGCAGCCACACTAGCAAGCTAGACTAGCTACAGAGCTAGAGAACTGTTGCTGTGTTTATACCTCCTGCATCTGCACTTCCAAAGTTCATGTAGTCGCAACCTTCATTGGTTCTGCCTTTCCCTCGGCTCTCTCCTCTTTCTTCTCTGCAGCAAATGTTTCCTAATATCTGTAGGTAGCCAATCAGCACGAAAAGGACAGACAACAAACTCCACCTCCACTACGTACATGATTTTGACGTGACTTTCTTGTGACTTTGGTAGGCATGGTTAATTGATCACCTTTGCTTCATATGGTCCATTTCAGTACTAGTGTGGCTGCAATGAACACGCCTTGACTTCAAAGAGTTTTTTCCTAGGACTCAACGTGCATCAACGTACATTATTTAAAGTGCAGAGTGTGGACAGGCCTTAAGGTTAAAAGGAAGGCTAATATCTGGACTAAACAATGATTAGGGTTAACATTCGCTGCAGGGTGTTAATGTTTGGGCCGAGCCAATGGCTGGTTCAGGTTGCTAGACTAACTCGCTGATGATAGATGTTGTAATACAGAGATTAATTCCATGCCATCATGTTCAGCTGCTTACAACCACTTGCCAAAATGCACCTTCCATTAGAGTGGCAAATGTAACCAAGTCATTGGGATGCCAATCTGTACCAAGCCAACTATAAATGCTAGGAATAACCTCTATAACTTAACTTAGTCTATGTACAGCATTAGTAAACTGCTCTTTCAAAAATGTACTATGCAACAAATTGGCTCCATTTTTTTGCCCCCCTTTTTCCCCCCTAACAACAAAACATTTTAAATCAAAGTGACCATAGAAATAGTATGTTAGCAGCTTTGAAATGCTAGGTTCCTAGAAGTTCCTAAAGCAGTGCATACATGTATACTCCTAGTAGCAAGCTTTGTTGACACACCTGCTAGGCCATTGTCCCCACCCAAGTAGTATCAGCTGAATCTAGTATTTGTTGAATTGGCCAAGCTCAATTACTCAATTACCGTGCCAATGACTCTGCAAATTATGTTGATGAGGTTGGGAAGCAATAATTTCCAGATACGTTGGCTCCCCACCCCACCGCTTCCCTTCTACTCCCCCCACACAATTCTCTCCATCCCTCTTCCACCCGTTCCTCCTCTCCTCACCTAGTGTGGTGGTGTCTGTTAGCTCCTTGTCCCTGAGGTACCTCCCAAGAAGCTTTCTCTTGCTGGAGCAAGTGTCACCGATGATAAGGATTTTCATTAAATGGTCATAAGCACTCGTCATTCTGCTACTGTCCTCCATTCAATGTGACTATGATAAGCAATTAGGTAGTTGCAGAAAATAGCACTCTTAAAGCCGCTGGTAGAAACTTGCTGCGGTGCATTACGCGTACCTGTGTACCACTGTTCACAATGTAGTTTTTATGATCAAGGCTTGCACGCAACACGTGACCACATTTTGGGACGGCGACGTGGTAAAATCTTCCTAGCTAGACTAATTGTCGACGCAACTATTGGACGGAGACGGAGACTGTATGCGGTAGGTCTTTAGTAAGGTTGTCCGACTATCCAGTAATATTTGGGGGGAATTTCGTGGAAAATTACATAGATACATAGGATAGTCTATAACAAATTAATTCAAAGTTGGAGGGAACAGCAATTAGGCGGTAAAGTTGCTATGTAATTACAAACTGGATTGTGTTCTGTCCCTATGCCAACTTTTTCAAGTTTGTAGGGCTTGGAACTGGTGCAGTTCATAATGTGTGCAGGAGGGTATGTAGCATAAGACAGACACTTATCAGAGGTGCAACAGCTAAATTCCATTGGTCAAGCCATTCAGATTGTGTGTGCATTAGGGACGCCCACATAATGGGTGAGTTTAACTTTAACTTAAACATGCATTTGAGAGTGGTTTTGATACACATGCTACACATGCACATCAAGCAATCAAATGTACCAAATATTTTGCAAAATCAACATTATAATCGTTAGCAATTGCTGTTTATGGTGAGGGAATCCGTGATGTCTTTGCTGAGCCTTTGTTGACACCTGGTGTTGTGCACTAGGTATGTCTTGACTCTACAACCCAACATGGACATGCTGTGAAAATGTCCGACAGCTCAGAGCTTAGCTAGAGCAGCAGGAGAAGCAAGTGCCTGTGCTGAGTGACCTATGTGAACTCTTGCAGCTAAGACCAGCATTACTTTGCTAATCACAGATCTAAATAATTGGTACAAGACTATTCCGATTATGACTGTTTACTGTACACTACTCTTGAGTCTAAACTTGGTGTAGTTTTTTGCAATGCTTGATCTATCTAGGTAAGATGCCTTAGCTTTTTCACATGTGCAAGCATGTGTGGCACAGTCACACTTGACTCACTGCAGCGAAGAAAAGTCCCCTTGGCAAACAACAAGTGCTGGAAACAGCGATATTCTTCCCAAGGAGCTCTTTGGTAACTTAAGTCCTGGATCTAGCTGATGTGGAATACAGTAGATCCTGCATATCCTAACTCTATGGCAACCAACCCTGTTTTGATAAGTGAAATTTCTGGATACGTGAAGTAGTTACTTGTATAATTAAACATGATGTGTTCAAGAAATGAGTGCAGTGTCAGCTATTTTAAGTTTGCATGTCCTTTAACAACAGTTGTAGAAGATGGTACACACAAGGAAGGTTAGGCAAAGTTTTTGTAAAAGAAGCAGATAAGACTTGCAGCTGCAGTAACAGCCGGCTGACTACTGTGATGTTATTTTAATGGAGTGACAAGAGTATTAGCTGTTGGCTGCAAAGTCAAACTACTTACTACAGTAGAGTACTATGCACAAATTCTTAGCAGGCTTGAACGGATAAATCCGAGAAGCTGGGATAAGTGGTTATGAGGGTCTGCCTTATCTAAATATCACATAACTACCCCGAGTCTGTAGCCATTCTGCTTGGAGTTCACTAATAACCCTGCTTCGCGCATGATGCTTGAGCACACCCGTTATACCTTGGACAACACCCACATCTGCTAAATATTGGTCAGGTCTGGCCTGAGTGGTTGCTACACCCCTGGTTATGGTGTAGAAGAGAGTTTGTGAGTGTGTGAGGGGTTTGTACAGTGGAGGTGAGGTGAGGGTTGTATTGAAAATGGAAATCAAGACTGTTAGGTGTAGGGAAGGGACTCTGGGATGCCCTTTGCCTGGAAGGAAGTTAAGGGAGTGTTGGCATGGTGAGCTCGTGTTTGCAGATGACATTGTGCTGGTGGAAGACTTGAAGGTGGAACTGCAGGCCATTTTGGATATGGTACAGGCACATATGTTGAGGCGGAAGATATGGTAAGAAGAACAAGATGATGGCAGTTGGGAAGAGGGAGGCTGGAATGAGTTGGAAAATTGGCGAGGAGATAATGGAAGAGGTGGAAGACATGGGAAGAGGTGGAAGAGTTCAAGTACTTGGGTGTGTGGTTTAAGGGGGGTGTATACCATGTTATTTGTATAACCTTTAAATCTTCTTCTTTTTTTTTTTACTCCCTGCAGGTATTTTTTTATGTCAACCTGTGGCTCATTCTATGTGCTTTCTAATGATATGATCAGTTTTAGCATAGCTACTTTCTAGGTCAAGTGGTGCCATAAGACAGTCAGCTGGGTTACTCACAAAAAAATCATAAGTCACGACATACAAGTGCTAACCACTTTCCTCTTAGACACCAATTACAGAACCCACAGATGTGTTGATAAGTTGACAGATTTAATAGGATAGTTGTAAGTGGGGGGTTTTCAGGTCAAGTTTGGCCATAGGGGAAAAACTAAATGGTGGATATCTATACCATGGGGAGGTTATCTGTCAACTCAATAGATAGAGCAAGGAAAGATATTCAAAATGATACCAAGAAAGTTAGATACACTAAAAAAAATTCACTTATGAATTCTTTTTTACATACAACTTCGATAAGGTAATGTAGATGCCTATGTAACTTCACTATGTCACACCTTGCCTGCAACTAAAACTGATCATATCATTAGAAAGCACATAGAATGAGCCACAGGTTGACATCAAAAATACCTGCAGGGAGTAAAAAGTTATAGTGGTTTTAAGGTTATACAAATAACATGGTATACACCCCCTTCTTAAGAAAAATTATGGGGTAATGTCCAGTTAGGGAAGACGGTGAAGAAGGCAAAAGAGTGGATTGGTTAAGTGACTTGGATGAGAAGAGAGAAAGGAGAGGTAGATGTAGGTAGAGGAAGGATGTTTGGGATCTTCTAGCAAGACCGAGTATGCAGCAGAAGTGTGGCAGATAGGAGGACATAGTGCTTGCAAGAAGTTGGAGGTAGCACAGATGAAAGTGGGTAGGAGATTGTTGTGGGGGTTAGGTAGTACCATGGAAGGAGTGGCAGTGCTGAGTGACTTGGGATGGAGGAATCTGGAGAGAAGAGGGAAGAGATTTAAAAAATTATTTGGTAAGAGATTAGAGGTGATGGAAGAGAGCAGATAGGTGGAGATGGTAGTAGATTAACTAAGAGGACGGAGGAGTAAGGTGATGGAAAGAGCTTTGGAGGAAAGATATAAGCTGGTGATGCTGTTGGGTCAGTGCACGGATGAAAGATGAGAGCGAGAGATGAGGACTGGGAGATGGAGGCAAATGTCACGAGTGCTATGAAGTGGTAAAAGTTGCCAAGGAGTGGTTAGTGGCAGAGGTATGCACAGGACCAGGAAGGTCTGAGGTTGATGTTCAGACTGAGCAGTGAGTTGTTGGTGGACAAGAAGAAATGCAGAATGGTCAGTGATGAGGTGCGCGATAGTGAAGAATGTGGCCCATTTCTTCGTCTGCGAGGAATTTGAGTGGGATTGGTAAGTGCTGGTGGACAAGGCGTATAGAATTCTGGGTGGCTAGATGAATTTGGAAAAGTTGGAATCGACGGAAATGTACAGCTGGAATAAGGTGTGGAGGGACTAAATAATGGTGTGTTGGAGATGGGTTAATGTGTGTTGTATTGGGGAGATGGGTTAATGTGTGTTGTATTGGGGAGATGGGTTAATGTATTGGGGAGATGGGTTAATGTATTGGGGAGATGGGTAAATGTGTGTTGTATTGGGAGATGTATTGGGGAGATGGGTTAATGTATTGGGGAGATGGGTAAATGTGTGTTGTATTGGGAGATGTATTGGGGAGATGGGTTAATGTGTGTTGTATTGGGTTAATGTATTGGGGAGATGGGTTAATGTGTGTTGTATTGGGAGATGTATTGGGGAGATGGGTTAATGTATTGGGGAGATGGGTTAATGTGTGTTGTATTGGGGAGATGGGTTAATGTATTGGGGAGATGGGTTAATGTGTGTTGTATTGGGTTAATGTATTGGGGAGGTGGGTTAATGTGTGTTGTATTGGGGAGATGTATTAGGAGATGTATTGGGGAGATGGGTTAATGTATTGGGGAGATGGGTTAATGTGTTGTATTGGGGAGATGTATTGGGGAGATGGGTTAATGTGTTGTATTGGGGAGATGTATTGGGGAGATGGGTTAATGTATTGGGGAGATGGGTTAATGTGTGTTGTATTGGGAGATGTATTGGGGAGATGGGTTAATGTGTGTTGTGTTGGGGAGATGTATTGGGGAGATGGGTTAATGTGTTGTATTGGGGAGATGGGTTAATGTATTGGGGAGATGGGTTAATGTGTGTTGTATTGGGAGATGTATTGGGGAGATGGGTTAATGTGTGTTGTATTGGGGAGATGGGTTAATGTGTTGTATTGGGGAGATGTATTGGGGAGATGGGTTAATGTGTGTTGTATTGATGTATTGGGGAGATGGGTTAATGTGTTGTATTGGGGAGATGTATTGGGGAGATGGGTTAATGTGTGTTGTATTGGGGAGATGTATTGGGGAGATGGGTTAATGTGTGTTGTATTGGGGAGATGGGTTAATGTGTGTTGTATTGGGGAGATGTATTGGGGAGATGGGTTAATGTGTTGTATTGGGGAGATGTATTGGGGAGATGGGTTAATGTGTGTTGGATTGGGGAGATGGGTTAATGTATTGGGGAGATGGGTTAATGTGTGTTGGATTGGGGAGATGGGTTAATGTGTGTGGTATTGGGGAGTGAAGTTGTGGCAGAGAAGTTATTGTATGCGAGAGGTACGGATAGATTTATGGTCCCCTCCCTGCCCCCTGAACAGAGTTGAACACAATCTAGTTATGTTGGAGTGGTCAAGTGTACTTGATTGTACTTTATGTGATGGCTTTGAAGGGCTCAACATTATATCATCTTGAATATCTGACAAGATACTGTATACAACAGCAAAAAAAAAGACACTTTCTCTTTAAACTGATAGCACTATATAGCAGTGGAAAAATAATTAAATGTTGATTGTATGTGATAAAATGCCCCAGTCCGTATATAGTTGGGTCAGAGATGCCTGACTACCCTCTTATCTTAGGGTCTTCCCTGGTGGTTCCTGATGAGTGTTTTAATCCTCTGGGGGACACCCGAGTTGGCCTCATAATTTATGCTCTCCTGGATTACCCTGATGCATGCCAGACTGGTGAGAGTGGATGGTTTGGTTCGTTTCAGCAACATCTGTGTGCCCTCGGTCACACAGAGATCCATCGGCATTTTCCCTTCCTTGTTGAGGTAATCTAGGTGAGCCCCGTAGCGCAGCAGAGGCTTGATGATGTTGTGTTTTGTCGGGCTCCTCCTCACTCTATCTTCCTCCGTCAAAACCACGGCCAGGTGAAGTGGACGTTGGCCGTTCCAGTCAAACACGTTTATGGAGACTTCCGCACCCCATCGAAGCAAAGCATAGAGCAGGAGGCCCAGATCCACCTCAAGATCCGGGCAGGCGATCCCATTCTTCCATGTGTAGCGCTTCGTTCGACTGGCTTTCTGTAGACGGCTATCATTGAGTGTCATGTGCAGTAGAGTTGTTCCTTCAAGAGAATTGAGGTGATTCTGAACCAGTCTCTTCCCCAGCTCTTCGCATTCTCTAGGCCCAATGTATGTGTCAATCAAAGTAAGAGCCTTATAGAGAGAAGATTGATATGAGGATTGTAGCCAACAGGCAATGAAGTATAGAAGAGCTGAAAGAATGCTCTGTATGCTATCGCCTTCACACCTGTGCACACTCTGCAGCTTCATGAGCACGTCCAACATGCACAATGCCAAGTCCATATAACGGACATGATCACATGTGGGAGGATCTCGCATGCTATAAAACGATGTTCCACGAGACCAGGGAACCAAACGGTGAAGGAAACTCTCCAACGTGGTGTGGATTGAGAGAGGCTCGCGGAAAAATGACCGTTCCATCTCTTCGTTCCACCTGGTGACCATATTTTGAAGGACCCTCTGCACACCCTTGTAAAGAGACATGTCCAAGTAGGAATTACCATTGTTGATGCAGGACTCGACAATCAGGTAATGCCCGTGACCGAGACAGCGTTCCATGATCAGCAATGTCTGATAGATGTTTCTCGTGATGTCTTGACTGGTAGCCTGCACTTCCTCAACAGAATTCATTTCCGATTCATTGCCGTAACTGTCCACCTTAGGAAGGTGAACTTGGAGGTTGTGTTCTGCTCTCAATGTCACCCCATTGATCCAGCAGTTCTCGATAATGTCTCGTGGGTATTCAGGCTTACTGCTCCTCTTAACGTGATTATTGCTCTTGGGGAGCTGCACCGCCGAGCTCCGATGGAGCATCTCATGAAGCCCTACTCCGAGAAGCATGTTCATGTCCGACTCGACTTGTGGAGGGCTATCGATGTTGTCGATCAGCATGCATGCGACCTCAAAGTGACCCCTAGCCGCTGCCAGAAACAGTGGACATGGGACATAGTCCTTGTCCAAGGAAGAGGAAGCATCTTTGTAAAGCGGGGAAAGGCCGTAATCTAGAAGTACCTTGATTGCAAAGTGGTGCCCATGAAGTGCAGCCAAATGCATAACAGTATAGCCTTCCATGCTGGTTGCTGCAGTATCCACATGTTTCTGAAGAAGGTACTCAATAGCCCTCAAGTGCCCTCCCTGTACGGCCACCATCAGAGGTGTGTAGTGGAAAATATCGAAGCTATTCAGGTCTGCATGCTTGCTTATCAAGTACTCCATGACAGGCAAATGCCCATTAGAAGTCGCTGCATGGAGGGGGGAAGACATCATGCAGTTGGGAAGATTCACACAAGCTTTAGCCGATACCAAGGTCTTGGCAACTTCTAAATGGCCATTCAAGCACGCCCAGTAGAGCGGCAAATCATGGCGGCGATCTTTCTCATGAAGTGGGTCCTTCTTGTAGTTTTCTAGTCCCGGGTTGACTTGAACATACTTTCCGTATTGCTTCAGCAGAAACTTCAAAGTGTCCGCTTTCCCCCCACAAGAAGCGTAAGTGAGCGGCGAGCGCCTTCGCGAGACCACGGTAGGAGATGGGGAGAAAGTACTGATTCCAATCTTCTTTTGATGTAATGTTTTTGACAAGAAAGATTTCAGCTGCTTTGTCTTACCCTTCTGCGCGAGGTCACATATAGTTATGTACTCTTCGTCAGTGAAAAGGTAGTCTTCCATTTATGAAGTCTTGATTCTTTTTGTACTGGACAACGGTAGCTAGAACATCCAAAACTTTCATTTTTTTTCACAGGAAACCAACTGTTACCCTTTACCAGGACTCGCTAGACGACCCCTTACTCATTTTGCCCTCGACTGAACTATAAGAACATTATCCTATCCATGTCAGAAGAGTGGCTAAGAGCTTCTGGAAGGAAGAACGAATAGGGTCTTTATAGAGAATGGTTATCGCAAGCCTTTCCTTACATCTAAACGCAGAAAGGAAGATAAATACACCTGGTACAGGAAATTATAGGTCTGTAAAAAGGATCCTATCCTTATGTAGCAGGGATGAGTGAAGACATCAGGAGGGTCTGCAGGAAGTTCAACATCAAAGTCGTTTTCAGATTGGGAAGAACTCTTGGGGACACAACTGAGCAGAGGGAAGGATGAATTACCAGCTAGTAGGCACTCGTGCAGTGTATGCCACATCCCTCACAGCTTTGGGAAGTACTACATAGAGACCAGAATGAAAGAGCTTCAATATGCCTATAAAAAGTGTGCTAAAGAGAAATCTGCAATTGCTGAACATGCATGGGATAATGGACATCCTATTTCATGGGAAGAAGCCACCATCTTAGACCAGGCCAGAAGACTGAAGGAACTGCTAGTGAAGGAGGCATTGCATATCAGCCTAGCACCAAAGTGTGAGCAGTTCAATTGAGATTGTGGAATGGACTTCCCTGGCTGCTGTGGGTGGCCACTTTCAAGAGCCTGAACTTGAAGCCACGCCCACCATATTTTTTTTGTATTCGGTTCTCATTCTTTGTTGATATTTTAATATCAAGCACGTCTTTTCATTTTTATTATTATTCTCAAGGAACTCTAGCCTAGCCCGTCAACATAACAAAATTACAATGAAATTCCTGATGAAGAGAAGATGAGAGGATCTAGTCGAAACGTCGCGAGTAGTAGATTTTTTAAATTGAGGTCATTGCAAACAGTAATACTTCCAAGACAAATAATAAATACTTCCAAGACAAATAGTAATACTTCCCCAAGACAAATAGTAAATACTTCCAAGACAAATAGTAATACTTCCCCAAGACATACTTCCCCAAGACAAATAGTAAATACTTCCAAGACAAATAGTAATACTTCCAAGACAAATAATAAATACTTCCAAGACAAATTATGTGATTAATGGTTGTAAATTTGGGATATAATATGACTAATACAATGATGGCAACAATGACCACAATATGAACATAAGCTGGAGCAATGCTGTCAATAAGTGATGTTTAGCACGAGTTCCAGTGGAACAGAGCAATTGTTCGTCATATCCTGCCAGCCGACAAAAGTTCGAACCACAGCTTTCATATGCTCTGACAGAGAGCTCAAAATTCTGCCTGTCCACAATCTGGTACACATTTATTGCCAATACCTCCCCTTCAAGATGGACCCGTGGTGAGCCCTCATCTTTGCACAACTGTGAGGATCTTTCTTCTGTTAATCTTATCGTTCGGTTTGAAGGGCCAATTAAGCACAAATTGCCTCTCGTCCCAAAGATGGAGTCGTCTCCCCTCTGGGTAATCTTTCCGCAAGCTTTGACAATGTCATTCTTAGAGATTTTGTCATCATAGGTCTGGGAGCGCTCTGGAGTGTCTTCAACCAGGTTGGAGATGTTGACAAGTTCCAGATATCTGAAGTGGTCTTGTGGCAGTACATAGCAGCCAATATACAGAATGCCTAGTAATAAAAACAACAGCTTAGAAACAGAATGCAAGAATACAATCTATTAGTTTGCAGCTCAAATTCTGTGGGTACAACCCAGTAGCTTACACAGCTAAAATTAATGACTTAAGTCAAATGGCATATCCTCCCACTAATTGAAAGTACAGGGATATGCAATTAGTAACCATGGTGTCTTGAGTAATAGTAATAGACTTGCATTTGACACAGTTATGGCCTCGCAGAATTTGCAAGTCTTCCCACTAATGAAACAATACTCTAGTAACTGTGGCTACCTGAATAATAACTAAATAATAAATGCTATTTAATTAAGGAGCTGTTCTTACCAGAGAGACAGGTGTCTTCAGGGCAGAGGCCATTGCCCTTGCATCTCTCCCTTGAGTAATTGTAAGAAGTGTTTCCTGCAGTTTAATTACCACTATTAACCCACAAGTCATGAATCGGAGACCACATGATTTAATTTTAGGAACTGAATGAGCATGGGTGACATGAGGCTTTACAAGTAACTGTTAGAGGAAAGAGATCCACTGGGAGGGATAGAATTCAATTCTAATTTACACGACTCAATTTTTCTATAAATAATGCCCACTCAATGCAGATAACATATAGCTACATACTGTAAGTGGTGGTTGTTATGTAGGAGGTTATTTATAGCAACAGTCAGGGGGAAGAAATGGGTGCTTAATACTGAACAGCCGCAATGTCCATGAGCAGACATTGTTTTAGGTGGAGGTCGCTAAGCCTACGTATTAGAAGCTAGATAGTATTAGAAGCTAGATAGAAGGGATGGTAGAGATGGGTGAACTGTTGCAGACCATCTCGAGAGTGTCAGATATGGACATCACATCTACAAGTCTGTCTGGTCCCCAGAAACAGAAAAAAAGATTTGACTCGCGAGCAGGAAGAGGCATTGGCTGTGGCCAACACAGAGCAAGTGAAGAACCAATAGCCATGTAACAAAAAGAAGGTAGAACACCAACTTAACAACCAGTGCTAAAGCTTAACAACCAGTGCTAATGCTTAACAACCAGTGATAATCCTTAACAACCAGCGCTAATTCTCAAACAACCAGTGCTAATCCTAACAACCAGTGCTAATACTAGTGCTAATGCTGAACATCCAGTGCTAATTCTCAAAAACCAGCGCTAATTCTCAAACAACCAGTGCTAATCCGTGATAATACTAGTGCTAATGCAGTGCTAATGGCACCTGAGTATAAAACAGGTTACAACAAAATCTAACATCCAAACCATTGCCTAGATTGAGATGGAGGAACAGAGACAGACATGGCTTTGCAGTCCATGCACAAGTGGCTTTGCAGTCCATGCACAAGTAACATTGCAGTCCATGCACAAGTAACATTGCAGTCCATGCACATGTAACATTGCAGTCCATGCACAAGTAACATTGCAGTCCATGCACATGTAACATTGCAGTCCATGCACATGTAACATTGCAGTCCATGCACATGTAACATTGCAGTCCATGCACATGTAACATTGCAGTCCATGCACAAGTAACATTGCAGTCCATGCACAAGTAACATTGCAGTCCATGCACATGTAACATTGCAGTCCATGCACATGTAACATTGCAGTCCATGCACAAGTAACATTGCAGTCCATGCACATGTAACATTGCAGTCCATGCACATGTAACATTGCAGTCCATGCACAAGTAACATTGCAGTCCATGCACATGTAACATTGCAGTCCATGCACAAGTAACATTGCAGTCCATGCACATGTAACATTGCAGTCCATGCACAAGTAACATTGCAGTCCATGCACATGTAACATTGCAGTCCATGCACAAGTAACATTGCAGTCCATGTACAAGTAACATTGCAGTCCATGCACATGTAACATTGCAGTCCATGCACATGTAACATTGCAGTGCACATGTAACATTGCAGTCCATGCACATGTAACATTGCAGTCCATGCACATGTAACATTGCAGTCCATGCACATGTAACATTGCAGTCCATGCACATGTAACATTGCAGTCCATGCACATGTAACATTGCAGTGCACATGTAACATTGCAGTCCATGCACATGTAACATTGCAGTCCATGCACATGTAACATTGCAGTCCATGCACAAGTAACATTGCAGTCCATGCACAAGTAACATTGCAGTCCATGCACATGTAACATTGCAGTCCATGCACATGTAACATTGCAGTCCATGCACAAGTAACATTGCAGTCCATGCACATGTAACATTGCATTCCATGCACAAGTAACATTGCAGTCCATGTACAAGTAACATTGCAGTCCATGCACATGTAACATTGCAGTCCATGCACAAGTAACATTGCAGTCCATGCACATGTAACATTGCAGTCCATGCACATGTAACATTGCAGTCCATGCACATGTAACATTGCAGCCCATGCACATGTAACATTGCAGTCCATGCACAAGTAACATTGCAGTCCATGCACATGTAACATTGCAGTCCATGCACATGTAACATTGCAGTCCATGCACATGTAACATTGCAGTCCATGTACAAGTAACATTGCAGTCCATGCACAAGTAACATTGCATTCCATGCACATGTAACATTGCAGTCCATGTACAAGTAACATTGCAGTCCATGCACAAGTAACATTGCAGTCCATGCACAAAACATTGCAGTCCATGCACATGTAACATTGCAGTCCATGCACAAGTAACATTGCAGTCCATGCACAAGTAACATTGCAGTCCATGCACATGTAACATTGCAGTCCATGCACATGTAACATTGCAGTCCATGCACATGTAACATTGCAGTCCATGCACATGTAGCACATGCAAGTTTACTACTTACCGCAAGGGAGGTTGACGTAGCACGGCTCTCTCTCCAAGCGGCCTCCTAGGCAGTCCGTGTCCGACAGTCGTGTCTCGGAGCCGATCACTAGGCACTTGCGAGTTCTCTGCCGTTGCTCACCTTCAACACACGGCAAGCTGCAGCCGCTCCACTTACTCCACCCACTCCACTCCGAAGCTAAAAAAAAAAGGAAGGAGAAATATTGGAAAAAAATCCTGCAACGACTACATATGATATGCTGCTTAATTGGGGGGAAAGTATACCGGCATATAAATATGTATCTACATGTACATATTATTAACAACAAGATTGACTGTTAGTAACAGGTGCACAAAACAGCTCAGACAAGGTGAACATTATTCACCTGTACACACTAGCCCTAGCATTCTATTTTAGCATTTAGAAGATGAGGAGTTTGTGGCGAGCATGGTAAAGTCATTACCAAAAAATGGTCCCCCCGTGGCTTCAAAACACCGTAACCATGGTCATGGTCAAGGTGTGCAAAGACTATGGCAGAGCTGCCAGTTCACTGCCGTAGCAAGACATGCTGGAAGAGTTGTGCCATCAAGTGCAAGAGGTTTGGCAGCAGCAAGAGACAGAGAGGGAGAATTAATGAGTGCAATGTTTGTTTGAACAATTGAGAATTAACCCCTAGCTATACTGCCCTGGCCTTAACCCCTGGTTCTACTGCCCTGGCCTTAACCCCTGGCTCTACTGCCCTGGCCTTAACCCCTGGCACTTTTGTATTTCTACTTCATGATGACCTTTACCCAATCAACTTGCATGATGACAATCTTTACCCAAAACATTACGCTTTTCGATGACCTTTACTAATTCATCTACCTTTACCAATTCATCTCCCTTTACCAATTCATCTTCCTTCACTAATTCATCTCCCTTCACCAATTCATCTCCCTTCACCAATTCATCTCCCTTCACCAATTCATCTCCCTTCACCAATTCATCTCCCTTCACCAATTCATCTTCCTTTACCAATTCATCTCCCTTCACCAATTCATCTCCCTTTACCAACTCATCTCCCTTCCCTTCACCAATTCATCTCCCTTTACCCAATACACTTCTATGCTTGATGATCTTTACCAAATATGAACCAAAGAAGAAGAGCCATATATAGCTAGGGTAAGATGCACAAAGGAAGGAAGAAATCAAGTAGTTGGAACATGGATGGCTTGAGGAAGGTAGGAATAAAGCCTGATGCCGATGGTGGCTGGATCCTCACCCAGTGAACACAATTAGCATGATTCTGGAATATTTTCAGTGTTGTATGTGTGCATGCATGTATGTGTGTGTGTATGTGTGCATGTATGTGTATGTGTGGTCTGGTGGGGGAAAAACTGTGTTGTTGAACTGTGATGGCAAATAGGACTCACAGGGACCTTGCTTCACTAAATGATCCTATGCAGCTCTATCTGGGTGCATACACATACACACGTGCATATTATGATACGTTGCTTGGGCAACCAATCTCCCGGAGAAGAACTCTGATTTGTAAGGAGATACTTTGTGTGATGACGCTGTGAAACTTTTGGAGCCACTTAGCCAACATCCTGTGTGGTAATAGCTCATCACGGCTTCACTATGAAGCAGTCGAGACAGACAAGAGAGGACCCTGGGCCATGACCAAGCAAGGAAAATTCCAGACAGAGAGGAAGATCTTTTGCTTTGATCGCCAAATGTTTCAACCGAAATACTTCACTCATCTGATGAAGATTGAAGTATTTCAGTTGAAACATTGACAAAAAAACTGACCGAGCGGAAAAACTGCAAATCACTTGATGTCGTCAGGTGAAGATCATCGTACAGGATGAGGGTTACGATCACCTCTAAAAGAGTAGACTTCATGCCTGGCGGTGAGTGGTGTCCTTCAACCCTTTGCACCAAACTCCTCCTCCCCCCTGTGACACAAAGATGTTAGCTTCTAAGGTGGTAAATGAGTCAAACGCTAACATTCTCTCGGTGATCCCTAATCAGTATCACCTGTTTTCCAGGACTATACATATAATAAAATGAATACTTGAAGTTGGATGTCTTATTGTGTGAGCCACAACACATTCTCCCAACCTAGAGCAGTTGCTTTAAGAATTATCATATACACCAGCCACCAACCAGAAGCGTATCATTAGGGGGTTATATGCTCGCAGAGGAGTAACTAACAGAATAATTCGCAGAAGAAGTGTTCATGGACTGTATAGCGTTGCTGGTGCTCCAATTTGCTGATTGTATTCTAGCTCAGACCAAGGGTAGTAAACATGTTATGTAAGTAACCATGGCAACATTTGCTTACCCACTCTGCAGGCCTGTAAGTTGCACTCGCCAATTTCGAGTATCTCTCCCTCACATTGTTGACCAATCCTGACGCACTCATGGATACGTGATCTCTCTCCCTTTCCACAGGTCCGACTGCAACCAGACCATTCTGACCATGGGCCCCACATTCTTTCCTCTATGGAGGTGGTGGGGGGGAGAGAGACATGGGGAGGAAGAAATGAATGAGAGAGAGAATAGGTGGGATTGCAAGAAGGAGGTGTGTAGTAGAACAGGTAGCAAGAGAGCAGAGATGTATCAACAAGAGGTCTCGCACATTAGCAGTATCTACATACCAATAGGACAATCAACGTTATTGCAATCCCTCTGTCCCGTGCTACTGCCCGAACAATCCCCCTCTCCCAGACACACCCGGGTCCGCACTTGATTGCCCCTCCCACAGGAAGTGGAACACTCATTCCACGAGCTCCAGCGACTCCATGAACTGGTCACTGCACGGACAAAACCATTGAAGTGAAAGCAATAAACACACGCCAATTAGCTCCACAATGCAGTTCCAATATATATACATTTTCTAAATATCCCATCACCAGATCAGCCAATACCTCTAATGGGAAGTCCCTGCACTGCACCCGCAGGAAAACAGTGTGACATTCTCATTGCTCTAACTGCCACATTTCCTGTTGCAAGCACTTACCCTCTGAACAGTAGACATTTTTGAGGCGAAGGATATCTGTCGTTGAAAGTTGCACCCTCTGTCCCAAACGGCTCAGTGCCACGCTCTCGTCCACGGGTGAGATAGTGGGCTTGGTATTGGCGGTGAAGGCGAAGGCGTCGTAGTGCATGATGGAATCAAAGTCGTACGACATTCTCTGCATGAGTGCTACACCATCTTCAACCACTTGGAAGTTGTTGAGGAAACCTGAGGGGTAGGCATTCAATGATATGCCATTAGAAGCTTGTTCTTGAAGCACACACATCAGTTCACCAATATAATTATAATCATGATGTCCATTTCAATGGCTGGATGTATAGACATGCCCAACTTGAGTCTGGCACGCAGACTTTTGTTGTGTGACCAAGACAGAATGAGGGAGGTGAGAGCTGCAACTTTTAAGAGGGACCATGTGCCAGTTACCACTTCATATGTGCCACTAGCCCTACTCCTCCCTCTACTCCAGCCTTAGCCCTAAACCTATCCCTAGTGGCAGCCCTACCTCTAGCCTTCCTAGCCCTAAACCTATCCCTAGTGATAGCCCTGCCTATATTCTCTAGTGGCAGCCCTACCTCTAGCCTTCCTAGCCCTAAACCTAGTGGTAGCCATAGCTCTGGCCTCTCTAGCCCTAAGCCTATCCTTAGTGATAGCCCTACCTCTAGCCTCC
Source organism: Cladorhizidae sp. MBARI D1340-BT2 (assembly GCA_028752905.1). Taxonomy (NCBI): domain Eukaryota; kingdom Metazoa; phylum Porifera; class Demospongiae; order Poecilosclerida; family Cladorhizidae; species Cladorhizidae sp. MBARI D1340-BT2. The sequence continues at coordinate 51,322,889 of JAQNBH010000016.1, read as the reverse complement.
CTAGCCCTAGCCCAAAGTTGACAGTGCTCATTTCATGAAGGGGGGACAGTTGCATTTTTTTAACTTCTTCTTTTTTTAACTTGTGGTTACAACTTTAGAGCTCTGTAGATTCTGCAAACTTCATGGTATGGACTTGATATATAGCTCAAAAGATAGGTCTCTCTGTGTGCTCTCTTTTGATACTAAAATATGTTTCATAGGATAACTATAGGCAAGTTACTAGACCCTAAAGTGGAGGGACCTCAAAAACCTGCATCTCAAAGTCCCCATCCAGAATAACTCCCGATTGCTAAATGCAAAAAATTTATTACGTGGCAAGCACGTGGTTGGAAAATTGTGGGCGTTGATTTTCAACGCCCACAATTTGCAACCCTCACGCTTGACCACGTAATAAATTTTTAACGCTTAATGAAAAAGGTGATTGAATGCTCTAGGGCTTCCTCTAGCGTACCAATTTCATTTTTTTTTGCACTTAGCAATCTGGAGTTATTCTGGATGGGGACTTTGAGATGCAGGTTTTTTAGGTCCCTCCACTTTAGGATCTAGTACCTTGCCTATAGTTATCCTATGAAACATATTTTAGTATCAAAAGAGAGCACACAGAGAGACCTATCTTTTGAGCTATATATCAAGTCCATACCGTGAAGTTTGTAGAATCTACAGAGCTGTAAAGTTGTAACCACAAGTAAAGTAAAAAAATACAACTGTCTCCCCTGAAGTTGATGAGCCCTTAAAACACCATAACAATTCTCTTGAAAACAATTAACCCCAAACTGAATTAACCCTCAGGTGTATGGCTTGTATAGACTATACCTAATCTAATGCTCAGCTATTTCAATAACCTTCTCAATAATCAACTTGAAGTTGTATTCTCTCAACATTTCAAGGCTAGTGCATCCAGTCGAAACATTGAGAGAATGCAATTTCAAGTTGATTATTGAGAAGGTTATTTTAGCTATGTCAACTGAGAGTTCATTAAGAGTTTAATTAATGCTCAGCTAGTTGCAGGGGTGGACATTCGACGGCAACGGAGCCAGTGGCTCATGATTTTTGTGGCTCTTTGGGAAAAAATTGAAATTTTGAAAATTTTGAAACAACTTTATAAGTTCTAATTAAAGCACAGCTGAGATACGCAGTTCAAAGTTCATTTCCCAACACCGTGGTAAACGATAGAGTGCAGCTATGCACGGACTAGCAGACTAGTGCACAGAACTCTGACAGCGCTATAGGCTCCCGGCCAATGGCGTTGACTAAACTGTACACTTTGTTGATCTACTTAGATTTAACAGTGAATGTCTCTTGAGAAAACTGTCAGCGATAGTCTTGCTGCCTGCTATGCTAGTGATAAAAACATGGCAGTTAGTGAGTATCAAAAATGTAAGCACGATCGGAATGTGGATGGTATCTCTACCATTGTTGCAGTGTTAATCTACTTTAATGAATGAAGGAAGGAGAGGTTCTTGAATTACTGGGTCATGTTGCTCAGCTAACGATGTATAGGCTAGATCATAATTAACCCCCAACTAGCCAAATGTAGAGCCTATATCTTAATCAACCCTCAGCATATTTTAATTAACCCTCAGCTAGCTGAATGTAGAGCCTCTATCTTAATCAACCCTGGGCATATTTTAATTAACCCTCATCTAGCTAAATAGCTAAATGTAGTCTTTATCATAATTAACTCTCAGCATATTTTAATTAACCCTCAACTAGCTGAATGTAGAGTCTTTATCATAATTAACCCTTGGTGTGTTATGGTCATTTATTTTTAAATTAATTCCCAACACTGCCAGCTGCACCCTCGACCTCAACTGCACCATCAGCTATGCATGCAGCCGTCTTGATACCTGGAAATATCAATCCAATTAGAAAATTTGGTCAAAGGAGTCGCTATCCCTTCAACCTCAACAAGAATCTGTTGACCATCTTCCCACGGCCTCAGCCTGTCTTAAAGCTCCACCATGACACCAGGAGGGTTGCAGGCTGTGGCTGAGCGTGCTGTTACCATTACCCTGTTCTGCACGTGCACTAAGAGGCAGGCTAAAGTAATCGACATGTTTGTAGGTTGACTGCACATGCATGTGTGTAGTACGTCTGTCCAGAGAAAGGATTAGGGAAATTTCTAATGTTTTCCTTCTATTGTAACTTATGTCCACCATCGCGAAAACACTCGAGAAGCTTGTACGACAACTCAGCACAGCTAAACAGTCATTCAGCCCCAATCCAGATATTTTAAATCCAGTCCGCTCTAATTATGGGACAAGTTTTGCACAGCTACTTCGAAATTTCTAAAAATGTTTATCATCCTTTACTTAGCCTTTCAAGTCTTCTCTGCCTAGAGCAACTAGTCTAAGCAATGCTGCTAAAAGGAGATGAGGTACGTGTTCTCCCCCAGATGCTCAACTACTGCACCATGGATTTAAATATTTATCTAACATCCTTTTTGTCACTTGTACGTCATTTTAAGGGGGTGTGTGGAAAGGATAGAGGGGGAGTGGCCTAATAATAACTTTGAGAGAGCACACCAATATATACACACCAATATATATATAATATATTTATATATATTTATATATATTATATATTTTCTTGCATGCTCTTAATCTGTACACAAGAACACGTGTTTAAAATGGTGGCTGGTTATGAACCTCGAAATGGAAACATGCATGTAGATGGGCGGTACTCTTTATAAGAGTGAGGCCTCAGGGAGTGCTTGCTTGCTTGCTTGCTGTTGGAATTATCAGAGTAGCAAATAGCAAAAGCAAGACTGTGAAGAATCAGACATGAACTTCATACGTTAAAGAGACGTTAACTCTTTCCTCTGTATAAAAACCATGGAGCCAGTCATCTTTTCTCTGTATAAAAACTATGGAGCCTCTATAGAGCCAGTCATCTTTCCTTTGTATAAAAATTATGGAGCCAGTCATCTTTCCTATGGAGCCAGTCATATTTCCTCTGTATAAAAACTATGGAGCCAGTCATCTCTCCTCTGGAGCCAGTCATATTTCCTCTGTATAAAAACTATGGAGCCAGTCACCTTTCCTCTGTATAAAAACTATGGAGCCAGTCACCTTTCCTCTGTATAAAAACTATGGAGCCAGTCATCTTTCCTCTGTATAAAAACTATGGAGCCAGTCATCTTTCCTATGGAGCCAGTCATCTTTCCTCTGTATAAAAACTATGGAGCCAGTCACCTTTCCTCTGTATAAAAACTATGGAGCCAGTCATCTTTCCTCTGTATAAAAACTATGGAGCCAGCAAAAACTATGGAGCCAGTCATCTTTCCTCTGTATAAAAACTATGGAGCCAGTCATCTTTCCTCTGTATAAAAACTATGGAGCCAGTCATCTTTCCTCTGTATAAAAATTATGGAGCCAGTCATCTTTCCTATAGAGCCAGTCATCTTTACTCTGTACAAAAATTATGGAGCCAGTCATCTTTCCTCTGGAGCCAGTCATCTTTCTTCTGTATAAAACGATGGAGCCAGTCATCTTTCCTATGGAGCCAGTCATCTTTCCTCTGTATAAAAACTATGGAGCCAGTCATCTTTCCTATGGAGCCAGTCATCTTTCCTCTGTATAAAAACTATGGAGGCAGTCATCTTTCCTCTGTATAAAAACTATGGATCCAGTCATCTTTCCTCTGTATAAAAACTATGGAGCCAGTCATATTTCCTCTGTATAAAAACTATGGAGCCAGTCATCTTTCCTCTGTATAAAAACTATGGAGCCAGTCATCTTTCCTCTGTATAAAAACTATGGAGCCTCTATAGAGCCAGTCATCTTTCTTCTGTATAAAAATTATGGAGCCAGTCATGGAGCCAGTCATCTTTCCTCTGTATAAAAACTATGGAGCCTCTATAGAGCCAGTCATCTTTCCTCTGTATAAAAAATTATGGAGCCAGTCATCTTTCCTATAGAGCCAGTCATCTTTACTCTGTATAAAAATTATGGAGCCAGTCATCTTTCCTATGGAGCCAGTCATCTTTCCTCTGTATAAAAACTATGGAGCCAGTCATCTTTCCTCTGTATAAAAACTATGGAGCCTCTATAGAGCCAGTCATCTTTCCTCTGTATAAAAATGATGGAGCCAGTCATCTTTCCTATGGAGCCAGTCATCTTTCCTCTGTATAAAAACTATGGAGCCAGTCATCTTTCCTATGGAGCCAGTCATCTGTGGTGCCATCAGGTGGCAGTAAATGGAGGATTATTTCAGAGCTGAAGAACCTTCCCAAGTTCAACATAATTATGGTGCATTCATAATTTGTAGACAGCAATCTTGTGAATAGCCTTTTAGTGGTGTATGTAGACATGCTTGTATTGGGTTGGAAGTGAGCCAGGAAATGCTCTTAGCAGAGGAATAGAGCTAGGGTGTGTTTGTATCCGGTGCAACACTTGCTACTGTCTGAGTGAAGTTTCACTTCAGAAAATACTTTTTTTTTGTTGCACTGTAGCAATGTCGGAATAAACTTCAGCACTTTGGACAGAGGGTTTGGGTGCTTGAATAGGAAAACTTGGATCTTCTCAGCTGGACTCTGAATTCTACAGGAGGGGTCTTCTTTCAAGCAGGGGGACCAGAGTCCACACATGACAGCAATGAAACTCCAGCATCTTCACTCTGACAGCAGTTCTCAATCCTCTAGTGAAGGAGCAGCCAGTTCTCTTTCTCATTTATTTATTATAATTATTATTATTATTATTATTAGTAGTAGTAGTAGTAGTAGTAGTAGTAGTAGTAGTAGTAGTAGTAGTAGTAGTAGAAGTAATAGTAGTACTAGCAGCATCAGTAGTATTATAATAATAATAATAATAATAATAATAATAATAATAATAATAATAATAATAATAATAATAATAATAATAATAATAATAATAATAATAATAATAAATATAATAATAAATATAATAATAATAATAATAATAATAATAATAATAATAATAATAATAATAATAATAATAATAATAATAATAATAATAATAATAATAATAATAATAATAATAATAATAATAATAATAATAATAATAATAATAATAATAATAATAATAATAATAATAATAATAATAATAATAATAATAATAATAATAATAATAATAATAATAATAATAATAATAATAATAATAATAATAATAATAATAATAATAATAATAATAATAATACCGGTAATAATAAATATAACAACAGTAATAACAACAATAATAATAAAAAGTAATCACTAGTGTTACATAAAGTGGCACGAGGGGAGAGGACGGAGGAGAAATTGACCAGTGATATCCTTTACCATGTCTGATAACCTACATACGACTTGCCTTACCTGCTCTGATGTTTTGTGTATTGATGCTGACGTATTCATCTCTGTCGGGTCGACTTTGCTCGTGCCACCTCCCGAGAGCATGCATGAGTTCATGCATGACCACACCCTTGCTATCACATGAGTTTCCAATAGAGATATTCTGCTGGCCACCTTGCCGGCCTACAGAGGAATAGCACCTAGAAAACAAAACGACATTTCAAAGCATAGCTGGTCAGCCGATCAAGCTAAGGCTCATGCTCCAGGGCAAAGGTTTGAGTTCAGTTTGAGCTAGGGCTAGAGCAAGGGCAAGAGTTTGAGTTAGGTTACTAAATTAGGATTTGAGCATTGAGCTAGGCCTAGGGCTTGAGCATTGAGCTAGGGCAAGGGCGAGGGCTTGAACATTAGCTAGAGCTTGAGCATTGAGCGAGGGCTTGAGCATTAGCTAGGGCGAGGGCTTGAGCATTAGTTAGGGCAAGCGCTTGAGCATTAGCTAGGGCAAGGGCTTGAGCATTAGCTAGGACAAGGGCTTGAGCATTAGCTAGGGCAAGGGCTTGAGCATTAGCTAGGGCAAGGGCTTGAGCATTAGCTAGGACAAGGGCTTGAGCATTAGCTAGAGCTGGGCTTGAGCATTGAGCTAGGGCTTGAGCATTGAGCTAGGGCTTGAGCATTGAGCTAGGGCTTGAGCATTGAGCTAGGGCAAGGGCTTGAGCTAGGGCAAGGGCTTGAGCTAGGGCAAGGGCTTGAGCATTAAGGCTTGAGCATTGAGCTAGGGCAAGGGTTTGAGCATTAAGGCTTGAGCATTGAGCTAGGGCAAGGGTTTGAGCATGGGTTAGGACTAAGTTGCTAGAAATATCTGAACTAAGGTTTAAGCCAAGATTTCAGCAGGGTTATGAAGCTACTAAGGTTCTAGAAAGGGAAAGTATTTGAGTTAGGGCTTGTCTGAGCCAGGAAGGTAGGAAACTAATGTTGGGTCTACAGTGGGAGCAGAATTACCTAGGCAAGGTCTAAATAAAAAATAGAGGCCACATAGACTGATTGATGTACACAATCATTGACCTTTTAAATTAATGTTTTCAACAGCTAACCCCTTTACCAGTGCCATTTTGTTGGCGCATGTTTAAATTTGTCCACTTCAAACACACTTATAATTAGCTCATTATTCTGGATGAAGGCTAGAGCATCTAGTCGAAACTTCAAGAGAATACACATTAGCACATGACAACCAAGAATATCAAGCGAATATCAAGCCAATATCCAGTGCATTCATTAACACCATTTCTGTTTGATTACTTGTTTAGCAGTTCAATATCTCTTCTTACCCAGATCCCTGGATGAAATGGACAAAGTCCAAATCCAGTCTCCCTTTATGTCTGAAAGTGACACAGAAATTGGTGTCCAGTGTAATCTGTCGCATGGCTGTGGTGATGGCCACTTTGGCACTGTCATCTGTGCAGGAGATTGAAATAAGAGTGATTTCAGGAACTAACAAGGCATGTCTAGTGAGTGCAGTCACAGAGCTTTCTTCTCAAGATAAACCAGTTGTCTTAGTGCACATATTCGAACATGCATATGCATATATATATGTATTGTCCCTGATGATTGCATTCGCATGAAGGACTAGCCATCCCAGTACTTTTCTATTACTACTATATGTATATATATATTTATATAGTCTACACGATCATAAGTGATGTGATGGTATTCTAGTTCAGCTACCTTGAAGTAAGGACCAGTGGCATGCTTATCTCACAACAAATATCGATATCCACAGGTCAAAGTTTTTTCTCATCTAATCACAGCCCTTATAGAGTACCCTATCCCTAGTATAGCTCTAGCCCTAGCCCTAATATAGCTCTAGCCCTAGCCCTAATATACTCTTGCCCTAGTGTACCCTAGCCCTAATCCTAGTATAGCTCTAGCCCTAGCCCTAATATAGACTCTAGCCCTAGCCCTAATCCTAGTAGCTCTAGCCCTAGTGTACCCTAGCCCTAATCCTAGTAGCTCTAGCCCTAGCCCTAATATAGCTCTAGCCCTAGTGTACCTCTAGCCCTAATCCTAGTATAGCTCTAGCCCTAGCCCTAAATATAGCTCTAGCCCTAGTGATAGCTCTAGCCCTAGCCCTAAATATAGCTCTAGCCCTAGTGTACCCTGACCCTAATCCTAGTATAGCTCTAGCCCTAGCCCTAAATATAGCTCTAGCCCTAGTGTACCCTGACCCTAATCCTAGTATAGCTCTAGCCCTAGCCCTAATATAGCTCTAGCCTTAAGCTCTAGTGACTCTAGTAGCTCTAGCCCTAGTCCTAGTATAGTTCTAGCCTTAGTATAGCTCTCTCTAGTGACCCTAGCCCTAGTCCTAGTATAGCTACCCTAGCCCTAGTCTAGTTCTAGCCTTAGTATAGCTCTCTCTAGTGACCCTAGCCCTAGTCCTAGTCTAGTTCTAGCCTTAGTATAGCTCTCTCTAGTGACCCTAGCCCTAGTCCTAGTATAGTTCTAGCCTTAGTATAGCTCTCTCTAGTGACCCTAGCCCTAGTCCTAGTATAGTTCTAGCCTTTAGTATAGCTCTCTCTAGTGACCCTAGCCCTAGCCCTAATATAGTTCTAGCTCTAGTATAGTTCTAGTCTTAGTATAGCTCTCTCTAGTGACCCTAGTAGCTCTAGCCCTAGTCCTAGTATAGTTCTAGTCCTAGTATAGTTCTAGCCCTAGTATAGTTCTAGCCTTAGTATAGCTCTCTCTAGTAGCTCTAGCCCTAGTCCTAGTATAGTTCTAGCCCTAGTATAGTTCTAGCCCTAGTATAGCTCTAGCCCTAGTATAGCTCTAGCCCTAGTATAGCTCTAGCCCTAGTATAGCTCTAGCCCTAGTATAGCTCTAGCCCTAGTATAGCTCTAGCCCTAGTATAGCTCTAGCCCTAGTATAGCTCTAGCCCTAGTATAGTTCTAGCTCTAGCCCTAGTATAGCTCTAGCCCTAGTATAGCTCTAGCCCTAGTATAGCTCTAGCCCTAGTATAGCTCTAGCCCTAGCCCTAGTATAGCTCTAGCCCTAGTTCTATTATAGCTCTAGCCCTAGTATATCTCTAGCTCTAGCCCTTGGCCTGGTATAGTTCTAGCCCTTGTATATCTAACACTAGCCCTAATGGGTATTAGATGGAAAGAACTTTGAACTTTGGACGTCCATAGTGGTGGATCCCAGAATTGTCAATGGCGTCACTGGGCTAAACGGCTAAACGGCTAAACATGGCATTCCTACTTGGCCTCTCCCACACATCACTGGATTCATTTAAGCTTTTTGGATGTTGTGGTCGGTGATAATACTGCCTGGCTACCTGAAGGGTATTCAACTCTAATTGTTTCTTAATAGTCTCCTGCAAGGAAACTCCCATAACTGGTACAAAGACACGGCCATAAAGATGAATTCCAAGTGTGGATATGCACTGCTGACATATGGCTAGTACCGTAGAGAATGTGACGCCATGGAATAGGCTGAAATGGTGTAATATGTCCCTGTGTGTGGTGCCTAGCGTAAGATCGACTTTCATCCAAACATGCAAACAGAATCCTTCCATCTGCTCATCAACAAGGCACCGGGAAGCTCAAATAAGAGCATAGTTTTGCACGTCCGGATATTGGAAGGGAAATGGCCGCATATATGCCCAGAATCCATCTACAAATCTCTGCAGCAATATCAATTGTTGTTGAGGTAATAAATTAGTGATATTTTTTGTACTATAATGAAGGCATTGAAAACGCTCCAACAACAGGACCAATACTGCAATGTTTGGCAGGTTTGTAATGATGTGTGTGGCTAATGGCTGACTTTGTAAATGGAGACTAATACAAAGTATCGTTAGTACTAGGGTGTGTTGTGTGTGTGTGCGTATTGTATGCATGCAGTGTGTGTGTGTTTGTTATGCGTGTTGGTATGTGTTCAGTTTATGTGCATCTGTGTTGTGTGCATGCATGACACATTTGTGTGTTATCATGTGCATTGTGTGTGCGGTGTGCATGTGTATTGTGTGTGTGTGGTGTGCATGTGTATTGTGTGTGAGTATGTGTGAGTGTGTTGTGTGCATGTGTATTGTGTGTGAGTGTGTTGTGTGCATGTGTATTGTGTGTGAGTGTGTGTGGGTATGAGTGTGTGTTGTATGCATGTGTATTGTGTGTGAGTATGTACGAGTGTGTGTGAGTGTGTTGTGTGCATGTGTAAATGTGTAATGTGTGTGAGTGTGTTGTGTGCATGTGTATTGTGTGTGAGTGTGTTGTGTGCATGTGTATTGTATGTGAGTGTGTGTGGGTATGAGTGTGTGTTGTATGCATGTGTATTGTGTGTGTGTGTGGGTGGGTGGTAATATATAATCGAATTACAACCTTATTGACAATCAATTACTGGTGAATTAACCAATTTGGTAACCATTATTAGCTACATCTGTTGCAGCCCCTGTACTCAGGACATGGTCATGTTAAAAAAAAAAACATCTCTCGCAAAAGTGACTGCAGCTTCTGCAGGCCCTGACCAACCTTGAGGTTCAGAAGCGGCGGTGTACACACTAGATTGCTTACTAGCTGCTATACTCTACACTTAAGCAACACTGATGACGCTTACTATTGCCAGAATTGAGTTCTGCTACCACCAGACAATCAGGAGTTGCATGCTTAGTTGGTCAACACATCGCTACATGAACCCTCAGAGGTTGACATGAGTCACCTTCCATAACACATAGCGACATGAACCCTCAGAGGTTGACATGAGTCACCTTCCAAAACACATCGCTACATGAACCCCAGAGGTTGACATGCAGTCACCTTCCAAAACACATAGCTATATGATCCCCAGAACCGCAGAGGTTGACATGCAGTCACCTTCATAGCGACATGAACCCTCAGAGGTTGACATGAGTCACCTTCCAAAACACATCGCTACATGAACCCCAGAGGTTGACAGACAGTCACCTTCCAAAATACATAGCGTACATGAACCTCAGAGGTTGACAGACAGTCACCTTCCAAAATACATAGCGTACATGAACCTCAGAGGTTGACAGACAGTCACCTTCCAAAATACATAGCGTACATGAACCTCAGAGGTTGACAGACAGTCACCTTCCAAAACACATAGCGACATGAACCGACATGAGTCACCTTCCAAAACACATAACTACATGGACCTCAGTTGACACGCAGTCACCTTCCAAAACACACATGAACCGCAGAGGTTGACATGCAGTCACCTTCCAAAACACATAGCGACATGAACCGACATGAGTCACCTTCCAAAACACATAACTACATAAACCTCAGAAGTTGACACGCAGTCACCTTCCAAAACACATAGCTATATGATCCCCAGAACCGCAGAGGTTGACATGCAGTCACCTTCCAAAACACATAGCTACATAAACCTCAGAAGTTGACACGCAGTCACCTTCCAAAACACACATGAACCGCAGAGGTTGACACGCAGTCACCTTCCAAAACACATAGCTACATAAACTGCAGAGGTTGACATGAGTCACCTTCCAAAACACATCGCTACATGAACCGACATGAGTCACCTTCCAAAACACATCACTACATGAACCGCAGAGGTTGACATGAGTCACCTTCCAAAACACATCGCTACATGAACCCCAGAGGTTGACATGAGTCACCTTCCAAAACACATCGCTACATGAACCTCAGAGGTTGACATGAGTCACCTTCCAAAACACATCGCTACATGGACCCCAGAGGTTGACAGATAAGTAAACACTTCATCACAAATCACAACATTCACTAGCGAGACCAGAACAGCTGATGATGAGGCCCCATGGCATTTGAGAACACCTATATCATCAACTCCATTGCACATGCATACAGCATCCTCTTACACTACACGCTCGATCCAATATGTACTTGGAGGAAGCTGAGCCACAACTTCGTAATATAAAGGCAAACTGATCTATGCAGATCAGACTGGCTAGATTTAAAAGAAGGAAGAACTTTGTGAAAATTCATACAGACTTCATAGGTGCTCTCGTCAGCGACTTAGAAAGCAAAAGGTGAAAAATATATGAATATTTTTGAGTCTTCAACAAATTATAATTGTCCAGGACTCAAAATGAATAGACTCAATTGCTACATCTTACCCGCTTGGTGAAGATGTGACCTAGGAAGTCAATGCAAGCACCCTCTCATTGTAGACCCAATGTAAATAATTATACTCACTGAAATCATTGGAGAGTTGGTATGGAATTATGCCATTTACCCACTTTCTACTCAGAATGGGCATCACAGCTCTTTCATGCCGAGCTCCAGTAATGGTGTCAGCTATGTGTGACATTCTTGCTTGTTGTGGTGAAGGCACTATGTCTCCTTCAATGAGTTCTATATCCAAGCTCTCAACTGCAGCAAAGGGTTAATCATTTATGTCACATGCATGCACACGCATGCTTCATTAAGCTAGCTCAGTGGTAATATATACTTGATTTAGGTATGACGATTGTAAATAGCTACATATATTTATATTTATATAGCTGTGTATAGTCCTAACCGTCAGTACAAATATTTAGCATTAGTATATAGCCAAAAACAATTTACAAACTCTTACCATCCTCGTTGTTATCCGGAGTGTTCGCCAAACAAAATAGCAGCAACTGTGACAGTAACAAAAAACTCGCACAATAGTCGAACGTCATTCGGAACTTGCAGCCAGACCTATGAACCTGTGTAAGTTACGCAAATTTTATACCAAATCCCTTAGACCCCGCCCACCGCGTTAATAACCACACACATTCCATTTCAAGTGCATGCGCACATTATTCATAACGTTTTGAACAAGCCAGGTGGGATGTACATTTCAGCTGCTCTTAGTCAGTACAAGACGGTATAAATTCTTCTTGGCAAGTTGAACGATTTTCAGTTGAAGAAAGGTTTATTTCAGACCTAGCTACATAATTCCATCCAGGTCTCATTGCTTTGTATTAGTACCCTAATCTATAGCTTCTCCAATATATTTATTTTGTCCAATTTGGATTAATGTGTAAAAGGTGGCGTGCCTGACTAATCTTGGTCAGAGAATTAGGAAAAGTTCCTTAGCCAATATATACCCTTTTCTTTCTAGTGAATGTGATCAACCTTCCGGCTAGTCATTATCCTAAATGTTTGCAAAAGACATCAAACCATAACCTCCTCCTCTGAGGGTTCCAACAGGACTTGACAATATCATTATTGGTCAAATTTTGAAGGAGAACTGCAAGAGGGGGAAACAACAACTGGAATATATATAAGAAAAAATTTAATATTTTCTACTTGCACATGTGTTGTTGCTACACGAAACATTACTAGATCAAATATTTACATATATATGTATATATATGTTGATATGTCTACCTTGCAGTTCCAAATCTCACCCTTTAAAAGTGCACATGACTTATATAATGACTTCTGGTTACATCTTTGAGGGTCACAACACATTAAGATATTTTAAGGATATTTTTACGGCAATTAAAAAAAAAGTTCAACATTGCATCACATTATAAACTAATCACTCTATGAACTTGGAACTCGGAACTCCAGCACATACTTTTCCTTGCAAATTGTAATAAAGGTGTGTCAGACAATTTTCCACCTCATCAGTGAGGTCATTGTGTTGGTGATATTGATGACCTGAAAAGTCAAGGCTTCAGGGTAGAGATATTCTCGTCATGAGAATTAATTTATCATTCCTTAGGTCTGCAAAAATTCCATCAATGCCTTCAGCCAGCTGGAAGACTTGCATGGACACTTTTTTGGTGTTCAACCTGAGCAGCCATTACAGATCCTGGAGCTATGGCAAAGGCTGAGAGGTTGAAATGCATGAAGTTCAGTCATCTGGACTCGTCATAAATCTTTGTGCCAGTAATGATTGAGACTAGTGGCATTTGAGGTAGGCGTGTGCTTTCTCAAGGATCTTGGTCCTGCCCAATGTTAAATACATATTGGCACGATAGCGAAGAGTGAAAGGTTACTGGACTATTCGTGTATAAACCATTATTAATGCTGTGTTATTGTTGTTGTTGTTATATTATTACTATTATATTACTATTGTTGTTATTATTATTTTATTATGTGTTTTTATTATTATATAATTATTGTTGTTATTATTATTATTATCATCATTATCTTCATCATCATTATCACCACCATCATCATAATTATTTTGACAAAGTGGCTACATTTCATGATAAACTCGAAATAATAATTTATTGTTCTTCATTGACATAAGCATTTTTACTGTTGAAACAATTTATTCTTTATCAAACAACACAATTCTTTCATATATTATTTGATCAAGTAGTTATTTCGCTTCCCAATATTTACTAGAAAAGCGACTTGACAACACTCGACAAAAAAGGCAGTTGAGACCGAGATTTCACATTCTCCGGAATTAAGTCATTTCCTGCTTGTCATCATGGCAGGACACGGAATTTTGGTGTGGAGTGCTGATAGAAAACAAGGACAATGACCACGATCATTAAAGTGAAAGTCCAAGGAAATGTCGCCATATTTTCCTAAAAGGTCACCTTAGCATTTATTTTAAGCTATATATTGGTCTTGTTATTCTCAATGTTTATGGACTCATCAGTCATCACACACATCTCAATTATGTAATTATATTTGCATCCTTGCACATCTGCCATCTAAAATGCTTATTTTAGGTGACTGATAATTAGCACTCTTCTGCTCACGATGTACTGCTGCTCTTTGGCAATTCTTTTGCACTCCCATGCTCATTTTTTCTCCACAGATCTTCATCCAGTTTCCTCTCTCCCAAGCTCAACAACTGTGGCGAGACCCTGTGATCGATTGTCTGAGTCATTACTAACCACAACCTCCATGATGATGCATGGGTACAAGATCTCTCCCAGAGAAAGCTGAGAGGATTAGCATTCGTAAGTGCAGTTCAACACGCACCCTCTGCTTTCCTCTCATCCATGTCTTCTGCCAGGGATTTAGTTAATGCTGCTCTTAGATCCTGGTCACAGGGTCATGAAGGTAGAGACAGACACTGTCAGAAGGTTTCAGACGCCTATGAGGTACCAGCCATATGTTGAGGGTGCACAGTCTAGAATGCATCAAAAGGAGTCGGTAGGTTGGTTGAAGGCCTTCCCAGTTATCTCTCTTGGTTTGAGGATGAATGACAGCAGTTAAGGTTGCTTTAGGTTTACGTTTAGGCACCTCACTCTGTCATCCACATATATTATACCTGCTACCACCTCTGGAGCTGAGGTGGACCATCTCTCTCATCCATGTCTTCTGCCTGGGATTTAGTTAATGCTGCTCTTAGATCCTGGTCACAGGGTCATGAAGGTAGAGACAGACACTGTCAGAAGGTTTCAGACGCCTATGAGGTACCAGCCATATGTTGAGGGTGCACAGTCTAGAATGCATCAAAAGGAGTCAGTAGGTTGGTTGAAGGCCTTCCCAGTTATCTCTCTTGGTTTGAGGATGAATGACAGCAGTTAAGGTTGCTTTAGGTTTACGTTTAGGCACCTCACTCTGTCATCCACATATATTATACCTGCTACCACCTCTGGAGCTGAGGTGGACCATCTGGAGACCCACGGTTTAAGTTACAGAAAAAAGCAAGGGTTGTCACAATGCAGCACACTTGATGACATTATAATGACATTGTGCACAGGACTCTCACTGCAGCTCACATCCCATCTAGATTGGAATCTGCTGGTATCAGTCACACTGATGGAAAGTGCCCTGACGGCATCATAATAGTGCCATGGAAAAGTGAAAAGTGGCAAACTCCTTGAGTGGGATGCCACCTGCTCAGACACCTTTGCACCATTCTATATGTGAGGCAGATTTCGAGCTGAATATTTCATCATCATCGTCGTCGTCATCGTCATCATCATTATTTCTATCATCATTGTTGTAAATAAATAAACAAAAATAAACATACGAGTCTTGAAATAAGTGCCTTTAATTAGGCATCAACACAAATACAGTATTTGTAGATATTTGACTAGTTATTATATATGTGTGTTTATTAAAAACAAGTGGTACATTAAAAGGGTGACTATTGCACCACAACCAAAGGAAAATAGTTGATACTCACATCAGTTATCTAGATATAAAATCTGCAAGTGATTGGCCATAAAAATCTTCAACCAGGGCCATAATTGTGTTGTCATTAACACTGGAGGAATCCAAGACAGCACAAAGAAATATGCATATTTTGATTGCTAACCATGTTATTTATAGAGACAGCAAGTATTTTTGAATCCCTGGGAATGCACGTGATAAAAGTAACTTGGGTAAAAAAATTACCTCCATCCATGAACATTGACTGCAATCCAGGAGGAAAAACTGCGGCAGTACTGGGTACTACTAAGTATCCAACTGTTTCATAATTTGAGTTAGTTACCCATAATTTGTGTTCAAACTGATTTAAATGTCCTTCTCAATAATCAACTTAAGATTTAATCTCTCCATGTTTCGACTAGATACTCTAGCCTTCATAATTTTATTGTCAACTGAGAGTTTGTTGAGTGGTTAATGTCTTTTTTATCTTTCACTATCTTTTACTATTACTATATTTTATTATCATTCTCATCTTGACTCTATTCATACATTTCCAAGTATCCTATATACTTGAGCTTTTATACCTCTGAACTGCAGACAAGCAACCACTTATATCTTATGTAGGAGGCTTCCCTAATCTGCATTTCCACTTATAAAATAACATAAAATTCAGTTCTCACATTTTAACCCTCTGGGAAAGGCATCCGCTCATGGTCTACATTCTTGCTCTGTGTTCCAATCCCTATCCTATTTGCATTTCTTTACTCTATTTTAGACTTAATACATATATATATATTATAGGAGATTACTTGGAGAAATGTTGGTGGCCTTCAGTTAAACTATTTGAAGCAGAGCAATGAAATATAGCATATACAATCCACATGAATTTTCTAGCTATATATCGACTACTTAAGAATGAGATCAACACCTTTAGGAGCAGTTTGCCTCCTCCTGAAGAGGCTGTCCAGTAAACAAAGAAATGTTTGTCCACTGTAATTCAAGGCAGGTGTGTTGCAGTAGAATTCTGGAGGGGTCATGTCAAGATATGTAATTATCATCATCAAAACTGCAAGAATTGTCTCTCTGGACCCCCCTCCCTCCCTGCATTGTAGACTGTTTCCATCTCCATGAACTGGTGTGTGTAACTCTCCTTGATTATCAACAGAAAAGCAATTATTTAGCAAGTCCTTATCCAGGGCAAGCTTTGCATGTTTGGAAAGTTAATATCTGTCCCCACAAAGCCAGTCTCCAAGAACAGACATAAACTAGAAGGGATTTTTTTGGAACACGACAGAGATGTCAGCAAGGAGGACCCTGTTAACATTGCTGTGTTTCTGCAGGTATTTGTAGTAAGTTTGTAGTAAGTATAGAATCTGGCATCATTTGTGCTTCATCCATGAAGGGAGTCAACCTTGAAAAATGCAAGCTTTGGATAGTGCAAATGAACTCAGTGTTGGAAGCCTTGGTCCAGTCCATCATGGAAGACAACAACCTTCATCTTCATCTCTTTCAAGCTCATGTAGAACTCGTGTATTCGAAGCTGTTTTGATGCTTTTTGTCTATGCCTTTGAGGGTCTTGAGTGCTGGTGAAATATGAAGTGAAAACCATGTCATTTCATTGTCGGTTCTTCTTGCAAGGACTTTCTTCATGCAAAATCTAGCCCAATTCCAAGATTTCTGATAACCAACTCCCGTATCTTTCCCACATCACAACTCCTAAGTTCCAATAGTCTTTCCTCAACTGCATAACTTGGAATAGTAAATGCCAATATACCAGCAGTGACCATCAAAATTCTGTCCTTCCAATGCACCAATATCCAAGTATTTTTGACACTATTTGACTCCAGGGCCCATAAACACCACGCACTCTAAACACACTGTCAGATTCCAGTATGTAGAGAGGAATAGCTCAAATGTATACATCCATGCAGTGAGAGTAGCATCTTTGGCACTTTCACCTTTGCTTTCTGCTTCATCTTGAAGGTGTGCTTGGATCGTGATATCAAGAGCACTTGCATGCAAGGAAACTTCTTTCACAAAACTTACAAAATAGCCACAAACTGTGTTGCAGTATCTGCCATTATTTTGTCAGTGTTCCAATTGTCGTCAACAGAATCAAGTCATAGACCATTTTGGAGCCATCCTGCTCAAAATGTGTTCCACTTGTGTCTGGTTGAAGAAATCTGCTACTCTTACAAAGACTCCATGATGGTCTTGCAGAATTTTTCCCCTCGCACCAGCTTATCATTATGCAGAACATCTTTATAGTCAACCACTGCCTCAACGGCCACTCCTTCTGCTGCTAAATGGGATACCAGCTTTGTTCCTAGGAAGTGCATAGCCCCGACTATCAGACATTCTTCTCCTTGTGATGTGATTCATCATTCTGCAAAGGTGATTCTCTTCTTCATGTAGCAAGTGAATTTGATACAAAGCTGCATGGTGATACAAAATAAGGATGTAACAATGTTGCATTGACTTGCATTGACGTGATCCTTGTTCTACAAATATCATACCTGGTATATATATAGTAGCTGGCTAGTTTCATTATGCAGGACCTTCTGTTTCCCAGAATCTACATAATGTAGAAAAAGTGAACCATAACCTACTTTAAATGTCTATTTACACCCACACCATTTACACTCACACCTAAGATAACCCCACCCACACCTAAGGTAGCCACACCCACACCTAATGTAGCCACACCCACACCTAAGGTAGACAGTATGTAGAAGAAGAGAAAAAGAAGTAATAGCAACAGGCTATTAAAATGCTTCATCCTTTTTCTGGATGGACATAAACAATTGAAAGGAGTCCACAATGTCATCCAGACAGCTAGAGCCTTTCTCTGGAACATAAAAATTGGTGCACACACCAGCTTGTGATTAAAATGCCACCACCAAGCGTATGCATTGCACGCTTATGCAGTGCCTATGGCTTCGTTGGGTGAGGAAGGTGCAGGAGGTTATGGCTAGGCTCTCTGATCGCCAAGACTCCCAGATGGAATGTATGGTCCTATGCTCTTGTTTAGCTCTCCCCAAAGTGACCTTCACCCTCCTTACCACCCTCCCAAGCCACATCAGGGGTGCCACTGGGGCTTTCGATGATGCTATGAGGGAAGCCGTTTCAGACTTGCGGGAGGGTGCTTGTCAGACTTGGCTTGGCTGAAGGCTTCCCTCCCCAGCTCCCTTGGAGGTTTGAACATTAGGAAGGCCACCCTTCATGCTCCAGCTGCATTCATAGGATTCCTGTAATAAGATACTGAGGCACCCCACTGACGTCTCCCATTTCTTGGCCCCCGCTCTGGAAGACCTGGCTCAGTGGATTGGCACTCACTTGAGGATGTGGATGTCTCCCTTCGGCATCAATCCCTCTCTCACACCACCATTGATCTGGCTTCCTTTGACAACCTTTTGGATAGGGCACAGGACTCACGATCTAGGACCTTGGCTCTCTTCCACCTCCACCCCCCCCATTCCAGGGACTGGTTAAATGTAGTCCCTTGCCAAGCCCTTGGTTCCATCTCCATGACAGGGAGTTCCATCTGTGCCTCCAATACTGGCTGGGGTTGCCGATGGAGGAGAATACACTATGCCCCATAAGTCAAGCTGTGGCTGATCTCGTTGGTGACCACTAAGTCGGATGTGGGGGTAATGGGGACCAGATCCTCCGGCACGACGCTGTCTAGGATTTTTCAACGGATTTTTCAACTGCCCAAGGAAATGCCTGCCCTGATTCCTGGTTCTTGCAGCCTCCCAGCCGATGTTTATCTCCCACATGGAAGAGAGGTTTACTAGCAGCTCTGGATATCACCATGATATCTACTCTCCAGAGGCGGACCCTAGAAGGGTCGGCCATAACCCAGAGTCATGCTCTCTCTGTGGGAAAATGACTGCCATGCTGAAGCCTGTCATTCAGTTGAGGTGTCCTTCACCCCAATGGTACCGAAGTCATCAGGACCATTGGACGGCGGCAGGGTCAGAGGCTGGGCATTCCACCAGCTGAAACAACTCGGCATTTGTTTCAGAGGCTAGCCATAACCCTGTGGTGAGGAAACTCGGCTCTCTGGGTCTGAGCTCCCGATGTAGATGGGATCAATCTGTTCATGTGTTGGGCGACAGTGATCGAGTTAGAAACGTGCGTAAAAACAAAACATTGTTCCGCCTGTCATGGTCAAGTCAGGTGACTTTCAGTTAGCCCATAGGTATAGGCAGTGAATGCTATATTGGTGAATATTGTTGTTATCAACTTGACTGTTCTTCGCTTGTTATTTATTTATTTGTTTATTTGTTTATTTATTTACTTATTTGTTTGTTTATCTTACTTATTTGTTTGTTTATTTGTTTATTTGTTTGTTTATTTATTTAATTATTTATTTATTTAGGTGCTTGTTTTCCCCATCTACTTATTTGTATGTTTGTTAATGTTGGGCTGAGGGCTTGAGCAAGCCAAAACTGTCTACTCCCAGGTCTGGGAGGACAAATGTAAGGATTGTCTGCATAGTTTGTGAAGTACCAGTAGCCTGGTTTATGTGTGTATCACAAATAAGGTGTTGAGTGGATAACCATTTCACTCACAGGAAAATACGTGTATTTTTCAATTGGATGCACATTTGTCTGGTGCAGTTGTCTGGTGCAGTGGTTCTTAAACCTTTACCGCCGCATGCCCCCCCAATTTTATTCCAGCGTGGAAATGTCCCCTGATTTATTTATTTATTACTAGCTATAAATTAGACCAAATTGGGCACAACATGACCTAACTGAGTTTACTTAGCTCACATATATGCTAACTACGATATGATTAATGCCACGGTCTTGTAACCATAATAAAATTATTTAATGTAGGCAAGTACAGAAGGGACATACCGGAATGAGTGTCTTGTGGCTGATGTTGGCCTGCAAGCTGTTTGTAGTCAGGCTGTAGTTTGGTCAATATCAGACACAAATCTCCTCATTTTGTGATGTCAAGCTTGTTTTGCTTCTTGAATATCAACTGTACTGAATCCACATTCGACGAGATACGATGATGGAAATGGTATATACAACTAATTTAAGCGCAGTTTGGGCTAGTAAAGGAAATTTGCACGCAACTTCTTCAGAAACCCACATGGAAATGCCCATGACGTGATGCAGTACTTGGCAGGTTTGCTCTTCGGAAGCTCTGATCTCCTCCTTAAACTCTGCTGCTATGGATCACAGAATTACACATACCATGATGGAAAAGAAAGATGCAGCTAGATCTGAGAATATCTTGTTGACGGATATCTCGAGCTGGGACAGGTGATTGCAGAATATTACAACAACATCATCTGATATATCACAGTACTGCGATAACCAAAAGAATTGGGGGAAATCTTGGCATTGCGCGAAGCATATAGTCTTTCTGTGAATCCCAGAATTTTTAGAAAAGTTCACAAAGCTAGAGTATTACCTAGCAATGGAGTTTCATTTGTATATAAGAAATTCTGTTTATGGTTGATTGATATATTATGACCTTATTCTACATGTATTCCCTGGCAGCCCCCAGTTCCAAATGTCCCCCCTAGAAATTCAAATTGCCCCCTAGTGAGGTGCATACCCCCAGGTTAAGAATCACTTGTCTATTAATACCATAATGTTCCCCTAAAGTATATATAAAAATGTGGACAATGTGCAATGTGGACACCAACAACATCTGGAGAGCTAATGGAGACTTTGTTTGAAAACTGAACAGAAAAGTTATGACCGGGGCAGTGGCTAGATTAAACAATACTCATAATGTCATCATGATGTCATCATGATTATGTAATGTAGGGTTTTGTAAAATTCCTGTCTTGCTATATATAGTTGTTGTTGTTGTTATGTTATTACAACCCGATGATGGCAAGCTAAACAGTGCCAGTTAGGTCTCCGGTTGGTACTCGGGTAACACAGAGCTTAGGTGGGTGCTGTGGCTATATAGCTCTGTCTGTACTCAGGTAACACAGAGCTTAGGTTGGTGCTGTGGCTATATAGCTCTGTCTGTGCTCAGGTAACACAGAGCTTAGGTTGGTGCTGTGGCTATATAGCTCTGTCTGTACTCAGAGCTTAGGTTAGTGCTGTGGCTATATAGCTCTGTCTGTACTCAGGTAACACAGAGCTTAGGTTAGTGCTGTGGCTATATAGCTCTGTCTGTGCTCAGGTAACACAGAGCTTAGGTTGGTGCTGTGGCTATATAGCTCTGTCTGTACTCAGGTAACACAGAGCTTAGGTTGGTGCTGTGACTATATAGCTCTGTCTGTACTCGGGTAACACAGAGCTTAGGTTGGTGCTGTGGCTATATAGCTCTGTCTGTGCTCAGGTAACACAGAGCTTAGGTTGGTGCTGTGGCTATATAGCTCTGTCTGTACTCAGGTAACACAGAGCTTAGGTGGGTGCTGTGGCTATATAGCTCTGTCTGTACTCAGGTAACACAGAGCTTAGGTTGGTGCTGTGGCTATATAGCTCTGTCTGTACTCAGGTAACACAGAGCTTAGGTTGGTGCTGTGGCTATATAGCTCTGTCTGTGCTCAGGTAACACAGAGCTTAGGTTGGTGCTGTGACTATATAGCTCTGTCTGTGCTCAGGTAACACAGAGCTTAGGTTGGTGCTGTGGCTATATAGCTCTGTCTGTACTCGGGTAACACAGAGCTTAGGTTGGTGCTGTGACTATATAGCTCTGTCTGTGCTCAGGTAACACAGAGCTTAGGTTGGTGCTGTGACTATTATATATAGCTCTGTCTGTGCTCAGGTAACACAGAGCTTAGGTGGGTGCTGTGGCTATATAGCTCTGTCTGTACTCAGGTAACACAGAGCTTAGGTTGGTGCTGTGGCTATATAGCTCTGTCTGTACTCTGGTAACACAGAGCTTAGGTTGGTGCTGTGGCTATATAGCTCTGTCTGTACTCGGGTAACACAGAGCTTAGGTTGGTGCTGTGGCTATATAGCTCTGTCTGTGCTCAGGTAACACAGAGCTTAGGTTGGTGCTGTGACTATTATATATAGCTCTGTCTGTGCTCAGGTAACACAGAGCTTAGGTTGGTGCTGTGGCTATATAGCTCTGTCTGTGCTCAGGTAACACAGAGCTTAGGTTAGTGCTGTGGCTATATAGCTCTGTCTGTACTCAGGTAACACAGAGCTTAGGTTGGTGCTGTGACTATATAGCTCTGTCTGTACTCAGAGCTTAGGTTAGTGCTGTGGCTATATAGCTCTGTCTGTGCTCAGGTAACACAGAGCTTAGGTTGGTGCTGTGGCTAGCTTAATTTGTAGCCATCATCCTAACTGTACCTTAGCCATAATTCTAACACATAGGAAGAAAACACTTTTATTAGAGCATATCCATACACATGGACCATTTACCTCGGACACGGGATTACCCATTGTACAGAGGGGAACACATTGGGACTTGGCTAAACAACACATGACGAAAACAAAGAAGCAAGTCTAAGTCATGGAGAGTATCAAAGTCATGGAGAGTATCAAAGTCATGGAGAGTATCAAAGTCATGGAGAGTATCAAAGTCGTGGAGAGTATCAAAGTCATGAAGAGTATCAAAGTCGTGGAGAGTATCAAATCATGGAGAGTATCAAAGTCGTGGAGAGTATCAAAGTCATGGAGAGTATCAAAGTCGTGGAGAGTATCAAAGTCATGGAGAGTATCAAAGTCATGGAGAGTATCAAAGTCGTGGAGAGTATCAAAGTCATGAAGAGTATCAAAGTCATGGAGAGTATCAAAGTCATGGAGAGTATCAAAGTCGTGGAGAGTATCAAAGTCATGGAGAGTATCAAAGTCATCGAGAGTATCAAAGTCATGGAGAGTATCAAAGTCATGGAGAGTATCAAAGTCGTGGAGAGTATCAAAGTCATGGAGAGTATCAAAGTCGTGGAGAGTATCAAAGTCGTGGAGAGTATCAAAGTCATGGAGAGTATCAAAGTCATGGAGAGTATCAAAGTCATGGAGAGTATCAAAGTCATGGAGAGTATCAAAGTCGTGGAGAGTATCAAAGTCGTGAAGAGTATCAAAGTCATGGAGAGTATCAAAGTCGTGGAGAGTATCAAAGTCACGGAGAGTATCAAAGTCACGGAGAGTATCAAAGTCATGGAGAGTATCAAAGTCGTGGAGAGTATCATTACTGAATATCAAGGTCACGACTTTGATATTCTCCACGACTTTGATATCTCCACGACTTTGATATTCTCCATGACTATGATATTCTCCACGACTTTGACTTGCTTTGTTCACTTTTGTCTTTTTAATTTTTTCCCATTATGTGTTGTTTTGCCAAGTCATGGAGATATGAAGGTCTGAAGATGTCTAGGTTTGTTGTCCTTTGAGGTTATATACTCTGTAAGGACCACAAATACACTTGTCATCATTAGCACTGAGGGTAGGACTAATCTATGGCCAAGGCTAAGATGGAGCAAGCACTGGCCCAGCAACTAGACTAGAGCACACACTGGTTATTACCACTAGGCAAAGAAACCCCACCCCTCCTCTGCTGTAAAAGGAAAGGAAACCAAACAAGATTGTCCCCATGTAGACCACTGTCAGGCCTCAGTCCCTGACTGGCTGCCTGCAAAGAACAAACATTATAAATAGATTAAAATCACCTTCTCAATAATCAACTTCAAATTGTATTCACTCGACGTTTTGCGTTTTGACTAGATGCTCTAGCCTTCTCATCAGAGCTTCTAGTCGAAACGTCGAGTGAATACAAATTTGAAGTTGATTGTTGAGGTGATTTTAATGTTATGTCAACTGAGAGTTCATTGAGATATTATAAATAGAATTTATAAATAGAGCTAGAGCTCAGGATCTCAGACTATCAACACATAGAACAGAAATCTCAGATTATCAACACATAGGACAATCATGATATCATCTCACACTCTTAGATAAGTCTGTAGGGACATACAGTAATTCTACTACTCTCACACTGTTATCAGCACCATAAGCTGTGAAAGCCTGGCTGCAAGGGTATTTAAAACCCTCTGCAGTCCAGGCTTGGGCAGTCACATCCTATCTTCATATTCTGCTACTCGACTGTTGTTTATACTTAAGCTACTTAAGATCAAAAACTCTTTTGTCAAGCTTCAGGTTTAGCTAGAAGAAGTTAAGGAGAGATTCTGGTGGGTATCTGTTAAGTCTCTTGTGGTTGGAGATTCTAACAACTAAATACCCTTTACCATTTAAAATCAATCTGTAATCATCATTATGACTTTCTCTTCATTATTAACATATTTTCAATACAGTTCTACAAGATTGTTATATATATCGTCAGAGCAAGCAGACCTGCCAACTATTATCCCACTTTTTCCCCTTCCCAGGACGGTCTTGATTTTGTCGTATGGCTACACTTTGGCCATGCTTAGGCTACCTGACGTTCTATAATTAACCCCGAGAATGTTAATTATCTGTTGCTGAGGGTATTACTGTAGCTAGTTCAGCCTCGTGATTAAACTCCAGGCGAGTCTAAGCTAGTTCAGCCTCGTGATTAAACTCCAGGTGAGTCTAAGCTAGTTCAGCCTCGTGATTAAACTCCAGGTGAGTCTAAGCTAGTTCAGCCTCGTGATTAAACTCCAGGTGAGTCTAAGCTAGTTCAGCCTCGTGATTAAACTCCAGGCGAGTCTAAGCTAGTTCAGCCTCGTGATTAAACTCCAGGCGAGTCTAACCTAGTTCAGCCTCGTGATTAAACTCCAGGTGAGTCTAAGATAGTTCAGCCTCGTGATTAAACTCCAGGTGAGTCTAAGCTAGTTCAGCCTCGTGATTAAACTCCAGGTGAGTCTAAGATAGTTCAGCCTCGTGATTAAACTCCAGGCGAGTCTAAGATAGTTCAGCCTCATGATTAAACTCCAGGTGAGTCTAAGCTAGTTCAGCCTCGTGATTAAACTCCAGGTGAGTCTAAGCTAGTTCAGCCTCGTGATTAAACTCCAGGTGAGTTGAGCCTCGTGATTAAACTCCAGGTCTAAGCTAGTTCAGCCTCATGATTAAACTCCAGGCGAGTCTAAGCTAGTTCAGCCTCGTGATTAAACTCCAGGTGAGTCTAAGCTAGTTCAGCCTCGTGATTAAACTCCAGGTGAGTCTAAGCTAGTTCAGCCTCGTGATTAAACTCCAGGTGAGTCTAAGCTAGTTCAGCCTCGTGATTAAACTCCAGGCGAGTCTAAGCTAGTTCAGCCTCGTGATTAAACTCCAGGTGAGTCTAAGCTAGTTCAGCCTCGTGATTAAACTCCAGGCGAGTCTAAGCTAGTTCAGCCTCGTGATTAAACTCCAGGTGAGTCTAAGCTAGTTCAGCCTCGTGATTAAACTCCAGGTGAGTCTAAGCTAGTTCAGCCTCGTGATTAAACTCCAGGCGAGTCTAAGCTAGTTCAGCCTCGTGATTAAACTCCAGGCGAGTCTAAGCTAGTTCAGCCTCGTGATTAAACTCCAGGTGAGTCTAAGCCTCGTGATTAAACTCCAGGTGAGTCTAAGCTAGTTCAGCCTCGTGATTAAACTCCAGGCGAGTCTAAGATAGTTTTTCAAGGCCTACTCCAGCACTTGGTTGGCTTGCGATTTGATTTCCATCAAGTGTCAAAAGAAAACTTGCCGAGTCCATGTTTTTGTTTATTTTTAATTTATTTTATGAGGTGTGAGAGAGTGGCTTAAAAAGACTCATGACTTAGCAATAGTTGATTATGTTAGCATATGATCAGGAATACTTATGATCAGGAATACTTCCCTGAATGCACAGCTACGTCACATAAATTACTAACTACATCACATAAATTACTAGCTACATCACATGAATTACTAACTACATCACATAAATTACTAACTACATCACATAAATCACTAGCTACATCACATAAATCACTAGCTATATCGCATAAATCACTAGCTAAGTCACATAAATCACTAGCTATGTCACATAAATTACTAGCTACATCACAAATTACTAGCTACATCACATAAATTACCAGCTACATCACATCACATAAATTACTACATCACATAAATTACTAGCTACATCACATAAATTACTAGCTACATCACATAAATTACTAGCTACATCACATAAATTACTAGCTACATCGCATAAATTACTAGCTACATCGCATAAATTACTGGCTACATCACATAAATTACTAGCTACATCACATAAATTACTAGCTACATCACATAAATCACTAGCTACATCGCATAAATCACTAGCTACATCGCATAAATTACTAGCTACATCACATAAATTACTAGCTACATCACATAAATTACTAGCTACATCACATATAGCTACATCACATAAATTACTAGCTAGGATTGTGCATTTCCCACACTAACACTGAACTATTTTAAACTCTGGAGTATATACAAACCAAAACATGGAGTGACAAGGCTATATAGGAGGCTTATAGCATTCCTATGTTTGGATTTGGCTTATCCATCCCAAAAGTTTGTATTTCTATAACAAGGAAAAATGATCCCCCAGTCATGTGTATATAGTTTAATTTTATTCAATTATAACACAGATTTGTGCTTTCTGTTTTGTTTAGTGACTTTCACTAAACAGACAATAATAATTATGATAATAATAATAATAATAATAATAATAATAATAATAATAATAATAATAATAATAATAATAATAATAATAATAATAATAATAATAATAATAATAATAATATTAATAACAGGTTTTAGTATTATCCGTAGATAGCACATCCCTCAGATGTCCATGGTCTCCTCTCCACTGCTTGTGACGATCTCAAACGTCCTCTCTGTTGAGTCTAGCACGGCGGTGGTCCCCGGATGGTAACGATACAAACCACTCCTGCATCAATTGTCAGCCAAATAGACTCACACAAGTTATCATAAAACATACCCTCCCAACAAAGATGCTCCACAAAATAATTTACGAATTCCATAATTATACGGAATACACCGACCAAGTTCATGGACTTGTATTCTGTGCAACGTAAGTCCCATTAAGATGGTCCACATGAATCAAGGTTTAGTGTTGAATCAAGGCTTAGTGTTGAATCAAGGTTTAGTATTGAATCAAGGCTTAGTATTGAATCAAGGCTTAGTGTTGAATCAAGGCTTAGTGTTGAATCAAGGCTTAGTGTTGAATCAAGGCTTAGTGTTGAATCAAGGCTTAGTATTGAATCAAGGCTTAGTGTTGAATCAAGGCATAGTGTTGAATCAAGGCTTAGTGTTGAATCAAGGCTTAGTGTTGAATCAAGGCTTAGTGTTGAATCAAGGCTTAGTATTGAATCAAGGCTTAGTGTTGAATCAAGGCTTAGTATTGAATCAAGGCTTAGTATTGAATCAAGGCTTAGTGTTGAATCAAGGCTTAGTGTTGAATCAAGGCATAGTATTGAATCAAGGCTTAGTATTGAATCAAGGCATAGTATTGAATCAAGGCATAGTAGTATTGAATCAAGGCTTAGTGTTGAATCAAGGCTTAGTGTTGAATCAAGGCTTAGTATTGAATCAAGGCTTAGTATTGAATCAAGGCATAGTATTGAATCAAGGCTTAGTATTGAATCAAGGCTTAGTGTTGAATCAAGGCTTAGTATTGAATCAAGGCTTAGTATTGAATCAAGGCTTAGTATTGAATCAAGGCATAGTATTGAATCAAGGCTTAGTATTGAATCAAGGCATAGTATTGAATCAAGGCATAGTAGTATTGAATCAAGGCTTAGTGTTGAATCAAGGCTTAGTGTTGAATCAAGGCTTAGTATTGAATCAATGCTTAGTATTGAATCAAGGCATAGTATTGAATCAAGGCTTAGTATTGAATCAAGGCTTAGTATTGAATCAAGGCATAGTATTGAATAAGGCTTAGTGTTGAATCAAGGCTTAGTGTTGAATCAAGGCATAGTTTGAATCAAGGCTTAGTATTGAATCAAGGCATAGTATTGAATCAAGGCATAGTATTGAATCAAGGCTTAGTATTGAATCAAGGCTTAGTGTTGAATCAAGGCTTAGTGTTGAATCAAGGCATAGTATTGAATCAAGGCATAGTAGTATTGAATCAAGGCTTAGTGTTGAATCAAGGCTTAGTGTTGAATCAAGGCTTAGTATTGAATCAAGGCTTAGTATTGAATCAAGGCTTAGTATTGAATCAAGGCTTAGTATTGAAATCAAGGCTTAGTATTGAATCAAGGCTTAGTATTGAATCAAGGCTTGGTGTTGAATCAAGGCTTAGTATTGAATCAAGGCTTAGTATTGAATCAAGGCTTAGTATTGAATCAAGGCATAGTATTGAATCAAGGCTTAGTATTGAATCAAGGCTTAGTGTTGAATCAAGGCTGAATCAAGGCTTAGTATTGAATCAAGGCATAGTAGTATTGAATCAAGGCTTAGTATTAACAAGGCATAATATTGACACCGGCTACAACATAACCATCAAATTCACATTATGATACCACTGACACAGCAATGAAATTGCGCTTTATTGGTATTGGCAGGTGCGATAATAGCCTCCATGGCAACAACAGTGGCAGAGATATGGCCTCCACAACAATGCTAGATCAAGAAAATCAACATCTTGTTCATAAGAGAGTAACATAAATAAATAAATTTATGCCCTTCCATTTATGTGGTCCATTTGCACCATTTACAACAGATTTTTGCTGGAATATAATCAGTCACAGTCTAAAAGCCATGACTAACATGTACCTCTGGACAGGGTCACACGTGGAGCATGTACCTCTGGACGGGGTCACACGTGGAGCATGTACCTCTGGACGGGGTCACACGTGGAGCATGTGCCTCTGGACAGGGTCACACGTGGAGCATGTGCCTCTGGACAGGGTCACACATGGAGCATGTACCGCTGGACAGGGTCACACGTGGAGCATGTGCCTCTGGACAGGGTCACACATGGAGCATGTACCGCTGGACAGGGTCACACGTGGAGCATGTACCGCTGGACAGGGTCACACGTGGAGCACCAATACCTCCCACAGAGCTTTCCATGGCTGTGCAGAGAGGAAATGCTATTTTTTGTTAAGTTCTGGTGCAATCTGACCTGTTTAGTCCGGCAGTAGTTGGTTGCCACTTACTTCACTATTTAGCTATTAAATAGTACTTCATGTTTTCCACTATTATTATTATCATAACTATTATTATAACTATTATTATAACTATTATTATAACTATTATTATTATTACTACTACTACTACTACTACTACTACTACATTATTATTATTATTATTATTATTATTATTATTATTATTATTATTATTATTATTATTATTATTATTATTATTATTATTATTATTATTATTATTATTATTATTATTATTATTATTATTATTATTATTATTATTATTATTATTATTATTATTATTATTATTATTATTATTATTATTATTATTATTATTATTATTATTATTATTAGCAGAGGTATCTGACATGTCTTTGGCCAGTGAAATAAATTCTAAACTCCTGCAAAGTTGGCCAGCACTATTTTCCACTTCATCCTACGTCAGCATTTAAAAAAGGTATATCATGACCTCTGGTTGTTTATGGCACCGCTTGTATCACCAACCTGCAAGAAAACGGGTGCCAACTGAGAAGAGGCACTCATTAAACGAAGATCCTTGAAGAAGAGTTTGATATATTTTGGGGGCTATATAGCCAGTTTAATATGCTTAGCGAAGGATTGAGCTGCAACCACTTGTCTGAGACTGCCAAGTAGCTATGAAGGTGCTCAAGTGAGTTTTAGCTGACATCTGAGTATGAGTGGTTTGTTTGTTTGTGCTCCACCATTTTGAGATATAGGAGAGAGTGCCAGGGGCACTCCATATGTTACACACCATGCGAGGATACTTACTGCCACAGAACCAACAAATTTCGAGCCTTCCAGTCATTCGTCTAGGAATGTTCCAATTCTTCTCCGACACCAACAATGCTTGGAGGCTAAGAAACCGTCTAGTCCACTGCCATATATATATTTGTATAATCAAAACAAGGAATCGTGGAATTACCACTTCTCACCTCATTAGAGCTACGTCATTGAAAAAACTCCTGAGACGGCTCCAAGGAGCTGAGCAGTTGTCACAGAAGTCATTTGACCCTATCAATCCAGCATGCTAGAGCTGTTAAAAAGGCTTCACTCTTAATTATCAGTAATTTTGGCTCCACCTAATTGAGTATATATATAGATACGTATATATATATATACATATATATATATATATATATGGTTCGTTGTCACGCTGACTGTGCATAAAGAAAACAGGCAGTGGATCAACATCTGTAGTTACTTCTTCGTCAAGACAAGCTATATATCTTCTGTGCCATTGGCATTCAGACAGCACACATGGTGTGGGGTGCATATTATTAGTTATCAGGCAAGGTTGGGTGGGATATATCTCCAGTTGACAGGCTCTGAGACTAGAGATGATAATCCGTATCTCACCCTAAGCTGAGTCTAATAGCGAGTTTATCGTACCATCAAGTACACTGAACACATATCAACCTCTACTAGCAGGTAGCAGGGTCTCCATTTAAGGGGGGACGGGGGAGGGGGGATTCGAGGAAATCGTATTATTTCACTTCACATCATGCCCCCCCTTAGAATCCAGATTCCTCTACTTCCCCCCCCCCCCCCTCCCCCCACCTTAAGACAATTTTCTAAATGAAACCATGACTAGCCATGTTCAAACTTGTGCAAGTGAAGATGCTGTGGCAATGTTCGGGTGGCAACCACCAAAACACTGGCACATGAGAATAGTTAAGTTCACACGCTTGTGGGGCAAGAAGGTTTTTCATGCCTAAGCTCTCCTCAATTCCTCAGCACGATCTGCTCTCTCTCTCCCTTCTTGCTCCTGTTTTCATCCACTCCTCGTTCCGTCGTTACACTGAACCGTCTCTTAGCAGTGCAATTAAGTGCATGTGCAGAATTACGATGTTGTAGTAAACACACACACACACACACACACACACACACACACACACACACACACACACAAACGTCAGGTCATTTAGAAAACTGTCCAAGGGGGGGGGGGGAAACTGGAGGAATCTGGATATTAAGGGGGAGCATGATGGTTAAGGATGTGACAAAGTTTCTAATGAATTTTAATAATACAATTTCCAAGGGAGGGGGGGGGGCAAAAAGGTTCCAAGGGGAGGTAGCCCCTACCACCCCTAAATGAAAACCCTGCACGTATATGAGGCTATTTATTGCTTCCCTGTGATGAACGTACCTACATAAGCCTGAGGCAAAAAGTACATTGTGACCAAACAGATTCTTGCTTCGCTCGATGACAATTCAACTATGCCTTCTGGCAAGCAGGCCTGAAAGGGCATCGCCAGTGCATCACATGACAGTCGACTCTCGTGCATTGTGTAATATTTAGTGAAGGGTAGACTCGCTAAACAATTCACAAAAGAGAAGTCCTACAGGAGCCGGTGTTCCTTCCACCCTGTGCCTGGCTGGTAATAGGCTGAAGAGGCTGGATGCTGACTCACTTGGACCCCTACCCTCTCTGGCCTCTCCTCTGGAGTTTTGCTCATGCTTATGACATTAGCTCCCAGCAGGGACTCTTAGAAACGAAAATTAGCTCAGTTGAGAACTTTTCCACCGGTAACTTCAATGCATCAAAGAGTGAAATCGTGGTCATCTCCCCTACCAAGGCACAGCCTGCCAATATGTACCGTGGAGGACCAGCAGACCACTCCTTCAGATTCTGAGAATCGTCCGGGTCATGGGTGGTCATGCCAATGGATAGAGCCCTATGAAGCCATCAGGAAAGCTAGAGGTTCTCTTTCCTCACAGCTCAACTTAACCTCAGCCCACTTTCGGGAGGTGTATCTTTGAGACTTGCATTATCCCAGTCCTATTGAACAACTGTGAAGCTGGTTCCTGACGGACTCCCTTCTGCTCAAGTCGGAGGATTTCCAGGCCGAAATTGGAAGGAAAATTTTGACACGTCATTCTGTTCAAGCCATCCACGTCGCACTCCATTGGCCCTCTCTGGCCACCAGACTGCTCGTCAGGAAACTAAGTTTCCTCTCTAGAGCAGTCTATAATGATACAAACATTGCCCACTCTGTATACACGACACTATCGGGCTTTTCATCAGGAAATGGCACTGAAGGTGGTCGAGAGTTGTGAGTTCCTGGCACACAAACTCGATCATTTAGGTGTCTCAAAGACTTCAGGTATTTCAAAGAAGATTATGGACGGAGACTTTGCAAAAGGCCACTGAAGGTCATCGAGAGTTGTGAGTTCCTGATACACAAACTCGGTCATTTAGGAATCTCAAAGACTTGGGTATTTCAAAGAAGATTGTGGATGGAGACTTTGCAGAGACCCTCGTGAGAATTCCTTGCTAAAGGAAGACAAGCAAACTCTAATTCACGACAGCACTCATCCCGTGTTCAGGATTGCAAACGAGAAGAGCTGACTACAGGGATCTGGCTTTGGGACACACTGGGAATTGCAGCATTGCTATCAATGTATTGGTGGATGATGAAGCCTGTGTTTGGGCCCCATTCCATGCTATGTTTGCCCCCATTCCAGGCTCCCTATGTATACTGAGTATCAATAGTTCATTCTTTGAGCATTTCATTTCTCCATTCTCAAATGCTGAACAAATTTTCAATATCCCAACCCAAGACTGTCCAGATATTTTGGACCAACTATATAGCATCTTCTCAACTATCCCATCACCACCTACCCCTTAATGTCAATCAGTATGCCCTGTGGGCTTGCATTAAAACTTGTTCTCTCTCTTGACCAGATGTGGGTGGAGAGGGGGGGAGGGAAGGGGAAGGGGGTAGGTTATGGGGCATGCCTACCCAGTTATTAGACAATCAAATCACGAGAAACGTCTTGATGGTGTGATATATTTAAAAGACAATAACAGGGGAGAAAATTGGCTTAATTTCAATGTTGAAATATTTTCGGATGGTTCCTATTAAAATTAAAATAAATGACTAGCACAGAGAGAGAGAGAAAGAGAGAGAGAGAGAGAGAGAAAGAGAGAGAGAGAAAGAGAGAAAGAGAAAGAAAGAGAGAGAGAAAGAGAGAAAGAGAGAGAGAAAGAGAGAGAGAGAGAGAGAAAGAGAGAGAGCGCAAGTGTGTCTGCCTTGTGGAACTAACAGTGTGTTTCGACACCTTATTCCACGAAGCTGCGACTAGGAAGGAGGTCAAATACATACCACTACTCTCTGCATGTCAACAATCAGGCTACACCGCCAAGCTGATTACATTGGAAACTGGTTCACGTGGCCTGCCAAATCTACGTGGTTTCACAAAGCTTCAAGTCGAACTAAACATCTCCACAACCAAGACTCGTATTCTCTTAATGCAAGCTGCTAGAGAAGCAATAATTGGCTCCTTTAACATCTGGTGCTGCAGAAATAAAAATAATCCATAATTATCACTAAAATATTTCCTTAAAGGATAATTAATTATCCCTTCATTATTTGCTTAATCATTAATTTTTTTGTTTTATTGTTGTTTTTCTGCATGTCATGACATAAGGTCACTTAATTTGCGGTTTGGAGCCAAGTGATTGTGCAATGTTTTTGTAGAACATTATGACAAGCTGAGCTTGGATGACTCCACCCCTCATTGCTTTGTTGGTGCTTGTGCTTTACAATTCAATGAAGTTTATTTATAATGAGAGAGAGAAAGAGAGAGAGAGAGAGAGAAAGAGAGAGAGAGAAAGAGAGAGAGAAAGAGAGAGAGAGAGAGAGAGAAAGAGAGAGAGAAAGAGAGAGAAAGAGAGAGAGAGAGAGAAAGAAAGAGAGAAAGAGAGAGAGAGACAACAGCTACGAGATTTCTGAAGAAGTGGACAGGTCTTGCTAGTCCCAACTTGCTCTACCTCACACAGAGAGATGGAGGCCTTAACCTACCATCATTGTCCTCTCTGTATAAGCGACTCCAAGTCTCAAGACAGTGCCAGATACTCACCTCAGCTGACCCTTGTGTCAGACATATTGCAGAGAAAGGTTTACAGGCTGAGATTGCTGCGAAACTACTGAAATTTCGACCAGCCGTCATTGTTAGGGACACGATGCAGAAAGATCCATCACGTTCATGCAAAGCACTACTTGTAGCAGTCAAGAAACAGGCAACTAATGAGGAGGAACAAGCTCACTTAAAAGATCTCCACAACCTACCTAGACAGGGCCACATGATTCGTGCCACCACCCCTGATTCTGCCACCATCTGGGCTAAAGCGGTGCAGTCTCTCCCAGAGGAGTCTTTCAAATTTGTTATGAATGCTGCACATGATACACTACACCCAATGCAAATCTGCACCTGTGGAAAAAGAAGAACTCTGACAACTGCTGACGCCATCGACGTCAGGGGGGTTGATGGGGACTCTGTTCGCCCAAAGTGTGGCGTTGCCTCTCCAAAGGGTGATGGAGAGTTTCTGGAAGAGGTGGCGTGTTGTTTCTTCAGGTGGGATTCCAAGTCTCTGTCCTTGTTGACGGCCAATAGACCTAATGAGGTCAACAGCTTCAGGGCCCCCCTGTGCCATGAGGATCGCCAGAACCTTGTCCACGTCCTAAACTCCTGCAAGATAGCCTTGAAACTAAGACGTTACAATGAGCGGCATGACTCTGTGTCTGGCTATCATTTACGAAACCATCTCGCAACACCTCCCTAACACAGCCTTTAGCACTGTAGACCTTGCTAATGCATACAATTTCCCTTCCCACATCACCCCTACTGAACTCAGACCTGACATCGTCTGGTGGGATGATGAACGCAAGTGTGTCTGCCTTGTGGAACTAACAGTGTGTTTCGACACCTTATTCCATGAAGCTGCGACTAGGAAGGAGGTCAAATACATACCACTACTCTCTGCATGTCAACAATCAGGCTACACCGCCAAGCTGATTACATTGGAAATTGGTTCACGTGGCCTGCCAAATCTACGTGGTTTCACAAAGCTTCAAGTCGAACTAAACATCTCTACAACCAAGACTCGTATTCTCTTAGTGCAAGCTGCTAGAGAAGCAATAATTGGCTCCTTTAACATCTGGTGCTGCAGAAATAAAAATAATCCATAATTAATCACTAAATTATTCCTTAATTATTCCTTAATGATTTGTTTTTGTTGTTGCTCTTCTGCATGTCATGACCATAAGGTCACCTAGTTTGCGGTTTGGAGCCAAGTGATTGTGCAATGTTTTTGTATGACAACAGAAAATAGTGGCCAGCATGAAATAACCATGGGCCTTGCAACACCACTCTTGGGTCTCTTCTTCTTGAACATTATGACAAGTTGAGCTTGGATGACTCCACCCCTCATTGCTTTGTTTGTACTTGTGCATTACAATTCAATGAAGTTTATTATATATACAGTACCCTCACTAATCCAAATAGCCTGGGGATCTGAGTAGTTCGGATTAGTGAAATTTTCGGATTAGTGAAATGTATGAATATCATTATATTGACCTCGGAATTTGTTTATTTTTTGCAGGTGTGGGTTGAATACTGGGAGTACAAGTAATTTTTAATCATTATGTTCCCTTCCCATCCTCATTCTTTTAGCAGAACTCCGGAATCCCATCTCAGTCATCTTCCTTTTGCATCCTCGCAACTCGCTGCCCTTCTTCTTTATGTCTGAGATAGTGGAGACTCCAACTCCATAATGTTTAGCTAGTAACTTGTAGCTTTTATTCCTGAGCTGGGCCAGGATCTCGACCTTCTCCTCAATGGTAAGGCTCTTGTGTGCTCTTTTCTTCTCCATATCACTGCAGCTGCATCGTATGACATGCTCGTGGTAGGTTCAAAGTTCAATAAATGGCACGCATTTTGAATTTTTTGTGTGTTTTTTGTTTTTTTTGTGTGTTTTTTTGCTACCTAATGCCGTTCGGATTAGCGAGGTTTCGGATTAACGGGGTCCGGATTAGCGAGGGTCTACTGTATATATAATGAGAGAGGGGAGAGAGAAGAGAGAGAGGGGAGAGAGAAAAGAGAGAGAAAATAATAAAACCAGAAACTAATATCGTCGTGTATGGGCACGTGAACCATCTTCTTTGAAACCTGCTAATGTCCCTTCGCAAGTATTTGAAGCCAAGGGATGGATTCCCTGATCTTAGAACATCCTTATCAGCCTCTCTACCATCCAAAGAAATCGTTCTATCTAACAGGGATGAAATTCGTTATAGCCACTGCATATCTATCGCTGGAATTGGTAGGATCTCTTTCACACATCAGTAGTTCTCCAACAGCTGCATACCGCAAACTCAGGTTGCTTAACGCCCCGCTTAAGACTCCCAACCTGCAAGAAAAAGGGTGCTTGACTGAGAATAGATGCTTACATTGTTAAATAACGCACACTCACAGTCCTTTTAGGACCTAGCCAGTTGAAGAAGAGCCAATTTCTCGAACAAGACTAAAATACCCAGTCTCTTGAGGCAGGTTACGAGGGAGCAAGTCTCTTGAGGTGAACTAGGAAGGAACTAGCGGTGGCCATTCAAGCGTTTGACTTTTTTCCTCGGAAACAGGTTCGCTACAGAACTATTTAGACACCCTATATGGCAAAAAGCTCATTTTAGCCAATGATGAGAACAATATTTGCGACAGGCTCGCTATCGTCATCCTTCACAAGACAGGCGTACAATTGATGGGTGTGTTTTGGAACGTCATAGACCGTGGAAGAGTTACATGCGCTACTATAAGACTGTGAAAAGGACCATCTCCTGCAAATATGCAGCAAGAAGCTTGTCGTGATATTACAAACAACTATAAATAATAGACATGTCACACTAGTAAAATCCTTGCCTCGATGTTTTGTTGAAATACGTTGCCATGACGGTGCAGCTAATACGCATGCACATAACTGGTACTTGTTTTAACGATATCGACATCAGCGCTTCCCAGAGAACTGCCACAAGGAAGACTAACAAAGACTTTATAATGACAGCGCTTAACAACTTTATGTGCGCTAAACATTGAGAACCTGAACAACCAGTTTATGGTGGCTTTGTCAACGTGGTAGCCCCTCCCACAACAAGGACTTTTATACTCGACAAAACCTCTAGAACACCAGCACTGGGTTAGCTCTACACCAGCACCAGGCTACCATACTAGCTAGCTCTACACCAGCACCAGGCCACCATACTAGCTAGCTCTACACCAGCACCAGGCCACCATACTAGCTAGCTCTACACCAGCACCAGGCTACCATACTAGCTAGCTCTACACCAGCACCAGGCCACCATACTAACTAGCTCTACACCAGCACCAGGCCACCATACTAGCTAGCTCTACACCAGCACCAGGCTGCCATACTAGCTAGCTCTACACCAGCACCAGGCTACCATACTAGCTAGCTCTACACCAGCACCAGGCCACCACACTAGCTAGCTCTACACCAGCACCAGGCCACCATACTAGCTAGCTCTACACCAGCACCAGGCTACCATACTAGCTAGCTCTACACCAGCACCAGGCTGCCATACTAGCTAGCTCTACACCAGCACCAGGTTACCATACTAGCTAGCTCTACACCAGCACCAGGCTACCATACTAGCTAGCTCTACACCAGCACCAGGTTACCATACTAGCTAGCTCTACACCAGCACCAGGCTACCATACTAGCTAGCTCTACACCAGCACCAGGCCACCATACTAGCTAGCTCTACACCAGCACCAGGTTACCATACTAGCTAGCTCTACACCAGCACCAGGCTACCATGCTAGCTAGCTCTACACCAGCACCAGGCCACCATACTAGCTAGCTCTACACCAGCACCAGGCTACCATACTAGCTGGCTCTACACCAGCACCAGGCTACCATACTAGCTAGCTCTACACCAGCACCAGGCCACCATACTAGCCAGCTCTACACCAGCACCAGGCTACCATACTAGCTAGCTCTACACCAGCACCAGGCTACCATACTAGCTAGCTCTACACCAGCACCAGGCCACCATACTAGCTAGCTCTACACCAGCACCAGGCCACCATACTAGCTATCTCTACACCAGCACCAGGCTACCCTACTAGCTAGCTCTACACCAGCACCAGACTACCCTACTAGCTAGCTATACACCAGCACCAGGCCACCATACTAGCTAGCTCTACACCAGCACCAGACTACCATACTAGCTAGCTCTACACCAGCACCAGGCTACCATACTAGCCAGCTCTACACCAGCACCAGGCCACCATACTAGCTAGCTCTACACCAGCACCAGGCTACCATACTAGCTAGCTCTACACCAGCACCAGGCCACCATACTAGCTAGCTCTACACCAGCACCAGGCCACCATACTAGCTAGCTCTACACCAGCACCAGGCTACGATACTAGCTAGCTCTACACCAGCACCAGGCTATCATACTAGCTAGCTCTACACCAGCACCAGGCCACCATACTAGCTAGCTCTACACCAGCACCAGGCTATCATACTAGCTAGCTCTACACCAGCACCAGGCTACCATACTAGCTAGCTCTACACCAGCACCAGGCTACCATACTAGCTAGCTCTACACCAGCACCAGGCTACCATACTAGCTAGCTCTTACACCAGCACCAGGCAACCATACTAGCTAGCTCTACACTACCATACTAGCTAGCTCTACACCAGCACCAGGCTACCATACTAGCTAGCTCTACACCAGCACCAGGCTCCCATACTAGCTAGCTCTACACCAGCACCAGGCCACCATACTAGCTAGCTCTACACCAGCACCAGGCTACCCTACTAGCTAGCTCTACACCAGCACCAGGCTACCCTACTAGCTAGCTCTACACCAGCACCAGGCCACCATACTAGCTAGCTCTACACCAGCACCAGGCTACCATACTAGCTAGCTCTACACCAGCACCAGGCTGCCATACTAGCTAGCTCTACACCAGCACCAGGTTACCATACTAGCTAGCTCTACACCAGCACCAGGCTACCATACTAGCTAGCTCTACACCAGCACCAGGTTACCATACTAGCTAGCTCTACACCAGCACCAGGCTACCATACTAGCTAGCTCTACACCAGCACCAGGCCACCATACTAGCTAGCTCTACACCAGCACCAGGTTACCATACTAGCTAGCTCTACACCAGCACCAGGCTACCATACTAGCTAGCTCTACACCAGCACCAGGCCACCATACTAGCCAGCTCTACACCAGCACCAGGCTACCATACTAGCTAGCTCTACACCAGCACCAGGCTACCATACTAGCTAGCTCTACACCAGCACCAGGCCACCATACTAGCTAGCTCTACACCAGCACCAGGCCACCATACTAGCTATCTCTACACCAGCACCAGGCTACCCTACTAGCTAGCTCTACACCAGCACCAGACTACCCTACTAGCTAGCTATACACCAGCACCAGGCCACCATACTAGCTAGCTCTACACCAGCACCAGACTACCATACTAGCTAGCTCTACACCAGCACCAGGCTACCATACTAGCCAGCTCTACACCAGCACCAGGCCACCATACTAGCTAGCTCTACACCAGCACCAGGCTACCATACTAGCTAGCTCTACACCAGCACCAGGCCACCATACTAGCTAGCTCTACACCAGCACCAGGCCACCATACTAGCTAGCTCTACACCAGCACCAGGCTACGATACTAGCTAGCTCTACACCAGCACCAGGCTATCATACTAGCTAGCTCTACACCAGCACCAGGCCACCATACTAGCTAGCTCTACACCAGCACCAGGCTATCATACTAGCTAGCTCTACACCAGCACCAGGCTACCATACTAGCTAGCTCTACACCAGCACCAGGCTACCATACTAGCTAGCTCTACACCAGCACCAGGCTACCATACTAGCTAGCTCTACACCAGCACCAGGCTCCCATGCTAGCTAGCTCTACACCAGCACCAGGCTACCATACTAGCTAGCTCTACACCAGCACCAGGCTACCATACTAGCTAGCTCTACACTACCATACTAGCTAGCTCTACACCAGCACCAGGCTACCATACTAGCTAGCTCTACACCAGCACCAGGCTCCCATACTAGCTAGCTCTACACCAGCACCAGGCTACCCTACTAGCTAGCTCTACACCAGCACCAGGCTACCATGCTAGCTAGCTCTACACCAGCACCAGGCCACCATACTAGCTAGCTCTACACCAGCACCAGGCTACCATACTAGCTAGCTCTACACCAGCACCAGGCTACCATACTAGCTAGCTCTACACCAGCACCAGGCCACCATACTAGCTAGCTCTACACCAGCACCACCATACTAGCTAGCTCTACACCAGCACCAGGCTACCCTACTAGCTAGCTCTACACCAGCACCAGGCTATCATACTAGCTAGCTCTACACCAGCACCAGGCTACCATACTAGCTAGCTCTACACCAGCACCAGGCCACCATACTAGCTAGCTCTACACCAGCACCAGGCTACCCTACTAGCTAGCTCTACACCAGCACCAGGCTACCCTACTAGCTAGCTCTACACCAGCACCAGGCTACCATACTAGCTGGCTCTACACCAGCACCAGGCCACCATGCTAGCTAGCTCTACACCAGCACCAGGCTACCATACTAGCTAGCTCTACACCAGCACCAGGCCACCATACTAGCTAGCTCTACACCAGCACTAGGCTACCATATACTAGCTAGCTCTACACCAGCACCAGGCTACCATACTAGCTAGCTCTACACCAGCACCAGGCTACCATACTAGCTAGCTCTACACCAGCACCAGGCCACCATACTAGCTAGCTCTACACCAGCACCAGGCTACCCTACTAGCTAGCTCTACACCAGCACCAGGCTACCCTACTAGCTAGCTCTACACCAGCACCAGGCTACCATACTAGCTAGCTCTACACCAGCACCAGCACCACCATACTAGCTAGCTCTACACCAGCACCAGGCTACCATACTAGCTAGCTCTACACCAGCACCAGGCTACCATACTAGCTAGCTCTACACCAGCACCAGGCCACCATACTAGCTAGCTCTACACCAGCACCAGGCCACCATACTAGCTAGCTCTACACCAGCACCAGGCTACCATACTAGCTAGCTCTACACCAGCACCAGGCCACCATACTAGCTAGCTCTACACCAGCACCAGGCTCCCATACTAGCTAGCTCTACACCAGCACCAGGCTACCATACTAGCTAGCTCTACACCAGCACCAGGCTACCATACTAGCTAGCTCTACACCAGCACCAGGCCACCATACTAGCTAGCTCTACACCAGCACCAGGCCACCATACTAGCTAGCTCTACACCAGCACCAGGCTATCATACTAGCTAGCTCTACACCAGCACCACCATACTAGCTAGCTCTACACCAGCACCAGGCTACCATACTAGCTAGCTCTACACCAGCACCAGGCCACCATACTAGCTAGCTCTACACCAGCACCAGGCCACCATACTAGCTAGCTCTACACCAGCACCAGGCCAGCTAGCTCTACACCAGCACCAGGCCACCATACTAGCTAGCTCTACACCAGCACCAGGCCACCATACTAGCTAGCTCTACACCAGACACCAGGCCACCATACTAGCTAGCTCTACACCAGCACCAGGCTCCCATACTAGCTAGCTCTACTTACATAGTGTGTATGTAATAATTTTTAGATCCACATAAACTTTCATAAAATAATGCCATTGGACCAAGTAGTCGAAAAAGAAATATTTTTCAAATGCACAAACATTTTACATACCCTTCACCTTACGTACCCTTCACCTATTAAAACAGGACAATATTGAACTTCATTACTGCAAAAGCTGGTTGTTGGCAGATATGCTTATAACACAAATTGCTAAGAAAACCTCCACCTAACAAGAAGCATGCGCCTAACAAGAAGCACGCGTCTAATTAATCATGAACACGTGAGCAGCGCGTGCAAAACTGACCTATCGGCACGGTTTAGTGAGGCTAGAGGAGGACCGCAGTGCCAGTGATGACCTCTCAAGCCACAGCAGTTTCAACGAACTATAATCTGGAAAGCATTGTCCAAGAAAGATGGTCTGGAGGCCCTTCAAAAGAGAAAAGCCCCGTGTAGTGAAAGATGAAGGAAATGCTTCTGATAAACATGGTGCTGGCATCTTGCTCGAGACAGGCCACTTCCCCCATTTGGCCAAGCCATAACTTACTTGTCTCCCTCAGGAATTAACAGGAAAAAAATTCTTGTTGGCAGAGTCATGGAGTCAATTAAGAGAGACTCGCGCATTCATCTAATAACGAGCATTGGAATCGACATTACGATATGCACCTATTTTTAAAAAAATCTTTGCTTCTACCAACCGGATATTAATAGGTAAAGGGTCTTTGTTCTTCATATTAACAGGTAAAGGATCTGTTTTCTACATATTAATAGGTAAAGAGTATGCATTCTGCATTCTACATATTATGGGTAAAGGGTCGATGTTCTAATATTAATAGGTAAAGGATTGTGTTTACATATTAATAGGTAAAGGGTCTGCGTTATACATATTAATAGGTAAAGGGTGGGTTCTACATATTAATAGGTAAAGGGTCTGTGTTCTACATAGGTAAAGTTCAGTTTCGTTTATTTGTTTTGTGTTTCTAATAGTCAAGCAGCCTCCTAGAAGTTACTCAGTGTAACACCATAACCAATCATAGATGTTACTACTTACTACACACATGCCATGTGTTCATATATACACATGACACAAGTAGTTAACTGATTTTCTTGAAGGTCGTGCTATTAACTATTGTCGCGAGAAAACTTCGGAGGAAACCAACCAATCACTTCTTGGTAATGAAAACGTGCAGCTGCTTGCCCACTCAGCTCAGCTAGACTCGACATTGCACGTACAGTGTGTGTGTGGCATTAAAAACCCTTTACCAATTCTTGGATGTTTTGCTGAACAGAGCAAATGGATTAGTGCTGAGTTGAGAAACAGGTTAGTTGAGAAACAGGTTAGTTGAGAAACAGGTTAGTTGAGAAACAGGTTAGTTAAGAAACAGGTTAGTTGCTGTACTGCATCGGTGAGTTTGGAGCCTTCTGGCAGTACAAGCATACATGTATGGCAAACAGACAGATTGTGCTCAAGCTGTGTGCAAGGAAAAATAAGATCTCAATGTTTAATCTCGTGGGTTTTAACATTTTATGGGGGTGGGGGGGGGGTGGGGGAGGGGGGGCTGTCAGCATACTATCTTCACGAAGGATTCAAGACATGCTTGAAGTGTTACAAGGGTCAAAATCGTCCAAAAACAGTAAGTTGCAGCTGAGATGTACACTTAGTCATTTTGAAATAGGAGGGAGTGAAACCAATAATTATAGTAATTATAGTAATCATATAGGCCCCACAATTTGTAACCAACTTTCCAAAATATATTTCATTTTTTTATTTAATTTTTATAATGTTAATTAAGTCAATTTCAGCCAACCATTTCAGCCAACCACCTAATAAATGGGTTATGGTGGAAGCCTCTACACTCTCCTCACTCTCTCTCTGTCGTTACCTCGTCCCCTTCGTTGCCACCACGTCAAAAGGTCTGATGCTCTCCGTAGCCTCGGCAGTGATGACACAGAGGTCGAC
This sequence comes from Cladorhizidae sp. MBARI D1340-BT2, assembly GCA_028752905.1. Classification (NCBI taxonomy): domain Eukaryota; kingdom Metazoa; phylum Porifera; class Demospongiae; order Poecilosclerida; family Cladorhizidae; species Cladorhizidae sp. MBARI D1340-BT2. The sequence continues at coordinate 51,279,084 of JAQNBH010000016.1, read as the reverse complement.
ATTACTCCCAGAACCCTGAAGTGAAACAAGACCAGTGCCAAATCAATTAAGTCTGCCGCTCTCCTTGGTTACGAATATATCTTCCTAGGAAGAAATAAAATTACTATGACCACACCCAAGCCGGGTTAAGTGGGTATGGTTATATCGGCATACATTATAGACATCTTCAAACAGGGCATGCTCGCTATGGTTACTTACATCAAGTTACAGAGGGATTCCAGAAATGGCGTCATGACTTTTACAATATATCCTTAAATAGAGCACACCACCAATTAGATAACAACCCAAGGGGGCACTACTGGTCTCAACCCCCCACCCCAAAGTTGTAACATATTTTCAATTTCCATAACTTCCCCCCTCTTCGCTTTGTGCTAGTAATTTTGATATCAAATTGTTACTTATTCCGTGTGCTTGCGTGTACTTGCAAATGATATGATGTCTCTCTCTGCAACACTCAAAAACTGCACCACTATTTAGTGGCTGAACTACCTCCACAGTGCTGTGTAAACAAGGGAAAACTTGGTCTGTAGTTTTTCAAAGAGGGGTAGGCCCAAGGTCAACATGTCATAACTTGTCGAGTAAAAAAAAAATTTTTTAAAAAGATAAAAAATATTTAATTGCAAATCACCGAGCATCAAATGAGCTCGCACACACAAAAAAAGTGAATTGTGGCAAAGTTGACATCGCACAACTCCCAGAATAGAGGGGGCCACTGCAGCAACCCCCAGAATAGAGGGACCGCTGTAGCAACCCCCAGAATAGAGGGGGCCGCTACAGCAACCCCCAGAATAGAGGGGGCCACTGCAGCAACCCCCAGAATAGAGGGGGCCACTGCAGCAACCCACAGAATAGAGGGGGCCACTACAGCAACCCCCAGAATAGAGGGGGGCGCTGTAGCAACCCCCAGAATAGAGGGGGCTGCTACAGCAACCCCCAGAATAGAGGGGGCCACTACAGCAACCCCCAGAATAGTTTTTGAGTGACCTCGATGATGCTGGATGCGTCTTCTAATAAAATGTGTCTATGGAGACATTCAACACATCATTTGAAAGCACACTGAGGAAGCAACAATTCTATAACCAAATCTGAGAGGAAAGAGTCGTGGCAGTTACAAATAATATATTGCAACTATATATTGACCAGTGGTCCCGCCTTACACCTCAAATAGAGCACGCCATCAATTAGACCACACCCCATTCATTTACTACCTCGAGTGAAATAGTGTGCACCCTCGATTAGACCATGCCCTCCCACCTATAATTGGATTGCAAAATGTTTATACTGAAACACAGTCAGGTGTTGTCTAATGCATAAAATCAAAAATCTATAGTGTCTGTGAGCAAGAATCTGGAGGAGAGTGACTGAGGGACATCATCTGAGGAGCACTCCCCATGAATGGCTGAGGGACATCATCTGAGGAGCACTCCCCATGAATGGACGAGGGACATCATCTGAGGAGCACTCCCCATGAATGGCCGAGGGACATTATCTGAGGAGCACTCCCCATGAATGGCTGAGGGACATCATCTGAGGAGCACTCCCCATGAATGGCCGAGGGACATCATCTGAGGAGCACTCCCCATGAATGGCCGAGGGACATCATCTGAGGAGCACTCCCCATGAATGGCCGAGGGACATCATCTGAGGAGCACTCCCCATGAATGGCTGAGGGACATCATCTGAGGAGCACTCCCCATGAATGGATGAGGGACATCATCTGAGGAGCACTCCCCATGAATGCCGAGGGACATCATCTGAGGAGCACTCCCCATAAATGGCTGAGGGACATCATCTGAGGAGCACTCCCCATGAATGGCCGAGGGACATCATCTGAGGAGCACTCCCCATGAATGGCCGAGGGACATCATCTGAGGAGCACTCCCCATGAATGGCTGAGGGACATCATCTGAGGAGCACTCCCCATGAATGGATGAGGGACATCATCTGAGGAGCACTCCCCATGAATGGCTGAGGGACATCATCTGAGGAGCACTCCCCATGAATGGCTGAGGGACATCATCTGAGGAGCACTCCCCATGAATGGCCGAGGGACATCATCTGAGGAGCACTCCCCATGAATGGCTGAGGGACATCATCTGAGGAGCACTCCCCATGAATGGATGAGGGACATCATCTGAGGAGCACTCCCCATGAATGGCCGAGGGACATCATCTGAGGAGCACTCCCCATGAATGGCTGAGGGACATCATCTGAGGAGCAGTCCTTAAAAAACTCATTTCTGTGAAGAGAGATGGCTTAGAAGATGGCCACACCCACTGCAAATGATGGGACAGCCAAACATTAGAATGAGGACAGCCAAACATTAGAATGAGGAACTGGAGAGGCCAGAGATGAGATGATCCCTGCGCGAGGGACGGACACAAAACTGACCAGGAAGGAAGAGGGAAATCTAGCAGACCACAAACAACAGCTACTGTCTCCTGACGAGGTCTGGTGATCCACTACGCCTACACTGTGAGCTACGGTCTACTGACGAGGTCTGGTGATCCACTACACCCACACTGTGAGCTACTGTCTCCTGACGAGGTCTGGTGATCCACTACACTATGAGCTACTGTCTCCTGACGAGGTCTGGTGATCCACTACACCCACACTGTGAGGGGGGGAGGGGTCCAGTGTTGTCGTCGTTAATCCCGTGTCGTACATGGAGGACCAAGTTACTAGGGACATCCACAGTTCATCCACCGAGGGACATCCATGATGTCCGCACACACCCCATGATCCCCACTGCCAGAGTATCCGCGGGTGGAATGTCCCCAGGGACATCCACGGCTCACGAGGGACATCCACGGCTCACGAGGGACATCCACGGCTCACGAGGGACATCCACGGCTCACGAGGGACATCCACGGCTCACGAGTGACATCCACGGCTCACGAGGGACATCTACGGCTCACGAGGGACATCCATGGCTCACGAGGGACATCCATGGCTCACGAGGGACATCTACGGCTCACGAGGGACATCCACGGCTCACGAGGGAGATCCACTATCAGCTGTGACTGTCCCTAGTAACTTTTCCATCTGCGGATGATGCGTGCACATCCCTAGTGACTAGGTCACCCACGGATGACACGGGATTGATGACGATGATATCCGATGACGTGTATGGACGGGAAACTAACAGAATGCACGGGGAGGTGGGTCCAATTGAGAACATTAACATTTGTCTTATAAAAGCCGGCCACACTAAACTGGATTAATTCTAGTCCAAGGGAAGAAGGAGCACGTCATCATGGTGGCCATTGGTAAGTACATAAATATGCTTGTCCAGACAAGTGGTCAGATGACAGAGTTGGTATCTCGTGCTACTGTCATACGTCACTGCAAACAGACAGCCCAAAAATAGAAATCTTTCTGTCATAGCAGTAGCAGAAAAGTCATTAGCTCTACCAACTTGCAGGTCAGATCTGCCGATTAGTTCGCTCTAATATGTGATTCAGGCTGCTTCATTTGCAAGATGCTTCAGTCAACCTGCCCTTTGCCAAAGGAAGGAAAGGCTACCAAAGGGGTCTCGCACACCCTCATGCACCCCTGGCCACGGGCAGCCAAGTGGCAGGCGAGCTAATCCCACGCACCTTGTGAGAGGCAGGTGCTCTATAAATGCATTCCTGACTTGTAATTAATAGGAGAGTGAACTACACATATATACTCACTTACCAGGTCATTGAGTATTCCAGCTGTTATGGCATCCCTTACCAGCTTCATGGCCTCGTCACGCTAGGCAACACGGCAACGACATGTAGGAAAGAGGGGCAAATTGTCATGCACACAAAACCTTGAGGACAAAGTAGCAATATTACTTAAACATTTTATAATAATACCTCCATATTTGGTCGGTAGCGATCTTCGAACGTTGCCATAGCAGCGAGCGAACCAGATCCTGCAATAACAAAACAACAACCCAAAGCATGCTTGCAGAAAATGTCAGAAAATGTCAGATAAATGATCGATTTTAAGCCGACATAAAGAGAGATGAATTGATCAGATTTAATTATTGCATATAATCAATATGAACTCGTGCACTTTGGACTCTCGTTTAAGAGTGCAAGTTGCACTAGTCACATGCTAGGCTTATCGGTATCTGCTTATTCACCCATCGAGACATAAGGAAGCTTGTCAGTGCTCCCGTGGGGATGGATTGTGAAGAGATGCGGGCCGGTGCAGTCGACACCGCCTAACACCAACGCAGCGCCAATGTGCCCTTGATATCTACAGCAAGACAGTATAAGGTAAGGGGTTTTCACACATAGAAACCACATTTTACAAGCACAGAACAAGTGCATACGATAGAAAAGATTGAGTTTTGGGCAATGGGTCAACATACACAAGCACAAAAATACCCAAAGAATGGAACTTGAACCCGCTCTTAAATCCATGCCAAATACAAGGTGTGAAAGCCTGAAGGCTGAGACTGACATTTGAAAATTATAACTGGGAAGAGGTTCAATTTTTTTGAGCACTAACTCTTCTAGAAGGATGGTTGTCAGCTGACAACATCAAGATGCAAAACAAAGAGCGTTGAAATGAGGGGGGGGGGGAATTAAAAAAAGGGAAAAACCCGAGCTGATTTTTTTGTTTTCTGTACATTTTCTCAGATATACTGTAGTCCCTCCTCCTCCTCCCCCCTCTCTCTCTCACTCACACACACTTGCCTGTAGAGATACTGTTTTAGCAGCCTCACGGCTGTGCCAACTCGAGGCTATTGGGGGAAGTAAAGAGAGCAGAAATAGTCAAAGCATCTTTGTCAAGACAATTAAACAGTTTAACTGTGGTAGCAACATGTGATAGTACCCCCTATTAGTTCGATCCATTTCAAATCCCCCAAAACAACCGGAGACCCCCCCCCCAAGTCTCCATAAAAAATTGATCTAGTAGTTTCTTGGTATCCTTCCACAGTAGTGGCTATATACAAAAACATTTCCATCATTTGAAACCTTCAGAGTTAATACACCAGCAGTCCTCCCATTCAAGGATATTCATCTACCCCCCCCCCCCCCCACAACACACAGAGATCAACATATTCAGTAGAGCAGCAGGTGGGTAAAGGTCGTCAGTGAAATAACCACCCCTGTGCATGTGCAATATCGACTGTAGCAGCTAAGCTGATGCAGCACACTTCAGAAAGATCAAGCACAAAAACGATTACATGTACTGACAATCTAACTAGCCCACATGGTATCTCTAGCAGCTGCATTTATCTACGTACTAGAAAAGAAGTGAGTAGTCAGAGGCTATGTAAGAGCTGTTCTTCATAAATCAAAACCACCACAGAACATAAGTCTAAAGGCCTGTCCACACTGCACAATAACTGGATGCGCATTGAGACACACTAGCTACCAAGAGAGTCTCAATGCGCGTCCAGTCATGACGTCGCGTCCACACTGACATGACAATAAACCAAACGCGCATAAAAACCACTCCCCCTCCAAGAAAACTTCACAATGCACAATGGATTTCTTCTGTTATGGACGAGATACCTACAGACGCGAAGGAAGCATATGCTGCAGAGGAGAAGAAGGATTTATAAATATAAAAAGGCAATACAGTAGACGGATGGCGCTCCATGAACTCCATAAAAGAAGGCTGTGGCGGTAAAATTTTCGAAGTCTATTTTAGCTATAATAGTATTTAGCTTGATCTTTGCCTGCTATAGGTCCTTTGTTTGTGGCAATGATGGCTGACTACCAGCATCCATCTGTGCGCCAGGTTTGGTGCAAGCCACGCAGTAGCACTGGTGGGAAACAGCTACAACTTCATAAATGATTCTGTTTATCTTTTAACGCGCACCCGCGTAATTAATTTTACGCTTGGAGTTGTTGCTCTGACTCGACTCAAACCACCTATCGAGGTGGACTGGACCTAATGCGCGTTAGGTCCAAGAAATCTAATTCGCATTCAGTGTGGACGCAACAAATGCGCATTCGTTGAGATCTAACGCGCATTCAGTGTGCAGTGTGGACAGGCCTTAACAAATCATTTTGAGCAACATAACAGCCTAACCCAACAAATCATTTTAGTACAACATAACAGCCTAACCCAACAAATCATTTAGAGCAACATAACAGCCTAACCCAACAAATCATTTAGAGCAACATAACAGCCTAGCCAACAAATCATTTAGAGCAACATAACAGCCTAACCCAACAAATCATTTAGAGCAACTTGTCAACAAATCATTTAGAGCAACATAACAGCCTAACCCAACAAATCATTTAGAGCAACTTGTCAACAAATCATTTAGAGCAACATAACAGCCTAACCCAACAAATCATTTAGAGCAACATAACAGCCTAACCCAACAAATCATTTAGAGCAACTAGCCAACAAATCATTTAGAGCAACATAACAGCCTAACCCAACAAATCAGGTATTGTATACTCTTCTGCTTGCTCTTAGCTACAGTATCTGCGGGTACAGTCGACAATAGCAACAACATGTGGCATGTGCTGATATGATGTTTAAAAGCGCTGGAGTCCGCCTAGAAGGCGGGTAGATTCTTCACACTCAAACTATACAAGGAAATAACAAATAAACAACTCAAAACAAGAACAAACAGTTTAATTAGATGTGGATTAACTGCCAAAAAAAGAATGGCAACAAGGTTATATCATCTATATCACAGAACAATGACTCTTCACCATCTATATTCTAATAATATAACAGGGATGACCCTTTACTATTTATAACACTCATCTATAAGGTAGATGGCCTTTACCAGTTATAATGTTGCCCGTTAAGTTAGGTGACCCTTTACCAGCTATATTTCAACAAGACTATTCTTTACCGATTATAATTTTAGCCTAGACGCACAGGAGTCAGGTATCCTTAGTCAAGCAATACTATACCGTCACCGAACTCTCAGTTGACATAGCAGATACAATGACTTTCTCGATAATCATACTCACTTGTCATTTTGGCAAAGATGCTCTCGTCTAAACGTCGTCTAAACGTCGAGTGAGTAAATTCAAGTTGATTATTGAGAAAGTCATTGTAATATTAAAAGTGGTAAAGGGTCTTCTAAGTTGTGGTACACATGGCTATAGTCTTGTCGGACTCATAGCAACCTGCTCCAAGCCTGACTGCTCCAAGTCTGGTTCACACATCAACACCGATCTTTTCCTAGCTTGTCACCCCTTCACCCCATTTATTTAATTTTAATGTCGGGTGTTGAGACGGGTGTTGAGACGTGGAACAGGTTAGGAGCAGGTTCCCCTGCCGCCAAGCGGGCCATTAAAAAGTACCTTCCTCCCCGTGAAGAGCTTGTGAAGTTCAATGTTGGAGGAGATGAAGCTGGTGGTGAACTCAGTGTCTGCCGCAGTGCCAGCTCCACAGCAGCTGGTGTGCAACATTTAGGATTAGCAAAACAAACAAACAAAGCAAACACTGGTTGTTAAGCAGGTGCTAGGTTGCTAAGGGGAGGGGCTTACCATCAAAAGAGCAAAATCAGAAAATGGGGGGGGGGGCGGAATGTGTGTCCCTACTTTAGAGCTATATATGTACATAAGTAACCACCAAAGAATTGATTTAATTAATCCGTGCTTTTCTAAACAGCCTGTGTACTTCCATTTGGTACCAAAATTGTGGCCACAAGTTCTAGCCACGCTAACAATACATGCATCCACAAGTCAGAACCTATATCTCAAAAAAAAAATTGCGAGGTCGCTAGATCCCGCATGACCGAAGTGGTGGCAAGACGGACATGGGTACTGGAAGTTCATCGTGTGGATTTTGTGTAGCTATAGCTTATCATAACTGACAGAAAGAGCTGACAATGTGCGAAACAAATATCAGAAGTTTTGACATTCCATTTCCATCGAAAGGTGCCTCTTCTTTAACAGGCCCTTTAGCAGATTCACGCCATATATAACAAAGCTATCTATAACGAAGCTTGCAGCAAATACAAAGCCACACCCTATAAAATAATTTCCAAATGTCCGCAACTACTTCACGATCATTTAGGATGCTGAGAACCCATGACCTTGCTAATTTGCGAGGTTTAGGTCCTGGCATGAGGTACTTCAATAGCTGTTGGCATGGTTACACACACAACTACCTGTACTCACACACAGGAGAGAACCATTTAATATTCGCACCTGATGAAGACTGAAGCACTCGGTGGAAATGTTGGCATACGAACCGACCTACAAGATAAATCTTCAGTTTGCATTCTATGAAGTCAGCTAAAAATTATCGTTCTAATTAGCGAGCCCTCGGGGCAGAATTGAATGGTCCGCTGCACATGGCGTATGTATCTATACATCACCATATGTTCACCCGTAAAAAAAAAAAGAACGGGTTACCCGTCTTAAATATAGCGGGCACGTGTAAACTGGGAATGATCACCACGGTGAAGAGAGAAGACAACAGTAGATTTGAAGAGGAAAGAAAACTGCTGCACGGGATGGGCTGCATGTTAATGGCTGACAGGAAAGGATGTGGAGTTCATTTTTGGCATAGCTGCTCAATTCATCAGCACGGGGTGTTTGCTAACCTGGAAATGATCGTCGTTGTGAATCGGGAGATTATCTTAGCGGGGGGCCCTTCCCTCAACCTCGCACAAGTTTGGAATATGTAAGGAATGTTTAATCTGCACACCTCTCTCAGCTGCTTCTCTACCACAATCCAAGCATCGCAATACGAGGACATCAGTAATGAACAGATACAAATACTGTATAGGCCTTCAGCTATGCTAGGGCCGGGGCAATGGCTGATGCGAGTGTAACACAATGATAGGGCAGATACACATACTGTACAGGCCTTCAGCTATGCTAGGGCTGGGGCAATGGCTAATGCGAGTGTAACACAATGATAGGGCAGATACACATACTGTGTAGGCCTTCAGCTATGCTAGGGCCGGGGCAATGGCTAATGCGAGTGTAACACAATGATAGGACAGATACACATACTGTATAGGCCTTCAGCTATGCTAGGGCCGGGGCAATGGCTAATGCGAGTGTAACACAATGATAGGGGCAGATACATATACTGTATAGGCCTTCAGCTATGCTAGGGCTGGAACAATGGCTGATGCGAGTGTAACACAATGATAGGACAGATACATATACTGTATAGGCCTTCAGCTATGCTAGGGCTGGAACAATGGCTGATGCGAGTGTAACACAATGATAGGACAGATACATATACTGTATAGGCCTTCAGCTATGCTAGGGCCGGGGCAATGGCTGATGCGAGTGTAACACAATGATAGGACAGATACATATATAGTCAATTGGGGTAAAAAAAAGCCGGGGGGTAAGTTGGGGTAAAAAAAGACCAGGGGTCTGGGGAAGACACAGCTGCTTTAAGAATTTAAACGATCCTTGATCTATCAAGTACTTTTAATGGGCTTTTCATTAATGTGTGTTTTTGTATAAAAATATTGACATGGAGGACATGACAAAATAAAGAACCTAAACATGTAGAAAATACCCGAAATTAACTTTTTTCTGACTCACCTGAACTTTTGGGTAGATTAATCGAACTAGTTAGTAAATTATGAACGCTAGCCAAAAGAAAATAGTTACTAAATGGTTTATTCATTGACAACCCAAAAAATCTTTTTTTTTGATATTTTAGGGATTTTTAGACCGGCTTTTTTATTACCCCAGATATTTTTGGTCACTCGGGGTAAAAAAAAGCCAGGTGTTTTTTTTTGGCAATTTTTTTCTAGTCTTTTTTCGAAACTATATTTTCATTTTTTCTTCTCCAGTCATGCTAATTTGTGAGTTAAAGCATAATTGTGAGTAATATGAATTATTTGAATATGAATAAACCACCTAGTCAATGGTACATGGACTATTGCATCATTCTGATAGACAGAATGATACAATAGTATATATATATATATAATGTGGTAACTGAATATGAATAAACCAACTTTAGTCATTGATTATCAATGATACATGGACTATTTCATCATAACAAAAGTTTTCAGTGATGACGAAGATGCTGATCCCACATCAGCTGAATTTACCTTCCATCACCAAAAAAAGAGAGCGAAGCACAGACTCAACACACATTTTCTACGATAGGCCAAAGCAGGAAGATGTGGAGAGCAGTGGATCATTGCATGTATGGCCCTGGCCCTGTTCAGCCAGTAGTGGAAACAGTCGAGGGAAGGCACTGCTGAAGTTCGAGTGTGAAGCAAAAGTGATAAACATTTTCAAGTATTTTTCTTAAAGAAAATGCAATAAAACCCAACTGTTAACCATTACTGTACTATTTATTGTAGTATTTGAACAAATTTTAATGAAAAAAGATTCAATTGATAAAATATTGAAGTATTTACATTTGATTTTACTGTTTAGGATATTTTAAAAGGGGTGGTTGTTTTTTTACCCCGAACCGGCTTTTTTTTACCCCTTTCATGGGGTAAAAAAAAGCCACCATATTTTTATTAATATTTCATTATAGGACATAGGATATTTTTTTATAATTTATGTAGTCATCATTTGATAGTAAAGTACTAGAGGATGGCACATGTGTTTTTAGTAAAACCTTTACTCTGGCTCTTAAAAAGTAAGTTAAGGGAAACGGCTTTTTTTAACCCCAATTGACTATACTGTATAGGCCTTCAGCTATGCTAGGGCTGGGGCAATGGCTAATGCGAGTGTAACACAATGATAGGGCAGATACATATACTGTATAGGCCTTCAGCTATGCTAGGGCTGGGGCAATGGCTAATGCGAGTGTAACACAATGATAGGGCAGATACATATACTGTATAGGCCTTCAGCTATGCTAGGGCCGGGACAATGGCTGATGCGAGTGTAACACAATGATAGGACAGATACACATACTGTATAGGCCTTCAGCTATGCTAGGGCCGGGGCAATGGCTGATGCGAGTGTAACACAATGATAGGACAGATACACATACTGTATAGGCCTTCAGCTATGCTAGGGCCGGGGCAATGGCTAATGTGAGTGTAACACAATGATAGGGCAGATACATATACTGTATAGGCCTTCAGCTATGCTAGGGCCGGGGCAATGGCTGATGCGAGTGTAACACAATGATAGGACAGATACATATACTGTATAGGCCTTCAGCTATGCTAGGGCCCGGGCAATCACTGATGCGAGTGTAACACAATGATAGGACAGATACATATACTGTATAGGCCTTCAGCTATGCTAGGGCCGGGGCAATGGCTGATGCGAGTGTAACACAATGATAGGACAGATACACATACTGTATAGGCCTTCAGCTATGCTAGGGCTGGGGCAATGGCTAATGCGAGTGTAACACAATGATAGGGCAGATACATATACTGTATAGGCCTTCAGCTATGCCAGGGCCCGGGGCAATGACTCAATGCCTTAGCATTCATTACTAGCACTAATAGAAATATCCAACCACGAACCCTGCACAGATTAAAATAGGGACTTGCATTTCTTCCCCATAGGTATCCGACCTTACACTTTCGATGCCACCACGAGCATCGACAGGGTTCTACAGCCTGCTGTTTGATAGTCATATTTGTTCCATTGCTGACGACTACACAAATTAGCAGATGGAATGTCCACACTCTCCAGGCTCTGCTCTACAGTTCACCCTCCCTTCTCTACGATCCATACTATGAACACACAAGAAATTGATTGTGTCTGCATGTGGCGGACATTGCTATTAAGCAGCTGCTCAGAACCCAGCAGCTGAGGTAACATCCTGTGTAACAAACCAGCACCTGCAGTTAATGCATGCATGGATGGTCCAACGCACTGAATATTTTTGGCGATGTAGTGGATTTTGGAGCAGTTCTTGTCGGCCACAATTGTTCCTTCCGTGGCACGAGTATCGGCACCCAACACCACACCATCCTGTTCCAATTAAGAGGAAGGAAGGAAGATTTAAAAAAAGAATTTTTTTAAAGTAAAAACATATTAGAGATTTCACAAGAGCATAATGGGATTGGATACTTCGCGTGATCATGCAGATTACTGGTGCTCGCGCTATGCAATTACGCCGAGCCGCTGTGAAGTTTCACAGGCAAGATTATGAATGAGAAGCCGAAGGTGTGAGAGGAATGGATGTGCTCTACAGGAAAAGGGAACTCTGACCTGATCCTAACCAACATGCACTCCCAGGGAAGGGGCACATCCAGTGGGGCAGGACTGAGCCACTAAGAAGCTCAGAGTGTCCACACTTATTATATAACTGCTTATTTGGAAGTGTACCCTCTCAAAGTTTCGACTAGATGCTCTAGCCTTCATAAGGGATTGATGAAGGCTAGAGCATCTAGTCGAAACATCGAGAGACAACTTCAAGTTGATTATTGAGAAGGTTATTGTAATGTTATTATGTCAACTGAGAGTTCATTGAGAGTAGTTTAGTGTTTCTAAGGGACACCAGGTTTTAGTGGCAGGTTTTGTAAGAGTATATATATATTTTTTAACACTCGATTGGCTCGGTCCAATCTCACTCCTTTTTTAATTAATAATTTTTATTTTTACTTTTTATCGTATATACCTTTTTATCGTATATACATGTAATATCATATCCACAGCTTCTTCTCGAGAAATAGATTTGTTTGCAATAAGGTTCTGTCAAGAAGTCATGCCAACCTACCTCCTACCACTCTCCTCTACTCCTGCCACGCTCCACCCTAGGAGCTGATACTAAATAAACTCTACGCCCCCGCCTGCCCCCTCATTGCTGAACTAATAGCCTGAAGCAGGTAATGACATTTTTGCTTCATGGAGGAAGATGCATTGCCTCAAGCTCCCAAACCTTAAAGATGTGGTTGTGACCAAGCTAGGGCTAGGGTTGGGGCTAGGGAGGTTTCTTCTCCGACGAAAATTGTTGAGCTAAAAAAAATGAGCGCCTTCCATAGGTGCGAACCTCCTGTCCAGATGTGGTGGAGAGAAGTTGAACAAGGAGAAGACGAGTCTTTTTAAGGGTGGACCATAGACTGCTATGTTCTCCTAGTCACAGATGTGGCCTAGTGACAGATGTGGCCTAGTGACAGATGTGGCCTAGTGACAGATGTGGCCTAGTGACAGATGAGCCTAGTGACAGATGTGGCCTAGTGACAGATGAGCCTAGTGACAGATGTGGCCTAGTGGCAGATGAGGCCTAGTGACAGATGTGGCCTAGTGACAGATGAGGCCTAGTGACAGATGTGGCCTCTAGTGACAGATGTGGCCTAGTGACAGATGTGGCCTAGTGACAGATGTGGCCTAGTGACAGATGCAGCCTAGTGACAGATGTGGCCTAGTGACAGATGTGGCCTCTAGTGACAGATGTGGCCTAGTGACAGATGTGGCCTAGTGACAGATGTGGCCTAGTGACAGATGTGGCCTAGTGACAGATGTGGCCTAGTGACAGATGCAGCCTAGTGACAGATGTGGCCTAGTGACAGATGTGGCCTCTAGTGACAGATGTGGCCTAGTGACAGATGTGGCCTAGTGACAGATGTGGCCTAGTGACAGATGTGGCCTAGTGACAGATGAACCTAGTGACAGATGAGCCTAGTGACAGATGTGGCCTACTGACAGATGTGGCCTAGTGACAGATGCAGCCTAGTGGCATATGCAGCCTAGTGGCAGATATGGCCCAGTGGCAGATGCAGCCTAGTGGCAGATGCAGCCTAGGGACATCACTCTTGATCCTCTACTATAGGTCTGTATACAATTGAATGATGCCACAATGTTGAAAGGGCATCTTCTAGTGACATGGAAATTCTTTTGTGTAGCTGACCCTTTACCTAATTAGCATGGGGGATGAGAGAGAGAGAGAAAGGATCTGGCACATCGTCATGGAGGAATTTGCGAGTGGACCCAAATCCTGGTGGGGGGAAAGGGAGGAAGGTGGCATCCGGTTGGTTGCTATGTGCACCGCTAATGCAGGACCTCATTACTCACTCCCATGTGCACGACTACGAATGGTGCACTCTGAATAAATTGTTCTATAGCAGTGTTCCAGACTCCCCCCCCCCCCCCCCCCCCCCCCCATCCAGTGTAAAAGGGCTAAGGACTTTGTTTTGTGGGTGTGTCCCTTTCCTCACCCCAAAACAACAAAAACTACAACAACAAATGATCTTTCTAGTAGTACTAGCATATTGGAGGGTTAAAAAAGCTCGTTTCCAATCCCATTAGTATCTACCTGATTCAACCATTTTTTCTGCATAATTGGTGCAAACCTAATTGGTGCAAACCTTAAATACTATTCCAGCAATTGTAGTGCCAGTCTTCACAGGGTTAGGGAACTTCAGACCAGCTTTAGTCAACATTTCATTCCTAAATAAAGAATCAAACTGTGCAATACATACTTTTATAATCAGTCGCACCTCACCTAAGGCATAAATCGAAGGAAAAGCCTCGTTTGGGCATGTCTACTACTACAGCCCCAGCCATTACTCAGTTCCCCTCTCGAACACTATATCCTAAATGAAGCGCTGTTCAGTTAACCCATACACGCGACGACCCTTACCAATGTCATATCCATACCAAATGACAATGTTTGTAGAAGCTATTTGTTTGGGGGTGATTACGTTAGTGGTACTAGCAGTGACAAGGTTCTACTTCCTGGCCAGAAGAATGGGTCAGCGAAATAGATATCTGAAAAAGAGGACTGAACCGTGCAAAACTTTAATTGTGGTCGGTTCTGGGGGCCACACTTCTGAAATGTTAAGAATTGTAGGTGGGCTACAGCTCAAGAATTACACTCCCAGACTGTATATAGTAGCTCAAGGTGATGACATGAGCCAAGACAAGGTCAAGTTACTGGAATCATCCCAGCGGAAGAAAAGTGACGACGACAGTACTGTAGCGTCTACGTTCCACATCAAAACTGTCCCCCGTGCACGTAAAGTTTTGCAATCTTACTTCACCAGTATCTTTACTACTCTTATCGCCATCATCCACTCTTTTGGCCTTGTATTCTCCTTTTCTCCTGATCTTTTGCTGTGCAATGGTCCTGGCACATGTATGCCGATATGTTTCTGGGCATATGTCCTCAACTTTTGTGGCCTGAGGGCAACCACGATAGTGTATGTGGAGAGCTTGTGTCGAGTACAGCAGCTGTCTTTGTCAGGAAAACTTCTCTATTACTCGTTTTTTGCTGATCATGTTTACGTGCAGTGGCCCAAGCTGAAACAACTCTACCCAAGAACTAGATATATTGGGAGGGTGGTGTGACTAGATGAGACTGCATTGGTTGGCCTGTATAATATATAACAACGTTAAACTTAAAAAAAAGTATTTTGGCAACAAATGCTGCTCGATGTTTAGAAGAGCAATTATATTAAAGATGTGGCAAGATACATAAAACTTTCACTTCTATAGTTGTTCCTTGCACTACCTACCCTATGTAAGAAATTATCATAGCTTTCTACTGGAAGTGTTATATACCTAATTGATATATAGCTAACTTTCTGCAGCAGGACTATTTTCTTCTTCAATGTCAACAGACAACTTTTTAACAATGCTATTGTTGCAAGGAAAGTAGTTGGAACTGCTGCAAAATCGACTATGTATATATAATGCTCTCAGATGCTCCAAAATTTATTCCATGTCGTTGTATATAGCAGAGAATCAAACTACTAAAATTACACTACACATGAGTGAAGGAAATGTTTCCTCCTGCCTTAATCACTAGAATAGAAAACCTAAGAGTTCTAGTCACAAAATTTCAACACCTCTATGCCATGCGTTGCCACTTTCAGTTTCTCCTTGTGAATATATATAGCCAGACCCTTTACCAATAGCATGAGTGTAGTATTTGGTAAAGGGTCTTGCTGAGATTATGTTGCCACTGAGAGGATGACCTTCATAGAGACAACACTGAGCATGAAGATATCGACTTACATGGCACCTATGTCAAAAAAAATTTTGGGGGGGGGGGGGGGGTGAAAGATAGAATAGCCAAGGGCTAATTATGAAGAGTAAATATATACATGGATGAATATATTAAATTGATCAAAGTGATGATAAGGGGTGTTGAATATAGTGCTTAAATTGTCCAAGTGAATTCGTTTCTTTAATCAGTTTAATGTATATAATTGGGGAGAGAGTTCCAGAGCCTAGTAATAGTAGGGAAAAATGAAAGGTAAGCAGACTGAGTTCTGTATGGGATTAGCATGGGGTGGAAGGATCGGAGGTTGTAGTAGGGAGTTGGTTGGCATGGTGGGAGGCTTGAAGGAAAATCTATGTTATTGTGAATAAGTTTGATAAATTTAGCATTACGGCAGTGATAGGATAGAGATGGACGATGAAGCTTAGTGAGAAGAGAAGTGTAGTCTGATGACCATTGCTTACTACATAATTTACATGCATTCTCTCAAGATGAGAAGAAAGATGGGATGATTGAGAGTCCCAGAGAAAAGAACAGTACTCCAGATGGGGAAAGATAAGAGAAAGGCGAAGAAGAGTAGAAGTGTCTGAATAGCAGTGGAAATGACAGTAGAGAAGGCCAAGTAATTTACGGGTCTTGGAAGAGATGTAAAAAATGTTGTTTGTTCCCGGATAGAAACGAAGAAAAGAGGATTCCCAGGTACTTGAACTCAGACTAACTGAATTGGAGAACCAGAAATACACAGAGGTGGCAGAGACTTAGTAAGTTTATAAGAAATAAGCATTTATTTTGACTTCATTAGATTAAGTGTGAGAGATTGGGAAGCTACATAGCCAGGCAGAAATACAGTTTAGGTCTTTCTGAAAGAAAGAAAAATCAGAATGAGAATTGATGGGGCGAAAAAGAAGGATATGATCAGCATAGAGAATAATAAGCTTAGATGAGACAGACAAAGGCACGTTACACACTCCATTGATATAAATTCCAAAGAGGAGAGGACCTATTATAGATCTCTGAGGGACACTAGAAGATGCAGGGACAGGTGAGGAGGTCTGTGATGATCACTTGTTGCAGATTACATGGCATCCGGTATCTCTTTGCCAGGAGAAAATTGTCGATGACATGGCATCCCTTAGATAGTTTCTGGTTCCCTTATCTGAAGCAAATATATAATATTATAGATTTATAACCCAAGCATATTAACAGACTTCATCAAAATATACACTGGTGCGTCTTAATATGCCCTTGCATCTTATATATATAATATATATATATATATATAGAAAAGTACTGGGATGGCTAGTCCTACTATGAGTAGGACTAGCCATCCCAGTACTTTTCTATATTCAATAGCTCTGCCTTAACACAGCATTGAGCACTATTTGTAGCCTTCATCAGCAAACTACCTTCTAAGTATATATATATATATATATATATATATATAGAAAAGTACTGGGATGGCTAGTCCTACTGCAGTTTCATATATATATATATATATATATATATGTTTTTATCTTTATTGTATTGCAGTATATATTTGGTTACATGACAGTAGTACACTGTAGGACAACCATCTTATCTGGCTAGTCTGAACATGCACCAAGTAAAAATAAGTTAAGGTCTGTGAAAAGGTAGGAATTGGCGTGTGGGAACACTTGCACCAGGGGATAATGAGTGAAAGGTACAAGGGGAATCAGAGTCAAAGTTCATTTTCATGTGGCTTAATAAAACCTGTTTGATATTATGCTTGATGGAACTGGAGGATAAATGTATGTCAATAGTTGAAAGAAAAGGGTGTGGTTTGTAGTGTTGGACGTGGAACAGCTGTGACTCGTATGCTGTTTAGTACCTGACCTTGTTCTGTTAGAGCTAAAGCTAATATAAATATCAAAGTGGCATACTGGCAGAACACGTCATTGAGTTCAAGTTCACACATCAATGGTAAATGAATGAGCCGTGGCTTATAGTTAGCATTTAAGATGAACTTTGTAGCTCTCCTTATCTTTTCAAATTTGAGGATGTCCTAATTAAATTTGAATGCCATTTGAGAGCAAAATAGAAGTTGTGATCCTGCAAAAGATACATAGAGCAGTTTCTTGGATGACACAGAGTCAACAGAGTTGAATGTGTGCTGAAGCAGTCCAGCCCTTAGGGTCAAATGAATGTAATGAGCTGTCCAAGAAAGATCGGAGGATTCTATGTCTTTGCGGGTGTTCCGTTCCATTCTGCTACTAAAAACCGGAATCTCTAACATGGAATTGTGGGACCGCGTACTCCAGTGAAATGGGTGTTCTTTTTGTTCAGGTTAAGGCTCTTAGTATCGCTCAGACAGTAAAATCTGACCTTGTTCCATCTCCACCAGTCCCCTCTATCATATTTCCTCTTCATAAGGTAAAGTATAGGGATCATCACTTTCCATCAGTCTCATCATACTTATATAGCTATCACTTACCATAAAATATAGCATTAGAAAGTGTAATAGCATTCATAGACAACACAAACATACACCAACTATACTTATCTTGGCAAGTGGCCACACATACACACACACACAAGTATATACTACCACTGGAAGACCTATAAATGAAATACATATTTAATGTGGTAGGTTCGTATAATAATCACAAAGATTGATTTACAGAATTTTCCAATAGTTGCTACGGATTGTCAGAAGTACTTTTCTCTCAACAGTGACTATAGAAATAGGCAAGCATATGGGGCATGAAAGTACTGGAGTCATTAGCTTATACCATACACTGACCATCATCAACTTGAAGCTTTCTGCATTTCCTTGATATGCTGTATTGCTTGAGCAGACCATTGCCTCCAAATTGTGTTTGTCCCAGCAAAAGCGGCACTTTATACAGGTTGTAGCAACACATCCATCACATATTCCACATCTTCAGCATCGTCTAAATTACATCTTGCACTTTTTACATGACACATGTATAGGGCAGGGTCTGCCTGTTGGTTTTGGTCGATCCATGTGGCATACTTGGTATAAGTTGCAGTGTCACAAAGAGAAATCTTATGAATAAGCAAATGTTACCACCTAATCATATTTCGTCTCATATGTAATGTTCGTCAAACCTCTAGGTTGCCCTTTGTTCCATCTTCTTTGCAATCACCTGTTAGTGATCTACTGCTTGTGCTTTTGCCAGGCTTGATCTCGCCTTCCTTGCTGGCAGAGTCTACACCAATCAGCAACTGACACACACTGCACTTTCACAGTCATCGTTTTCAGTCCTACTTACTTGAGGCTTCTTCACTACAACATCTGCGTAATCAAACACGTACAACGTACTTTGACAAGTCACACAATTATTAAATTATTTCACAAATTAGACATACGTAGATTGCACTTGATTGGCTTTCTGGGGAAGTTTTGTAGGATAAAACTCTGAAAAGTTTATACTGCTACATATGTATGTTTATCTAATGATGCTGTTCACCACAAAAAGGAAATTATATGGTGAAGAGGGGACATCGGCAGCAAAGTAAAGAGAAGTGGTTGCACATCAGCACTCAGTGCAGGAGTAAACATGACTTGAATAGTAGCTGTCAGAGCCAATGTACTGACTTTCATTCAGACGCTGATACTGTGCAGCTATATACAATCCTCCACACTTTATGACGTAACTTACCTTCAGATTGTAAGTCTTCAGAATGAGGTATTTTTCTACCACATATCTTTTCTTGTCTTATCCGATAGTTGCGTCAAAGTTGCTTGTACTTGCACCACTACTTGTGGAAGAAGGCATTCCTATGCAATGCTTTGCAGCTAATATGTGATAGCAATCGCTTGTGGACAACTGCAACTCAGTTTAGGAAAAAAAGTTACCACTTGAGTGACTCCAGACAACCATTGAAAACATGTAGTTTCATGTTGAAGCTGATGCTATCTGCATCCAGTACAAGCTGTGCTCTTGCAAGACTTGACGCTATCCATGAAGGTTGAACACTTGGATGGGGGAGCTGAGAAAGGTCCACCCTACATATACAATGGCATGGTTGTATAAATCATAACTGGGTCATAAAATACAAGTAAAATATGTTAATATATATGGAACTTCTGCAAACCTTTGATGAGACAGAGTCTTGCACGTCAATCCCTCCTTAATTAATGAACTTCACCATCTCATCTGCAGAACTTGCAGGTGAATACTGAATGGAGAATTCGTCAAGTTGCAAGGAAGAATACTTGAGAGTAAGAGTGTACTGTCATAATCCAGCAAAACCGCATTTGATTTCATTATAATAAAATGCCTTGCAGCTGATAAATTGAAAGAACAATGCAATCTAGCGGACTTTCTTTCCAGTCTTGATGATCTTTCATAGCTCTGTAAAATATAATGAATGCATGTATAGGCATATTACATTGAATATGAATTTTTCTGATTGATTGGCCACTGAAAGGGTTGTACATGCTATGCTTTTCTAGCACCCACCTCTCAGCAGAATCACATATGCATGAATGAGACATACTCTACATCCCAAACTTCTCTTTGGGAAGTGAGTTTGTCTCATAATATTCTTTGTCTGGAGAGTGCAACAGCTGATGAGCATCATTCACATAAGTAGATATATCTGAAGTGGGTGCTCCATGTATGTGACCCCACACCCTGATATCTCTAAATATGTGGTTCCAACAATGCAAAATCTTCACTCTAGGAATTTCTCTGAGATGTCGTTCATAATAGCTTTTTCCCTGTCGATGACAATTGGACAGGTAGTTGACTTCAAGGATGGAATTTTGGCTGTGCATTTTCTGAACATTTCCTGATGTGTTTCAGTGAACTTGTACTCATGAAGAATAATCATGATAATACACAGTCTTTCATTCAATGGAGACACACCAAGGTTGAAAGTGGTATCATATGAAAAAAGTTGAACAGTGTCATTAAGTGAAATAACTCGATCAGCTTCCTCGATGATCTCTTGCAAGCCACAGATGCATACTAGATCTGGGAATATAGTTATTTTTTTCACATAGTCTGGTACATTATGCACTTGAAGGGGTCAATCTTGTTGAGGAATCCCTGACACTCCCCACCTCCCCCCTTCCTCCCCTAGCGAAGCTGGGCTTCCCCATCCACACTTGCCAAGACAATTCATCCATGTTTGCGTTGGCCTTTCCTGGATGGTAGATAATGATGTAGTAAGGTTTATAAGGTTGGAGGAGTAGGACCCATCTCGTAAGTCGTCCTCCTGTGTCTCGCATTCTGTCGAGGTTGCGGTGACAGTTGTGGTCTGTGGTAATGGTGAAACTGACACCAGTGAAGTAGACTGAGAAATTTTTGACTGCCTCAATAATGGCAAGGCATTCCTTTTCTACCGCCACATAGTTCCTCTCCTGGGAGAACTGCTTTTGGGAGAAGAAGACAACCAGGAGGTCATACTGTGCCTCATCGATCTGGCTGAGCACTGCACCCACCCTAACATCGAATGCATCTGTCTGGACCACAAATTGATGGTCGAAATCTGATCCCCTGGAGTGCTGGCTTTTATTTCAGATTGCAGTACAAGACTCAACATTCTGCCCACTAATGATGAACTTAATGACATTATGTCATCTCCAACATCAAAGAACCTACCAACTCTTTCAGCATACTGAATTACACCTCGCCCATCCCAAGATCCAGTGCTCTTAAACTGGCTCACACAAGTCATCTAACAACACACAGACACTTTTACTTTAACCGTTTGATAAGATAATGGAACTCTCTCCCAATCATGGACCCGACACTGTCCATAAACACTGAGGTACCAGATCAAAGTTAGTCTTTCCAATCGGTTTGACTCAAACAACACTGCAGCTTCCACTTTGTCTGTCCCTGCAGTCGCTGCAGCTTCCACTTTGTCTGCCCCTGCAGTCGCTGCAGCTTCCACTTTGTCTGCCCCTGCAGTCGCTGCAGCTTCCACTTTGTCTGCCCCTGTAGTCGCTGTATATATGTCAGTTAACCAGGCCACTAAATTATAATCATATCTTGTAATTTTGTCACTCCTCACAAACTGGCGGCCAGTTACAGCTCTGGCAAGGCCTTCAGCATTTCATAATTCTGTTTCACATCTTGTTCTCTCATTATCCTTATCATGAGGTCAGTAATAAAAAATTAAAAAATAGCTATATATGTGGTGCGAGCGTCATGAGAGCAGAGCCGTCATGGGCATGCAGTTGCCCAGGAGAGCAAAAAAGGATGATTACAATAACCTTCTTAATAATCAATTGAAATTGTACTCGCTCCACGTTTTGATTAGGTGCCTCGCCTTCATCAGAAATAATGACATGGCGTATGTCTGCTATATACTGTTCACCACTATAAAACCACACGTCGAGCACGTGAACTGGATGTGAAAAATAAATTATTATTATGATAATAATAATAAAATTGATATCAAATAGAACATCTCAAAATGTCGAGAAAATAAATTTCAAGTTGATTATTGAAAAGCAGGGAAAACATACAAACAGGTACATGTATGCAGCAGAACAGCCATTGGAACAACCATGGGAAGAAAATCTGTACACACCTTTGCCAACATCTTTTATGGCACCCGCAGAGGGGGAGGCAACCCAAATCAAACAACCCCTTCCCTCCTCTAGAAAACAAACCTAGATGATCTTTTTATCATTTGGACGGAAGATACGACGAGTTTAAAACTAAACTTAACAAAGACCACCACCAACTCAAGGTTACATTTGACCAAGGGAACTCGGTAAACATTCTAGGTAGAACCATCTTCAATTGTAATACTAGACATAAAACCACATTTCAAGCCCACCCCCAGTTCCAATACACACACTACCATTTCCGGTACCGGAAACACATGTTCCCAGCCCTAGTAAAAGGAGAAGTAATTAGTGGATCAACACCAGTATAAGAAAACGTTAAAATATCTCTTCCAAAACAAGTGAATAAAACAGAGCCCCACACCGCAAAGCCGAGTATCAGGCACAATACTTGCATATTTCTCTTGTTCTCCCCAAGACATCCAAGCCAAGACAAGAAACCAAAGATAAGACTTTTAGAGGGATGCCAAGAACTGTTTATGAAAGCACATCACACATTATTCATAAATGCAACCCCAAAATAAAAAGGCAGGGTTAGTTTTTTTCTGAGTTTATGAGTTTTTTCGAATCAAATTATCTGTTTTTCTTCTTCTCTGCTATATAATGCAGCCCCACCCTGTACCATTGTGTATAATACACACAACCTGTAATACACAACACACATTCGCTGCACCATCATTCATATGGTTCATCATCTTACAAGAAGCTATCACAGAAATGCGAACACATGCCTATCCCTCTATTACACCATCATACGGAGTACCTCATTCTTAGACAATGATGAATATAAGGTATTGAAACTTTGTATATATTTACTATCGGGACTAATGGGTTAAATTATAACATCAGTAAGACTTCCAATGATACTAAGCATTGTTGATGAGGAGTCGAAGGATACGCAGAAGGTGGATGCTCTCCCATAGAAATGAGGATGAGTGAACTAATGCTAAGTTTCCACATGCACATACCACCAGTAACACCACCAACACTAACCCCTCCCCCTTTCCCAAGCTAACTATAACTACACCCTAGATAACTTCACTCTCCAAGAAGTGTACTCTATCCAAATCCAGAACAGCCCCCAAATGAAATGGTTATGCCTCCCTTATAGCCTAGTTACTTTGATGACAATACTGACACACACATAAACACATGCACACACACAAGAAAGCTTCTTAGTAAACTCCGACACTCACAGAATGCACATACACCCATCATCAGACTATGACCCTAACAGGAGGAAGGGTACCCATTTGCCAGCACAAATAATTACTTGGAGGATGCAGACCAGTCACATCACAAATAACTACTTGGAGAATGCAGCCGCACACACACCCACACTAGAATCACATACTCATCATTCCCACACTAGAACTATACCTGGCCTACTTCCAAGCCCCCAACCCCCAGACAACACACTGTCTGACCCTCTGGCCATGGGAGGAATGATAACCCCCTCCCCCCACACATATTTACTTTATTATATTGTAATCAAGTACAAACATCATACACAGCAGCACGTTGTGGAGGTCATTATGTGCTAGTTAAGTCACAGCATGGTACACTTCATGGGTGTAATAACGTTGCAATCTTGATTCATGGGGTATTTTATAACTAGTAGGTGTTAAAAACTTGTGGTTACCACTTTATAGCTCAATAGATTCTGCACAATTCATGGTATGGACTCCGTGTGCTCTCTTTTGATAGCAAAACATGTTTTATAGTAACATGTATACCCAAGTTACTGGAGCTAAAGTGGGGATACCTCAAAACCGAGTGCCTGATTTTACAATACTTTTTTTTTTTTGTTGCATTTTTTTGTTGCAGATTACCTAAGCTACACTGACGACATTTTTTCCATTAGACACTAAAATTTGAGTCGTCGCGCGGTTGGAATTTTAAGGATATTCATTTTCCAACCGAACCGTCCATGGTACTGCCCCCAAAATCGTGGGGGGAACCGTTGGATCCTAGCTAGGCTTTTTTATTTTTGCTGTGTGGTTATTCCTGTGGAAGTCAGTTATGGGATGTAACTTTATATTTCCCTGATTTTGACCCCAGTAATCCCTTCCATCACTCTTCCAAACTACTATTAGCCCAAGGCCATAAAGATCGATTTTTAGAGAGATGAAGTACAGCAGTTATCTTTCTCAGGAAAACTACTAGCTGCGAAAATCGACCCCTGCAGTAAACGGTTGGCTTCTAATAATTAAATGGCTACTTGATTTTGACTTGTATAGTCCATCAGTACTCTTTCTCGAATCAAGGTCACTGTACTGTAAAGTAATAAATAATGTTGATGTCAGCGTGAAAAATGTTGATTTCTATTTAAACGAACCACGGTTGAGTTGCGTCTCCGGGCGTCTAATAAACGATGTTCATCTTTTAAGAAAGCTGATGCTTCTTTTGCTGGCGGCGCAGGTACAGTCCAGCACTGAACACTAGTGAGACCGTGATTTCTTATAGCTTGTGAGTATAATAGGAACTTTTTAATCTAGTTGTAGCAGCTACTCGCGCTCATAATCCAACCCCCCTATGTGTATTCTCTCTCAGGTTTGATGGCTGGTATCAGTGGAGATGCGAATGTCAAGAAGTCCGCCTGCAAAGCAACTGAGGCTCCTCCTACTTCTCATGAAGTCACAGCTTCAGTACAGCATGTAAGTATTCATGTAGTCAAGAAATTTAGTTTACCAAATTTATGACAATACTCAAGCATGATGTCTGAACAAAGTTCAACTGGACCAGCTATGCCAGGTTATACCATTCGTAATTCGTGTCTGCGGGTGCTGCATAAATCTACGGGTGCTGCATAAAACTACGGGTGCTGCATAAAACCAAATTTGACGAGAATTAGATATTACAATGACCTTCTCATAATCAACTTGACATTTATTCTCTCAGTGTTTGACTAGATGCTCTAGCCTTCATCAGGATTAATTGTTGAGCCTGTCGGTGTGAAAATGTTGACTTCTAATTAAACGACTACGATTGATTTTTATTGTGTCTCCATGGTGGGTGTTCTCCATGGTGGGTGTCGTGAAATAAACTGGAAATTCCTAATGAAGGGTAGAGCATCTAGCCAAAACCTCGTGAGAGTTAATTTCAAGTTTATATTTGAGAAGGTCATGTAATTTCTTTATGAATTGAGAGATAGTGTGCATGAAATGTTGTGTCTCCATGGTGCAAGGGCAGATCCAGGGGTCCTGGGGGTCACAGGAACCCCCCCCCCCCCTCCCTTCTTTTTTACTACTTTTCTGGTGGGGTACAAATCTGTTAACTAGAACATGACCACAGACCACATGCATTACTTTTTAATGACAAGACAGTTCTAACTGATTGCAAAAGATAATTAAGCCCAAGCACATGGTCAAACTTCAGTTTGCCAGCTGCTTTTGAAGTCTGAGAATGAAGAGAAGATTGGATCATAGCATGGATTTGAGGCAGTTTTTTCAGAGAAAAAGGTAAGCAACAAATAGTATATCAGTGCTGCTGAATTATTAGTAATTATTACACACCATGTTACTTTACTATAGAGCCTGTTGAATCAACCCCTCAAGTTGATGAAAGTTCTGCTGGCAATGATTGTGAGAGACAGTACATGTCTAGCTCTATGGAACATGTCTAGCTCTATGGAACCGGAGTCTGTGATAGGACAGTCTCACAGTCAATCTTACTCAAGTGATTTTTTTAAATTTATTATTATTATTTTTTTAAAGAAACACGAAGCACTCCTAATGAGCAAAAATGGTACAACTAAAATAAATGTATAAAACCTCACATACTGTCCACAGACCTAATAAAATCTGTCAAACTTTCCAGAGGAGAGCGTGCTCCACAAGTCATGACATGATATTTTTCAGTTAGGTGAATATTGCATAAAATACACTGGCAGTCATCGCCCACCTCATAATAGTCCGTATGTATACACAATTTATGATGAAACCCATGGATGGTCGCTCGTGTGTAAAGATGTCTTGTCTTTTGTCCTCGTCTTAAATGAAATTTATGAAATTGAAACCACTGCTGCCTCAGCTCCTTTACAAGAGCTTTCAGGCAATGATGCTACATCTATGAGGTTCGTCCAGCAATCAATTCCGTTGATTTTGGAGTAATAGTGTCATTAAAGAGCCAACATAACCTTTCTGACCATGAAAAGTATTTAGATATCAAGAAGCATTTCATTCCTTCAGCAAGCTTTAAATTTCCTACTGTAAAATCAATGGACAACAGCGTTCTTTCAGTTAAGTTGGCTTAAAATATATAATGGTTTAGTATATTCCATATTCCAAATCAGAAGATGGCAGATTGTGTTTTGTTTGGCCAATGCGAACCTTCAGTAAGTCAATTAGGGGTTCTTGTGAACAAGCCATTTATTAATTTTAAAAAAGCCAGTGAAAAACTTGGTGAACATTTTCTTGGCACAACCACAAGAACAGCTGCTAAAGGTAAGAGATATCACCAATCTGCAGTATTGCATTATGTTCTGGGATGGAACATCGTGAACTAAGGATAGACAATCGTATACACACTAAAAGCAGCAACCGAATCGCAGAAAATCAATTGAAGCTTAGATCTATCGTGGAAACTGTTATATTTTGTGGGCAGCAGGGCATTGCACATAGGGATGATAGACCTGAAGTTCAAAGTAATCCATTAGCTAATCCTGGTAATTTTCTGGCCTTACTTGAGTTTCGTATCCAGGCAGGAGATGATGTTCTCAAAAAAAAACATGGAAACTGCAGGAGGCAATGCATTATACACCAGCAAAACAGTGCTTATCTCCATATGTGGTGATCTCATCAGAAAAAAAATCTTAGCAAAACTTTAGGAAGCACACTTTTTCTCAGTGATGAACAGCTGTCAATTAGCATCAGATATCTAGAAGATGGAGTTCCAAGTGAGAAATTCCTTGCTTTCATTGAATGTGACCAAGGTGTCAGTGGAGAAGCTATTGCATCCTCAGTAAACTTACTGAATGGCAATAGACTTACAATCACTCTGTGGCCAAGCTTATGATGGAGCAGGAGCAATGGCCGGGAAAAATAAAGGGGTCGCTGCTCGAATAAATGCAAAGTATCCCAAGGCATTCTATACACATTGTGTATCACATAGCCTCAACCTTTGTGTCATGAAGTGTTGCACCATCCGTGATGTTAACAACATGATGCAAATTTCTGACTCTGTGTCACGATTTTTCAGCAACTCACCTAGGAGACAACTAGCATTAGAAAAGTGGATCATGGATGTGCTTCCTAGTGGCGAGAAGAGGCGCAAGCTGGAAGAAATGTGCAGAACTCGTTGGGTTGAACGTCAAGAGGCATTTGAAATATTTATTGTACCTACTCCAAGTTGTTTGGAAGCAATAGGAAATAGCCAGCAAAATGAATGGAACAGACAATCTCTTTCCGATGCCCATTCTTGCTTATTGGAATATGTCGCTTCTCGTTTGTGGTAGCTTTAGTGCTGACACAGAAGATTCTTGTGCATATACAAAGGGGCTGAGTCTAAAGCTGCAAGGTCGTTATGTTGATGTTGTTCGAGCCTACGGAGATGTAGAAGTGGTAAAATCTTCACTGAAGAGCAATCGCTCTAATATTGATGCATTTCATAATCGTCTATATGAAGATGCCCTTACCATAAGCCAGAGTGTTGGCATTGAAGAATCATGCCCAAGAATTGCAAACAGACAACAACATCGTCAAAACATGCCTGCAGAAAATTTCAAGGAATACTACAAACGTGTTCTTACTATTCCAATGCTGGACCATCTGATTTCAGAGCTTGACAATCGATTTGGAGCTGATTCTAACTGAGATAGCGGTGGAATTTATGGAATTGTTGCCCTCGGTGATTATTGATCACCCTGAATTTGATTTACAGCATAGCAATTTCAGGAACCTGTTTAGGTGTTATGAGGATTACCCGCCTTCTTATGTTGCCTTTGAAAGTGAGTTGGATTTGTGGAAGGCCAAATGGACAAGTCAAGAAAAGTCTGTCGCTAAAGAGCTGAATACTCCCGAAAAGGTTATCCAGCATATTGACCAAGATACTTCCCCAACATTTATGTGCTATTTCGTATCATGGCAACTCTTCCAGTCACTAGTTGCGAATGTGAGAGGTCAATAAGCATGCTACGGCTAATTAAAACTTCCCTCAGAAGCACAATGGGACAGGAGCGTTTAAATGGGCTAGCAATGATGTATTTTCATCGATATATTCCTCTTGGGCCCATGGAGGTGATCAAAGAATATTCTATTCGGCAACCACGCCGACTTCTCCTAGCAAATCCTATCGATTAACATTTTTGTTAAAAAAGAACACCCCCCCCCCCCATACACACACATGTCATCAGTTCCTAGATTTTAAACAGCAAGTATATATGATTTCAATGTTGGCTGCCTCAGTCAGGACCCCCCCTCCAATATTCCTGGATCCACCCCTGTGGTGGGCGTCTTGAAATAAACTGGAAATTCCCTAATGAAGGCTAGAGCATGTAGCCCAAACCTTGTGAGAGTTAATTTCAAGTTGATAATTGGGAAGGTCATTGTAATCTCGTTATGAACTGAGAGTTCATTGAGATAGTCTGCATGACATGTTCACTTCATGTACGAATGGTACAGTATATATTGCTCGACTGTTGATGATTTTAAATTTTTTATTATGTAATGTGATATAATTATATCTTCAGTTAACCCTTTCACTGGCAGATTTACGGAGGACATTTTACAAAAATTGACACAATTTCACATAATATTTTTTATAGAGGACCTTATGAAGACAAGTACCCAACAACTATATATCAGGTGATAGCTGATGCATGAAGGGACGTTATGTTAAATTTTTGTTGCTTAGCAACAAACCACAGAAATGTGAATATTGTTTTAAGAGACAGGAAGTAAAATAAAAGGGTTTATATCGGGTTTATATCATCTCAATTTCATATTACACATGAAACCAGCAATGTTAGCTGGTCAACTTTTGGTCAACAACAACAACTGTTTGTAAAATAACCTCTCCTCCAACCCTGTCTTCTCCTCTGCTGCTTCCTCATCCTCCTCCTGCAGCTCCATGAGTGAAACTACCTTCCCAGGAGAAATAGTTCTTACTATTATGCTAGTTACTAGGCTTTACTATACAACTCTTATCTATTCTTACCTTGGGGGAAGTCTTCATGACCATCGCTATCGTCTGAAGCTTCGCTTGGCAGAGTAGGGCGATCTATACTTTGAAAACTTGCTTCGTGGTCGGTGCCAACAGCTTCTGTTATAGCTACCATAGCATCACTGTCAACTACGCCACTTCCCAGGTAAGCACAGGCACTTTCTTCCTCTCCTTCACTAACGTCAATCTCGGACAGGCCGAAGTCATCCTCAAATAGGAAGTCTAACGCTTTGTCTCTACTCTAAAGCAAGTCGCCATTTCTTCTTCGAGACCGGGAATTAACCGGAAGTGATGTTTGCTGGCATGTTTACTTCCCTTTCCTCATTCCGTATTTTCCTGATATTCAGGGGTATATTAGAGGCATGCTTTGGGCATATTCGTACAATTTTTGAAGTTAATACCGCGAACGGTTAATTTTTTATGAATTGTTTCGTCGCGGTTAATCCGTTTTCGCGACTTAAGTCGCTTATGCCAGTGAGAGGGTTAAGGAAGGTCCGTTTAGTCAGTAACTAATCCAGAAGGTAGTTTAGGCACATGCTTCTAGCATAGACGTGAGGACTGCCAGTCTTTTAATTTTATGTTTGGGTTGCCTAGAGGTGACATCAGGGGGGGGGGCGGGGGGGAGGGAGGCTTCATTGATGGCTGCATCCTAGATGACATTATGTGCATGATCTTTCCAGACAGTTGCTCTTTCTTGCAAGTCTCCAAGTCTAAAGCATCTCGTGGCAGCAGGGACAATTCCAGCACTCAAACTACTAGGTCAGTCACACTTCATCTACTCTAGGCGGCCACAGGATATCTTCCCCCGAATTTTGAAATTGTAGTTGATTGAATATTCATAATATTCAGCATCTGAAGATGATTCCAAAGTGTGCTTTCTTGAAGGACAAACTTACATACCTCCATATCTCCATCTTTAAGTCAGATTGCAGAAAAGTTGTAGCTCCTCTTTCCTTCTGGTTGCTATGCGTTACACACTCCAAGAGCTAACCGGATGGTCCTAGATTTTGCAGGAAAGGTACATAACAGTTGATATTGGCACTATTACAACCGCAGACACCTTTGTAGGTGCTCCACATGGCAGGCCGAGTTTATTATGTACAGGGCTATTTGGTGGACAATATAATCATCTTTATTTCTTGGCAGGTTGTAGGGGTTCTGTTAGGGAGATATCAATTATATATAGCACAAACATTTCTTGAAGGTTTCTTCCCCTTTACAGGAAGCCTGGTAGGTACAGTGTTTATTTATCATATCACGGCCATGTGGCATCCATTAATGGGATGCTTCTGCTCAGATTTGTGATCAATTTATTGCCTACCTAGTCACAAGTTCCAATCCAAAGAAGCACATGAAACTCTCTGAATTGTTTACCAATCGAGAAATTATCGGTCTTCAATTTGATGTTTGCTGCGCATATTTTGAGACGACACTTGCGAAGTATGGATTATTCTATTCTTCTGCGATGCAAATGTTAGCCAATTAGCAACATAATTTTAGTGTTTGTTTTCCTTGGTTTGTTTACAAAATAGCAGGATGAGGGTCTGTAGCCATGACAACAGAACAACGAGGTATTGGAGGTGCAAAGCATGGATGACCTCACATATAGTGAATGTGTGTGTATATATATATATATATGTGGGTGTGACCAGATTTGCAAAAAAACGTGATGGAACAGATATAGGCAGTTTTATCATTTCTTGTCAAAATTTATGGCTAGAATTATCCTTCCTGTATAGACCTGTGGCAGTTATAAGCCCAAGCGCCCATTATAGGGGGGACTTACAGGTGAGCTAGGTCGATGCACTTACCCTTCATGAATGGAGTGTTGTTATGCACTGTTTGAGTGTGCACATTAGATGCTGCCGCCGTACTTTCTGCTGCTTTTCAAGTTCACTTACAGAGATGACTTGCGCATAACCGGTACTCTCAACAGATGGGCCAGCGAAGGCCTGGACATGGTGAGAGGCTCCAACAGTCACATACTCAAGCAAAGTTAGTAGTGAAGGCCTGGACATGGTGAGAGGCTCCAACAGTCACATACTCAAGCAAAGTTAGTAGTGAAGGCCTGGACATGGTGAGAGGCTCCAACAGTCACATACTCAAGCAGAGTTAGTCGTGAAGGCCTGGACATGGTGAGAGGCTCCAACAGTCACATACTCAAGCAAAGTTAGTAGTGAAGGCCTGGACATGGTGAGAGGCTCCAACAGTCACATACTCAAGCAAAGTTAGTAGTGAAGGCCTGGACATGGTGAGAGGCTCCAACAGTCACATACTCAAGCAAAGTTAGTAGTGAAGGCCTGGACATGGTGAGAGGCTCCAACAGTCACATACTCAAGCAAAGTTAGTAGTGAAGGCCTGGACATGGTGAGAGGCTCCAACAGTCACATACTCAAGCAAAGTTAGTAGTGAAGGCCTGGACATAGTGAGAGGCTCCAACAGTCACATACTCAAGCAAAGTTAGTAGTGAAGGCCTGGACATGGTGAGAGGCTCCAACAGTCACATACTCAAGCAAAGTTAGTAGTGAAGGCCTGGACATGGTGAGAGGCTCCAACAGTCACATACTCAAGCAAAGTTAGTAGTGAAGGCTTGGACATGGTGAGAGGCTCCAACAGTCACATACTCAAGCAAAGTTAGTAGTGAAGGCCTGGACATAGTGAGAGGCTCCAACAGTCACATACTCAAGCAAAGTTAGTAGTGAAGGCCTGGACATGGTGAGAGAGGCTCCAACAGTCACATACTCAAGCAAAGTTAGTAGTGAAGGCCTGGACATAGTGAGAGGCTCCAACAGTCACATACTCAAGCAAAGTTAGTAGTGAAGGCTTGGACATGGTGAGAGGCTCCAACAGTCACATACTCAAGCAAAGTTAGTAGTGAAGGCCTGGACATGGTGAGAGGCTCCAACAGTCACATACTCAAGCAAAGTTAGTAGTGAAGGCCTGGACATGGTGAGAGGCTCCAACAGTCACATACTCAAGCAAAGTTAGTGTAGTAGCTCACCTCGGAAGTATATGGCTTCACCTACCACGTCTCCTAGCAACGCATTTGGAATGCAATTACTCCAATATGTATATTTAAGTGTTAGCCGGAGGGCAAATGTTTCATATCCTAGCTCAAAGGCAACACACTCAGACTCTCTAGACATGATCTTTAGGCATCGTAGGTGCCAATATTAATTATAATAAGGTTTTAAGGAGGAGTTTTGCACAGCACTTATACAGAGCATTAAGCCACTTAACAAGCGATGGACGCCACCCACATGTTTGACCATCTTAGGTAATCAATTTTGTATTGGAATGGAGGATGCACCGGCCTAGCTAGAAAGGACGCTGAGCTGTTGCAGGGCAGAGCTTGGGGATTGTCGGATGTGGACATCACATCTACGAATTTGTCTAGTTGCCAATAAACACAGACCTTCAAGCAGGTCACGACCAACCTTAGCACTGGGATAGTTGTTATAATCACCTTCTAAATAATCAACTTAAAATTATATTCACTTGACGTTTCGACTAGCTGCTCTAGCCTTCATCAGGAATAATTGTTGTTGAGTTGTTGTGCACGTGTCTATGTTAAGCACATTTTGTGTGAGCACGTGTCTATGTTAAGCACATTTTGTGTGAGCATGTGTCTATGTTAAGCACATTTTGTGTGAGCACGTGTCTATGTTAAGCACATTTTGTGTGAGCATGTGTCTATGTTAAGCACATTTTGTGTGAGCACGTGTCTATGTTAAGCACATTTTGTGTGAGCACGTGTCTATGTTAAGCACATTTTGTGTGAGCACGTGTCTATGTTAAGCACATTTTGTGTGAGCATGTGTCTATGTTAAGCACATTTTGTGTGAGCACGTGTCTATGTTAAGCACATTTTGTGTGAGCACGTGTCTATGTTAAGCACATTTTGTGTGAGCACGTGTCTATGTTAAGCACATTTTGTGTGAGCATGTGTCTATGTTAAGCACATTTTGTGTGAGCACGTGTCTATGTTAAGCACATTTTGTGTGAGCATGTGTCTATGTTAAGCACATTTTGTGTGAGCACGTGTCTATGTTAAGCACATTTTGTGTGAGCATGTGTCTATGTTAAGCACATTTTGTGTGAGCATGTGTCTATGTTAAGCACATTTTGTGTGAGCATGTGTCTATGTTAAGCACATTTTGTGTGAGCACGTGTCTATGTTAAGCACATTTTGTGTGAGCACGTGTCTATGTTAAGCACATTTTGTGTGAGCATGTGTCTATGTTAAGCACATTTTGTGTGAGCACGTGTCTATGTTAAGCACATTTTGTGTGAGCATGTGTCTATGTTAAGCACATTTTGTGTGAGCACGTGTCTATGTTAAGCACATTTTGTGTGAGCACGTGTCTATGTTAAGCACATTTTGTGTGAGCACGTGTCTATGTTAAGCACATTTTGTGTGAGCACGTGTCTATGTTAAGCACATTTTGTGTGAGCACGTGTCTATGTTAAGCACATTTTGTGTGAGCACGTGTCTATGTTAAGCACATTTTGTGTGAGCACGTGTCTATGTTAAGCACATTTTGTGTGAGCACGTGTCTATGTTAAGCACATTTTGTGTGAGCACGTGTCTATGTTAAGCACATTTTGTGTGAGCACGTGTCTATGTTAAGCACATTTTGTGTGAGCACGTGTCTATGTTAAGCACATTTTGTGTGAGCACGTGTCTATGTTAAGCACATTTTGTGTGAGCACGTGTCTATGTTAAGCACATTTTGTGTGAGCATGTGTCTATGTTAAGCACATTTTGTGTGAGCATGTGTCTATATTAAGCACATTTTGTGTGAGCACGTGTCTATGTTAAGCACATTTTGTGTGAGCATGTGTCTATATTAAGCACATTTTGTGTGAGCACGTGTCTGTTAAGCACATTTTGTGTGAGCACGTGTCTATGTTAAGCACATTTTGTGTGAGCACGTGTCTATGTTAAGCACATTTTGTGTGCATCTACTGGTTCTAGCCCGTGTGTATTTATTTAGCCATTGATTATTTAGCCATTGATGGTGACTCTGTCTCCTGCTGCTCTAAACTGCGTGGCTATTCCGTTGCTGTTGCTTAAATATATTTGTGGAGGAGGTTCTACATGCAAACTCTCCAGGCTCTGCTCTGCAACAGTTCAACCTGTTGCCGGCCCTTCTACTTTTAATTAAGGCCGGTCCACACTGCACTTAAACAGATGCGCATTAATGTGCGTTGAGTCCGAGGAAAATGCCGATGTGCATCAATGTGTGTTCCTCGTGTTCACACTAGAGCATCGAAAGCAAAAATATTCGGCCTACCAAAGTCAGTCAAAATCATATACTGTAGCTGTAGTTGAGATGGAGTTTGTTTTTGCGACCTTTTCTTGCTGATCAGCTACCTACAGATGCGCAGGAAACATTTTCTGCAGAGAAGAGAGCTGAGGGAAAGGCAGAACCAACGAAGGTTGTGACTGCATGAACTTCAGAAGTCCAGATGCAGGGCGAATAAACATAGCAACAGTTCTCTAGCTATGTAGTTGGTCTAGCTAGCTACTCTAGCTAGCTAGTTTGTCCGCACGCCACAGATAGCATACAGCTAGCTCCAAAGTTCCTAACTGCAATATCATGAAGACGCGAGTGAATGAAATTCTTTTCAACGCACACTCGCATAGTTATTATCGAGGTGGACCAGAATAATGCGCATTATTTCAATTTGAATTCAGTGTGGACGTGACCAATGCGCATTGATGTGTATTGGCTTGTACAGTGTGGGCCGGCCTTGACACTCAGCAATTCCTACCCAGTCTTCTCCCCAGAGTGGTTAAGTGCATTGGTCCTATATTCGTTCGAAATTGAAGGCGTGTCAGCTGATATGCCTTATCGTTGTACGATTACAGTTCAAAGTTCATTTTTGTCAAATTGATGATGCAATAGAATTTCATTTATACATATTGTGGGTGTGGTCGGTGAAAATTGCAGCAGTTCTAGCTCTGCAGTAGCTTGTGTCTCGCGAGTGAGACTTACTGAAGTGTTGAAGTCCAGACGAGGGTGTTCCTAGCAGAGCTCAAACAGGCACAGGAAGGCTGGCGATGATAAAAAATGGAAGTTGAACTTTCCCTGGATGTTAGAGTTGGGAGATGGGCAATGTGTGGCACATCTGATAATATAATCATAGGCCTAGGAAGGTCGCTATTGGCCGAGCGACATGGATCACCTTGCCTCGCACGACTCAACAAGGCAGAGCTTAGTGAAGCATGCGAAGAGCGAGTGCTACATCATGGCAGGCTGACTTGGAGTTGGGGCGATGGTGCAGTGCCTAGAAGAGATTGTAGCTTAGCCCTCACCTTCCACCTAAACAGTCTCCATTTTGTCTTCCTCTCTCTTGGTGTGTATGAAACCATTTCTTCCAGAATCATCAGTTACTTCACTCATGAAATATTTTAAGAAAATTATATTCACTATTATAATAAGAGCATTCATGCTTCAGTATAATTTGTAGAGTATGTATGTCAATCTTATTATGTACTGCTTGTTGCATGATACTCTACTGATCCATAGCTCTTTCACATGTAACAATATTATGTCTAGTCCAGTGCACCTCCTGCAACCTGTAAATACAATAATGAATACAAGACCAAAAAACACAGACCATCATGGTTGATTAAACCGCTACTCCACCGATGACAAGGCCATATCTCTTACAAAAACACTGCATACGTAATAGTCATAAGCGCTTGCGCATTGCTTGTTAGCAGCTGCTCGGTATTAGGCGCCCATCTTCTAGCTAACCCAGGGGGGGGGGGGGGGGGGGGGGGGGAGGGGGTGGGGAGGGGAATCTATTAGATTAATGAATAGTTAAGTTCCGTGGGAGTGGGTAGAGCAGCACCCTCATGTTGCCTTGCCCTAGAGTTGCTCTCCTCTGTTCCTCTCATGTTGCCTTGCCCTAGAGTTGCTCTCCTCTGTTCCTCTCATGTTGCCTTGCCCTAGAGTTGCTCTCCTCTGTTCCTCTCATGTTGCCTTGCCCTAGAGTTGCTCGCCTCTGTTCCTCTCATGTTGCCTTGCCCTAGAGTTGCTCTCCTCTGTTCCTCTCATGTTGCCTTGCCCTAGAGTTGCTCTCCTCTGTTCCTCTCATGTTGCCTTGCCCTATAGTTGCTCTCCTCTGTTCCTCTCATGTTGTCTTGCCCTATAATTGCTCTCCTCTGTTCCTGTCATGTTGCCTTGCCCTAGAATTGCTCTCCTCTGTTCCTCTCATGTTGTCTTGCCCTAGAATTGCTCTCCTCTGTTCCTCTCATGTTGTCTTGCCCTAGAATTGCTCTCCTCTGTTCCTCTCATGTTGCCTTGCCCTAGAGTTGCTCTCCTCTGTTCCTCTCATGTTGTCTTGCCCTAGAATTGCTCTCCTCTGTTCCTCTCATGTTGCCGTGCCCTAGAGTTGCTCTCCTCTGTTCCTCTCATGTTGCGCTTGCCCTAGAGTTGCTCTCCTCTGTTCCTCTCATGTTGCCTTGCCCTAGAATTGCTCTCCTCTGTTCCTCTCATGTTGCCGCCCTAGAGTTGCTCTCCTCTGTTCCTCTCATGTTGCCTTGCCCTATAATTGCTCTCCTCTGTTCCTCTCATGTTGTCTTGCCCTAGAGTTGTTCTCATCTGTTCCTCTCATGTTGCCTTGCCCTAGAGTTGCTCTCCTCTGTTCCTCTCATGTTGCCTTGCCCTAGAATTGCTCTCCTCTGTTCCGCTCATGTTGTGCTTGCCCTAGAGTTGCTCTCCTCTGTTCCTCTCATGTTGCCTTGCCCTAGAATTGTTCCCCCCCTGTTCCTCTCATGTTGCCTTGCTCTAGAATTGCTCTCCTCCGTTCCTTTGTCTCAGCGACTTTGCTCTCTTTTCCAGTGGCCTAGTTCTCTTCAATTCTTCATTTTCTTCAGCACTATTGCTCCTTCTCACTCATTTCTTGCTGCCATTGTCATTTGTTTCTCTGACTCTCGGCAGACTTTCTTCTCCTCCCTCTACTCTAATTACTTTTAATTGGCCAAGCTCTTCTCAGTTCCTCAATTTCTACAGCACACTTTGCTCTTGCTTGCTTGTATTTGCTACATTTGGGGGGGGGGGGGGTCACCTGGTTCCTCTGTTACTGTGAGAGATTAGCCGACTAGAAGAGTAAGAAGAGCAGTAAAATCTTATCTTTCAAGTTAATTAAAACATCAGTCATTTCGATACACACTCACAAAACTCAGCTCTTTATTATTATACCCTGGCTAATTAGAAATGAAGTTCCTATATAAAACTCAGCTCTTTATATACTCTGGCTAATCAGAAATGATGAAAGTTCCTATATAAAACTCAGCTCTTTATATACCCTGGGTAATCAGAAATGATGTAAGTTCCTATATAAAACTCAGCTCTTTATATACCCTGGGTAATCAGAAATGATGTAAGTTCCTATATAAAACTCAGCTCTTTATATACCCTGGCTAATCAGAAATGATGTAAGTTCCTATACAAAACTCAGCTCTTTATATACCCTGGCTAATCAGAAATGATGTAAGTTCCTATACAAAACTCAGCTCTTTATATACCCTGGCTAATCAGAAATGATGTAAGTTCCTATACAAAACTCAGCTCTTTATATACTCTGGCTAATCAGAAATGAAGTTCCTATATAAAACTCAGCTCTTTATATACCCTGGCTAATCAGAAATGAAGTTCCTATATAAAACTCGGCTCTTTATATACCCTGGTTATATACCCTGGCTAATCAGAAATGAAGTTCCTATATAAAACTCAGCTCTTTATATACCCTGGCTAATCAGAAATGATGTAAGTTCCTATATAAAACTCAGCTCTTTATATACCCTGGCTAATCAGAAATGAAGTTCCTATATAAAACTCAGCTCTTTATATACCCTGGCTAATCAGAAATGAAGTTCCTATACAAAACTCAGCTCTTTATATACCCTGGCTAATCAGAAATGATGTAAGTTCCTATATAAAACTCAACTCTTTATATACCCTGGCTAATCAGAAATGAAGTTCCCTATATAAAACTCAGCTCTTTATATACCCTGGCTAATCAGAAATGATGTAATACAAAACTCAGCTCTTTATATACCCTGGCTAATCAGAAATGATGTAAGTTCCTATATAAAACTCAGCTCTTTATATACCCTGGCTAATCAGAAATGAAGTTCCTATATAAAACTCAGCTCTTTATATACCCTGGGTAATCAGAAACGATGCAAGTTCTTATACAAAACACAATCTCTACAAAACTCGGAGATGTATTAGTAAAGCAGAACACAGAGCAGTTGTACTCTTAATCCTCAGTCCATTAACAAACCAAAAGGGGTAAGAACTGAGTCGGAACATGAAAGAATTGATCCAGATGTCCATAGATGCTTGATCGAACATCTGGCTGCCTCAAACGTCACTCAAGGTTGTTGGCGTTTTCTTTGTTTTTGGTCGAGAGGTTGAGCTCTTTCTTTACATAGTTCCTTGAGGCGTGCAATAGCTATGCCCACAGGGACAGCTTTCATAGTGACCGAGTTTGATGCCTTCAACATCAGATGCTGTGGATTTCGATGGTTGTGAGATATATTGGGATTGGAAATGTCAAAGCATGGAGTGAGTTCCACTAGGCAGATGTCCTTCGGATTGTCTTGTCTCACAAAACAATGTCACGGAGCAGATCTGTCCTATCTCTCTCCCCCTCCATGTGCCGAGATGTTGAAATTGAGTGAACCCTTTGATAACTTTTTGAAATCCGTTTGAACACACCTGTGCTGTGTTTGGCATCCGTGACATGGCGATCAGTTAGTGGCCACAATTCAAGATGCTTTAGTAAATATACAAGAACCCCACAAGCAATCTGACTGGTTAGACTCCTATTTTAATTAAATGGAGGATACCATAAATAAAAAATAAAAAATGAAGCACATATCTCAATTTTTTTTTGCTTAGGATCCTCCAAAAACACTTCCAGCGTACCTGAATCTTTTTCGAAGGTAGTGAACCAGCAGCTTAAAGCAGCTTAAAGCAGCTTAAAGCACTGCTAAAATTCACCTCAAAGATCTTGCATCAACATATTCATCCATCTGCTTCCCCCCCCCCCTCGCGTATAACTTGTGTACAATAGCTACCAGAATAGCTACCAGAACATTCCAAATTGTCCAACGCATGACAGCAACTCTCCTGATCCTCAAAGCATCCAAAAATCGGTAAAAGCTCATCAATACAATAAACACACTTGTGTATGTGCAGGTATCGAGTCTAGATGAGCTGAGTCAGCAAGAAGCTGCATTTTTTCCCTCCGCTATAAAGAAGTGATGAGTTGGTCTCCTCAGAAGCTTACTCTTGTGACAATTGACAACACAGACCTTCAACAAATTGCTTATGGTGCATGCGTGCCTTTACTTTAGTGATAAACTTAGTCGAGAATAACACCTAGCAGGGTTTCATTTAGAAAATTGTCCAAGGGGGGGCAACTGGAGGAATCTGGATTTTAAGGGGGGGGGGGGGGCATGATGGTTCAAGATGTGACAAAATTTCTAATGGATTTTAATAATACAATTTCCAGGGGGGGGGGAAGGTTCCAAGGAGGGGGTGGGGGGCCCCCCCCTAACCCTGCCTAGGATTCATTAGTTCAGGAGTTACACTGAGTAACTTCATGTAAGCGGCTGCTTGACTATGAAAATAAAAAATGTTATATGTGACTCGATTTGTGACAACCTGACCAAACACGTTGGAAGGATTATCGAGATATAGGCAGTTTTATTAATTTTTCATGCTGGTTTACTGCACCAATGGCTAAAACTATCTTTCATGTACAAACCTGTGGCAGTGATAAGTCTAGGTGCTAGCTCTAGAGGACAGAAAAGCCTTCGTAGTGAGCTAGGCCGGTGCACTTCCCTTCTTGAACGGAGCGTTATTATGCTGGCTTTGAGCATGAAATTTAAGGCGCACTTTCTTCAACTGCCATGCTTTCTTCTGCTTTTCAAGTCAGCCTTGGTTTACAGAGATGACTTGCGAGGGAGGCATAGCTAGTGCTCCCAATAGATGGGTCAGGGAAGGCCTAGAAAATGGTGAGTAGCTCCAACGGTCGCGGTATGCGAGCAAATGAGTAGTAGACAGCTTCATGTTGCCCACATTGTAATGCAATTACTCCAATAATTAATTGTGTGTGTGCTTGCTGGAGGGTAACTGTTTCACGTTCAGTTACCCTCCAGCAAGCACACACACAATTAATTATTGGAGTAATTGCATTACAAGGCAACACCCTCCAAACTTTCAGGACATGATCTTTAGGATCATAGGTGCCAATATATATATATATGTATATATATACATATATTATATGTATATAATACATTTAATGAGATTTGATAAAAGTGTTTAGACTGGTTCTCCCAAATTTGGTCAATGGGACCCAACTCTGTTGGTGTAAGTGGATGTGTTCCTAACATGGTTGTGGACAAGAAATATGTGTTGTGTCAGCTGTTTTAAGGGGGGGACAGGACCATTTTTTAAATTACAAACGTGTGGTTACCACTTTATAGCTCCGTAGATTCTGTAAACTTCATGGTATGGACTTGATATATAGCTCAAAAGATAGGTCTCTCTGTGTGCTCTCTTTTGATACTAAAATATTTTTCATAGGTATAACTATAGCCAAGTTACTGGACCTAAAGTGGAGGGAACTTCAAAACTTGAACGACTGATTTTGTGGCAGAAATATCTCCAGATTGCAAAGTGCTAATGAGTTGAAATTGCACCAGTGGCTAGAGGAAGCCCTACTCTATGCAATGAGTGTTTTCATTAGGCGCTAAAACGTATGTGGACAAACCCATGGCTTGACCACGTACTTAATAAACACAAGTATCTATACTGCATGGACTCTTGAGCAGGGAACATCGCAGACATTTTATAAACACAAGTATCTAGACTGCATGGACTCTTGAGCAGGGAGCATCACAGACATTTAATAAACACAAGTATCTAGACTGCATGGACTCTTGAGCAGGGAACATCACAGACATTTAATAAACACAAGTATCTAGACTGCATGGACTCTTGAGCATCGCAGACATTTAATAGACACAAGTATCTAGACTGCATGGACTCTTGAGCAGGGAGCATCACAGACATTTAATAAACACAAGTATCTAGACTGCATGGACTCTTGAGCAGGGAACATCACAGACATTTAATAGACACAAGTATCTAGACTGCATGGACTCTTGAGCAGGGAACATCACAGACATTTAATAGACACAAGTATGTTCGCAGACATTTAATAGACACAAGTATCTAGACTGCATGGACTCTTTAGCAGGGAACATCGCAGACATTTAATAAACACAAGTATCTAGACTGCATGGACTCTTGTGCAGGGAACATCGCAGACATTTAATAGACACAAGTATCGAGACTGCATGGAGGTGTTCTACTAGGAGAACCATTGCCTTACAACATAGCTTTGTGGGTGCATGACTTGCTCAATGTTTCAGCTAGATGCTCTCACCTTTGTCAGAGATGCTAAGACTTATAATGCACGCATGTATGTGCATATGGCACGTGTGTCTTAGTAATCAACATTGTAAATAAATGAGGAACAACGAAGTTAACAAATCTAGTGAAAATTGCTGTACCCCTTGAGCAGTTAACATCGCAGACCTTTAATTAATAAATACAGAAGCTATTGTAACCAACCAATCAATAAAAAATTAATATTGTTGTTGTTATTGTGTTGTTGTTGTTCATGCCAGCAATAATTATGACTAATTTAGTAAATTGTGGTACACCCCCCCCCTTGAGTTTGCATGTCTCTTAGCAACAGCTAAAGTGGAAGATAGCAGCACAGAAAGAAGGTTAGGCAAAGTCGAAAAGAAGCATACAGACTGGAAGGTGCACCTGTGTATTACCTGACAGCTGCTTTGTTGCTCTAGTCTTAAAAGGATAGCCGATGAACTGCTAAAAAACCCTGTGGTTACCACTTTATAGTCCATAAATTCTGCACACTTCGTGGTATGGACTTAATGTATACCTCAAAAGATAGGACTCTCTGTGTGCTCTCTTTTGATACTAAAACATTTCCCATAGGTATAACTACAGCCAAGTTACTCAAGCTAAAGAGCTAAAGTGCTTAAAACCTTGAGTGCCTGATTTTTTAACAAGTCTAACTCGAGTGCAGCTGAAATTAGCACCAGTAGCTAGAGGAAGCCCTACTGCATACAACGTTAGGTGCTAAAACTTGAGTATGTGGTCAAGCGTGTGGTTGGAAAATAAATTTTAAGGAATTGTAAGGACATTCATATTCCAACCGGCGCTTGACCACATGCATCAGAATTTGACATCCCATTGTGCTGCAGGGCATCAGGTTTGTTCAACCTTGCATAAACTTGGAATCTGATTCCTGGCTACATCCATATCAGTTCTCTCTGCCCATAGAGAGTGGCAGTACGAGTGTTTCCTTACCAAGATTGATATAGTCTCTGCATCATCATGACAGAATGATGTACCCCACCACAGCAGCTAGGCATGCTTGTCAGAATGAGACTCCAGCACCCTTTCCCATCGGCCATTAACCATGCAGCTTGTTCTC
Source organism: Cladorhizidae sp. MBARI D1340-BT2 (assembly GCA_028752905.1). Taxonomy (NCBI): domain Eukaryota; kingdom Metazoa; phylum Porifera; class Demospongiae; order Poecilosclerida; family Cladorhizidae; species Cladorhizidae sp. MBARI D1340-BT2. The sequence goes on along the minus strand of JAQNBH010000016.1, from coordinate 51,235,973 downwards.
TTTCCTTTTGCTTCGAATCTGCTGCTGTTTTCTCAAATCTTTCTCTTCGCTATGAGATCTCTCCATTTACATAAAGCCCTAGATGGTGACCCGTTCATATTTTTTATGGGGAATATAATTATAATGTGGGTACAAGATAGATAGGTAGATACATACATACATAAGTAGATAGGTATAGATATATAGATAGATAGATAGGTAGATACATAGATAGGTAGATACATAGATAGATACATATATATGTATAGGTAGATACATAGATAGATAGGTAGGTACATAGATAGATAGGTAGGTACATAGATAGATAGGTAGATACATAGATAGATAGGTAGGTACATAGATAGATAGGTAGGTACATAGATAGATAGGTAGATACATAGATTGATAGGTAGATACATAGATAGGTAGATACATACGCCAAGTATGGCAATACCAATTTTTCCATACAACTGCCCAACTGCTCACTTGATTGCGAATAATATACACACAATACATACATACACACACTCATAATACACATACATGCAGGATGTTCTAGCTGAGATGGACAAGATGATGATGGAGCTATCTAACAACTACGCCATTCTCAGAGAACAAACTAAGCAAGCCTTCTTCGACTGCAGGAAGATTTTTGACATGAAGGAGAAAGTATGTAGTTGAGGGCTACATTTAGAAATAAAAATGTTTAAAAAAAAAGTTGCTATTATTATTTGTTGTTGCTACTGTTATTTGTTGTTGTTATTTGTTGTTGTTATTTGTTGTTGCTACTGTTGTTATTTGTTGTTGCTACTGTTATTTGTTGTTATTTGTTGATGCTTTGTTGTTGCTATTTTGGTTGTATTGTTTGTTTTTATGGTTATTATTGATGAGGTCATTGTTATTTTTTCTGTTGCTAAGGTCATTTTTGTTGTTGTTGAGTCATTGCAGTTATTGTTGAGGTCATTGTTTATTGTTATTATTGACGAAGTTATTGTTATTATTGATGAGGTCATTGATGAGGTCATTGTTATTATTGATGATGTCATTGTTATTATTGATGAAGTCATTGATGGGGGCATTGTTATTGATGAGGTCATTGTTATTATTGATGATGTCATTGTTATTATTGATGAAGTCATTGATGGGGTCATTGTTATTGATGGGGTCATTGTTATTATTGGTGGGGTTATTGATTATTGTTGATGAGGTCATTGTTATTATTGATGGGGTCGTTATTATTGATGAGGTCATTGTTATTATTGATGGGGTTACTGATTATTGTTGATGAGGTCATTGTTATGATGGGGTCATTGTTATTATTGTTGAGGTCATTGTTATTATTGTTGAGGTCATTGTTATTATTGATGGGGTTATTATTATTATTGATGGGGTTATTGTTATTATTGATGAGGTCCTTGTTGTTGGTGGGGCTATTGTTATTTTTGATGAGGTCATTATTATTGATGGGGTTATTATTATTATTGATGGGGTTATTGTTATTTGGGGTCATTGTTATTGATGGTGTTATTGTTATTATTGATGGGTTAATTGTTGTTGATGTCATTGTTTTTTGTTGATTAGGTAATTGTTATTGTTGCTGAGGTCATCACTGCACTATCATGTCTTAGTATTACTATATTTAATGCAGGAAGTGATGTCGCCGCACTATCATGTCTTAGTATTACTATATTTAATGCAAGAAGTGATGTCGCCGTGCTATCATGTCTTAGTATTTCTATATTTAATGCAGGAAGTGATGTCGTTGCACTATCATGTCTTAGTATTACTATATTTAATACAGGAAGTGATGTCTACCTATCAGGCCACGTTTGAACACAAACTTAACATCCTGACTAAACACAGAGAGAAAATGGCAGCGACATTAGCCTCTCAAACATCCTTTGCCAATCCTCCTCCCCTTCCCTCTCAACCGGCCATCACTGGAGCGATGTACTGCGGCTTTGTGCCGGAGATGATCAACCTCGTCCAATCCACGGCATGCCTCGTCCTGGAACACCGAGAAGAGGTTGGCGTGGGGACGGAGACCAAGGCTAGCATTGTGGGTTCCATCAACGCCCAGGGGTTATTTTGGGTCCGGGTACTACCGGACGAGGGCGGAGTTCAGGATCATATGCTGCAAAATCTGTCAAATACTATGGGGTAAGAGTCCTACATATCTATTTATTTTTCTTATGAAGATTATGGTCAGAGTAGCCTCCACCAGTATGGGGTAAGAGTCCTACATATCTATTTATTTTTCTTATGAAGATTATGGTCAGAGTAGCCTCCACCAGTATGGGGTAAGAGTCCTACATATCTATTTATTTTTCTTATGAAGATTATGGTCAGAGGAGCCTCCACCAGGAGCTTGCTGACGTTGCTCAGGACAGCCCTGGAACTAACCAATTATAGCAGATGATAATCTTTATACCATGTTTGCCAGTGAAGCACAGCATACACACACATATGCACACACGCACGCACACACTTTCTCTGTTGTTGTTGTCGTTGTTGTTGTTGTTGTTGTTGTTGTTTGTTGTTGTTGTTGGTGTTAACTATTGTCTCAAGAGCTCAGTAAACATTCACTTCTGTGTGAAGGCCATACACAGAAGCAGCTCAGAGATATACGAGCAGAGCTTCCGTTAACTCTGGGATTCCTGCTAGTTCAATATTATTCCCACCTAAATAGAATTCTGTCTGGGATTCCCGCTAGTTCAATATTATTCCCACCTAAATAGAATTCTGTCCGCTAGTTCAATATTATTCCCGCATAAATAGAACTCTTGTCTGGGATTCCTGTCTGGGATTCCCGCTAGTTCAATATTATTCCCACATAAATAGAATTCTGTGCGCAGGAAAAAACCGCATGTGAAAGTGTGCAAAAAAAAATGTAAGAGTTGGAGGAGTTCAGGCTCGTTCACAGTTGGAAGTCTTCCACTTCCCTGAATGTGTGTGTGTGTGGGGGGGGGGGGGGGGCATTCTCTCGAAAATAGCAACGTTCAGCTAGTCCTACGAGATGAACAGTTACAGTAACAGCAAAGTTGGTAAGAAGCGGTGGCGGCGCTTCAGTAGATAGCTGAGAGTTTTGCCTTACCGGAATGCAACAGCATTCTGCGTTTCACGGGCTTTTGCGTTAAAAATACCAAGACAAACGAGAGCAGCCGCCTCAAAACAGGTGCACTTGAATATGGAAGGCCCTCCCTGCCCTTCATGCCTTAGATGTCCCCTGTGTCCAGGCGGAGAGTAAGGAAAGAAGAAACAAACTAAAGTGAGAAATAACTAGATATGTGACATGCAATGGCTTTTTGATCAGGCCAATTTTTTCATGACAACATGCTTGATGTATACCCTCCCAATTTGTGTGTATTCCTCTTGAAAATGACGAATACAAGTTGGAACAATGCAATATGCTTCATCCGTTCATTCAACCCCACAGTCCATGCATCCCCAACCTCTGCCTTGCTTGGTGTGCTTGGTCAAGCTATGCCGGGGAATAAAGACACCACACATCTCTATCTGAAATGAACATGAAACCCACTGTGATATAAAAGGCTATCTCTCAGAGAGAAGTGGCATAAAAAATAAAAAATAAAAAAATAAATAAATAAATAAATAAATAAAAATAAAAAAAGCCGTTGCTGTACTGGCTGCTACGTACCAGTCAAGACTTGCAGCAGATGTGATCTTCTGGGCCATTCTGCTCGCAGAGTCTTGCACTATATATTTTATATTTTTTATGTTTCAAAATTACTGTAATCATTGCCCACTAATGATGAACACGTGCAGTTCAATTAAGTTCAATTATAGGTGGGCTTGCCTGAGGGCGCAAACTATTTCATTTGAGTTAGTAAATGGTGTGCGGTCCTAATTGAGCTGTATGAGGGCGTAGTCTAGACGAAGATATGTGGTGTGTGTGCGTGCAGTGTGAAGTGTATCTCTGTGCAACGAGGAAAATATGCCACACCCTCTTCCCCCAAATATATTTATTTCTCCCACATGATGTGTGCAATTAGCACTCCCTTCACCTAACAAAGTTAACCCTTTCTTCTGTTGCGTTCCTTGTCTGCTGTGTGTGCAGCGTGGAGTTATCTCTGTCTTCCCCGTCTCCTCTAAAGTGTGCTAACCCTGGAGACATCTGCTGTGCTCTCTACGTGGAGGACCAGAGGTGGTATCGAGCCAGGGTCATCGAAGTCCTCAACAATCAGAATGTAACGAGGGTGGTAGTTGAATGTCGGGAGTGCTTTCACACTCACCCTCTGATGAGCTTGCTGCCTGCATGTGTGTGCTGGGTATAATTAATTAAAGACTTAGCTTGCAATATGACTACCCAATTATACCATGTCAGCTTATCAGGTTATAGGCAAGTTATTTTAAATTGAGAATTCATGCAAACACCTGCAGGTGCTTTCAATTCGCCCTCGGTAATATATAACATAATATGTACACACATGCACACATATATATACACACATGCACACACACATATATATACACATGCACACACATATATACACACATACACACATACACACATGCACACACATATATATACACACACACACATATATATACACACATGCACACACACACACACATATATATATATACACACACATATACATGCACGCACACATATATATACACACATGCACACACATGACACATGAACACATATATATACACACATGCACACATACAAATGCACACATATATACACACATGCACACACATATATACACATGTGCATTATATACACACATGCATCACATATATACACACATGCACACACATTATATACACACATGCACACATATATATACACACACATGCACACAAGTGTTATTCCAAACTATATTATCAAAAAAGGAAATAAACAGGACTAGACCACACCCACATAGACGACCCTTAATCTCATGCCGGACCACACCTTCCTTTTCGTTAAAACGCGCACACCAAATTTACGGATTTTTAAAGCGTGTATGTATTCGCGTACGTTGATAAAAGTCCTCTAAATGGGTGTGGTCTGCATGACGTTCATGTTAAAGGGTCGTGGGTGTGGTCTCGAGGGATATAATCTTGTCTCCCTTTTTTGATCAAACAATCTAGTTTGATTTTGAATTTTTGCTAATTCTTTGATGTTGTTGTGTTGTTGTCATTGTTGTGTTGTTGTTGTGTTGTTTATTTATAATTATTCAGGTGCTAGCTTTGTAGTCTGTCATTAATTGATATACTTGGAATGTTTTTTTAGTTGTTTTTCACCTGATGCCTCTCCTGAGAGTAAACACACACGCCAGACCTCCCTCTATCAGATGTCCTGTATGAGAGGCCACCTTAACCCCCTCAGGGCTATGGTCATAATTGCATTGATAATATGCAAGAGCAGTCATTTTTCCCATTTTTGCTTCAGCATTCATCGCATACTTTCTTTTTCCTTCCGCAATCCCTTTCTTTGTTCCAATCTTACGCATTTGTCTACACTTCCTTCAAGAAGGCGCATCTCACAAATACAATTTCAGAGCATTGCGTATTCCGAGCAAACTTGGTTGCGTTCCTGTAGCTTTCGATGGGAAACGATTGATTCCTCAAGATGGCTGAACTGAGGCAATCACAAGTGTATTTTTCGAGGACAAGTGAACTCTTTTCAGTTGCTTCAAGTAAGCACCAACAGTACAGTATACAACACCTGATTGCTTAGGCCAGGTACAGTATACAACACCTGATTGCTTAGGCTAGGTACCGTATACAACACCTGATTGCTTAGGCCAGGTACAGTATACAACACCTGATTGCTTAGGCCAGGTATAGTATACAACACCTGATTGCTTAGGCTAGGTACAGTATACAATACCTGATTGCTTAGGCTAGGTACAGTATACAACACCTGATTGCTTAGGCTAGGTATAGTATACAACACCTGATTGCTTAGGCTAGGTATAGTATACAACACCTGATTGCTTAGGCTAGGTACAGTACATACAACACCTGATTGCTTAGGCTAGGTATAGTATACAACACCTGATTGCTTAGGCCAGGTATAGTATACAACACCTGATTGCTTAGGCCAGGTATAGTATACAACACCTGATTGCTTAGGCTAGATACAACACCTGATTGCTTAGGCCAGGTACTGTATACAACACCTGATTGCTTAGGCCAGGTATAGTATACAACACCTGATTGCTTAGGCCAGGTATAGTATACAACACCTGATTGCTTAGGCCAGGTATAGTATACAACACCTGATTGCTTAGGCCAGGTATAGTATACAACACCTGATTGCTTAGGCTAGGTACAGTATACAACACCTGATTGCTTAGGCTAGGTATAGTATACAACACCTGATTGCTTAGGCCAGGTATAGTATACAACACCTGATTGCTTAGGCTAGATACAACACCTGATTGCTTAGGCCAGGTATAGTATACAGCACCTGATTGCTTAGGCCAGGTATAGTATACAACACCTGATTGCTTAGGGTAGGTACAGTATACAGCACCTGATTGCTTAGGCCAGGTATAGTATACAACACCTGATTGCTTAGGGTAGGTACAGTATACAGCACCTGATTGCTTAGGCCAGGTATAGTATACAACACCTGATTGCTTAGGCCAGGTATAGTATACAGCACCTGATTGCTTAGGGTAGGTACAGTATACAGCACCTGATTGCTTAGGCCAGGTATAGTATACAACACCTGATTGCTTAGGCCAGGTATAGTATACAACACCTGATTGCTTAGGCTAGGTATAGTATACAACACCTGATTGCTTAGGCCAGGTATAGTATACAACACCTGATTGCTTAGGCCAGGTATAGTATACAACACCTGATTGCTTAGGCCAGGTATAGTATACAACACCTGATTGCTTAGGCTAGGTACAGTATACAACACCTGATTGCTTAGGCTAGGTATAGTATACAACACCTGATTGCTTAGGCCAGGTATAGTATACAACACCTGATTGCTTAGGCCAGGTATAGTATACAACACCTGATTGCTTAGGCTTGGTACAGTATACAACACCTGATTGCTTAGGCCAGGTATAGTATACAACACCTGATTGCTGGTATAGTATACAACACCTGATTGCTCAGGCCAGGTACAGTATACAACACCTGATTGCTTAGGCCAGGTACTGTATACAACACCTGATTGCTTAGGCTAGGCAACACCTGATTGCTTAGGCCAGGTACAGTATACAACACATGATTGCTTAGGCTAGGCAACACCTGATTGCTTAGGCTAGGTACTGTATACAACACCTGATTGCTTAGGCTAGGTACAGTATACAACACATGATTGCTTAGGCTAGGCAACACCTGATTGCTTAGGCTAGGCAACACCTGATTGCTTAGGCTAGGCAACACCTGATTGCTTAGGCTAGGTACTGTATACAACACCTGATTGCTTAGGCTAGGTACTGTATACAACACCCGATTGCTTAGGCTAGGTTCAGTATACAACACCTGATTGCTTAGGCTAGGTACTGTATACAACACCTGATTGCTTAGGCTTGGTACTGTATACAACACCTGATTGCTTAGGCCAGGTATAGTATACAACACCTGATTGCTTAGGCCAGGTACAGTATACAACACATGATTGCTTAGGCTTGGTACTGTATACAACATCTGATTGCTTAGGCCAGGTACAGTATACAACACCTGATTGCTTAGGCTAGGTACAGTATATATACAACACCTGATTGCTTAGGCCAGGTACAGTATACAACACCTGATTGCTTAGGCTAGGTACAGTATACAACACCTGATTGCTTAGGCTAGGTACAGTATACAACACCTGATTGCTTAGGCTAGGTATAGTATACAACACCTGATTGCTTAGGCCAGGTACAGTATACAACACCTGATTGCTTAGGCCAGTACAGTATACAACACCTGATTGCTTAGGCTAGGTTCAGTATACAACACCTGATTGCTTAGGCTAGGTACTGTATACAACACCTGATTGTTTAGGCCAGGTACAGTATACAACACCTGATTGCTTAGGCTAGGTATAGTATACAACACCTGATTGCTTAGGCCAGGTACTGTATACAACACCTGATTGCTTAGGCTAGGTATAGTATACAACACCTGATTGCTTAGGCCAGGTACTGTATACAACACCTGATTGTTTAGGCCAGGTACAGTATACAACACCTGATTGCTTAGGCTAGGTACTGTATACAACACCTGATTGCTTAGGCCAGTACAGTATACAACACCTGATTGCTTAGGCTAGGTACTGTATACAACACCTGATTGTTTAGGCCAGGTACAGTATACAACACCTGATTGCTTAGGCTAGGTACAGTATACAACACCTGATTGCTTAGGCTAGGTACAGTATACAACACATGATTGCTTAGGCCCGGTACAGTATACAACACCTGATTGCTTAGGCTAGGTACAGTATACAACACATGATTGCTTAGGCCAGGTACAGTATACAACACATGATTGCTTAGGCTAGGTACTGTATACAACACCTGATTGCTTAGGCTAGGCAACACCTGATTGCTTAGGCTAGGCAACACCTGATTGCTTAGGCTAGGCAACACCTGATTGCTTAGGCTAGGTACTGTATACAACACCTGATTGCTTAGGCTAGGTACTGTATACAACACCCGATTGCTTAGGCTTGGTACAGTATACAACACCTGATTGCTTAGGCCAGGTTCAGTATACAACACCTGATTGCTTAGGCTTGGTACTGTATACAACACCTGATTGCTTAGGCCAGGTACAGTATACAACACCTGATTGCTTAGGCCAGGTACAGTATACAACACCTGATTGCTTAGGCTTGGTACTGTATACAACATCTGATTGCTTAGGCTAGGTACAGTATATATACAACACCTGATTGCTTAGGCCAGGTACAGTATACAACACCTGATTGCTTAGGCTAGGTACAGTATACAACACCTGATTGCTTAGGCTAGGTACAGTATACAACACCTGATTGCTTAGGCTAGGTACAGTATACAACACCTGATTGCTTAGGCTAGGTACAGTATACAATACCTGATTGCTTAGGCTAGGTACAGTGTACAACACCTGATTGCTTAGGCTAGGTACTGTATACAACACCTGATTGCTTAGGCCAGGTATAGTATACAACACCTGATTGCTTAGGCCAGGTATAGTATACAACACCTGATTGCTTAGGCTAGGTATAGTATACAACACCTGATTGCTTAGGCTTGGTACAGTATACAACACCTGATTGCTTAGGCCAGGTACAGTATACAACACCTGATTGCTTAGGCTAGATACAACACCTGATTGCTTAGGGTAGGTACAGTATACAACACCTGATTGCTTAGGCTAGATACAACACCTGATTGCTTAGGCCAGGTACAGTATACAACACCTGATTGCTTAGGCTAGATACAACACCTGATTGCTTAGGGTAGGTACAGTATACAACACCTGATTGCTTAGGCTAGATACAACACCTGATTGCTTAGGCCAGGTACAGTATACAACACCTGATTGCTTAGGCTAGGTATAGTAACAACACCTGATTGCTTAGGCTAGGTACTGTATACAACACCTGATTGCTTAGGCCAGGTACAGTATACAACACATGATTGCTTAGGCTAGGTACTGTATACAACACCTGATTGCTTAGGCTAGGCAACACCTGATTGCTTAGGCTAGGTACTGTATACAACACCTGATTGCTTAGGCTAGGTACAGTATACAACACATGATTGCTTAGGCTAGGCAACACCTGATTGCTTAGGCTAGGCAACACCTGATTGCTTAGGCTAGGTACAGTGTACAACACCTGATTGCTTAGGCTAGGTACTGTATACAACACCTGATTGCTTAGGCTTGGTACAGTATACAACACCTGATTGCTTAGGCTTGGTACTGTATACAACACCTGATTGCTTAGGCTTGGTACTGTATACAACACCTGATTGCTTAGGCCAGGTACAGTATACAACACCTGATTGCTTAGGCCAGGTACAGTATACAACACCTGATTGCTTAGGCTAGATACAACACCTGATTGCTTAGGGTAGGTACAGTATACAACACCTGATTGCTTAGGCTAGATACAACACCTGATTGCTTAGGCCAGGTACAGTATACAACACCTGATTGCTTAGGCTAGATACAACACCTGATTGCTTAGGGTAGGTACAGTATACAACACCTGATTGCTTAGGCTAGATACAACACCTGATTGCTTAGGCCAGGTACAGTATACAACACCTGATTGCTTAGGCTAGGTATAGTAACAACACCTGATTGCTTAGGCTTGGTACAGTATACAACACCTGATTGCTTAGGCCAGGTACAGTATACAACACCTGATTGCTTAGGCCAGGTACAGTATACAACACATGATTGCTTAGGCTAGGTACTGTATACAACACCTGATTGCTTAGGCTAGGCAACACCTGATTGCTTAGGCTAGGTACTGTATACAACACCTGATTGCTTAGGCTAGGTACAGTATACAACACATGATTGCTTAGGCCAGGTACAGTATACAACACATGATTGCTTAGGCTAGGTACTGTATACAACATCCTGATTGCTTAGGCTAGGCAACACCTGATTGCTTAGGCTAGGTACTGTATACAACACCTGATTGCTTAGGCTAGGCAACACCTGATTGCTTAGGCTAGGTACTGTATACAACACCTGATTGCTTAGGCTAGGTACAGTATACAACACATGATTGCTTAGGCTAGGCAACACCTGATTGCTTAGGCTAGCCTGATTGCTTAGGCTAGGTACAGTGTACAACACCTGATTGCTTAGGCTAGGTACTGTATACAACACCTGATTGCTTAGGCTTGGTACAGTATACAACACCTGATTGCTTAGGCTTGGTACTGTATACAACACCTGATTGCTTAGGCCAGGTACAGTATACAACACCTGATTGCTTAGGGTAGGTACAGTATACAACACCTGATTGCTTAGGCTAGATACAACACCTGATTGCTTAGGCCAGGTACAGTATACAACACCTGATTGCTTAGGCTAGATACAACACCTGATTGCTTAGGGTAGGTACAGTATACAACACCTGATTGCTTAGGCTAGATACAACACCTGATTGCTTAGGCCAGGTACAGTATACAACACCTGATTGCTTAGGCTAGGTATAGTAACAACACCTGATTGCTTAGGCTTGGTACAGTATACAACACCTGGCTTGGTACAGTATACAACACCTGATTGCTTAGGCCAGGCTGCTGTAATGTTTTTTTGGTCGTTTTTACTTACCTTTTTCTTAGAAGAACAAGATTCTCTGTCTAGCCACTGACTGCTCACTTCTTTGCTAGTAGACAAAATGAGCTGCAGAGGAGAGCAGCAGCTATTAGTACGCCACATGGGCAAGCTAGATTGTGGATGATGTTTTTAAGCTTGGGGACCTTTTACCAAAGCAGTGATTAACCTGCTCAGCTTCACGGCTTCTATTGCACACACACAAAAGCGTTTATTGTACACATAGTACTTAATGAAGTACCTTTACCGAGTTTTGAGTGTTTTTCTGGATGCAGTGCCTAGAAACCAATTACCGTTTCTGCAATTCGTTGAGACAGGATCATGAAAACAGGATCATGAAGACTAAAATTCGCACGTTTTTTTAGGCCCCACCTTCTCGGAGGATTCAAGTCACGCTTAAAGTGTTTTGGGGGTCAAAATAGGCATAAAAATAGGCAGAAGACACTTGATTATACTAAGAAACTAACAACTCATGAGATCTTGTCCACCTTTTATAATAAGGAACACAGGGGAGTGCTACTATACTTGCCAATATGTAATATATTCCCTCTCTGAGTCAAGTAGCCTCCTTCAAGAAGTTGCTCAGGATACCTCCAGAACTAACCAATCATCTAATCTTTACATATTTACTAATAAAGTACACACACACACTCACACACACACACACTCGCATGCACACACACACACACACACATGCATAGATACTGTACATGCATTACAATTAGTTTACTAGCTTTGTTGAAAGTTTTATTTTTTTGCATGCAAGAGCACAAGCTTCACTGTGGGGGGGGGGGGGGGGGGGGAGGGTTGTTGTTGGCGGTCTTACCTTGCAAAGGATTCAAAGCATGCTGAAGTATTTTGGAGCTAAAACAGGCAAGACTTTCCTTAGGATGCAAAGGAGCAAGTCTTAGCAAAGAGGCGTACTTTTTATTATTAATTTGTGCGTGTGTTTGGCTTCTGCCATTTTGAAATGAGGTGGACCCAATTTAGGGAGTGCCAGTACACTCCCTTACCATAAAATAGCGTCCAGATAAAATAGCGTCCAGAGAGGGGATTTTTTTGTGCAGTGTCGGATGTTCTCTAATAATGAAGAAGTTTGTTACCATGGAGATACATAGTGCAAACATTACGATGTTGCAAACACTGTCATGTGGGGCACTCGATTACAGAGGCTAACCTGATAGTCTAGACAACTTCTTGCATATGTCCAAGACAACATCTGGTGTTTGCACTTGTCAATGATATAAAATGTAGTATATATATATATATATATAATAATAATAGATACTATTATTATTTCTTCGCTTGCTCTCTGCCCTCAGGCCAAGGTCTACTTTGTGGATTACGGGAACATGGAGACAATCGCCTTCTCCAACTTGTGTGCGCTTCACCCAAAGTTTCTCGTGTATCCTTTCCAGATGATCCAATGCTGCTTCTCTGAAGACCAACAGCTCTCCTACGAGCGAGAGGTAAGGAAAAGAGGGGAGGGAGTTGGGTGAGGCAGAAAATGGGGAGGGGAGTGGCATTAGAGATGACTTCAGAGTCTGACGCTCTTGTCAGGTACAAGATGACTTTTGACTTCTTGCACATTCCAGAGGCAGCATCTAAATTACGTATGTGTGTGCACGTGGTGTGTGTGAATGTGAGTGTGTATGTGTGTGCATGCATGTGTGCATGCATGTGTGCATATGTGTGTGTCATGTATGTGTGTGCATATGTATGTGTGCATGCATATGTGCATGCATGTGTGTGCATGCATGTGTGCATGCATGTGTGCAGAGCTAGAAATCATTTTCTGAGCAATTCACCAATTTGTCCGACCAAATCACTACTTGCTCGGCCAGATTGCCCTAACAGCAAATAACAAGCTAAGTGGCTACTAGTCAGCTGCTTAGTGTTGCAGCTGCAGTGGTTATCAAGAAGTAAAATTCACTTAGTTGTGAAAAAGAAAAAGAGGGGGGAAAACAGTGTGGTTAGCTAATAGCATGCAGTGCGTGTGCCCTTGGCTAATTGTATCCCCTAGGCTAATTGCATCCCCTAGGCTAATTGCAATGTAAGAGGCTGAGGTCTGGTGATTGTAGGAAACAGCTGAGCTAGGTACAAATGATTTCAATGCTGATAGTAGCATTGTGTTATGGTGGGAAAGTACAACTAGACCAAACCAGTGGCCAAGGAGAAAGTACAGGAAGAAAGCCTGCTACTGCTACACCAAGCACCTCAGCATTGGTAGTGAATGAAGATGAAGAGAATGAGTCAGACAGAAGTAGTGAGTCTGGTGACACCTTTAGAAGACTGGGATAACTGGATGGAGAACATGCAGTGACATTTTTGTCCTACTTAACTTTTCATGCTGTATTGTCATTTGTTTTTGTTTTTATGAATAATACTATTATTATTGCAAGTATACCAACATTTAGTAGAAGTATAATGACTGACCAATATTAGAAAATGACCTAGCAAATCTTATTATGCTAGGACATCATGTCCTACCAACATCAAACCTTATTTCTAGCTGTGTGTGTGCATATATGTGTGCATGTTTTTGTGTTCTGCATGTGTGCATCTGATTGTGTGCATGCGTGTGTGAGCATGCATGTGTGCATACGTGTGTATGTTGTGTGTGCATGCATGTGTATGTTGTGTGTGCATGCATGTGTATGTTGTGTGTGCATGCATGTGTATGTTGTGTGTATGTGCATGTGTGTGCATGTGCTTTTACTTCTCATGAGAGTGGTTCTGGATTATAGATGCGAGTGAATGATAAGCTTGTTCCAGGACTCCTGCCATCTTCTCTGGCTCTCTCTCCCTCCCTCCCTCTTCATCTCCTCTCTGTCTGCAGTTGAGGTGGAAGTTTACAGACCTGACTCATGGGAGCAACCTCTCCATCAAGATTTTGGAGTTGTTGCCTAGCAACGTACACGGAGTGCTACATCGTGTGCAGCTGACCAATCGCTCATCAGGGGGAGGGGAGCCATTTGAAGTGGGAGCCATTATCACCCTTATGGCACAGCCGTCTGAAGCCAAGCTACAAGTGAGTGTGTGTGTGTGTGTGGTGTGTTGTATGAGTGTTGTGTGATGTGTGTGTGTGGTTTGGTGTGTCTGAGATATGTGTGTGTTGCATGTCTGTGTGTGGTGTGTGTGTGTGTTATATGTATGTTTGTTGTTTGTTGTGTGTGTGTGTGTGTGGTGGGTGTGTGAGCAGAGGTAGTGACATTCTGTGTATCCATGGTTACTTGTAGCTATGTTAGTCAGTGCTCTGTGTATCCATGGTAACCTGTACTTATGTCAGTAAACTTTCCCCCCTCAGTCGTCTAGTACTATGAAGAGCCGAGACATCCGATATGCTGGGAAACTGCCCAATCAGCAAACACTTCCTATTGAAGATGCTCCTGAAGCGTCCCTGCCTAAACCAACCCCCGGAGGAGGAGGCGAACAGGAAGTGGTGAAAGGGAGTGGTCTATCTCCTACCCCCAAAACGACTAATGGAGGAGGAGAGGTGAAGGAGAATGATTTACCGACAGAAAAAGAAACCACGACATCATCCGAAGGTTACTGTATGACTTCCTCAGAGGATGGTCGTTCAATTTCTACCATATCCTGCGAGACACAAATGACCACACCCAAAACACCAGGGAGGACCACTCCCACAAATGGATCGAGCGTTGATGCACTCACTTCCGACCACAGCTACCCCACCAGTGATCCTGTGGAAAGTGTAAGACAGGATGTGGAGGTCAGAGTACAAATTCCTTGTTCCACCTTGGATGCTTCCACGCCTATTGACGCACGTTCCAAAGCCTGCTCTCCTGTTCCTCATGTGGAGGTTTTGAAACCATCTCCTTCCGTGATTGGGCTAGAATCTGAGCAGAGGTTGAATGGGCACATCGGGGAAGCTTCTCCGGTGACAGTGGCTGGGGCATGTGTTGACCAGTGCAGACTAAAGAAAGGTGTGACTTAATTATAAACTAGAGGCTCTAACACCTTCCCTTAATTGCTTCCTGTGGTAACCCCTTAATTGCTTCCTCTTGTGGTAATTCCTTAATTGCTTCCTCCTGTGGTAATTCCTTAATTGCTTCCTCTTGTGGTAATTCCTTAATTGCTTCCTCCTGTTGTAATTCCTTAATTGCTTCCTCTTGTGGTAATTCCTTAATTGCTTCCTCCTGTGGTAATCCTTAATCACTTCCTCCTGTGGTAACCCCTTAATTGCTTCCTCCTGTGGTAACCCCTTAATTGCTTCCTCCTGTGGTAATTCCTTAATTGCTTCCTCCTGTGGTAACCCCTTAATTGCTTCCTCCTGTGGTGATCCCTTAATTGTTTCTGTGGTAACCCCTTAATTGCTTCCTCCTGTGGTAATCCTTAATTGCTTCCTCCTGTGGTAACCCCTTAATTGCTTCCTCCTGTATAACTTAATTGCTTCCTCCTGTGGTAACCCCTTAATTGCTTCCTCCTGTATAACTTAATTGCTTCCTCCTGTGGTAATCCCTTAATTGCTTCCTCCTGTGGTAATCCTTAATTGCTTCCTGTGGTAACACCTTAATTATTTCCTCCTGTGGTAACCCCTTAATTGCTTCCTCCTGTGGTAACCCCTTAATTGCTTCCTCCTGTGGTAACCCCTTAATTGCTTCCTCCTGTATAATCCTTAATTGCTTCCTCCAGTGGTAACCCCTTAATTGCTTCCTCATGATGTAACCCCTTAATTGCTTCCTCCTGTGGTAACCCCTTAATTGCTTCCTCCTGTAGTAACCCCTTAATTGCTTCCTCCTGTGGTAATCCTTAATCACTTCCTCCTGTGGTAACCCCTTAATTGCTTCCTCCTGTGGTAACCCCTTAATTGCTTCCTCCTGTGGTAATTCCTTAATTGCTTCCTCCTGTGGTAACCCCTTAATTGCTTCCTCCTGTGGTAACCCCTTAATTGCTTCCTCCTGTGGTAATTCCTTAATTGCTTCCTCCTGTGGTAACCCCTTAATTGCTTCCTCCTGTGGTAACCCCTTAATTGCTTCCTCCTGTGGTAACCCCTTAATTGCTTCCTCCTGTGGTAATCCGTTAATTGCCCTCCTGTGGTAACCCCTTAATTGCTTCCTCCTGTGGTGATCCCTTAATTGTTTCCTCCTGTGGTAACCCCTTAATTGCTTCCTGTGGTAACCCCTTAATTGCTCCTGTGATAATCACTTAATTGCTTCCTCCTGTTGTAAACAGGCGTAGACCCCCTGTGGGTATTGGTGAGAAGTTATTGGCTAATCAAAAAACAATTATCGTGCATTCTCTAATAGGAACCACGGTTACTATTTACTTCCGTCCAAAACCTGCGATTACCATTGGAAGGGCAGTTACAATTAGAAGCGAGGTTACTATTGATTGCAGCTGAAGCTGAAGGAGTTCAAGTACCTGTTTGGAGAACTGCTAATCGTTTAGATGCCTGTGGCTCAACGGTTGAGTACCTGCCTGGAAAGCAGAAGTCAAGGGTTCAAGCCTCATTGGTACCCAGATTTTTTTATCTGAATTTTTTCCCGTTGTCTACAGTTCTCTGTTTATAAGCCTAGTGAGCAATTATTTGGGTGTGTCTTATTGCTATTTGTCTCCTTGGTTACAATTGGAAGGGGTAACCAATTGAGATGGAGCTACGTGGTTACAATTGGAGGCGTGGTTCCTAATACAGGGAAAATGGTATACTTTGTTTTTCACTAATAGATTATATAACTTGGCTCTAATTTGTTACAAGCTTTGCCAACTACGTTGATAGGGTATTGATAGGGTAATAATGTGGGGCTTGTTTTTAGTACAGAAACCGATTGCTTACTTGTGTGTTCTTACTCTTTAAAATTAGGAGACAATTGTAGCATGCTTGTGACCACACCCCTATCTGAGGATGGGACCTTCTATGCACAATTGACCTCCGCTGGCGAGCCAACCTTTACGGAGATGATGCAGCGACTTCAGAAATGTTGCACGGAACAGCCCCCGGCGCCCGGCTTCTTCAGCCCAGGGGATTTATGCGCCGCTCAATTCTCTGAGGACGGTGGTTGGTACCGGGCGCGTGTGGAGACCATCATAAAAAACCAGGTGGGGGCTTCCTGGGGTGAGGTGGGGCTTCCTGGGGCGAGGTGTTTGGAGTTGCAAGGGTTTGGCTTTTGAACATGTGGTATTTTAAGGGTGTGGGAGTGCCCTGGAAGTGTTGTGGGGTTATGGTGGTTGTGGTTGTGACTTGGGTGTGGTTATGATTGTATGTGGGTGTGGTTATGGTTGGATGTGGGTGTGGTTATGTTTGCATGTGGGTGTTAGGATTTAACAGGATTAGGAGTAGAGGTTGGTGTGACTCCACAAGATGCGAATATATCTCCACCTTAATTTGTTACTTTTAGAAATGTTCACTCTGTTCTGCCGTGCCACTATAGTTGATGGTGAGGTACTTGGACTTCGGCAACCAGGAACTCCGGGGGAGGGATAGCATGATGTCATTGGGGTCTGAGTTTAGGGAAGTCCCTTTCCAGGCAGTGTGGTGCTCCATTGCTACTGTAGAGCATTCCTCGTTCACAGAGAAAGTGAGTGCACCCTCACCTACATCATTGCTTTGTTGGTTTATATAGTTTTCTGTTCTTTTTTAGCAAATGGAGTGTTTCGTTGCCATCACCAGTTCACAGAAGTTGATGGCCACAGTGGTGAGTGTGCACAACTTAATGAGACTAAAGGCCAGCACTTCGGCAGGCATTAACCCTTTATGTCGGCACGCAATAACCCTTTATGTTGTCAGGCATTGTTGTCAGGCATTAACCCTTTACATTGGTTAACCCTTTACATTGGCAGGCAATAATCGTTTACATCGGCAGGCATTAACCCTTTGCATTGGCAGGCATTAACCCTTTATGTTGACAGGCATTAACCCTTTATGTCGGAGGCATTGACCCTTTACGTTGGCAAGCAATAACCCTTTACGTCGGCAGGCAATAACCCTTTACGTCGGCAGGTATTAACCCTTTTGCGTGTAGTTTTTAGTCTTGCGGAGATGAGATGACACTTTACCTTGCATGAGCTCAGGGTAGACAATCCAGTGATCATCGTTGAATATCCAGTTCAAATTAATGCCCACCTGGACCCTAGCCCATGCCATAATCAAGTGGGACAGAACTCTGAACCAGCTGGGAAAGAACTTTGAACCTCCATTGAAATTGTGCGATTGTCCAAGGCCCATTGGGCACATGTCACATGTTAGCCTGAATCTACAGTAGGAGACAAAAAAGTTCTGGTTCCGGACCCCAATGCTAAAGTAACGATGTCAAGGAATTTCAAACGCGGTTCAAACGCGGAATCAACGCATAAAAAATGTGACATATTAATGCAAAACAAACCAATTAAGTTTACGTTTCCAATTTTTAATCTTGTGCTTTTTTGTAATGCGTTCACGTGCACATGGGGAGGGACGGAGGCACTCCAGTTGTTTACAACAAGCTAAATCTAGCGAGTGTTTTTTGTTCCCAGATGTCAATTTGCCCATCAAGAAGTTTATTGCTGACTGAAGAAGTATTAGTTACTTCTCTTCCTAACCTTTTGGCCTGTGCCCTCTAGTGTCTGTCCTTCAGGTCTAGCTCTCATCTTAGCATTAGTAGCTTTGCCTTCTACACCGAGTTCATTGCTACACTGTGTAGCTAAGATGGATTAGACAAAACTTGCTATTCGTTTTGTAGAGGTTAGGTTTCCTGAGCATAGTGTTAGGCAAAGCCTGCTGTAGACTAAGGCTTGTAAAACAAGCCCCTTTTTAAAGCCCTCACAGAACCTCTAGTAGCTAGCAAGCTTTGCCTTAGTGAGACTTCACAGAGTAGCTTAGCAGGCCTTGCCTTAGAAAGATTGAAGATTTAAACGTTTAGTAGTTTAGCAGGACTTGCCTTAGAAAACAACCTTTAGAAACCTTTAGAAACCCCTCGCTAAGCTTTTGTATGTAACAAGCCTTGTCTAATTATATAGAATATTAGGCCTTACATCAACCATGTATAGACCAAGAGCTGATACATTTACGAATTGATATTTTGCCCAACGGAGAACTCGGTGTCGGTGCTGCCCTTAATACGATGGAAGATGGGTCATGTGTTTGGTGACAGGTATACTTTGAGAGTTGAAAAATTCCGTCAGGAGTGTAAAATGTCTGCAATGCATTACTCTATTGCACAGTGGATGTCTTTATTGTACGTGCAACAGGACCTCGGACTTCTATGGTTTAGTTATGGGATAGGTTTGTACTTGATGGCCCCATCAACCTACACATACTAGTCTACATCTCCCCTACATTCGCTGGTTCCAACTACTTAACTCTTCATGGGCCCTATTGAATTTGAGTTTGGAGTTGATCCAGCAAACTTACAAGTGTTTATGCTCACAAAATAAGCAATGGCATGGAAAGTTATGTTTGCAGTTTAATTATGTGAAGATGTCTTTTAATAGACGACTACAAGGCAAGTTCATCTATGCTTCACACAAAAATGTTCAGATGTCAGAGAAATGGTGACATACTGAGACACACAAGCACTTGGTTGTAGCTTTCAAATATACGAGACCATGCCTCACACCGAAAATATGTCTTGCTAGTTGGGTAGTCTTGGTTGTGAAAGCCAACCATAACACAGGCCTTACATGATACATTGTTAATTGTCATGAAAGTTCACTGGTGATAGTTATGCATGCTCATTCTCAATGAATATGGTAACCTTACTACCAGTGAACAAAAATCAAAGCAATTTTGTATATATGCATAAACTACCAGTGAATAAGTACAACATTCAATAGCCAGTTGCTGTCCTTGTAGGTCAATAATCTTTGGAAGAATTGAGTGCAGTCTATGGATCTCAGAGTTGGACTGCACTGCATTCATCAGTCCATATAAGGTCCTCTACACCACAAATTACCTTCCCAAGAAAATGCCAGATTCACTGAAATCTTTTCATCTGGAAAGGCAGGGAAGAGAAGAGATATTATTGTAATATTACCTTGCCTTTAAGATTTGGAAATGAAATGTTTCACCGATTCAAGCTAAGCTTGCTAAGGAGTAAGCTAAGCAGTGAAAAGACTATCTCTATGTTAAAAAAAGTCTTAGCCAACGTTAAGCTGGTCCTTCAAGCCACAGCCCAGGCAAAGCTATGCTCTTGAGCTTACCCTTTAAATTTTAAATAAGCTCATCATTTAGCTAAGCTAAACCAGCTTATAAACTGTAAGCTTAAACCAGGTTGTCAGTAAGCTTTAGAAATGACAGACAGCTTACCTTGTTCCATGAGTCTGACAAACTGACAGTAGAGCTACCTCGGTAGGTCTATCCTAGAGCAGTCCTGTGCAGAATGGTGTCTAGCCCCAGCCCTAGCCCTAGCCCTTGCTTGTTCTGTAGCAGACGCTGGAGCTAGTCGACAGTCGTTTCGTCGGTCAGCTTCATCTGCTCCTCTATTTCTTTGAGGCAGGCATTAACATCGAGGGCCTTTCGCTGAAGAACGACATTATGAACGGCATAAGAAGCGAGAGACTGCCGAGCGACAAACAAACTAGAAAGCAGCTGGAGCACGAAGCGGTTGAACTTGAGGCACACGAGGTTCGTGCGAACAAGGGCGATGATATTGAACCGCGAACGATTTGAAACACGGGAAAAAAAGATTCTTTACCGTTGGAACAGGGTCTTTATTTAACAGCGTTAGAACGACATTGGAACGATTATCTCGGAAACACCAACGGAATATTAAATGCAATGGAACCGGAACTTTTTTTTTGTCTCCTACTGTAGACGACACTTTTCCAGCATAAATGAAGCCAGCCGATGACTGGACTGAACTCACATGAGCATAGAAGACCATCTTTATGTAGTAATCTTTTACTTCTCAAAACCCCAGGCAACCCTTGTAGGTCACATGCAAGTGAACAACTCTTTACCTCCCGCCAACATTGATGACCCTTACCTGCACAACACAGAGAGCTTTTACCTTACAATGCGGCGACCATAAGTATTAATCACCTTTTGGTATATATCGCTAGTTGAGCTTTGCTCCAATCACTGGGTCTGGTTCACCGTCCCCTCCTGAATGCGTGAAACCATATCTTAGGTATGAAATCATCGCCTCACGGTGTAAAAATACCTCTCACTTAAAGTGACACCCCACTTAACACTTTTCATTTTAAAAACACCAAACACCTCATTTACAAAGTGTTTTTGTACTACATGTATATAAACACCTCACTTATAAATACCTCGCTTATAAAAACATCTCGCTTATAAACACCTCACTTATATAAACACCTTATATAAGCACCTCACTTATATAAACACCTCACCTCACTTATAAGCACCTCACTTATAAAAACGCCTCGCTTATAAAGATACCCACTTCACTTACAAAAATACCTATCACTTGTATAAGCACTTCACTTATATAAACACCTCACTTAAAAACACCTCACTTATATAAGCACCTCACTTATATAAGCACCTCACTTATATAAACACCTCTTATATAAACACCACTTATATAAACACCTCACTTATATAAATACCCCACTTATATGAACACCTCACTTATATAAACACCACTTATATAAACACCTCACTTATATAAACACCTAACTTATATAAACACCTCTTATATAAAAACCTTACTTCTATAAATACATCACTTATATAAGCACCTCACTTATATAAGCACCTCACTTATATAAACACCACTTATATAAACACCTCACTTATATAAACACCACTTATATAAACACCTCACTTATATAAACACCTAACTTATATAAACACCTCGTATATAAAAACCTTACTTCTATAAATACCTCACTTATATAAGCACCTCACTTATATAAACACCTCACTTATATGAACACCTCACTTATATAAACACCACTTATATAAACACCTCACTTATATAAATACCCCACTTATATGAACACCTCACTTATATAAACACCTCACTTATATAAACACCTAACTTATATAAATACCTCTTATATAAACACCTCACTTATATAAACACCTCGTATATAAAAACCTTACTTCTATAAATACCTCGCTTATAAAAACACCTCACTTATATAAACACCTCAAACACCTCACTTATATAAACACCTCGCTTATAAAACATTTCACTTTTATAAACACCTCACTTATAAACTACCTATATAAACACCTCACTTATATAAACACTTATCACCGTATAGAACTCCCTCAACTTGTAAAACTTGCAGCAGCCTAAACCCTTGTTTAGAGGTCATAGTGACGTAGATTACTGATTCATAGTTATTTTCAGTTTCCTTCCCTTTCAAAATAACTTTTTTTAAACATTTTATTATTGTCTTGTGGTTGCTAGGGTGTGCCCTGTTAGTGAGCTGATGTTTTCTAATTAATTTCCATTCTATTTTACCTCCCTATAAATGAAATTTTAATATTGCACCCTAACCTCGCTCTATTCTAGCTGGCAACGGAGGAGGGGAAGGCCATGGAGGTACAGCTTCACTTGATGTTGAGTGACATGGATGCCACCAGCGTCAATGAAGAGGTTTATGTGGCAGACTTCAAGATGACGGAGTCCATGAACTTTTCCCAGAAGGAGCAAGCTCAGGATAAGGCAGAGTCGAATGTCAAAGTAATAGAGTCCAAAAACTTCTCCAGGAAGGAGCTGGCCCTGGAAAAGGCGGAGTCACCAAATGCAGCTGCTCTCATTGTTCCTTCCTTGACTCTCTCTGATTCTAGTGAGGTGCGTGTGTTTAATGCATGAAGTTACATAAGTGAATGTGCTTGTCTTAGTTTGTTATCTGAGTAGGCAAGGATCATTTATCCCCAAACGTACATGCACACTTTCATGTGAGTGAGACCCTTTACCAAACTGATATGGTTTTAAGATCCGGTGACTTTAGATGTGTTTTTTATGAACATGAAGGACTCCAATCACCGCAGAAAAGATCATGAGAACTCCGCCCATATTACAGAATGCCAGCTGATACTCGGCGGAGGGTGCACTTCTGTTGTATTCCCTCGCTGGCTATACCATTGGCAGCATGCCTGTGCATATTTTATTACCTGTTACCACTGTCCTTTGGAAGGCTTGCAAGTGTGTCTGCAAGTATGTCTATGCTTCCAAGAAAGTGACTCTGTACCTTCAGTCTGTTGTTCTCAATTTTGGAGTATCCCCAAACACTTTTCCAACAGTATCTGTAATTTGCCAGGTTCTCTGTCTTTGAGGTCCAGAACCTCAAAGACAGACACACATTGCACTAATTAGCCCTCTACTCTTGCCTTTATTGTGGCTTGGAGCTTGGATTCGTGTCACTCTTCCAATTAATCTGCAATTTGCAACACCGACAAGAAAAAAATGGTCTCGAGTCCATACACTTAAAAAAATTAAAAAAATTAAAAAGCACGTATACTTGGTAAAGGGTCTTCATATAATGCACACTAGGAAAGCCTCTCTCTTGAGAGATCACTCTATATTGTCCCACCTAATGAGGTTTTTCAAGAGAGGTGGTCATTCCTTAGAGAGGAACAGTGGGCTAGATGGGCGTGGCCAGGTCAGAGTACCGAGTCCTCTTCATTCGTTTTGTTTCTGTTTTATTTTTCATATATTTTGGAGGAAAATTTGATAACGCTAAAGCCGACCAGAGGTTAACTCAGTCGGCAGCTGCAGCAATAGCTGCTATATCCCAGTTGCTGTGACCCACACTTGTGATTGACACATCAGTGGTCATGCACATACCTAATGTATGTGTTGCTCACCAATCTTCACCATCCATCCAGCCAGCCCAATGCAGTGTGCTCACCAATCTTCACCATCCATCCAGCTAGCCCAATGCAGTGTGCTCACCAATCTTCACCATCCATCCAGCCAGCTCCAATGCAGTGTGCTCACCAATCTTCACCATCCATCCAGCCAGCCCAATGCAGTGTGCTCACCAATCTTCACCATCCATCCAGCTAGCCCAATGCAGTGTGCTCACCAATCTTCACCATCCATCCAGCTAGCCCAATGCAGTGTGCTCACCAATCTTCACCATCCATCCAGCCAGCCCAATGCAGTGTGCTCACCAATCTTCACCATCCATTCATCTAGCCCAATGCAGTAGTGTGCTCACCAATCTTCACCATCCATCCAGCCAGCCCAATGCAGTGTGCTCACCAATCTTCACCATCCATCCAGCTAGCCCATTGCAGTGTGCTCACCAATCTTCATCATCCATCCATCTAGCCCAATGCAGTGTGCTCACCAATCTTCACCATCCATCCATCCAGCCCAATGCAGTGTGCTCACCAATCTTCACCATCCATACAGCTCCAGTGCAGTGTGCTCACCAATCTTCACCATCCATCCAGCCAGCCCAATGCAGTGTGCTCACCAATCTTCACCATCCACCCAGCCAGCCCAATGCAGTGTGCTCACCAATCTTCACCATCCATACAGCTAGCCCATTGCAGTGTGCTCACCAATCTTCATCATCCATCCATCTAGCCCAATGCAGTGTGCTCACCAATCTTCACCATCCATACAGCTCCAGTGCAGTGTGCTCACCAATCTTCACCATCCATCCAGCCAGCCCAATGCAGTGTGCTCACCAATCTTCACCATCCATCCAGCCAGCCCAATGCAGTGTGCTCACCAATCTTCACCATCCATCCAGCTAGCCTAATGCAGTGTGCTCACCAATCTTCACCATCCATCCAGCCAGCCCAATGCAGTGTGCTCACCAATCTTCACCATCCATCCATCTAGCCCAATGCAGTAGTGTGCTCACCAATCTTCACCATCCATCCAGCCAGCCCAATGCAGTGTGCTCACCAATCTTCACCATCCATCCAACTAGCCCATTGCAGTGTGCTCACCAATCTTCACCATCCATCCATCTAGCCCAATGCAGTGTGCTCACCAATCTTCACCATCCATACAGCTCCAGTGCAGTGTGCTCACCAATCTTCACCATCCATCCAGCCAGCCCAATGCAGTGTGCTCACTAATCTTCACCATCCATCCAGCTAGCCCAATGCAGTGTGCTCACCAATCTTCACCATCCATCCAGCCAGCCCATTGCAGTGTGCTCACCAATCTTCATCATCCATCCATCTAGCCCAATGCAGTGTGCTCTCCAATCTTCACCATCCATCCAGCTAGCCCATTGCAGTGTGCTCACCAATCTTCATCATCCATCCATCTAGCCCAATGCAGTGTGCTCACCAATCTTCACCATCCATCCAACTAGCCCAATACAGTGTGCTCACCAATCTTGACCATCCATCCAGCTCCAATGCAGTAGTGTGCTCACCAATCTTCATCATCCATCCATCTAGCCCAATGCAGTGTGCTCACCAATCTTCACCATCCATCCAACAAGCCCAATGCAGTAGTGTGCTCACCAATCTTCACCATCCATCCAGCTAGCCCAATGCAGTGTGCTCACCAATCTTCACCATCCATCCAGCCCAATGTAGTGTGCTCACCAATCTTCACCATCCATCCAGCCAGCCTAATGCAGTGTGCTCACCAATCTTCACCATCCATCCAGCTAGCCCAATGCAGTGTGCTCACCAATCTTCACCATCCATCTAGCCAGCCCAATGCAGTGTGCTCACCAATCTTCACCATCCATCCAGCCAGCCCAATGCAGTGTGATCACCAATCTTCACCATCCATCCAGCTAGCCCAATGCAGTGTGCTCACCAATCTTCATCATCCATCCATCTAGCCCAATGCAGTGTGCTCACCAATCTTCACCATCCAACCAGCTCCAGTGCAGTGTGCTCACCAATCTTCACCATCCATCCAGCCAGCCCAATGCAGTGTGCTCACCAATCTTCATCATCCATCCATCTAGCCCAATGCAGTGTGCTCACCAATCTTCACCATCCATCCAGCTCCAATGCAGTAGTGTGCTCACCAATCTTCACCATCCATCCATCCATCCCAATACAGTGTGCTCACCAATCTTCACCATCCATCCAGCTCCAATGCAGTGTGCTCACCAATCTTCACCATCCATCCAGCTAGCCCATTGCAGTGTGCTCACCAATCTTCACCATCCATCTAGCCAGCCCAATGCAGTGTGCTCACCAATCTTCACCATCCATCCAGCCAGCCCAATGCAGTGTGATCACCAATCTTCACCATCCATCCAGCTAGCCCAATGCAGTGTGCTCACCAATCTTCATCATCCATCCATCTAGCCCAATGCAGTGTGCTCACCAATCTTCACCATCCAACCAGCTCCAGTGCAGTGTGCTCACCAATCTTCACCATCCATCCAGCCAGCCCAATGCAGTGTGCTCACCAATCTTCATCATCCATCCATCTAGCCCAATGCAGTGTGCTCACCAATCTTCACCATCCATCCAGCTCCAATGCAGTAGTGTGCTCACCAATCTTCACCATCCATCCATCCATCCCAATACAGTGTGCTCACCAATCTTCACCATCCATCCAGCTCCAATGCAGTGTGCTCACCAATCTTCACCATCCATCCAGCTAGCCCATTGCAGTGTGCTCACCAATCTTCATCATCCATCCATCTAGCCCAATGCAGTGTGCTCTCCAATCTTCACCATCCATCTAACCCAATGCAGTGAGCTCACCAATCTTCACCATCCATCCAGCCCAATGCAGTGTGCTCACCAATCTTCACCATCCATCCAGCTAGCCCAATACAGTGTGCTCACCAATCTTCACCATCCATCCAGCCAGCCCAATGCAGTGTGCTCACCAATCTTCACCATCCATCCAGCCCAATGCAGTGAGCTCACCAATCTTCACCATCCATCCAGCTCCAATGCAGTGTGCTCACCAATCTTCACCATCCAGCTCCAATGCAGTGTGCTCACCAATCTTCACCATCCATCCAGCCAGCCCAATGCAGTGTGCTCACCAATCTTCACCATCCATCAAGCTAGCCCATTGCAGTGTGCTCACCAATCTTCACCATCCATCCATCTAGCCCAATGCAGTGTGCTCACCAATCTTCACCATCCATCCATCTAGCTCAATGCAGTGTGCTCACCAATCTTCACCATCCATCCAGCTCCAATGCAGTGTGCTCACCAATCTTCACCAGACAGCCAGCCCAATGCAGTGTGCTCACCAATCTTCACCATCCATCCAGCCAGCCCAATGCAGTGTGCTCACCAATCTTCACCATCCATCCAGCCAGCCCAATGCAGTGTGCTCACCAATCTTCACCATCCATCCAGCCAGCCCAATGCAGTGTGCTCACCAATCTTCACCATCCATCCAGCTAGCCCAATGCAGTGTGCTCACCAATCTTCACCATCCATCCAGCCAGCCCAATGCAGTGTACTCACCAATCTTCACCATCCATCCATCTAGCCCAATGCAGTGTGCTCACCAATCTTCACCATCCATCCAGCCAGCCCAATGCAGTGTGCTCACCAATCTTCACCATCCATCCAGCTAGCCCAATGCAGTGAGCTCACCAATCTTCACCATCAATCCATCTAGCCCAATGCAGTGTGCTCACCAATCTTCACCATCCATCCAGCCAGCCCATTGCAGTGTGCTCACCAATCTTCACCATCCATCCAGCTAGCCCATTGCAGTGTGCTCACCAATCTTCACCATCCATCCATCTAGCCCAATGCAGTGTGCTCACCAATCTTCACCATCCATCCAGCCAGCCCAATGCAGTGTGCTCACCAATCTTCACCATCCATCCAGCTAGCCCAATGCAGTGTGCTCACCAATCTTCACCATCCATCCAGCTAGCCCATTGCAGTGTGCTCACCAATCTTCACCATCCATCCATCTAGCCCAATGCAGTGTGCTCTCCAATCTTCACCATCCATCTAACCCAATGCAGTGAGCTCACCAATCTTCACCATCCATCCAGCCCAATGCAGTGTGCTCACCAATCTTCACCATCCATCCAGCTAGCCCAATACAGTGTGCTCACCAATCTTCACCATCCATCCAGCCAGCCCAATGCAGTGTGCTCACCAATCTTCACCATCCATCCAGCCCAATGCAGTGAGCTCACCAATCTTCACCATCCATCCAGCTCCAATGCAGTGTGCTCACCAATCTTCACCATCCATCCAGCCAGCTCAATGCAGTGTGCTCACCAATCTTCACCATCCATCAAGCTAGCCCATTGCAGTGTGCTCACCAATCTTCACCATCCATCCATCTAGCCCAATGCAGTGTGCTCACCAATCTTCACCATCCATCCATCTAGCTCAATGCAGTGTGCTCACCAATCTTCACCATCCATCCAGCTCCAATGCAGTGTGCTCACCAATCTTCACCAGACAGCCAGCCCAATGCAGTGTGCTCACCAATCTTCACCATCCATCCAGCCAGCCCAATGCAGTGTGCTCACCAATCTTCACCATCCATCCAGCCAGCCCAATGCAGTGTGCTCACCAATCTTCACCATCCATCCAGCTAGCCCAATGCAGTGTGCTCACCAATCTTCACCATCCATCCAGCCAGCCCAATGCAGTGTTCTCACCAATCTTCACCATCCATCCATCTAGCCCAATGCAGTGTGCTCACCAATCTTCACCATCCATCCAGCCAGCCCAATGCAGTGTGCTCACCAATCTTCACCATCCATCCAGCTAGCCCAATGCAGTGAGCTCACCAATCTTCACCATCAATCCATCTAGCCCAATGCAGTGTGCTCACCAATCTTCACCATCCATCCATCCAGCCCAATGCAGTGTGCTCACCAATCTTCACCATCCATCCAGCCAGCCCAATGCAGTGTGCTCACCAATCTTCACCATCCAGCCAACCAGCCCAATGCAGTGAGCTCACCAATCTTCACCATCCATCCATCCAGTTCCAATGCAGTGTGCTCACCAATCTTCACCATCCATCCAGCCAGCCCAATGCAGTTTGCTCACCAATCTTCACCATCCAGCCAGCCAGCCCAATGCAGTGAGCTCACCAATCTTCACCATCAATCCAGCTAGCCCAATGCAATGTGCTCACCAATCTTCACCATCCATCCAGCTCCAATGCAGTGTGCTCACCAATCTTCACCATCCATCCAGCCAGCCCAATGCAGTGTGCTCACCAATCTTCACCATCCATCCATCCAGCCCAATGCAGTGTGCTCACCAATCTTCACCATCCATCCAACTAGCCCAATGCAGTGAGCTCACCAATCTTCACCATCCATCCAGCTATCCCAATGCAGTGTGCTCACCAATCTTCACCATCCATCCATCTAGCCCAATGCGGTATGCTCACCAATCTTCACCATCCAGCCAGCTAGCCCAATGCAGTGTGCTCACCAATCTTCACCATCCATCCAGCCAGCCCAATGCAGTGTGCTCACCAATCTTCACCATCCAGCCAGCTAGCCCAATGCAGTGTGCTCACCAATCTTCACCATCCATCCAGCTCCAATGCAGTGTGCTCACCAATCTTCACCATCCATCCAGCCAGCCCAATGCAGTGTGCTCACCAATCTTCACCATCCAGCCAGCCAGCCCATCGCAGTGTGCTCACCAATCTTCACCATCCATCCAGCCAGCCCATTGCAGTGTGCTCACCAATCTTCACCATCCATCCAACTAGCCCAATGCAGTGAGCTCAACAATCTTCACCATCCATCCAGCCAGCCCAATACAGTGTGCTCACCAATCTTCACCATCCAGCCAGCCAGCCCAATGCAGTGTGCTCACCAACAGTGTGCTCACCAATCTTCACCATCCATCCAGCTAGCCCATTGCAGTGTGCTCACCAATCTTCACCATCCATCCAGCTAGCCCAATGCAGTGTGCTCACCAATCTTCACCATCCATCCAGCTAGCTCAATGCAGTGTGCTCACCAATCTTCACCATCCATCTAGCTAGCTCAATGCAGTGTGCTCACCAATCTTCATCATCCATCCATCTAGCCCAATGCAGTGTGCTCACCAATCTTCACCATCCATCCAGCTAGCCCAATGCAGTGTGCTCACCAATCTTCACCATCCATCCAGCTAGCCCATTGCAGTGTGCTCACCAATCTTCACCATTTATCCAGCCAGCCCAATGCAGTGTGCTTACCAATCTTCACCATCCATCCAGCCAGCCCAATGCAGTGTGCTCACCAATCTTCATCATCCATCCATCTAGCCCAATGCAGTGTGCTCACCAATCTTCACCATCCATCTAGCCCAATGCAGTGTGCTCACCAATCTTCACCATCCATCCAGCCAGCCCAATGCAGTGTGCTCACCAATCTTCACCATCCATCCAGCTAGCCCAATGCAGTGTGCTCACCAATCTTCACCATCCATCCAGCCAGCCCAATGCAGTGTGCTCACCAATCTTCACCATCCATCCAGCTAGCCCAATGCAGTGTGCTCACCAATCTTCACCATCCATCCAGCTAGCCCAATGCAGTGTGCTCACCAATCTTCACCATCCATCCAGCTCCAATGCAGTGTGCTCACCAATCTTCACCATCCATCCAGCTCCAATGCAGTGTGCTCACCAATCTTCACCATCCATCCAGCCAGCCCAATGCAGTGTGCTCACCAATCTTCACCATCCATCCAGCTAGCCCAATGCAGTGTGCTCACCAATCTTCACCATCCATCCAGCTAGCCCAATGCAGTGTGCTCACCAATCTTCACCATCCATCCAGCCCAATGCAGTGTGCTCACCAATCTTCACCATCCATCCAGCTCCAATGCAGTGTGCTCACCAATCTTCACCATCCATCCAGCCCAATGCAGTGTGCTCACCAATCTTCACCATCCATCCAGCTCCAATGCAGTGTGCTCACCAATCTGTAACACACAACTGTTGACTAGATGTTTTGTTTCCCCTACACACAGCACTGTATATACACTCAAACTCTCCTTATCAAAACTGTCCTTATCCGAGCAGCTCGGGACTGGGCACTGCCCATAACTCAGAAACAGCTGCATCTGGGAACACCACATTTCCCCCAATATTGATGATTTGCCTTGAATTCTGCACCATGCACATACATAGTACCTGCACATACTGCACACAGTACCTGTACATACTGCACACAGTACCTGTACATACTACACACAGTACCTGCACATACTACACACAGTACCTGCACATACTACACACAGTACCTGCACACACTACACACAGTACCTGTACATACTGCACACAGTACCTGCACATACTACACACAGTACCTGCACATACTGCACACAGTACCTGCACATACTACACACAGTACCTGTACATACTACACACAGTACCTGCACATACTACACATGCACACTGACTGGAAACAATGACAACACGCCCAGTCATCAAAAGGAAATGACGGAGGTTAGCCTCGATGATTCCTGTCTCATCCGAGCTGCAGTGTTGTGCCATTTTTTCACAAGAAGAAGCTTTCAAGCAACACCATTAACATACCTAGAGCTTCACCGGGCATGACTGAGCGATGGTCTTCCATGGTGTCATCTCATCATCACTGTTGCTGGCAGCCTTCCTCGTTGTTCTAGCCTCAGACATCTTCAGGTACAATCCATAAACAAGAAACTCGTAAGAAACTGGACTTGACCAGTCAAAACAAGTTACGCTTGCACGCGCTTGAAGACCACATGCGAAACATGTGATGCAATTGTGCAATGCAAGGGTGCTCGGTAGATAGATGTGCCCGGATCTGGGGCATCCGGATGAGGAGATTTTGAGTGGGAACCGTAGGTACTAATTATTTCAGTCCTATCTACCTGCCATTATTATGGTTACTTTTAATGCAAATTCTGGTACGACAATTACTTTGAGAAGAATGGCAGAGGATCACAAGTGCTGTCTTTGAGGGACACTCTCTTGCTGATCCTACTGTTCCTGGAAGCCGACCTGCTCATGGGAAACACTCGGAAACCCTTCACCTTTGAGAAAGCAAGTGCTCTTGGGTGGATTCTTTGCTCTTAGTTTTCTTTAGACCTGGTCCAGTGTAGTTTGTGTAGTTTGCGTACTTCAATGGAGTCCATTCAACCCAACTGTAGCTGGATTTTAAAAAGTCCCAGTCCTAGTGTCTCGCTACCTTGGCTATAAATTTGACGCAGTCTCAGCTGGAGGGGCGGTTCCTGCTGGGGATCTACAGCACATGGATGCGTATTTGCTGTGGTTGTTGAGACGCACACTTGCTGTTAGCGGTTCCTGCTGGGGATCTACGGCACATGGATGCGTATTTGCTGTGGTTGTTGAGATGCACACTTGCTGTTAGCGGTTCCTGCTGGGGATCTACGGCACATGGATGCGTATTTGCTGTGGTTGTTGAGACGTACACTTGCTGTTAGCGGTTCCTGCTGGGGATCTACGGCACATGGATGCGCATTTGCTGTGGTTGTTGAGACGCACACTTGCTGTTAGTGGTTCCTGCTGGGGATCTACGGCACATGGATGCATATTTGCTGTGGTTGTTGAGACGCACACTTGCTGTTAGCGGTTCCTGCCGGGGATCTATGGCACATGGATGCGTATTTGCCGTGGTTGTTGAGACGCACACTTGCTGTTGGACACAATGCTTGTTTTTGCCGGTACATGAGCTAATAGTGTGGCCGGCCGCAGCAGCAGCAGCTGCTAGCCCTAAGAAAACCAACTGTCTTCTAGGAAACTGAATTTTAAGATGACAAAATGCTACAAGTAAATACACCACATGCACAATCATTAGCCCCCTGTCAGGGAACAATATTTCTCTTCTCCTGCAGATAACCTTTGCCACTGACTGGGCCGACTTCATGGATGAAATCCAGAGTCCTAAAAATGATGGTGTCTACACCTTACCGGGCCAGGAGAGCGGAAGCTCGAGGTACACCCCTACTCCCTCTCCACCCGTTCGGAATACCCCCTCACCACAACTCCCTATTCCTTCTCCACCTGATCGTGTTCCCTCCCCATCGTCCTCCATTCCTACCTACTCCTCCCGGCTGAAGAGCGGCCCCTGTCCCGGTCACAAGAGTGGTGCGGCATGGAGCAGTTCAGCACAGAAAGAGTTAAAGAGATAATCATTATTTAAAGATCATAATTATTCTGTGTTTGTTGTAATGTGTTGGTCTATGAGGCACATCTTTTGTTGTTGCAAGTATCATGTTTGTTCCTTGTTGATTGTTGTTACCTTGTTTACAGTGATGTGTGGTGGTGGTTTAGCTTGGCCTGTGTGTGTGTGTGTGTGTGTTATAATTTTGAAGGTCAATGAGCAGATATTGCATCCTATTACGCCATTAAAAAAAAAATGTTGTTGCTAATTTTTATTGTTTTGTTAAATGTTATTTTTTAATTAATTTTTGTTGTTAATTTTTGTTGTTAATTTTTGCTGTTAATTTTTGTTGTTATTTTTTTATTTTATTTATTTTTCTTGTTTTATTTTATTTTTTAATTAATTTGTTGTTGTTACCTGTTGTTGTTATTGTTATTTAGTTTTTTAAATTTAGTTATGCTTTTGTTTATTGTTATGTTTGTTTGTTTCATTGCTTGTTGTTGCTATTATAGTGTGAAAGCCTCCTCTTCTGGGCACGGTGGCTGCACCCCTCGTATCCTAAGCAGTGCTCTGAGCATGGTGAGGAAGAACCTAATTTCTGAGAGGGAGAAGGGGAAGAGGACACGCTTGGATCAGGTTCCCCGTGACACGCCCACTTCTGGTATGAATGCTCTTCATGGCCAATGTGTACCTCCTCTTGTCATTGTAGGCCATTGCAGATAAGTTTCTGTTCCTCATCCACTTCCCTCATACAAAATGCCAATCAAAAAAACACAATAGCAATTCTTACTGTATAAATTCCACATTTATTTCTCAAGCTGGGACTTTCCAAATCGCAGCACAGATATTTGGTTGTTAGGGTTTTATTGTTCGCACAGCTGTTTTTTTTAGCGCCCGCCCGCAATAATTTTTAAACACTTCCTGGATGATCAACAGGAAATTTATCTGTTCCGGGTTGTTCCTTCCTTCTTCCCCCCCCTCCCCCCACCCCCCACACTTCAGGGGCATGGCCTATAAAGTTATTTTTGTGTTTTTGAAAGAGTATGCACACAAGCCCACAAAAGCTTGAGAGGGATTGGCCTCCCTAGCCCTAGCCACACACCCAACCCTAACCCTAGCCCTAGCCCTAGCTCTATAGGAGACATGAGAAAAACTGTCACATAGCTCAGGAATTCTTAATTATTAGGGAGGAATCAAGTCCACCAAGTTTTAAGAGTATTTTAGAGTTGAGGTTTGACAAGACTGTAGAATTCTTGTGGCATATCGTTTGTTCTGCTCTTGCCTCATTCCAGAGCTATTTGTGTCCTTGACATGCTGGAATCAGTGCGATGGCTAAGTGAAGTTCAGTGTCAAGAATAGACATCCATAGCAAAGTGCTGTATGCTCGCGCATGGCCCGTGCATCCTTGAAGCATGGTTTTAGCCACTATTTTAGTGTGCTATGTTAAGATAAGAGCAGCCTTCAGACTATGGTCTTGGCACTGTATATAGCTATGCTCACATTTAGCTCTCTCCTGACATCTCCACTTTATCTCAGCCTATTTAGATACTGCTGCTAAGCTTCCCTGCTCTCTCCTCGTGTCCACTTTGTCTCAGCCTATCTAGATACTGCTGCTCAGCTTTCCTGCTCTCTCCTGACATGTCCACTTTGTCTCAACCTATCTATAGATACTGCTGCTCAGCTTTCCTGCTCTCTCCTGACATGTCCACTTTGTCTCAGCCTATCTATAGATACTGCTGCTCATCTCTCCAGCTTTCTCCTGACATGTCCACTTTGTCTCAGTCTATCTAGATACTGCTGCTCAGCTTTCCTGCTCTCTCCTGACATGTCCACTTTGTCTCAACCTATCTATAGATACTGCTGCTCAGCTTTCCTGCTCTCTCTTGACATGTCCACTTTGTCTCAGCCTATCTATAGATACTGCTGCTCATCTCTCCTGCTTTCTCCTGACATGTCCACTTTGTCTCAACCTATCTATAGATACTGCTGCCCAGCTTTCCTGCTCTCTCCTGATATGTCCACTTTGTCTCAACTATCTAGATACTGCTGCTAAGCTTCCCTGCTCTCTCCTGACATGTCCACTTTGTCTCAGCCTATCTATAGATACTGCTGCCCAGCTTTCCTGCTCTCTCCTGATATGTCCACTTTGTCTCAGCCTATCTAGATACTGCTGCTAAGCTTCCCTGCTCTCTCCTCGTGTCCACTTTGTCTCAGCCTATCTAGATACTGCTGCTCAGCTTTCCTGCTCTCTCCTGACATGTCCACTTTGTCTCAACCTATCTATAGATACTGCTGCTCAGCTTTCCTGCTCTCTCCTGACATGTCCACTTTGTCTCAGCCTATCTATAGATACTGCTGCTCATCTCTCCAGCTTTCTCCTGACATGTCCACTTTGTCTCAGTCTATCTAGATACTGCTGCTCAGCTTTCCTGCTCTCTCCTGACATGTCCACTTTGTCTCAACCTATCTATAGATACTGCTGCTCAGCTTTCCTGCTCTCTCTTGACATGTCCACTTTGTCTCAGCCTATCTATAGATACTGCTGCTCATCTCTCCTGCTTTCTCCTGACATGTCCACTTTGTCTCAACCTATCTATAGATACTGCTGCCCAGCTTTCCTGCTCTCTCCTGATATGTCCACTTTGTCTCAACTATCTAGATACTGCTGCTAAGCTTCCCTGCTCTCTCCTGACATGTCCACTTTGTCTCAGCCTATCTATAGATACTGCTGCCCAGCTTTCCTGCTCTCTCCTGATATGTCCACTTTGTCTCAACTATCTAGATACTGCTGCTGAGCTTCCCTGCTCTCTCCTGACATGTCCACTTTGTCTCAGCCTATCTAGATACTGCTGCTAAGCTTCCCTGCTCTCTCCTGACATGTCCACTTCTCAACTATCTAGATACTGCTGCTAAGCTTTCCTGCTCTCTCCTGAGATGTCCACTTTGTCTCAACTATCTAGATACTGCTGCTAAGCTTTCCTGCTCTCTCCTGAGATGTCCACTTTGTCTCAACTATCTAGATACTGCTGCTAAGCTTTCCTGCTCTCTCCTGACATGTCCACTTTGTCTCAACTATCTAGATACTGCTGCTTAGCTTCCCTACTCTCTCTTTTTCCTCAGCTTTTATCTCTTCTTGTGTTGCTCAAAAATTTCCTGCTCTCCATTTTTTCCTACACAAATCTAATTGCTGCTGTAGTTGCTCTCATCCTCCTCCCCCCCTCCCCCATCTGCTGCTAGTCTGGGTCCTTTGCTGTCCCCTGGATCCAGTTTCACACATTTCTCTTGGTAGTTTTTATTCCAGTTCCTCCAATTCCAGTTCCTCCAATTCCAGTTCCTCCAATTCCAGTTCCTCCAATTCCTACAATTTGGGTTAAATGCCAACAGCACATTTGCCATGTGCTCATTAGAGGAACTACCAAAGATAGATAGATACTTAGGTATGTAGGACAAAGATAGATAGATTGATAGGTAGATAGATAGATAGATAGGTACAAAGATAGGTAGGTATGTCGGTACTAAGATAGATACTGTAGATACATAAGTCAGTGTTCTCCCCAGGATTTTTGTAAGGGATATTGGCATGTCATTGGTGGAGTAGCAGATGAATCAACCATGAATAATTGATGGTCTGTGTTTTTTGGTCTTGCATTCATTATTGTATTTACAGGTTGCAGGAGGTGCACTGGACTAGACATAATATTGCTACATGTAACAGAGCTATGGATCAGTAGAGTATCATGCAACAAGCAGTACATAATAAGATTGACATACATACTCTACAAATTAGAAATGCTCACATTAGAATATAATTCTCTTGGAATATTTCGTGGGTGAAGTGAAGTAACTGTTGTGTACTGTTTGCATGATGAGTCTGGAAGATCATACACACCAAGAGAGGGAGAGAGGGAGGAAGAAGAGAAGGAGACTATTTAGGTGGAAAGTGAGGGCTAAGCTACAATCTCTCCTAGGCACTGCACCATCGCCCCAACTCCAAGTCAGCCTGCCGTGATGTAGCACTCGCTCTTCGCATGCTTCACTAAGCTCTGCATTGTTAGAGTTGTGTGGAGCAAGTTGATCATGTCGCTCGGCCGAAGGCGACCTTCCTAGG
The DNA here is from genome assembly GCA_028752905.1 of Cladorhizidae sp. MBARI D1340-BT2. NCBI lineage: Eukaryota > Metazoa > Porifera > Demospongiae > Poecilosclerida > Cladorhizidae > Cladorhizidae sp. MBARI D1340-BT2. The sequence goes on along the minus strand of JAQNBH010000016.1, from coordinate 51,198,700 downwards.
CCTATGATTATGTTATCAGCAGAGTGAATGTGCCACACCTTGCCCATCTCCCAACTCTAACATCCAGGGAAAGTTCAACTTTCATTTTTTATCAATGCCAGCCTTCCTGTGCTTGTTTGAGCTCTGCTAGGAACACCCTCGTCTGGACTTCAACACTTCAGTAAGTCTCACTCGTGAGACGCGAGCTACTGCAGAGCCAGAACTGTGCAATTTTTCACCAACCACACCCACAATACGTATAAATGAAATTTCATTGCATCATCAATTTGACAAAAATGAACTTTGAACTGTAATACTAGTACAAGTACTACAACTGCAAGGCGGATCGGACAATGCGCCTTCAACTTTGAAGGGATATTGGACCGATACGCTTAACGCTCTGGGGAGAACACTGACATAATATAGATAGATAGGTACACAGGTAGCTAGGTAGGTACATAGATAGATAGATAGGTAGGTACATAGATAGATAGGTAGGTAGGTACATAGATAGATAGGTAGGTACATAGATAGATAGGTAGGTACATAGATAGATAGGTAGGTACATATATAGGTAGGTAGATACATAGATAGATAGGTAGATACATAGATAGATAGATAGGTAGGTACATAGATAGATAGATAGGTAGGTACATAGATAGATAGGTAGATACATAGATAGATATGTAGGTACATAGATAGATAGGTAGGTACATAGATAGATAGATAGGTAGGTACATAGATAGATAGGTAGGTACATAGATAGATAGGTAGGTACATAGATAGATAGGTAGGTACATAGATAGATAGGTAGATACATAGATAGATAGGTAGATACATAGATAGATAGGTAGGTACATAGATAGATAGGTAGGTACATAGATAGATAGGTAGGTACATAGATAGATAGGTAGATACATAGATAGATAGGTAGATACATAGATAGATAGGTAGGTACATAGATAGATAGGTAGATACATAGATAGATATGTAGGTACATAGATAGATAGGTAGGTACATAGATAGATAGGTAGGTACATAGATAGATAGGTAGGTACATAGATAGATAGGTAGGTACATAGATAGATAGGTAGGTACATAGATAGATAGGTAGATACATAGATAGATAGGTAGATACATAGATAGATAGGTAGGTACATAGATAGATAGGTAGGTACATAGATAGATAGGTAGGTACATAGATAGATAGGTAGATACATAGATAGATAGGTAGATACATAGATAGATAGGTAGGTACATAGATAGATAGGTAGATACATAGATAGATAGGTAGGTACATAGATAGATAGGTAGATACATAGATAGATATGTAGGTACATAGATAGATAGGTAGATACATAGATAGATAGGTAGATACATAGATAGATAGGTAGGTACATATATAGGTAGGTAGGTACATATATAGGTAGGTACATAGATAGATAGGTAGGTACATAGATAGATAGGTAGATACATAGATAGATAGGTAGGTACATAGATAGATAGGTAGGTACATAGATAGATAGGTAGATACATAGATAGATAGGTAGGTACATAGATAGATAGGTAGGTACATAGATAGATAGGTAGGTACATAGATAGATAGGTAGGTACATAGATAGATAGGTAGGTACATAGATAGATAGGTAGGTACATAGATAGATAGATAGGTAGGTACATAGATAGATAGGTAGGTACATACAGTAGATAGGTAGGTACATACAGTAGATAGGTAGGTACATAGATAGATAGGTAGATACATAGATAGATAGGTAGGTACATAGATAGATAGGTAGATACATAGATAGATAGGTAGGTACATATATAGGTAGGTAGGTACATATATAGATATGTAGGTACATAGATAGATAGGTAGATACATAGATAGATAGGTAAGTACATAGATAGATAGGTAGGTACATAGATAGATAGGTAGGTACATAGATAGATATGTAGGTACATAGATAGATAGGTAGATACATAGATAGATATGTAGGTACATAGATAGATAGGTAGATACATAGATAGATAGGTAGGTACATAGATAGATAGGTAGGTACATAGATAGGTAGGTAGGTACATAAATAGATAGGTAGGTACATAGATAGATTGGTAGGTAATAGATAGATAGGTAGGTACATAGGTAGATTGGTAGGTAATAGATAGATAGGTAGGTACATAGAAAGTTACACAGGTAGATAGGTACAAGGATGGATAGATAATAGCTACAAGGGTAGATACATACATAGGTAGGTACAAAGATAGATAGATGCTTACAGCAGGACATATCTTGGCACTTTGGTGGCAAGACAAAAAGCTTAGGCTGTGTGCTGCGTTTCATCTGCTATGCAGAGTGAGTCTTTGCTCTTAACATACATGTGTATATGTACATGTAGGATCTGCCGGTATGGACACCCTCACAACAAACAGCTTGTCCTATCATGCATCACCGACACCCTCATCATCCACTTCTGTCCCTCCAATCATACCCCCAGGCCTCGCGGAGCCCAAGGGCATGCGCTCACTCAACCAGATTGTCAGGAACGGGACGTCCTTTCCTCCCTCAGGACGTCGGAGGAAGTCTCCCGATCCTGACTCCACTCAGGTAAAGTTGTTTGTACGCTACATGCCGCACAACAAGAGCATGGAAGAAGTCTATCACTTGTTCTCCCTGTACGGGCACATACACACACTTGAGTACCACTCCGAGCACAAAGACAAGCTATACTTGGTGAGCTTTTGAGGGTTAGGGCGTGGGGAGTTACCTTGGTGAAAGAGAGATCCGAAACCTCGAAGAGGTGGGTGTGAGGAGGTGGAAAGTGGCCAGGTATAGCTTCGCGTGTTTGCACACACACACACACACACACACAAAAGCCTCTCTGGGTTGAAGACTTTGTACATCTCTACGTCGCTGTGCTTGGTTGGAGGAGGGGACGAAAAACGGGTCCTGCGGATATTGTTAGCTGAAATATGAGACGTGCCAAAGTAGGTAGAATACAGTATATAGGTAAGGGATGCTTTGATGTGGGCACAAGTAGTGTGGTTAATGACAACAAAATAGGTTCTAATATCCCACGTGGATTTTAGACCTGCGTAGAAGGAGGGAGAGAGAAATGGGGAATGGCTGACAAGGAAAAGTGTGAGCCTTTACCCTTTCAAGAGCTTTTTGTCTGGCATGCAATGCACATGCACATACACATGCATGCACACACATGCATGCACACATGCATGCACACATGCATACGCATGCACATGCCCACACCACTGACAAAGAAGATGCCACTCCTCCTTTCTCAATCATGTGACCTATACTGTATGCCAATCGCTGCTACTTGATGGAGTCATGTGAAATACCACACCCTCTGTTTCTGTGAATGTGCTATGTATATATGTATGTGTATGTTAGTGTACGTATGTAAGTAAGTCTCTATGTCAAGTATGCACTTTGATCGTGGCATCAAAAAAAACCCACATTACTATGAAGTATTTGTGGTTTGCTTCACTTAGTTTCTTGGAGTTCCATTGTAACTATCCTTGGAGTTCCATTGTAACTAGCGGCTATCTTTGGAGTTCCATTGTAGCTAGCTATCCTTGGAGTTCCATTGTACTAGCTATCTTTGGAGTTCCATTGTAGCTAGCTATCCTTGGAGTTCCATTGTACTAGCTATCTTTGGAGTTCCATTGTAGCTAGCTATCCTTGGAGTTCCATTGTAGCTAGCTATCCTTGGAGTTCCATTATAACTAGCTATCCTCCTTGGAGTTCCATTGTAGCTAGCTATCCTTGGAGTTCCATTGTAACTAGCTATCCTTGGAGTTCCATTGTAACTAGCTATCCTTGGAGTTCCATTGTAGCTAGCTATCCTTGGAGTTCCATTGTAGCTAGCTATCCTTGGAGTTCCATTGTAGCTAGCTATCCTTGGAGTTCCATTGTAACTAGCTATCCTTGGAGTTCCATTGTAGCTAGCTATCCTTGGAGTTCCATTATAACTAGCTATCCTCCTTGGAGTTCCATTGTAGCTAGCTATCCTTGGAGTTCCATTGTAACTAGCTATCCTTGGAGTTCCATTGTAACTAGCTATCCTTGGAGTTCCATTGTAACTAGCTATCCTTCGAGTTCCATTGTAGCTAGCTATCCTTGGAGTTCCATTGTAGCTAGCTATCCTTGGAGTTCCATTGTAACTAGCTATCCTTGGAGTTCCATTGTAGCTAGCTATCCTTGGAGTTCCATTGTAGTTAGCTATCCTTGGAGTTCCATTGGAGCTAGCTATCCCTATCCTTGGAGTTCAAGTTCAACTGTAACTAACTTTCCTTGGAACTTCACTGTGGCTAGAGTTCCACTGTAGCTATCTACCCTTGGAGCTTAACTGTAGATAGCTATCCTTGGAGCTTCACTGTAGCTAGCTTTCCTTAGAGTTCCACTGTAACTAACTGTTCATGGAGCTTCACTGTAGCTAGCTTTCCTTAGAGTTCCACTGTAGCTAGCTTTCCTTGGAGCTTCACTGTAGCTAGCTTTCCTTGGAGCTTCACTGTAGCTAGCTGTCCTTAGAGTTCCACTGTAACTAACTGTTCATGGAGCTTCAGTGTAGCTACAGCTCTCCTTGGAGCTTCATTGTGTAGCTAGCTGTTCTTGGCGTCTGCTGTAGCTAGCTATCCTTGGAGCTTCACTGTGGCTAGCTAAATGGCTTTCCTGTAGCCAAGGTAGGGCAAGGTTTCTCTGTTACTCAAGTCAAATATATTCACTGTTCTCTTCTCTCCTCCTCCACACTCACACAGATCATGGACAAAGTGGGTGGCATGAAGGCAGTGAAGGGGCTTGATGGCAACCACATGGTGGGCAGTCCCAAGCCACTCTCAGTGCAGCAATATGTAAACAAACATCCTATACTTAAGCCTATCCCAATGACCAGATGTGCACCTCATACTACTTAGTCGTTGTCAAACATCACATACTTATGACTATCCCAATGACCAGATGTGCACCTCATACTACTTAGTCGTTGTCAAACATCCCATACTTATGACTATCCCAATGACCAGATGTGCACCTCATACTACTTAGTCGTTGTCAAACATCACATACTTATGACTATCCCAATGACCAGATATGCACCTCATACTACTTAGTCGTTGTCAAACATCACATACTTATGACTATCCCAATGACCAGATGTGCACCTCATACTACTTAGTCGTTGTCAAACATCACATACTTATGACTATCCCAATGACCAGATATGCACCTCATACTACTTAGTCGTTGTCAAACATCACATACGTATGACTATCCCAATGACCAGATATGCACCTCATACTACTTAGTCGTTGTCAAACATCACATACTTATGACTATCCCAATGACCAGATATGCACCTCATACTACTTAGTCGTTGTCAAACATCACATACTTATGACTATCCCAATGACCAGATGTGCACCTCATACTACTTGCACACGCATGCACACACACGCATGCAGACACACATACGCATGCACATGCACACATGCACATGCACGCATGCACATGAACGCATGCACACACACATATACATGCATGCACACACACACATGCATGCACACACACACATGCATGCATACACATACATGCACACACACACCACACATGCACACACATATACATGCATGCGCACACACACACACATGCATGCATGCACATGCACATACCACACATGCACATACCACACATGCACATACGCATGCACACACATACACATGCATGCACACACCACGCGCACATATGTGCACACACACATATGCGCACGCACACATGCATGCACACACCACATACACACATGCACAATCACATCACAGAACTATTCTTCATCCAGTCTCAAAGTTGTGACTCTTCCCTTTAAAAAGGGTCTGGGAATACTAGTGCGTACATGTGTAGTAAATTTCTTAAGCCAGAATATAAATGACAGTTACTCCAAATGGGTGGAGCTGACACATCAAAGGAGGGAAACTAACGTCAATGTGATAGGGGGCGTGGAGCGAAGTCATAAATAGAGATGTGAGAAGATGGCTGACTGCATGCTCTGATTGGGCTGTGGAGATGTCCTCTCCTCCACACAGCACATAGCAGGAAATAGCAGGAAACTAAGTTCTGGACTTACCTTTCATTTCCACATGAATAAGAATGGCACAAAGAGCACGTCATGAAGGCTGTACAAGCCTGCACAGAGCACAAGTGTGTATGTACTGATGGTGGCAAGAACAGCTCTACTATGCTAGACTTCCCAGACCCTCTTCTCTCCCCACAAGGGAGGTAAAGGGTTGGCTTCGCGAGACTCCACTTGACAGCACCCATCTCACATCTTACCATGCCTCCATATCACCATGTGTCTCTGCAGACATTCCATTCCAATGCCTCCATATCATCACGTGTCTCTGCAGACATTCCATTCCAATGCCTCCATATCATCACATGTCTTTGCAGACATTTCATTCCATTCTAATATTGTTGTTTGCTCTTGTTGTGTGTGCTGTTGTTGCTTCCTGCAGAAAGGCTCTTCTGTTCAGTCTCTTGAGCAGACTGAACTGGACAATCTCCCCAGCCACATTTGCTCCAAGGTATAACAGCTGTAGCTGCTGTTGGGATCATTAGTATCATGTAGCAACAGTACTTGGGTCTACCTCTCTATACTGATGGGGTTAGGTTGTCGTGGGGGATGGGGGGGATGAAACACTTCCAGCATACCCTTGAGTTCTTTGCTAAGGTAGTAAACCAGCAGAGTTATAAAACTGAGAAATTTGTCTTCAAGGATCTTTTATCAGGGGTGGAGGTGGATTCTATTAGGGGTGGGGATGGATTCTATTAGGGGTGGAGGTGGATTCTATTAGGGGTGGAGGTGGATTCTATTAGGGGTGGAGGTGGATTCTATTAGGGGTGGAGGTGGATTCTATTAGGGGTGGAGGTGGATTCTATTAAGGGTGGGGAGATTCTCTCAGGGCTAATAGAATCCACCTCCACCCCTAATAGAATCCACCTCCACCCCTAATAGAATCCACCTCCACCCCTAATAGAATCCACCTCCACCCTAATAGAATCCACCTCCACCTAAGAGAATCCCCCCCCCTCCCCTTTCCCACATCATGGATGGACCAAGAAATTAATTTTGGGCATACCAAACATTTCCTTTCCTCTAAAGGGGGTCCGTGGTTGTTGTTTTTGGTTCCCTCATGGCCTCCTTATGCCTTTGTATTTTGAGTCATTATGTCAAATCCCCCCCAATGAAATTTTATGGGGTAACTGAGGCTAGAAAAGGAGAAATTTCAAGTTTTAGCCCCATCGGATCGCCTATTTTCGCACTATGGCCTGCCATATTTTTTTGAAAAAAATGAAAATGGGGGTGGGCACCAATTTTCGGATAGCCATATCCCCCTGATCGGTGGGCAAAAATTATTGATGTGGTGTCTGTGTTGTGGAAAGGTAATTCGTGTAGAATCCAAATGTGCCATTATATTTTATGTAGGAGCAATTTGAAGTAAATAACCTTTTGACCTTGTAGATCACGTGACCATGAGGTGAACTTGGGTGAAAATTATACCCCCAACATGTTAATATTTTAAAAAAATGGAGGTAAATATATATATATATTTTTGCTTTCAAGTTCTTCTCAAAGTAGGCAGACTTGATGCCAGAATGTTATATTCCTATGCAATGTACTATGCATATAGAGTTCTATACATGAGATCAAGTTCCTACCATGTAGTCATTGCTGCAGCTGATTGAGAATGAATGTAACTACTTTTAAAGTGGCAATAACAATTTTAATGATCCTTCAGTCTAAAGATGAATCATTTAGTGTTAGAGATAGCGCTCTATATCTAACAGACACAGCCCCACCCACTACCTGACAGGAGTGACAGCTATGTCAAAGGTCACAGCCAAGAACTTGCAAGCACAGACTTGCCCTGGATTATTGTATAGTCATACACTTAGGTCATAGGTCATTAGCAATTAACATTTGTAGATCACCCCATGCAGAAATCACCCCATGTTCTGTTGGATGTTCTGTTGGCTGGAAAGGCCAAGATCATCAGATTAGTAGTCTTATGCATTGTTTATGCTGAGATTCAATCTAAAAGAGATGTCGAGTGAGGCGCTTGCCAAGCAAAAAAAACCAGTCATGGATTGTTTAGAACTTAGGACAATCCCTGCTATTCCCCCTGGTTTTCCCCCAGGTTTAGCCCAACATTTAGCTAAACATCATTGATAGCTGAAAACCAGCTCATCCAAATTTGTAAATGTAGTTCGTCCTGCTGTGACTCTTTTAGACAGGTTGGGCTGCATTATCAGAAATTAATTGCACCCCCTAGGAATATATTTGTTGAAAGGGCACTATACTGGAGGTTGGGACTAACCTAAGTCCTGGTGTGTTATAGCTTAGTGTGTTCTAGTACAGGCATCCAGCACCAGAGCTTGGCACGTCTAGATCTATCAAAGGGAACTCTCAACTAACTTGTTTTACTAAATAGTCTACTAGATAACAACGTGCATAGGGTAAGTGGTTGCTAGCATCACTTACACCAGCCATATTTACCTGTGTAAAAAGAGTCAAGAAACAACTTCACATTAATATATTCTTAGAGTCGTAGGCTTTGGAATACACTCCAGACTCATTTCCAAATCCTCCCTAATTTTAATTGTTTGGCATAATATCAGTGTTGAAAATATGGTCATCAAATGGGGAAATCAGATTCTCATCAGCAGGGTGAACTAGATTTACAAATTTGGATGAGATGGTTTTCAGCTATTAATGGTATAGCTAAATGATTAATCTTTAGACTGAAGGATTATAGTTACATTCATTCTCAATCAGCTGCAGCAATGACTACATGGTAGGAACTTGATCTCATGTATAGAACTCTATATGCATAGTACATTGCATAGGAATATAACATTCTGGCATCAAGTCTGCCTACTTTGAGAAGAGCTGGAAAACAAACATCTCACTCCAATTTTTTTATACTTTGTAGAGTACGTACGTGTTGGGGGTATAATTTTCACCCAAGTTCATCTCAAGGTCACGTGATCCACAAGGTCAAAGTAAAGGTCAAAAGGTTATTATACTTCACAAATTTTTCCTACATAAAATATAATGGCAGATTTGGATTCCACATGAAATTACCTTTCCACAGACACCAACATCAATAAATTGGTGGTCATATTTCATTTTTGCCAAACTTACAATTGCCCCCCAAAAAGGTAGGTCATAGCACGTAAAACCGTCGATCCAATGGGGCTAAAACTGCCTTTTCCGGCCCCAGTTACCCCATATACCAAATATGAACCTATTTGAAGGGGGCAGGTTTAATCCGATCTGACATGGAATAACCCTTTTTTGTGTTACAATTGTATCATCCGAGGGCCATGCCCACCACTCCTACGTAAATTGCATGCTACCATGAAAAAGCCAGCCTCTTCCCTCCCTCCCCATCTCCTTGACCACCCTCCAAATAATTCTGATTGTAAGTAATTACATTGTTATGGACCCCTGTGTCTTTTAAACCTCATCTTCTCTCTAACTCTAATGAAAGGACCACATCCTCTCTCTCTAACTCTAATGAAAAGAACCACATCCTCTCTCTAACTCTAATGAAAGAACCACATCCTGTCTCTAACTCTAATGAAAAACCCTCGTGCTCTCTGACTCTAATGAAAGAACCTTATTTTCTTTCTAACTCGAATGAAGAACCTTATGCTCTGACGCGAATGAAAATTCCTCATCCTCTCTGACGCGAATGAAAATTCCTCATCCTCTCTGACGCGAATGAAAATTCCTCATCCTCTCTGACTCGAATGAAAATTCCTCATCCTCTCTGACTCAAATGAAAATACCTCATCCTCTCTGACTCAAATGAAAAGACCTCATCCTCTCTGACTCGAATGAAAAGACCTCATCCTCTCTGACTCGAATGAAAAGACCTCATCCTCTCTAACTCGAATGAAAGAACCTCATTCTCTCGAACTCTAATGAAAGAGCCTTGTCTATATCTGGTGGAGTTGTTCTGTGACTACTAGAGGTTGGCTCTGCTCTCAGTGTAGAGGAACTTTCTCCCATGGATTGAAGTCTGTGAGGCGTGGAACTTTCTCCCATGGATTGAAGTCCATGGATTAAAGTCTGCGAGGCAGTATGGAAAGTAGACATGTACCGAACCTTTGGAACTTCATGGGGTTATAATTTTGTTGTCGTCATGTTTGTTTGTAATGCACTAAATTCGGCTTCTGAGCATGTGCAAACTACATACTTTGAACTTCATTGTTGTCAGTTTTTGGTGTGTGTTTTTGTTCCTATCCTCTCTCTGTCCCAATGGAGTCAGGCAAGTAGCCAGCCTTCAAACAACAGCTAGCAGGGTTATGGAGACAGCAGTTTCTGAACACTGAACTAAGAAGACTTCTCCCAGACCACCCTCGGCACCAGGATAACCATTCCGTCTTCTAAGAATACACACACTGTAGCATGCACCAAGTATAACATGATCTCCTTTTAGAAGATTTTTGTGCAAGCCAAGAATTATTTTTAAAAAAATAATAATTTCTAAATAAAAATTAAAAGGAGGGAAAAACAAAGAACTTTGACCCTTGGTAGGTACTGGTTTGGCAAAGCATCTCGCTGGTGTGTCTGGTTTGATCTGTTGTCTGGCTCACTGTCTAGACTTTCCACGAAGATTGACGATAAAGGTTCCTTACTCTTCATAACTGGTTTAGCAGCAGGAACATGCGCCCTGAGCTGTGTGAGATTAACATAACAGCCACCTGATGCCTATGACAGAGAAATAACTGATGTCCTGAAGCCACCTGGTGCCTGTGACAGAGAAATAACTGATGTCCTGAAGTCACCTGGTGCCTGTGACAGAGAAATAACTGATGTCCTGAAGTCACCTGGTGCCTGTGACAGAGAAATAACTGATGTCCTGAAGCCACCTGGTGCCTATGACAGAGAAATAACTGATGTCCTGAAGCCACCTGGTGCCTGTGATAGAGAAATAACTGATGTCCTGAAGCCACCTGGTGCCTATGACAGAGAAATAACTGATGTCCTGAAGCCACCTGGTGCCTGTGACAGAGAAATAACTGATGTCCTGAAGCCACCTGGTGCCTATGACAGAGAAATAACTGATGTCCTGAAGCCACCTGGTGCCTGTGACAGAGAAATAACCGATGTCCTGAAGCCACCTGATGCCTATGACAGAGAAATAACTGTGTCCTGAAGCCACCTGGTGCCTGTGACAGAGAAATAACTGATGTCCTGAAGCCACCTGGTGCCTGTGACAGAGAAATAACTGATGTCCTGAAGCCACCTGGTGCCTGTGACAGAGAAATAACTGATGTCCTGAAGCCACCTGGTGCCTGTGACAGAGAAATAACTGATGTCCTGAAGTCACCTGGTGCCTGTGACAGAGAAATAACTGATGTCCTGAAGCCACCTGGTGCCTGTGACAGAGAAATAACTGATGTCCTGAAGCCAACTGATGCCTATGACAGAGAAATAACTGTGTCCTGAAGCCACCTGGTGCCTGTGACAGAGAAATAACTGATGTCCTGAAGCCACCTGATGCCTATGACAGAGAAATAACTGATGTCCTGAAGCCACCTGGTGCCTGTGACAGAGAAATAACTGATGTCCTGAAGTCACCTGGTGCCTGTGACAGAGAAATAACTGATGTCCTGAAGTCACCTGGTGCCTGTGACAGAGAAATAACTGATGTCCTGAAGCCACCTGGTGCCTGAGAAATAACTGATGTCCTGAAGTCACCTGGTGCCTGTGACAGAGAAATAACTGATGTCCTGAAGCCACCTGGTGCCTATGACAGAGAAATAACTGATGTCCTGAAGCCACCTGGTGCCTGTGATAGAGAAATAACTGATGTCCTGAAGCCACCTGGTGCCTATGACAGAGAAATAACTGATGTCCTGAAGCCACCTGGTGCCTGTGACAGAGAAATAACTGATGTCCTGAAGCCAACTGATGCCTATGACAGAGAAATAACTGTGTCCTGAAGCCACCTGGTGCCTGTGACAGAGAAATAACTGATGTCCTGAAGCCACCTGGTGCCTGTGACAGAGAAATAACTGATGTCCTGAAGCCACCTGGTGCCTGTGACAGAGAAATAACTGATGTCTCCTGAAGCCACCTGGTGCCTGTGACAGAGAAATAACTGTCCTGAAGCCACCTGATGCCTATGACAGAGAAATAACTGTGTCCTGAAGCCACCTGGTGCCTGTGACAGAGAAATCACTGATGTCCTGAAGCCACCTGATGCCTATGACAGAGAAATAACTGATGTCCTGAAGCCCTGATGCCTATGACAGAGAAATAACTGATGTCCTGAAGCCACCTGGTGCCTGTGACAGATAAATAACTGATGTCCTGAAGCCACCTGATGCCTATGACAGAGAAATAACTGATGTCCTGAAGCCACCTGATGCCTTATGACAGAGAAATAACTGATGTCCTGAAGCCACCTGGTGCCTGTGACAGAGAAATAACTGATGTCCTGAAGCCACCTGGTGCCTATGACAGAGAAATATCTGATGTCCTGAAGCCATTTCTTGTTGTTGTTGTTTGCTTGTTTTTGTTTAGTTTTGTTGTTATTGTTTTGTTTGTGCAAACTTGGTGCATCCCACAAACAATGTACCTGGAGTAGGCGTGGCCATGATTGCCTATAACTAGAGGAACTAGTTCTACATACCTGCCCTACTGGGTTGGGAGGGCTAAGAAATGGCTTTCCAGCCATTGCAGTGGCACTAAAATCCCAGTGGGACTTTCCCAGGTAATTATGTAGTGACATAAATGATTCTTCCTATAAAAGGTATAGATTTCATGATTCGTTTCATTCTTCCTTTTCATTCTTCCTTAAAAGGTATGGATTTCATGATTCTTTTCGTTCTTCCTTAAAAGGTATAGATTTCATGATTCTTTTCGTTCTTCCTTAAAAGGTATAGATTTCATGATTCTTTTCATTCTTTCTATCTGTAGTTATTTGTGAAGAACATTCCCTTGGATAAAACCGTAGAAGAGATTCGCACCATTTTCTCACAGTATGGTAAAGTCCTGGGCATCGTTCCCATTCCAAGTCGGAAGAACGTTGTGTTTGTGGTGAGTTATTCGTGTGCTATTCTCTTTTTTCAACCTTGATGTTGTTGTTAATTGATTTTGTTTGTTGTTTATGCTAATTAATTGATTTTGTTGTTATTTATGCTAATTAATTGATTTTGTTGTTATTTATGCTAATTAATTGATTTTGTTGAATTAATTGATTTTGTTGTTGTTTATGCTAATTGTTGTTGTGAGGGTTAATATAACCTTAAAAGTGTGCCTTGTATTGGACCTTATATTGGAGTGTTGTTAGGTATAAAAGATTCTCGGTTTCTCCCTTTTTTCCCATTCCAGTGTTTTGGAATGGCAAGTGCAGCATTGCGGATATACTATACATTGCCTACACATAGCAAAGTTAATTTTGTCGCATTCATAATAGTAGTAATCTATAGTATACTAGAATGAATGCAAGATATTTGAGAGCGAGCAAAAGTGAGGTGTGTATCTAGGAGGCTAAGACACCTGAAAAAATGTGCCCCAGTGCAGAGGCATCTCCAAATCCTGCCTCCCAATGGTCATGTGCCAACATACCTCCAAGTCTGGCACATAAACATTTTGGAAATATTACCGTAATTCACTCGAGTATAAGTCGCACACTGAATAGAAGTCGCTCTGAAAGATGCACTCCAAATGTAGCACACCAAGTTAATTACACCACCGCTCTTGCACACGCGCAGTCGTTTATCATTAGCTAAGATAGCTTGTCTGCCGAGTTGATCAAGAAATCATTCCGTGCTTGTGGCATCACTGTGAACGTGGACGGGTCTGAAGATGGAGAAATTCACTGCCTCAAAGTCGATAAAGTAGCAGCTTTAGCTATCCCAGCCATTACACAAGCTACTCGCCAGCTGTTGGAAGGAAGTGACAGCGGTGGAGAAGATCCATTTGCTTCCCTGGACGAAGAGGATGAAGAACAGATCGAACATAACGAACTCATTGTAGATAACGATAGCGACTAGGAACTCGTGTCAGCCAACTACTACCTAGCATTTTTTTTTTAGTACAGGGAAGGATGTTGCAATTCTAGAGGCAAGATGAGGACAGCTCTTCATTACCCGGTGCGCATGGTGCAATGATAGCACTTTTACATGGACAGCGGAGGATCGAGGACATGGCAGGTCTGGAGGAAGAATGAGAGTGATACTTGACTATCATGGTTGTTCTCCATTGCTGGGGCTACTGCTAGGCCTAGCACTCCTAGGGTGGGGGTGACACTGGACTATCATGGTTGTTCTCCATTGCTGGGGCTACAGCTAGGCCAAGCACTCCTAGGGTGGTAGTGATACTGGACTATCATGGTTGTTCTCCATTGCTGGGGCTACAGCTAGGCCTAGCACTCCTAGTGTGGGAGTGATACTGGCCTGTTCTCCATTGCTGGGGCTACAGCTAGGCCCACTAGCACTCCTAGTGTGGCAGTGATACTGGCCTATCATGGTTGTTCTCCATTGCTGGGGACAGCTAGGCCTAGCACTCCTAGGTGGTAGTGATACTGGCCTATCATGGTTGGTCTCCATTGCTGGGGCTACAGCTAGGCCCACTAGCACTCCTAGTGTGGGAGTGATACTGGCCTATCATGGTTGTTCTCCATTGCTGGGGACAGCTAGGCCTAGCACTCCTAGGTGGTAGTGATACTGGCCTATCATGGTTGGTCTCCATTGCTGGGGCTACAGCTAGGCCCACTAGCACTCCTAGTGTGGGAGTGATACTGGCCTATCATGGTTGTTCTCCATTGCTGGGGCTACTGCTAGGCCTAGCACTCCTAGGGTGGAAGTGATACTTGACTATCATGGTTGTTCTCCATTGCTGTGGCTACTGCTAGGCCTAGCACTCCTAGTGTGGGAGTGATACTGTCCTGTTCTCCATTGCTGGGGCTACAGCTAGGCCTAGCACTCCTAGGGTGGAAGTGATACTTGACTATCATGGTTGTTCTCCATTGCTGGGGCTACAGCTAGGCCTAGCACTCCTATGGTGGCAGTGATACTGGCCTACCATGGTTGTTCTCCATTGCTGGGGCTACAGCTAGGCCTAGTGTGGGAGTGATACTGGCCTATCATGGTTGTTCTCCATTGCTGGGGCTACTGCTAGGCCTAGCACTCCTAGTGTGGGAGTGATACTGGCCTGTTCTCCATTGCTGGGGCTACAGCTAGGCCTAGCACTCCTAGGTGGTAGTGATACTGGCCTATCATGGTTGTTCTCCATTGCTGGGACTACAGCTAGGCCTAGTGTGGGAGTGATACTGGCCTATCATGGTTGGTCTCCATTGCTGGGGCTACTGCTAGGCCTAGGATGGGAGTGATACTGGCCTATCATGGTTGTTCTCCATTGCTGGGGCTACAGCTAGGCCTAGCA
Source organism: Cladorhizidae sp. MBARI D1340-BT2 (assembly GCA_028752905.1). Taxonomy (NCBI): domain Eukaryota; kingdom Metazoa; phylum Porifera; class Demospongiae; order Poecilosclerida; family Cladorhizidae; species Cladorhizidae sp. MBARI D1340-BT2. The sequence continues at coordinate 51,183,251 of JAQNBH010000016.1, read as the reverse complement.
CTCCTAGGGTGGCAGTGATACTGGCCCATCATGGTTGTTCTCCATTGCTGGGGCTACTGCTAGGCCTACTAGCACTCCTAGGGTGGCAGTGATACTGGCCCATCATGGTTGTTCTCCATTGCTGGGGCTACTGCTAGGCCTAGCACTCCTAGGGTGGGAGTGATACTGGCCTATCATGGTTCTTCTCCATTACTGGGGCTACTGCTAGGCCAAGGGTGGGTATTAATCATCATGTGTAGGTGGCCTTGCACGACATCTTCTTAAGTCGAGTTAAGTTCTCAAACTCGTGGACTTCAAAATATAGCACACCTTAATACAAAGCCAATACAAAGCCATGCCCACAAATTGATATTGCTTAGTCAGCATTATTTATCTATAATCACCCACAGGTTTACAAAGAGTACAGACTCTTACTGTTCAGAGGTATTAGTGGATATTCCAGTATTAAAGGAGCAAGTGAGCCAGTGCACTGTATCACACACTGTCCGTACATTTAATCAATAATTGAAAAAGTATTGCTAAGTTGCTAAGACCTCTGTCTAACCTTGTCAATTGTTAAACTCGGTTGGTGATTGCAGTGTCCTACTTGGTTCCTGCCTAGTAGTACTTAAATTTGGTCAGCTGCTGCTTGACCACCATAAGCTTCCATCTCTGCACCCACAGGACACTGCTGTCCCTCCACTCTCGCCAGCGTGCTCCATGTTGGCCCGACACAAAAGCAACAGGAAATACAGATTTTGTGCGTATTCATGATAGTTTACATTGGGTCTAGAGTTTGTGGGATTACTACTCTATGAATCTCATTATAAACTTCATGTAGTATACTAGATAATTCCAGTAGTATACTAGACATTTCCTGTAGTATACTAGACACTTCCTGTAGAATACTAGACACCAATGTAATAGCTCCTTGAATGACTGGAGATTGATAAACAGGTGCTTGATATGACTGGAGATTGATAAACAGGTGCTTGATATTACAGCCATACAAGGTGACCAATTCAACTCCCGTGCGTGAGAGCCCTGTTAGGGTACACACTGCCCCCTAACTGCCAGGCTGTGGGCTGACGCTCCTGCTATGCTCGACTTATGTCCACAACTAATGAATAGTTAACGATTTATTGGCAACACAAGTTCAAGATTCAACTAGGACAGAAGTGGTTATCCAGCGGGAGGCTGGCCTTAAATAGCCTGGCCTTCCTTCAATGGACATGACCATATTAGTTATCAATACGAGTGTGGTTAATAAAAGTGGACCAATGGAATAGGACTACGTGTGTGATGAGTGTGTGCTTGCACGTCATTGGTAAGGTGTGAATACTTCAAAGAGTCTAGGTCTCTGCCAGTTCCCATGTCACCAGAAGGTGATGGGTGGTAACATCCATTGAGAGGATCAGGATCCCTAATACTCCCCCCCCCCCCCCCCCCCCCCCCCCCTTCAGGAGTGCCATGACTGTCGGGATAGACTGTTGGCATTGCCATTCTACGATCCTGGTTGATATATTGCTTCTTAGATGAAGGGCTGCAAGGCTAGGGCCCACCTCATGAGGCACCCGTTGGTATTTCTCATCCTCTCTATGTAGGTGAGCGCCCGATGGTCTGTCTGTCTGGTGAATGTACTACCAAACAGACAGGGGTGTGTTGGAGAGCTGCCACAATGGCAAGGCACTCATTCTCCAGCGAGGAATATCGTGTATCTCTAGACAGAAGCTTGCGGGGGGGAAATGTGATGGGTTGTCCCTTCCGTCGTCCTTCTTCTGGCTCAGCACTGCTCCGATACCCCTCTCTGAAGCATCTGTTTGTAGGATGAAGGGTTGGTTGTAGTCACGACTGACGAGTACTGGCTGCTAGTTCAATGCTCGTTCACACTCTGCAGTCCATTCTACTGTGGTGCTGTTGACTTGGTGAGGTGTGAGAGGCTCGTTCACTCTGCAGTCCATTCTACTGTGGTAGGTGCTGTTGACTTGGTGTGGTGAGAGAGGCTAGTTGCAGTCCATGCTACTGTGGTAGGTGCTGTTGACTTGGTGAGGTGTGAGAGGCTAGTTCACACTGCAGTCCATACTACTGTGGTAGGTGCTGTGACTTGGTGAGGTGTGAGAGGCAGGCCATGATGGAGCAGAATGCTGGTATAAACCGGCGATAGTAGCCAGCAGGTCCCAGGGCACCCGTACGTCTGTCTTTGTTTGGGGTCGATGGAATTGTTGCACCGCCTTGACCTTGGCCTGTTCTGGTTGCACACAGCCCTACCCAACCACATGTCCCAGGAACTTGCATGACTCCATGGCCAGTTGGCATTTCCGTGCCTTTAGAGCGAGTCCTTCCTGCTCAAGGCGGTGGAATACTGAGTCTAGGTGTTTGCAAATGGTCTGGCCAGAATATGACGATGTCATCCAAGTACGTGGCTGCGAACTGCTCGAATCCATCCAGCACGTGGTCCATCAGCCTTGGAAGGTGGTTGGTGCACCCTTTAGCCCAGAGGGCATTGTGGTGAACCGGTACTCTCCACGTGGGGAGAGGAATGCAGTTTTATCTTTGTCAGCTTCTCGCATCGGTACCTGCCCTTGGCAGGGTTGTCAGGTAGGTCACTTTACCAAGCTTATCAATCAAGTCGTCGATACGCGGCATGGGATAGGGGTCATCCCTGGTGATCGTATTCATCCTTTGATAGTCGACAAATAGCCAAAGTGATCCATCCTTCTTCCCCACAACAAGCATGGGAGAAGCGGGTTTTTGGATGTCTCTATATATAATCCCCCCATGTCGAGCATCGACTCGAGTTCTCTTGTGACCACCATCTTCCCAGACTTTGGGGATCCGGCATGGGTGGTGTGCATATTGGCTGTGCACCTGTTGTCTCAATACAGTGTTCAGCTGCTTTGGATCTTCCGGGATTGTCAAGAACATCTTGGGTCTGCTATGGATCAGCTCTTGTAGCTGAGCCATCTGTTGTGGGGCCCCAGCGTCGGACTGCCTTCCCAGTTGTCCCCCATCATGATGATGAGGCCGTCGTTGTTCCCCCATCGTGATGATGAGGCCGTCGTCTACAGTTGTCCTCCATCATGATGATGAGGCTGTCGTCTACAGTTGTTCCCCATCATGACGATGAGGCTGTCGTCTACAGTTGTCCCCCATCATGATGATGAGGCCGTCGTCTACAGTTGTATCATGATGATGAGGCCGTCGTCTACAGTTGTACCCCATCGTGATGATGAGGCTGTCGTCTACAGTTGTCCCCCATCGTGATGATGAGGCTGTCGTCTACAGTTGTACCCCATCATGATGATGAGGCTGTCGTCTACAGTTGTTCCCCATCATGATGATGAGGCCGTCGTCTACAGTTGTCCCCCATCATGATGATGAGGCTGTCGTCTACAGTTGTCCTCCATTGTGATGATGAGGCCGTCGTCTACAGTTGTCCTCCAACATGATGATGAGGCCGTCGTCTACAGTTGTTCCCCATCGTGATGATGAGGCCGTCGTCTACAGTTGTCCTCCATCATGATGATGAGGCCGTCGTCTACAGTTGTTCCCCATCGTGATGATGAGGCCGTCGTCTACAGTTGTCCTCCATCATGATGATGAGGCTGTCGTCTACAGTTGTCCTCCATCGTGATGATGAGGCCGTCGTCTACAGTTGTCCTCCAACATGATGATGAGGCCGTCGTCTACAGTTGTCCTCCATCATGATGATGAGGCCGTCGTTTACAGTTGTCCTCCAACATGATAATGAAGCCGTCGTCTACAGTTGTCCTCCATCATGATGATGAGGCCGTCGTCTACAGTTGTCCCCCATCATGATGATGAGGCCGTCGCCTACAGTTGTCCTCCATCATGATGATGAGGCCGTCATCTACAGTTGTTCCCCATCATGATGATGAGGCCGTCGTCTACAGTTGTCCTCCATCATGATGATGAGGCCGTCGTCTACAGTTGTCCCCCATCATGATGATGAGGCTGTCGTCTACAGTTGTCCTCCATCATGATGATGAGGCCGTCATCTACAGTTGTCCCCCATCGTGATGATAAGGCTGTCGTCTACAGTTGTTCCCCCCCATCATGATGATGAGGCCGTCTCTACAGTTGTCTTGTCCATGCCAACCTCCAGGACTGCTGACGCTGGTGAGCTCATGTTTTCACCATTTGACGTGGACCGTCCTGTGGCGCCTTCTCTTCTCCGGCATGCCAATCTGATATGTGACTGGTGACACCTGGTCGATCACTGTGTGAGGGCTGATATGTGACTGGTGACACCTGGTCGATTACTGTGTGTGGGTTGATATGTGACTGGTGACACCTGTTTGTTCGGTTTGAAATTATAAAAGGAATTACAATTCCTGCCTGCGACGAAGTGTGTACTAAATCCAAGACCAGGGTCGTAAGGCCTGGTGGTTGGTTGCTTGAGGAAATAGCAGAGACACTCTGTCCTAGATTGACTGATACTAGTAGCTCAAGTAATACAAGTAAAATACTTATTATTAAAGGCTAAGGATAGACAATGTACAATGTTGAATACACTACCATGGTGAAGACTGTGAGGCATGAGGTGAGGTAAAGCATTTTATAGGTGAAGGAGGAAAGGGAGTTGTGAATGCATGGAGTGATTTGATTGGTTGGTAAAGGATAGGAGAGAGATGACCATATAAGGGAGAGTACTGAAATGCTGCATAACACAGATTAGTTCAATTAAATTGTGAGGTGTAAATTGAAGTGGATGAAAGAACTGGTAATTGGATGTGTGTTGTGCTGAACTGGAAGGGATGGACATGATGGATGAACAATAATTAGTTTAAGACAGTTTAAGTGCACATGCCTGAACATCCTGGGGGGGGGGGGGGGGAAGAAGACATGACATGATAATGTTAATGTTCTTATTCTTGAGCTTGATTTGGAGCTTGTGCTTGGACTTGATCCAATGGAGAGTCTGCTTCAGCTTGGCTGAGGAGAAGGGACAACTTCACAACCGGACGCTTGTAAGTGGCGTGCTGGGTCTTCACTGTGACGGTTCGTACAAGTCCGTCTCGTCCAGGGTGGACATCAATCACTCTGGCAAGTGGCCACTGTTGCGTGAAGGTCTGGTCGTCTTTGATCAGAACAACGTCTCCGATGGTTAGGTTGGGGTTGGGCTTGCGCCATTTTGTGAGCTTCTGCAACTGTTGCAGATATTCTGCTGACCACCGACGCCAGAAGTGCTGGATCATAGATTTTGTCATGGTCCATCGTCTGTGGAGGGATGGCTCAGAGCAGACCACATCTTCTGGGTATGAAGTGGCTGGTCGGCCCAGGAGGAAATGAGAGGGTGTCAACGCCTCGATCCCATCCAGTGAATGGCTGGTGATAGCCACCAAGGGACAGCTGTTGAGACATGCCTCCACTTGGGTCAGGATGGTGTGGAATTCTTCGTATGATAGTCTTTGGGCTCCAACTACCTTCTTCAGGTGGAGCTTGGCCGATTTTACGGCAGCCTCCCATAGGCCGCCGAAATGAGGTGCCCTCTCTGGAGAGGAATGCCACTGGACCCTCTGACTAAGAAGGTAGGATGAGATGGGTGAAGAAGCATCCTGCTGTTCCAACATCTGGTAGAGCTGTTTGAGCTCTCCTCGAGCTCCCACAAAATTCCCACCGTTATCGGAATAAATGTGTCTGGGGCATCCTCGTCTGGAGATGAAACGTTTCAGACACTCGACAAACGTTTTGGTGGTGGCGTCCGAGACAGGTTCCAGGTGCACTGCCTTGGTGGTAAAGCAGATGAACACAGCCATGTATCCTTTCACAATGACCGGTTTCCGTGTGTGCCCCTTCTTCAATAGAAAGGGACCGGCATAGTCAATACCGCAGGTGTGGAAAGGCAGACCTTGGGTGAGTCTGGAAGAGGGGAGCTGTCCCATGAGCTGCTGCTGATTTTTGGCTGTGGCGCGTCTGCAGATCACACAACTCTTGAAGATTGCTCTGGTAAGGCGCCTGGCTCCGACGATGTGGATCCGACGATGTGGATCCTGTGACCTATAGCAGCTAAAAGCAAGCTCGGGCCACAATGGCCCAAGGCTACATGTTTGTAAGTGACAAGCCTCTGACACAATACACTCTTCCCAGGAAGGATGATGGGATGAATAGATGATTGATGAAGATCTGAATTGGAAAGTCGACCACCCACCCTTAACAACCCCTTCCTGTCAATAAATGGGTTCAATGACACGAGAGAGCTGTCTGATGGGATGGCACGGTTTTGTGTGAGATGCTTGATCTCCTTCGGATATGATGCTGATTGTGTTTCCTTGAACATGAAATGCTCTGCTGATTCGATTTCGGATACGACTAGATGTTGATCGAGGCGGAGAGGAAGCCGTTGTCGTTTAAGTTTTAGGTTGGCGATGTATCGCAAACACCAGGCAGTGAGCCTGAGCGTTCGGTAGTAATCACTGGACAATGTAGTGATCCATGAAACGGTGGAAATCTGACTGACATTACAAATGACCTTTAGCTCAGGAGTGGAATCCAAGCCCAACAATGGTTGCACTGGCATGCAAATGGGGTCGACTGATAGCCAGGTAGGACCCTCCCACCATAGGTTGTGCTCGACTAATTCTCTGGGGGACAAACCCCTAGAGGCGCAGTCTGCCGGGTTGGTTGATGTGGGCACATGGTGCCAGGTTGAAGGAGGCAATTCCTGCAAGATAGTGGATAGGCGGTTGCCTACAAAGGTTTTAAATCTTTTGGGGCTTCCGTCGAGCCAAGCCAATACAACAATGCTATCTGACCACGCATGCGTGTGGTCCACTGGGATGTTCAATGCTTTACGCACAGCTGATAGGAGTCTGGCTAGGAGCGTGGCTCCACACAATTCCAAGCGAGGAATAGACAGTGGCTTGAGAGGGGCCACACGTGTTTTGGCTGCAACAAGTGAACAAGTTGGTGGCTGGTCTGGATAAGTGGCTCTGATATAGACCACTGCGGCATAAGCCTTACTAGAGGCGTCACAAAACCCGTGGAGTTGGGTGGTCAAACGGGTCACTCCCTTACGGAAGTAGCACCTGGGTTGCTTCCTGGTCACCAACAAAGGAAGCTCTTGCCTCCAACTAGAGTGCTGCTGCAAGTACTGATCTGGCAAAGGGGAGTCCCAATCTATCTTCTCTTCCCACACCTGCTGATAGACTATCTTCATCAGCACAATCGTTGGTGCTAACCACCCCAGGACATCAAATGTCCGGGCCACATCAGATATTATGCCACGCTTGGTGGATTGAAACTGGTCGGGCAATGACAATGAGGTGGACATTGTATCCAGTCTTGAGTCCCAATTGACCCCCAGAGCCTTGGGATACTGTGGATGGTCATGGGTAACGAGGTCCTGCACGGGCATTTTCTCGTGGAGAGAAGGGTCGATAGCCTGCAACATCGTGCCTGAGCATCTCCATTTCCGGAGATCGAACCCCCCCTTGGACAATAGACCCCGAAGTGACTGGTGGATGGATAACGCTTGTTCCGGGGTTTCTGCTCCCGTGAACAGGTCATCAACGTAGAATGAACTACTGACTAGTGGGGCTGCCAACGGGTACTGTGCCTTGAAATCATGAGCTGTTTGTTGCAGCGTACGGATTGCTAGGTAAGGAGACGAGGTCACACCAAATGTGACTCTCGTCATCCTGTAATCCCTGAGAGGCAAGTCTGGACTCTCCCTCCATAAAAACCTATGGAGATCACGGTCAGCTGGATCAAGGTGGACAGCACGGTACATTTTACTAATGTCAGCACTGATAGCTATTGAGTGCATTCGAAACTGTACCAAGATAGTCTCCAAGGTTGGATGCAAAGTGGGACCAACATGTAATGTATCATTGAGGGACTGGTTGCTGGTGGTTCGAGCGCTAGCGTCGAAGACCACACGGAGCTTCGTTGAGGTGCTTCCTGGTTTAGTGACCCCATGCATGGGGAGGTAATAATGGCTCCTTTGGGAAGTTAGGTCACTAGGGGGTACTAATTCTGCATGTCCCAGGTCCAAATACTCCCTGACCACCCCTTGGAAGGTATCATAGGTGCCCCTTCTGATCAGTGAGTGCTCATTGCTCATGAATCTATTGAGGGCCTGAGGCCTGCTCAGGCCTAGCCTGGGTTGGTCAGTGATCTTAGGGAGTGAAACCTGGTAGTACCCTGGTTCTGGATGATATACATGGGTTTGGAGGTAGTGGTCTTGGACCAGCTCCTCAGTTGGAGTATACATAGATGTGGTGGCTGGAGGTTCCTCAACGGTCCAGAATCTAGTAATGAGGTCGTTGGTTGGATCCGATACTATCCGAGTCATTACGTTGACTGAATGTTCAACTGGTTTGGGAGGATATTTTCCCAACACTGCCCACCCAAAGATGGTTTTAATTGCCATTGGAGTTCCAGGTGGTCCCACAACCTGTTCATGAGACAATACTTCTGGAATGCGATCACACCCCAGCAACAGATCTACCCTGCCCGTGGCATGAAAAGTGGGATCGGCTAAGCTCAATGCCTTGATGTGCGGCATTTCCTTAACATGGGATGCTCCTTGGAGCGGAAGCCTGCAAGTGACTTCTGGGACAATGGCAGCCAATGTGGACAAATTTAACTCTTGCTGGTTGACAGGGCAAATGGACAGCTGGGTTCCCGACTGGGACTGTTTGAGAGGGGTGCCCTGTGCACCACAGAACTCGGTAATCATAGCCTGCTTGGGCAACTGCAAGGATCGGGTGAGCCTGCTGGTTATAAGGGACATGTCTGCACCCGAGTCCAGCAAAGCCCGAGCCAATACTTGCTTGCCCCCGGGACCCCTCACTAATACTTGGGCTGTCATCATAAGACACCGCTGTGGTGCAGCATGTTGATTAAAGGATTGTGATGATACAACTGAATTGGATTGATTGCTCTGTTTGGATGGACTATTAACACTTGGAGGTGACACTTCATCAGTGGTATTCTGAGCATTGATATTGGAACTAGAATTAGTATTGGATAGAACACCATTGGCAGCTACAACATTCACTACAGCAGGAGATCTATGCTCCTTGTGCACAAGAGTGTGATGTTTTCCACCACACTGTCTACATCTTCCCCAACTTCGACAATCTCTGTTCTGGTGTCCAGGTGCCAGACAGTTGGCACAGAGGTTTTTAGCTCTGATATGGGCTTCCCTCCCCACTATGCTCATGTCGTTAAAGACCTGACACTGAAAGAGTGGATGCCTAAGCCCAGGACAAAGTAAGCACTCATACCTGAATTCCAGCGTGGAAGGAGGTCCGTTGGAAGAATGCCGAGTGGAAGTTGAGTTCACTGCAGCTCTGTGTCTTCTAGACAGGTGCTCTGGTCTGACATCTGGAGCCTTCTGCTTGGGTTCAGACTGAGCACTGGCGTTGGTGGCAAGGACATCAGCCCTGAACAGTACAAACTGGAGAAATTCATCCAGTGGTGGGACATCTTTGGATTCCTTGGATTGCACTTCCCACTCTACTTGCAACGCCTTGGGAAGACACGGAGTCAGCATTGATGTGAGAAAGGATGGTAGATCATATTGTTCTGTATGCTTGAGGCCAGCGACTGCATGCTTGACCCTATCAACAAATTGGAGAAGGTCTGATTTAATATTCTTGATGGAAGTCAAGGATGTCAATTGGTTGCAATATGCTGAATGAATTGTTCTACGCTTATCATAGCGTTTCTGTAGCATCTCGACAATTTCTGAATAGAGGCCATCCCTCTCGGCACCAGAGAACATCAAAGATTTAATCGAAGAGTCCCTGATGGCATCTCGGAGGTAGGCCAGCTTATGTTCAGAGGGTAAATCATCATTGGCATCCACTGCTGTTCGGAACTGTGACCAAAAGGGAGCCCAGTCCATAAGGTCCCCACTAAAGGTAGGGAGATGGAGCTTCGGGAGCTGGATATGCTTGGATCTGGTGTGCACGGCAATGGGATGTGAGGATGAAGGAACTAACTCCTTCTCCTTGGATCCAAGCGCTTCTATTCTGCTTTGGATCTGGATGAGATCTTGATGGATGGGATGGTTGTCTCGGATGGTCGAATCCATGACTGATAATCTGAGCTGACTGAATGCTGTAGTCAGCCGGGTGTGAGCCGCCGAGTAGTCTTGCATTGGGCGGCGGTCCATGAGGTCTTCTAGATTGTCAATATCGGATCGGAGGCCAGCTGACGCACGCAGGGCTCTCTTTGTGGCCATCAGTCGGTTGATCAACGACCGGGTAGAGTCCACGCTGTCCTCAAACGTTTCAATGGCTGCTAGCTCGTCGGCTTCACTGAATGGTATTTCCCCTGGGACATCGACATATCCCATGATCTCTTCCTGAGACGTACAGAAATGTTTAGCTGTAGTTTCTAGTGACGTCAAACTGCCTGTCAGGTTGGTGATGTCATACGTAGAGGGGTCTTCATCTGCTAGCCGGAGATGTCGGTTCCTCATCCGAGTCACGACGCCTGTCAATGAAGACCTGCTCTTCTTGAGCGTGAGGTATCCTTCCAATGACATATTGAGAGCAAAGACAGTGAGTCTAAGCTTACGTAAAGCTTACGATGTTAGCTTGATTGAGGGTGATTCCAAAGGAGTAGGTTGCGGTTCGGATGATTGCGATGGAGTCCGGAGTAGAACCAGTCTAGATCCGGCTCGAAGGACCAAATGTTTGTTCGGTTTGAAATTATAAAAGGAATTACAATTCCTGCCTGCGACGAAGTGTGTACTAAATCCAAGACCAGGGTCGTAAGGCCTGGTGGTTGGTTGCTTGAGGAAATAGCAGAGACACTCTGTCCTAGATCGACTGATACTAGTAGCTCAAGTAATACAAGTAAAATACTTATTATTAAAGGCTAAGGATAGACAATGTACAATGTTGAATACACTACCATGGTGAAGACTGAGGCATGAGGTGAGGTAAAGCATTTTATAGGTGAAGGAGGAAAGGGAGTTGTGAATGCATGGAGTGATTTGATTGGTTGGTAAAGGATAGGAGAGAGATGACCATATAAGGGAGAGTACTGAAATGCTGCATAACACAGATTAGTTCAATTAAATTGTGAGGTGTAAATTGAAGTGGATGAAAGAACTGGTAATTGGATGTGTGTTGTGCTGAACTGGAAGGGATGGACATGATGGATGAACAATAATTAGTTTAAGACAGTTTAAGTGCACATGCCTGAACAACACCTGGTCGATCACTGTGTGAGGGTTGATATGTGACTGGTGACACCTGGTCGATCACTGTGTGTGGGCTGATATGTGACTGGTGACACCTGGTCGATCACTGTGTGTGTGCTGATATGTGACTGGTGACACCTGGTCGATCACTGTGTGTGGGATGATATGTGGCTGGTGACACCTGGTCGATCACTGTGTGTGTGCTGATATGTGACTGGTGACACCTGGTCGATCACTGTGTGTGGGATGATATGTGGCTGGTGACACCTGGTCGATCACTGTGTGTGGGCTGATATGTGTGGTGACACCTGGTCGATCACTGTGAGGGCTGATATGTGACTGGTGACACCTGGTCGATCACTGTGTGTGTGCTGATATTTGACTGGTGACACCTGGTCGATCACTGTGTGTGTGCTGATATGTGACTGGTGACACCTGGTCGATCACTGTGTGTGTGCTGATATGTGACTGGTGACACCTGGTCGATCACTGTGTGTGTGCTGATATATGACTGTTGACACCTGGTCGATCACTGTGTGAGGGCTGATATGTGACTGGTGACACCTGGTCGATCACTGTGTGTGCTGATGTGACTGGTGACACCTGGTCGATCACTGTGTGTGGGCTGATATGTGTGGTGACACCTGGTCGATCACTGTGTGTGTGCTGATATGTGACTGGTGACACCTGGTCGATCACTGTGTGTGTGCTGATATGTGACTGGTGACACCTGGTCGATCACTGTGTGTGGGTTGATATGTGACTGGGGACACCTGGTCGATCACTGTGTGAGGGTTGATATGTGACTGGTGACACCTGGTCGATCACTGTGTGAGGGCTGATATGTGACTGGTGACACCTGGTCGATCACTGTGTGAGGGCTGATATGTGACTGGTGACACCTGGTCGATCACTGTGTGTGTGCTGATATGTGACTGATGACACCTGGTCGATCACTGTGTGAGGGCTGATATGTGACCAGTGACACCTGGTCGATCACTGTGTGTGTGCTGATATGTGACTGGTGACACCTGGTCGATCACTGTGTGTGTGCTGATATGTGACTGGTGACACCTGGTCGATCACTGTGAGGGCTGATATGTGACTGGTGACACCTGGTCGATCACTGTGTGAGGGCTGATATGTGACTGGTGACACCTGGTCGATCACTGTGTGAGTGCTGATATGTGACTGGTGACACCTGGTCGATCACTGTGAGGGCTGATATGTGACTGGCGACACCTGGTCGATCACTGTGTGAGGGCTGATATGTGACTGGTGACACCTGGTCGATCACTGTGTGTGAGGGCTGATATGTGACTGGCGACACCTGGTCGATCACTGTGTGTGTGCTGATATGTGACTGGTGACACCTGGTCGATCACTGTGTGTGGGCTGATATGTGACTGGTGACACCTGGTCGATCACTGTGTGTGTGCTGATATGTGACTGGTGACACCTGGTCGATCACTGTGTGTGTGCTGATATGTGACTGGTGACACCTGGTCGATCACTGTGTGTGAGGGCTGATATGTGGCTGGTGACACCTGGTCGATCACTGTGTGTGTGCTGATATGTGACTGGTGACACCTGGTCGATCGCTGTGCATAGAATGATATGTGGCCGGCGACACCTGGTCGATCACTGTGGTTGGGCCATGCCATTCCGTAGCCAATTTCCCAGAGCCGGCTGGTAATAAGGCCAGGACTTCTTCTCCGATGGTCAGAGTCCTGTGGGTAGCTTTTCTGTTATATCGGCCCAGCATGTCGGCCTGTGCCTTACTCTGATTCAGCCAGGCGATATCCTTCATTTGGTCCAAGTGTTGTCTGATATCCTCGACCCAGGTTGCAGCTGAGGTGAGCTGGATTTGATCTGATGATCAGGCTGCTTTCAGTATGTCTAGAGGTCCCCGTACGTGTCGACCAAATAACCGGTCAAACGTGGAAAACCCCGTACTTGCACGGGGTACCTCGCGAAAGGCAAAGAGCATATGGAATCAAGATGTCCCAGTCTCGTTTGTCCATTGTTGTCTTCCTCAACATGTGCTTGAGGGTGGTACTGTGAAACTGCTCTACTACCCCGTTGGTTTGGGGGAGGTAGGGCGACGCCTTCTGGTGGCAGATGCCCAGCAAATTATGCATCCCTTTCATGAGTCCTGAGATGGAATTTGTATCTTAGTCCGTGAAGACTTCTTTGGGCACTCCTAGTCGGGTGAAGATGCCCATTAACGCTGTAACAACTATTGCCGAGTCAGTCGTGCTGAGTGGCACTGCTTCAGGATACCTGCTGCCGTAGTCACTTGTGGCCTGTCTTGGTCCTTGGCAGAGGCCCGACAATGTCGATAGCCATGCGTTTGAATGATTCTTCTCACCGGTAGAGGTTGTAAGTGTGTCTTGGCCAATGGTTTTCGGGATGCCCGCTGGCAAACTGGACAGCTCCTGCAAGCCGTTGGCCATATCTTTGTGAATTCCAGGCCAGAAACAGAGTAGTCATTCATGCCTTTCTGCGTCGTCCAGCCGATGGGATGGGAGAATGTGCCATGGCAATGGCCGGTGTTCTTCTTGCCTGAGGGAGCAATAGTTGCTGAATTTCATTACCAAGTTGGTCATAACCGTGGTGGTACACAGCCACTTCCCTTGATAGTAGTAGGCCGAGTCATCCGGTCCTACCGTCTGTCGGCCTTGTCGGAGAGACTCGTCCAACTCTTGTTGTTTGGCGATGTTGGGTCCTTGTGCAGACGTGTTTTGTGGCTGTGTGAGTGGTGCCACTTGCTCAACCCTGTTTCACCTTCTGGTGTTAACTCCTCTGAGTCATTCAGGGTGTCATGGTTGTCATCTGTGCCTGACTTGTTCGTGTCGAATAGAGATATGCCCTGTGGGCTTAGCTCCAGAAGTGTCTGATGCCTGCTGGTCGTTTGTCAGCTGAGCGACCATTCTCACTGCTGTTGGTCTGGTGTTGACCGCATTGAGTAGGTCGGTCGGAGCTCTCCTTCACTTGAAGGCTGCTTTGCAAAGGCTCTCTAACTCAGGTATGTCTAGTCTGAGCAGAGCATCGTCCATCAGACCGTCCAATATGATGCAGCGTTGCAAGTGAAGGTCCTTCCCTCTGACTCCAGATGGATGTGTGCTCGAGGTAGTGCATGTACCAACACTTGTCGATGCTGTGATGACGTTGGCCGTGGGCCAGTCCTGTGGCCGCACAAACTTGGCATCCACGATGGACGCACCTGTATCTATTCTAAGTCTGTCTAATATCTTGCCATTGATCGTTCCAGGCAGGAATAGGGATCCATCCTGCCACTTGACAGGTGGCCAGGTTTCATTGTCATACCCCACCATGTGGCCATCTGTGTTTCCTTCGCGATATTCCCATTCTCTGGGGCCGCCTTGGTGTTGGCGTAGGACAAGTCGTCGGGTCCGAGTGCTACAATTGCCTCCTGTGCATCAGGTGTCAGTAATGTTCGGGTGTGTGGAAGGTAGCCATCTGTGCTTCAAATGTGTTGAACTCCATGTCCATGTGGATACCCTCAGTCATGGGTGCCCTTTTTGATGTCGGGGGTCGTGGTGCTGTCCGCTCGGTGACTTGTTCTATCTTAAATCTTCTGTTGTGTTGCTGGCGTTGGTTGACTTCAGCCATCAGCTACAAGCACTGTCTCCAGCTCCTGTCCTGTTGGCATAGTAACTCATCAGCAAGTAGTCTTTCAATCGTAGTTGTTCTCTCCTCTCTGCCTCAGCTCGTTTCCTCTCTTGCTGTGTAATTCTTGCAATGTTATCTCGTTCCCAATGTTGCTTGGTCTGTTGGCCTTGTAGGCTTCTGTAGCTCGGCCTGTTGGGCTTATGGGCTTCTGTAGCTCGGCCTGTTGGGCTTGTGGGGGGCTTCTGCAGCTCGGCCTGTTGGGCTTGTAGGCTTCTGTAGCTCGGCCTGTTGGGCTTGTGGGCTTCTGTAGCTCGGCCTGTTGGGCTTGTAGGCTTCTGTAGCTCGGCCTGTTGGGCTTGTGGGCTTCTGTAGCTAGGCCTGTTGGGCTTGTAGGCTTCTGTAGCTTGGTCTTGTGGGCTTCTGTAGCTCGGCCTGTTGGGCTTGTAGGCTTCTGTAGCTTGGTCTTGTGGGCTTCTGTAGCTCGGCCTGTTGGGCTTGTGGGCTTCTGTAGCTCGGCCTGTTGGGCTTGTGGGCTTCTGTAGCTCAGCCTGTTGGGCTTGTAGGCTTCTGTAGCTCGGCCTGTTGGGCTTGTGGGCTTCTGTAGCTCGGCCTGTTGGGCTTGTAGGCTTCTGTAGCTCGGCCTGTTGGGCTTGTGGGCTTCTGTAGCTCAGCCTGTTGGGCTTGTAGGCTTCTGTAGCTAGGCCTGTTGGGCTTGTAGGCTTCTGTAGCTCGGCCTGTTGGACTTGTGGGCTTCTGTAGCTCGGCCTGTTGGGCTTGTAGGCTTCTGTAGCTCGGCCTGTTGGGCTTGTGGGCTTCTGTAGCTAGGCCTGTTGGGCTTGTGGGCTTCTGTAGCTCGGCCTGTTGGGCTTGTAGGCTTCTGTAGCTAGGCCTGTTGGGCTTGTGGGCTTCTGTAGCTCGGCCTGTTGGGCTTGTAGGCTTCTGTAGCTCGGCCTGTTGGGCTTGTGGGCTTCTGCAGCTTGGCCTGTTGGGCTTGTAGGCTTCTGCAGCTTGGCCTGTTGGGCTTGTAGGGTGGCTTGCTGTAACAGCAACTGCATCACATATCGGCGGTGATTGTGTCCTCCTGGTGAGGCTTGTATGTCATTTTTCAAGGGTGGGGCTGGTGGTCATTGGATGAGTTGGAGTTGTCACTTTCAACATGTCTGGGTCGTCATCCCGAAGTCCAGCCGGATCAATTGTTCCGCTCAGGTAGCTGGTGTCCACGATGCACTTATGCACTAGTCAACAACTCCACAATGACCTTCTTTACAAAGAGACGCAATCAAACTAGACGCTCGACAGCTAAAAGCGCACGAACTTCTATCTACGATCACGCCTAACAAATTTAGCTATCAGCAATGGTTTAGGTTCGAATCAACTGCGCTGCCACCAGATGTTAGGGTACACGCTCCCCCTAACTGCCAGGCTGGGGGCTGATGCTCTTCCGCCATGTCTATACTAGTGAGACTACACACACAAAAAATGACGGAAAATATTTCAACGGGTTATTTTAAGCACATTGTCGTCTAAGATTACGGAACTAATATTTAGCACATACGTTTTTATTTCCATTAGAATCCTCC
The DNA here is from genome assembly GCA_028752905.1 of Cladorhizidae sp. MBARI D1340-BT2. NCBI lineage: Eukaryota > Metazoa > Porifera > Demospongiae > Poecilosclerida > Cladorhizidae > Cladorhizidae sp. MBARI D1340-BT2. The sequence goes on along the minus strand of JAQNBH010000016.1, from coordinate 51,166,871 downwards.
TCCACCCGACTAGTAATAGGTTTATTGGCAACACAAGTTACAATATTCAACTACATGTAGGACAGCAGTGATTATCCAGAGGGAGGCTGGCCTTAAATAGGCTGGCCTTCCTCCAATGGACATGACCATATTAGGTATCAATACGAGCTGGTTAATCAAAGTGGACCAATGAAATAGGACTATGTTTGTGACGAGCGTGTGCTTGAAGTGTGCACGTCATTGATAGGGCGTGAATACTTCAAAGACCAGTTCGTATGTCACCGAAGGTGTCGGGTGGTAACACTCGGGGATCAGAGTGGTTCTCTAACAAGCCCAATTCCTGAAATGTTGTTGCATACAAGTAACCTGCCATTAGTAACCTTATGTATCACTAACTTGTATATTAGTAATTTATGTTAGTAATTTAACTGGTAATCTACATTAGTAATCTGTATGTGTAACCTATCTTTGTAGTACATGGATCCTAAAGCAGCCACCATAGCTATCGACTGTTTGCATGGTAGGGCCATCTCCAAGAACAGCAGACCAATGATCGTGGAGATCAGTAATGTGAGTGCATTGGCTTGTATGTGTACAGTGTGCTATTAGTGGTGTGTACATGTATATGTGTACATATCTATCTATATATGTGATACGATCTGAGAAAAGGGCCCACTTCGCCCCAAAACTGATTTTGCACTAAGACCTGAAATAGCTACCAAGGTTATGAATAATGTTATTTTCATTAATTACCTCAGAGGCATCTTGGGTCATTGCTCTATCTTTCTGCAAAGTTTCAAGGCCAAGAAGCGTTTCCTTCCATCCAAGCGAGCAGTTAGAAAAAGCTTAAAAAATAGAGAAGCCACGCAAAGCTACCGCGTACACGGAATGAAAATACGGGCATGCGGGAATTTCCCTTCAGTTTCCATAGCAACCTAAATAAACAGCGTGGCGATTGAAAACGTGACGTCAACGATGCGTGACACGGAGTTTCGCTTGAAACAACACGGGAAATTTCAATACGCGTTTTCTTGTTTGATGGTATTGTGAAGAATGGAAGCAAAACTGCGTATAACTTTGGAATGGCATTAGATCAAGGCACAATTCCAGTACCAATCTACTTACCTATCCTTGCCAATAATGCATTGTTTTTGGTGAAGTGGGCCCTTTTGTCAGATCCTATCACATATATATATATATACATGCATTATAGTGTTAATGTTATTCATAATCGTGTGGTTTTATTGCTCCACAATTCAAAATAATCCATAAGCGTTCATGATGGAATTTCAGTGTCCTAGTTCTCAATGGGACCGTTTTTTGTTGAGCCTAGCCATGAGGCGATGGTTGGTGGTAGCTGGCAGGGTGGGTGGGTTGCCTTGGGCCTCGGTTTGGTGGGAGGTCAGGTGATCGGTACCAGCTGGTCCTGTATGTACTAGTCCATATGCAACCTGCCCCAGGGCAGTGCTGAAGAACATGAGTGCCATAGAGAAACAGAGTAGACAGTACTAGTATTTCCTCTATGGAACCACACCTCCAATTGTAACCACATAGCTCCATCTCAATTGGTTACCCCTTCCAATTGTAACCATGGAGACAAATAGCAATAAGACACACCCAAATAATTGCTCACTAGGCTTACACCAACAGAGAACTGAATAAAGTGCGGGGGGGGGGGAGAATTCAAGGGGGGTAAATCCTGGGCACCAGCAGGCTTGAACCTTTGATAGATCTGCTTTCCAGGGCGGGTTACTCAACTGTTGAGCCAGTTGAGCCAGGGCACCCAAACGATGAGCAGTCCTCCAAACAGTTACCTGAACTCCTTCACAGCTGCAATTAATAGTAACCTCCTTTCCAATAGTAACCACAGGTAGATTGGACGGAAGTAAATCATGACTGCAGTTCCTATTAGAGAATATTCGGTGGTTAACTTTGGTGTGTGGTCAGTTACAGTTTTGGAGATGAGTACATCTTAAAGAGAATCTTGAAATCTGTGTGATAAATAGAATACCAAATCTCCTATATTAGAACTCTTCCTCGAATAACGCTGTCCGGAGCGGGTTAAACTGTCACCACTGAAGTGATAACCAAAAGCTGCGGCATTTCAGTCGAGACAGATGGGTCACATGATGACAGCAGTCGCTGTTTAAAGCCCGGGCAAGTAGCAGAAAGTGCTGCAGCAAACATCGCCAGAGAGACGGCCAAAACTCCGCACCAAAACAAAGTGGGAGGGACCGACAATGGCGATCCCTTCGCAAGCAAAGAAATAGACTAGGAAGAAGATGTTACTAGAACAGAGGACGATGGCTAGAGCATGAGCACTGACTAATTAATAATTGCAAGATCGTGTGATCTTGTGCAGCTATCGTGCGCATGTCTGTTAGTCACATTGAAATAATAGAGAGCACCCTCGAATAGTACGCGCAGCTAGGCTGTTCATAAATGAATAGAAGGCATGCGTTGAATTCGAGGAAATACGATAGTTAAAGGGAGGTCTGCATGCAAGAATGGAACTCGATTTTTTTATGGACTTCAGTCTTAATTCATACGAACAACTTTCAGGTGTGGACTTGCAATAATTGCTGCAAACCAGATGCTTCTGCAACAGCTTCTTAGTTGGGCTGCCATCTTGCAACCTGTTGTGGTCAAATAGGGGTGTGGCTACATACTGATGTCATCACGGGAACTTTTAGTGATGCATTATGAAGAAGTAATATGCTGAAGAGCTGTGTGGTGGCTGGCTGATCCAACACTCCCAGTGACCGTTCCCAAGAGACACTAGAACCAGAAATAAATGGGTGAAGCAAGTCGGAGGAACTCGTGGAGAGTCGACATCTGCTAAGTGTTCTGTTCTCTGCACTGAGCAGTTCACTGACTGACTGGGGATTGCTATGAAATGCCATTGCATCAATTTCCAGCATATTGAAGACGAGCTAAAACCAGATCCTGTTCCCACCGTTTTCCATAGGCAGTCTTCAGCAGAGCCACTTGTCCAACCACGGAAAATGATTGCTGTCACAGTGATATCCAAATGTAACCGAGGATTACTGAAAAAGAGAGACGGGCTATGTAGTAACTCGTAATGGTCAGATGTACGTAGAGAATTAGCATGCATGCAGCAGAGGTATAGCTAGTTGGCATCATAGCTTGCATTGTGCAGATTGTTGATGAACTTCTTGCTTCTCGACCTTCTGCATCTGGAGAAGCCAACAGCAATACAATGAGTTCTACAGAGCCTCTTGGCCAACATTGGAGGTTGGATCAAAATCAGCCCTTGTAGGAAGAAGGTCATTGCTCAAGTAAAGCCAAAGACAAGCACTAAAGGAGAAGATTATTATATATATATGGTTTTCTTAAACCTTGTGTCAGGAGTTATGTATCTCGCTGTGTTTTAGTACAAGTGGAGTCAGAATGATCTACCAAAGATGCCGGCGTACAAATGCCTCATTGATACCATGAAGGTGAACCTCCTCTAATTTTATTTTAATTTTATTTTTTTACGGCATGGTAACTTTTTTTATTTTTTATTTAATTTTTTTAAATTCTATTAATATATGTATATAGGGGGGGGAATATGGGATGATATAATTGTCTCACAGATGAAATAATCACTTATCAGAAATGTAAGATTCTGATGCGATGAGATCCACAGAAGCAGGTGGCTTAGCGGCGTGACCTTTAGAGGATCTTGCTCCTCTGATAGCTTGGATGGAGGAGCGGAGTAGGGAGAAGTTCAGGCGACATCGCAGCCAGCATAGGGTCTTGCTGTAGGGGGAGTCCCATTTCTGGGCTAGCATGGCGGCCAGGCGTTTGTAAAAATTAGTGGCTTCAATGCCCATGCCTCCTGTAGCAGAGAGAACAAGGGGGTGAAGGAAGAGTGCTCAACTTCGCGTATCCGCTGCTCATACGCCCTCTTCTTCTCACGTTCGTGCTTCCTGTATGTTGCGGCTAGAGCCTGATTTTTATTTGAGGGAGCGAAGGGGTTGAACACTCTCACATCGTAGAATGACTTCTCGTATCTACCACCCCACACTCCGTTTGCAGACACATCTAGCCTTGCACCACATCTAGCCTTGAACCTCCTCTCATTGCCTCCACACTGATGCCAGTGTGCAGTACACCTCCTCTCATTGCCTCCACACTGATGCCAGTGTACAGTACACCTCCTCTCATTGCCTCTACATTGATGCCAGTGTGCAGTACACCTCCTCTCATTGCCTCCACATTGATGCCAGTGTACAGTCACCTCCTCTCATTGCCTCTACACTGATGCCAGTGTACAGTACACCTCCTCTCATTGCCTCTACACTGATGCCAGTGTGCAGTACATCTCCTCTCATTGCCTCCACACTGATGCCAGTGTGCAGTACACCTCCTCTCATTGCCTCTACATTGATGCCAGTGTACAGTCACCTCCTCTCATTGCCTCCACATTGATGCCAGTGTGCAGTACACCTCCTCTCATTGCCTCCACACTGATGCCAGTGTGCAGTACATCTCTCATTGCCTCCACACTGATGCCAGTGTACAGTACACCTCCTCTCATTGCCTCTACACTGATGCCAGTGTGCAGTACACCTCTCATTGCCTCCACATTGATGCCAGTGTGCAGTACACCTCCTCTCATTGCCTCTACACTGATGCCAGTGTACAGTACACCTCCTCTCATTGCCTCCACATTGATGCCAGTGTGCAGTACACCTCCTCTCATTGCCTCCACATTGATGCCAGTGTGCAGTACACCTCCTCTCATTGCCTCTACACTGATGCCAGTGTATAGTACACCTCCTCTCATTGCCTCTACATTGATGCCAGTGTGCAGTACACCTCCTCTCATTGCCTCCACACTGATGCCAGTGTACAGTACACCTCCTCTCATTGCCTCCACATTGATGCCAGTGTACAGTACACCTCCTCTCATTGCCTCCACACTGATGCCAGTGTACAGTACACCTCCTCTCATTGCCTCCACATTGATGCCAGTGTGCAGTACACCTCCTCTCATTGCCTCCACACTGATGCCAGTGTACAGACACCTCCTCTCATTGCCTCTGCACTGCTGCCAGTGTACAGTACACCTCCTCTCATTGCCTCCACATTGATGCCAGTGTACAGTACACCTCCTCTCATTGCCTCTGCACTGCTGCCAGTGTACAGTACACCTCCTCTCATTGCCTCCACATTGATGCCAGTGTACAGTACACCTCCTCTCATTGCCTCCACATTGATGCCAGTGTACAGTACACCTCCTCTCATTGCCTCTACACTGATGCCAGTGTGCAGTACACCTCCTCTCATTGCCTCCACATTGATGCCAGTGTGCAGTACATCTCTCATTGCCTCTACATTGATGCCAGTGTACAGTCACCTCCTCTCATTGCCTCCACATTGATGCCAGTGTACAGTCACCTCCTCTCATTGCCTCCACATTGATGCCAGTGTGCAGTACACCTCCTCTCATTGCCTCCACACTGATGCCAGTGTACAGACACCTCCTCTCATTGCCTCTGCACTGATGCCAGTGTGCAGTACACCTCTCATTGCCTCCACATTGATGCCAGTGTGCAGTACACCTCCTCTCATTGCCTCCACACTGATGCCAGTGTACAGACACCTCCTCTCATTGCCTCCACATTGATGCCAGTGTACAGTACACCTCCTCTCATTGCCTCCACATTGATGCCAGTGTGCAGTACATCTCCTCTCATTGCCTCTACACTGATGTCAGTGTACAGTACACCTCCTCTCATTGCCTCCACACTGATGCCAGTGTGCAGTACACCTCCTCTCATTGCCTCCACACTGATGCCAGTGTACAGTACACCTCCTCTCATTGCCTCCACATTGATGCCAGTGTGCAGTACACCTCCTCTCATTGCCTCCACATTGATGCCAGTGTGCAGTACACCTCCTCTCATTGCCTCTACATTGATGCCAGTGTACAGACACCTCCTCTCATTGCCTCCACACTGATGCCAGTGTACAGACACCTCCTCTCATTGCCTCTACACTGATGCCAGTGTGCAGTACACCTCCTCTCATTGCCTCCACATTGATGCCAGTGTGCAGTACCTCCTCTCATTGCCTCCACATTGATGCCAGTGTGCAGTACACCTCCTCTCATTGCCTCCACATTGATGCCAGTGTACAGTACACCTCCTCTCATTGCCTCTACACTGATGCCAGTGTGCAGTACACTCCTCTCATTGCCTCCACATTGATGCCAGTGTACAGTACACCTCCTCTCATTGCCTCCACATTGATGCCAGTGTGCAGTACACCTCCTCTCATTGCCTCTACACTGATGCCAGTGTACAGTACACCTCCTCTCATTGCCTCCACATTGATGCCAGTGTGCAGTACACCTCCTCTCATTGCCTCTACATTGATGCCAGTGTACAGACACCTCCTCTCATTGCCTCCACACTGATGCCAGTGTACAGACACCTCCTCTCATTGCCTCTACACTGATGCCAGTGTGCAGTACACCTCCTCTCATTGCCTCCACATTGATGCCAGTGTGCAGTACCTCCTCTCATTGCCTCCACATTGATGCCAGTGTGCAGTACACCTCCTCTCATTGCCTCTACACTGATGCCAGTGTGCAGTACACTCCTCTCATTGCCTCCACATTGATGCCAGTGTACAGTACACCTCCTCTCATTGCCTCCACATTGATGCCAGTGTGCAGTACACCTCCTCTCATTGCCTCTACACTGATGCCAGTGTATAGTACACCTCCTCTCATTGCCTCCACACTGATGCCAGTGTACAGTACACCTCCTCTCATTGCCTCTACCCCAACACGTAACTTTTAAGTACCAACAGAATCAGACCTCTCAGAGATGGATTTAGAAACCGCACATGCTGACTGTGGTCTATTACAACCACAAGCTGTCTCAAGAAAGCTATCCTTTGTCAGTACGTTATGACTGTGCATATTAACCATATACGATTGCATTGTTGCAGATGTGGTGAATCTGATGCTCCGTATTCACGTGCTGCAACAAACCTATCTTGTGTTCAAGTGAGCTTTTCTGTTGCTATTCAAGAAACTGATATTGCTATACAGAAACATTTATAAAACACCCCTTGGCATCTTATGAGCCCATGATAACTCTGTATCAGCTTCCAGTATTACTACATCCATGCTGTTTCTTGCATGATAATATTTATAACATGATTGGGTATAGTATACTAACTACAATAGTCATGTGCTAGTATTTGGATACTAGCAAGCAGCTCATGGGAAAGAACTCCTGGTTTTAGTCACAGTGCATCATGTGACTCTCACCCTCTTCCCAAGCCAACCCCAACATTGTCCTGTCAGCTGGTAATTACGCAGTCCACCGATATCTCCTACAATATATATATGCACAATAGGTATGTGTATATTACCTTCTCTGAAGCTACGTACTCATGGGTCGGTCCTTCCCAATTGCTGTAATGATTCTACATGTGAAATAGGCTGTCTGTCTAACATTCAAGCTAACAGATTCATGATATATCCTTCACTACCACCAATTCCAAACCTCTTGTTACTTTGATCAACTTCACAACCTCCCACACACTCACTCTCTAGCAGTTGGCATAATCTAACAATTTCCACACTCATATCTATTAAGCTAAAGAAATATAGTTATTATGCCAGCAAATCGGCTTTTAGATTTGCTAACCAATCAGAGTATTTTGTAGTCTGCCATGATCTCCATCGCTGTCATCAGAGTCACCGTCTGTAGATACCATCTCCACTTGAGCTTGCAAACTGCCGGTACGGCTCTGCGGTCTCTTCTGTCTCTTGTTCATACAAACTGTTGCTCTCAAACAGTGAGGAAGAACAAGAGAGGCTCGAATTACTCTGACTGGTCAGGTTACTCGAGCTGTCATTTTCCATAGATTCCTGCAATGACAGCACCTCAATTCGACCACAATAGGATGCAAGATGGCAGCATGGCTAAGAAGCTGTTGCAGAAGCGTCTGGTTTGCAGCAGTGTACATAAGTATGGATCTAAACATCTCCAGGTTACTTATATGAACAGACTAAGTACAAAAATATCAAGTTTTATTTTTCCCATGAGAAAGTTTTGAAATCTGTGAGGAAATAACATAACTCAGTAAATCTGGGTGTGGTTTTTTTACGAAGGGTAAGGGAAGGGGCAGGAAAGATTTGACCTTTTAGGACGTACAAGATAGTGTATCAATGACATGTGTGAACTAACTCGTTAAGACTATAACAATAGATGTGGCACTCTTGAATATATTCTATGTGCAGTTTTCAAGATCTGGTCGAAGCACTCCCAACAATTAATAATGAACGTCTTACTTTGGCAGCCACTACTAATTACCAGCTAATTCGAGAATTTACCATATTACTTTCTATATTACTCTGTGTGATGATATATTTCTTATGCTTCCTCTGATTCATCCTGTGCTTTGTTGTTATGGTTACCTTTAAAAAAAAATTGACCTTGTATTTAGCCCACATTTATTAGTGATATGTGTAAATGTATGTATATATGTGCACGGGCACACACATACACACACATGGTTTTTATGATAATTATGATTATTTTATCGGTAGGCATTGGTTCAGTGGATCAGGGACCTTGAACTGGACCAGGCAGATATATAGGTTGCTGTAGGTAGTATATAAGAGCATGGCTTGGAATAATATCCTGATTCAATCATTGCCAGGAGGCAGAGAGCCAAGTTGATTTTTTTACATCTAAAAATTCTATTCATTACTGACGATTTGTATTCATTACTGACGATTTGTCACATGTTCATACAAATTTTACCTCATAGCCACACCCATTTCCGGTAAGCATCCTTGCAACATTCTAGCTCTTCACTCGTATTTAACCTCTCTATTGGGAAGCACTCCCAACATATATTGGTTCTCTAAAACAACACTTGAGCAGCATAATTTCATTGCAATGACTAATCCAATTCTCTGTTCAGAGATTGTCAACATTAGATATATAGTTGACCATACATCTTCAACAAAAACCCGAGTCTATGTATATATGAAAACATATGCATGTGTGTCTACTTTAGTAATAAACAGGCAAATAATAGCACCTATGATTGGCTAGTTCTGATGTCATACTGTTGCGGCCAGCTGCTTGACTATAAAAACACACAAATATGTACAATTATGACAAAAACAATGACCCTTTACCTATTATATCCACTTAAATAAAGGATCTTTGCTGTCTATATTCATTATTTTATTTTTCCAAATATAAACATTGAAGGGGCTGTCTTTGAATTAACTAGTGTAGTACATAATCAACTTGAGATTTACTCTCCCGACGTTTTGACTAGATAGTCGAACCTTTATCAGGAATTATGTCGAGAGAGTAAATTTCAAGTTGATTATTGTAGGGGTTAAGGGAAGCAGATACTCTAGCCATTATCAGGAATTATGTCGAGAGAGTAAATTTCAAGTTGATTATTGTAGGGGTTAAGGGAAGCAGATACTCGAGCCATTATCAGGAATAATGTCGATAGTTAAATTTCAAGTTGATTATTGTAGGGGTTAAGGGAAGCAGATACTCGAGCCATTGTCAGGAATAATGTCGAGAGTAAATTTCAAGTTGATTATTGTAGGGGTTAAGGGAAGCAGATACTCGAGCCATTATCAGGAATAATGTCGATAGTAAATTTCAAGTTGATTATTGTAGGGGTTAAGGGAAGCAGATACTCGAGCCATTGTCAGGAATAATGTCGAGAGTAAATTTCAAGTTAATTATTGTAGGGGTTAAGGGAAGCAGATACTCGAGCCATTATCAGGAATAATGTCGAGAGTAAATTTCAAGTTGATTATTGTAGGGGTTAAGGGAAGCAAGGAAAGAGGGCAGGGGAAGGCCACTACATTGAGGCAACTATGGGATCCGATGGCTATAGAGAAGCAAGAAAGGAAGTTAAAAGGCTTAGGAAAGAGAAGAAGGAATTGAGGAAGAAAACTAGAAGGAACATTTAGAGAGCAGGGTGGGACTAGCTATATGCTGTTTTGGAATTATTTGAGAGAAAAGAAGGAGAAAAAGGTAAAAGGAGTGAAAGATGACGAAGGAAGGATGGTGGAGAAGGAAGGCGCATAGACCTATAGGAGGAGGAAGACGAGGTTTTGGAGGTGATAGTAAAACACTGGGAAGAGCTGGGGAGGAAAAAAGAGGATGCCATAGTATCAAAATTAGAGATAGGATATATGAGTGGGCACGGGTTGGGTATGTGTGAGAAAGTAAGCCGGGAAGAAGTTGAGGTAATGAAGTGTTTGAAGAGAAGAAAGGCACCAGGCTCTGATGGAATGTTGAATGAGATGCTAATGTGTGGAGGTAGAAGATTGGTGGAGGGGTTGCAGTGATGAATGTGGTGATGAGGAGTGATACTGCTATAGGGGGATTGCGTTAGGTTATAGTATGGCAAAGGTGTTTGTGAGAGTGTTGGCGAGAAGATTGGGAGGGTTTGCTGAGGATAGGATTTTGACGGAACCGCAGGGTGGGTTTGGGAGTTGGAAGAGATGTTTGGACCAGTGGTTGGTGTTTGTGGAGTGAGGAAGAGGGAGAATAATAATTCATATATTACCATCCTAGACATAAGCAAGGCATATGACACAGTGTGTGGAGGGAGGGACTGTGGCACAAGTTGAGGCAGTATGGAGTGGAGAAGAAATTAGTGAGGATATGTGAAGGATTCTATAGTGGGGTGGAGACGATGGTGGCATTGAAAAGAAGGAAGTCAAGGTGGTTTGCTGCTTAGACAGGGATGCCCTTTGTCTCACTTTTTTCAATATATATTTGATGGGAATGGCAGAGGAGTTGGAGAGAGCTCAGCTAGGAGTTAAGGTGGAAGTGCATTGGTGTGGGGCACTGATGTATGGAGATGATGTGCAGACTCAGGGGTGGAGCTGCAAGCTATGTTGGATGTGGTACAGGCTTGTGTGCAAGGAAGATGAAGTTTAATGGTAGGAAGAGCAGGTCATGGTAGAGAAGAAAGGGAATGAAGTTAATTGAAGGATTGGTGTGGAGATATTGGAAGAGGTACAAGAGTTCAGTACTTGGGAGTATAGTTTGATAGGAAGTAAGGGGTAATGTTCAGTTAGAGAAGATGGCAAAGAAGGCAAAAGAATGGGTTGGGAAGGTGACATGGATGAGCAGAGTGATGGTCAGGTGGGAGTTGAGCGGAAGGATGGCGTGGGAGCTTCTAGTGAGACCTAGTAGCATGGAGTTTGCAGCCGAAATATGGTGGACAGGAGGACGTAATGCTTGCAAGAAGTTGGAGTCAGCCCAGAAGTGAGTGGGTAGGGGATTGTTGGGGGCAAGTAATACAGTAGCAGGTGTAGCAATATGGGGAGATATGTGGTGGAGAAAGTTGGAGGAGAGGAGGGAAGAGATGAAGGTTTTGTTTGATAAGAGATGGGAGGTGTTGGAAGAGAGCAGATTGGTTAAATAAATTAAAAGAAGGTGGAGGAATCGGATGGTGGGAAGATGACATTCTGAAGAGGAAATATGAGAGATTGGATCAGTGCATAGTGGAATGGAAAAGATGAAGGTAAAGGATGAAGAAAACTGTACAAGTGCGATGAGGGTACAAATTAGCAAAGAATATAGCAGGGGTGGAGTATATATGTGGTGTCCATGCAGAGTCAGAAAGGTGCGAGGTTGCAGTTTAGACTGAGGACTGAGTTGTTAGAGGATAAGAAGAGATGGGGGTTGAGAGATATATAGTATACGATAGTGGAGCAGGGAAAGATATGGGACATTTCTTGGTGAGTGTGAGAGGGATCGGCTACTTCTGGTGGATGAGGTACACAGAATTGTAGGGGCTGTACAGTGGCTGGATGAATATGGAAGAGTGGGTAAGGATGGAATGGTGGCATTGTTGTTCAGGAGATGCATGGAGGAAGTGAGTGTGCAGTGAAGGAGGAGGTGGTGAGTATTTTATATATTGGGTAGGAAGTGGTGGCAGAAGAGAAAGGAACTTTTGTATGGCAAGCTGATATGATCTTTGGTCCCCTCCCCTCCCCCCTCCTTCAGCTGGAAACTTAGCTATAGCAAAGTGTTCCTGTCAGAGAGAATTCTCCAGTCCTATATACAGTGCCTTAACAGCTGAGTGTGAAGACTTGGAGGCCAAACTGGAGCCAGCACTGGGAAGCGACTATCAGAGGATTCAAACCTTTTATAGGGAGCAGCAGAGAAGACCCACTGCAATTCCAGGCAGAACCATCAAAATAGGCTGGAGATACTTTTGGAGAGAAGGAGATTGAGAGAAGTAAATATGCACCCCCAAAGCATAACAGATAGTCAATCTCACAGAGAAGAATCTTTCTCTAACTCAGGAAGAAGTGCTTGCTTTGGGTCTTAACTCTGTCCCTGCTAAGAGTTCACCTTTGATGGACATAGTTGCATTGGAAGAGATGGCCAGGACGCTGGAGGATAACAAGACGCATGAGCTTCGAGGAAGAATGTGTTGTAATTTTGAGAAGAATAAAGACACCCAAGGACAACCTGACAAAAGGAACAGAGAAAAGCCCTGGGAGAGCTGAGGAGGATGACGAGATATAATCCCACCAGCAGACAAGGGGAAGACAACAGTCCTGATGACAAAAGAAAGTTACATTTCTAAGCTGGCAGGAATGGAATACTGAGAAGGATCCTACCAAGACGCAGGAAAGCAATGTGAGTTGCGTACTAAAGAATTTTGAGAGGATGGGAGAAATAACAACTTATACAAGAGAATTAGGCCCACTGGAAGTAGACCACCACTGATTTATGGCTCCCTAAGATATACATAAATCTGAGGTTCCCCTTAGTCCAGTTGTGTCTTGTTTACGTGCATCATCATTTAATCTTTCCAAGTTCTTAGCACAGTTGATATCACCTCTAGCTGGCAATACAAGTGCATACATATGTATGGATTCTAGGCATTTTATTGAGCTTCTTCAAGATGAATGTTTGGCATGGGATGAGCGTGTTATCAGTTTTGATGTTCCTCTATTTTTACAAATGTTCCCAGAGGAAGTGGAAGTCATTTTTGGAATGTTGATGGAAAGATGAGAGCTTACATGAGAGGGCTGCACTTGGTGCTGACAGGATTTCTGAACTGTTGAAGTTGTGCCTAAAATCCACCTACTTCAGGTATCAAGGAGAATACTATCTTTCAGAAAGAGGGTTTGCAGCAATGGGCTCTCAAATCTGCAGTGGTAGCCAACCTTATGTGCAATTCTTTTAGGAATTGGCACTCACAACTGCCCTCCTGAAGCTTTTGGAAGGAATGTGTGGATGGTAATTTCTGCATAGTGGAGAAGGGGAAAGAGCAGGAGTTGTTGGACCATCTGAGCAACATCAGGCCATTCATAAAGTTTACTATGGAGGTTGAAGTGGACGGATCATAGCCCTTTCTGGATCGCTACCTACATAGAAAGGAAGAGGGAAGGCTTTCGGCAACAGAAAACCCACGCACACTAAACAGTGCCTTGATTATATATCACATCATCTTGAGGAGTAGTGAAGAGCTTGTATGATAGAGCCAGGAGGTAGTGACAGAGAAGGAGGACCTACAGATTGAATAGGATCTTTATAAGAATGGTTATCTGCAAGCTTCCTTCAACCTTTCCTCTGTAATACCATCATCTTCTGTGGAGTAAAATTCATGGCAAGGAAGCTAAGTACACTGATACAGGAAATCAAGAGTCTGAAAAGAAGGATCCTATGATAATAATTGCTTATGTAGCAGGGATGAGTGAAGACATCAGGAGGGTCTGCAGGAAGTTCAACATAAGTCGTTTTCAGATTAGGAAGAACTCTGATGGCACAACTGAGCAGAGTGAAGGATGAATTACCAGCTAGTATACATGCACTCATGTGTACCCCATCCCTTGTATATAAGTATGAAATAGCAGAGATCAACAGACTGGATACCAGAGTGAAAGAACATCAAGATGCCTGTAAAAAGTGTGGTGAAGAGAAATCTGCAATTGCTGAACATGCATGGGACAATGGACATCCTATTTTATGGGAGGAAGCCACCAGGCCGGAAGACAGAAGTGAAGGGGCATTGCACATCAGCCTAGCACCAAAGCGAGAGCGGTTCAATCAAGATTGTGGAATCGACTTGTCTGGCTGCTGGGTGTCCACTCTCAAGAGCCTGAACTTGAAACCACGACTACCATAATTTTTCTATATTCGTTATTTATCAATCTTTGTAATATTTTAACATCAAGCATGTCTATATATTGTGTATTTATTATTGTTTTGTTGTTTTGGTGTTCCTATTATCCTATTATTAATTATTATTATTATTATTATTATTATTATTATTATTATTATTATTATTATTATTATTATTATTATTATTATTATTATTATTATTATTATTATTATTATTATTATTATTATTATTATTATTATTATTATTATTATTATAAAAAAAAAAAAAAAATTTTTAAAGTTTTTTTATAATTTTTATTATACTTAATTATGACAGAGAACAACATGCCATACCTCAAGTTTAAAAGTTTAAAAGTTCATGCGATGACTAGAGAAATGGCTCGTCCCCAACCCTGATGGCAAAGATCTTATTATTATTATTATTATTATTATTATTATTATTATTATTATTTATTTAAAAAAAAATTTTTTTAAATTTTTTTAAATTTTATTATTATTATTATATATATCAAACAACAAACAACAACAACAAAACAATAACAACAACAACACTAATAATTACACAAGACTGTCCATGCCCGAGCCTCCCATTGCCCCCATGACTGCAAGAGCATTTCCTCTCTGTACCGCCACAGACAATTGTTGCATCAAAAATTGGTATGAATTCTCTTCCCCAGTGTGTTGCTTCATTTTCCTTCCGAGTTCCTTTAGGAAGGCCAATGACTTTGGGCCAATGGCACCTAGGGTCTCAACCGCAACTGGCACAAAAATTTTTTTCCTGGTAAGGCAGTGGTACTTGTCCTCCTTTTTCTCTTCAGCCATGGCAGCTACCGCACCTGAGCTCCTGGTAGCTTGAGCACAATAGGACTGTGCCAGAGTGTTGGGGCAGGTCACATCCCAGATCAGGGGCTTGCCACATTTCCATGGCACCATGGTGATTCCATCTGGACGCTTGCCGTCCATATGATTGAGTCCAGACGGTTCCAGCTTTGAAGGTACCTGAGCAGATGACATAGCCCTATGAATAATGTTATTCATTGAGGAATGTCGGTAGTGACGACCCTCACTCTTCTTGCATTATTATTATTATTATTATTATTATTATTATTATTATTATTATTATTATTATTATTATTATTATTATTATTATTATTATTATTATTATTATTATTATTATTATTATTATTATTATTATTATTATTATTATTATTATTATTATTATTATTATTATTATTATTATTATTATTATTATTATTATTATTATTATTATTATTATTATTATTATTATTATTATTATTATTATTATTATTATTATTATTATTATTATTATTATTATTATTATTATTATTATTATTATTATTATTATTATTATTATTATTATTATTATTATTATTATTATTATTATTATTATTATTATTATTATTATTATTATTATATATTTTTTTTTTAATTATTATTATTATTTTAAATATATATATAGGTGTATAGGTACAATCTAAATGATGTCCATCAATCCCATCTGCTGTCCCATTGTCCCCAAAACAGAACTTGCATTTCCCCTCTGAATTGCGACTGAGATCCTCTGTAGCAGGTACTGAAATGAGTCTCTATCTTCAGTGGCTGTCTTGAGGCGACGTCCAAGTTCTCGTATAAAGACCTTTGTTTTGGGGCCAAAAACACCACAGGTCTCCACTGCCACTGGCATGAACAGGTAGGATGAGTCTAGGTTGCAGTACTTTGACATCTTCATATCCTCTGTTTTTGCTGCTACTGCACCGAGTTTGTTTACCGCCAGCCTGATATTTGAAGCCGCAAAAGTGTCTGCACATGTAGCATCCCAGACCAGGAGCTTCCCTCTTGACCATGGAACAATGGACATGCCATCAGGTCTCTTCCTGTCTGATCTCATTAGGCCCGAGGGTTCAAGGCGGGAAGGGATCTTAGCAGACACCAGTGATCTATGTATTACATCATTGATGGCAGCGTGTCGAGAGTGCCTGCCCTGACTCATTTTGCAACTAAGCCCATGGGTAGCCAGATGGTCCACGGCATCTCCACAATGTTCACATTGATGGGGTTGACATAATGATGAGGCTCCAAGTCTGAGGCCTATGGCAATGCGGATGGAGTCATCAGACATTCTCAAACCAAGAGAGGAGACAGGCAAGGCATTTAACCATGCACCAGACTCTGTAGCAGAGGTGGCAATGAGGCGAGCTCTGGACTGAGCATCAGGAGCTTCAGCAAGTAGGAAATCTGCTCTGGCTTGTCTCTTGGATGGTCCCACACTTTCTGATGATGTGAGGCAGGAGGGAGAGGAGGGGATTGCTCATGACCCTTTTGCCACACTGACAGAGCTGATGTTACTAGAGGAGTAGAGCAACCTTGAAGTGGTTCTGGAAGCAAGTGCTGGACTGATCCTTGAACAGAAACTAGATAAGATGATGTGGTGTAATATGAACTGCACTCCTAATTCCAAGGCCACCCTTTTTCACTGGTAAGGTTGCTTGTAGCCATGACTTATCACTCAGGTTTGTGTTGGAGATGTTGCTGAGGATTGAACGAAGAAGAGCATCATACTCCTCCAGACATGAAGATGCAAAGCAAGGAGCGGTCCTGAGGATGTGCATCATCTTGGGAATAGCAAATGAGTGGCGCAATAATACCAGTGCATCATGAGAGTGTAGGTGTTTAATTCTATCTCCCATCAACTTCAAAACATTCACTTTCTCACCAATATACCTGTTCACACACCTGGGATCCCCGAGCGGAGACCCTAAAAGGGTGGCATCATCAGTGTTCCCCACTTGTAGACCTGGCAAGGCGGATAGAACAATTCCTCTGGGTGTTGGATCGGGGCAAATAAGCTCTGTCTTATTACGGTTGAGTTCAAGGCCAAGGGTGCCTGCTTCCTCCTCTATCATTAACAGGTCCTTCATTACATCCTCACGACTTCCTCCGACTGTGCCATCATCCAAATAGAAGGTGACAAAATCAGAAGATAGCTTATTACATAGCTTATGGATCGTGAGGCAGAACAAAAGTGGACCAAGAGGGTCGCCCTGTTGTACACCCTCAGAGGATAACACCATCTCATCACCCCAGAGCAGGAAAGAATCACAACAATAAACAGAGTGGACAAAGGGGAGTAATTCTGGAATGAATTCTTCTACAGCAAGTAACATTTTGTCACAGCGAATGCTGTTGAATGCATTCTTGAAATCCACCTTGATGATGGCTTGGTTTGGTTTTGGTTGCAGCTGAGGTAAGTACGGGTGGCATGTACAGCAGCTTCAACACCTCTGACTACACCATATCCAAGCTGACGAGGTGCCAACAACTCTGGTACTTGTTGCAAGGCAAAGAAACTAGCACACTTAGCAGTAAGTCTTCTCAATACACATCCAACAGCAATCGGTCTAATCACTCCATCCTTCTTTCTCAGGGCAATCAGAGAAGCACCAAAAAAGTGTGGGCAAATTTCAGGTGGAGTCCTCCCCGCCAGGATGAGTGAGATGAGGGAACACAAGGCTTTGAGTAGGATCTGGCTGCCCTCCTTTGCAGAGGGTTCCGTCATGCGGAGACCATCAGGGCCTCCTGCTGAGCCATTGGGGAAGGAGTAGATTGCTTTCTTTACTTCCCATGCAGAGATGGTAAACGAATAAAGGTTGGGATCTGGGATGGGGCCAATGCAGGTGTCAGGATGTTTTTCAGGGTATTTTAGTTTGAGAGCCTCTAGGGTAGCAGCAGAGTGGTCAGCTATATAGAGTATCATCACCGCAGGCAAGTCTAACAGCACCTTTGAAATTGCCTTCTTCAAGCTTGCTGGCTACTCTATTGGCTAAGTGCTCCAATGGATCATCTGGCTTCCTTTTATTATTATTATTAATTATTATTATTATTATTATTATTATTATTATTATTATTATTATTATTATTATTATTATTATTATTATTATTATTATTATTATTATTATTATTATTATTATTATTATTATTATTATTATTATTATTATTATTATTATTATTATTATTATTATTATTATTATTATTATTATTATTATTATTATTATTATTATTATTATTATTATTATTATTATTATTATTATTATTATTATTATTATTATTATTATTATTATTATTATTATTATTATTATTATTATTATTATTATTATTATTATTATTATTATTATTATTATTATTATTATTATTATTATTATTATTATTATTATTATTATTATTATTATTATTATTATTATTATTATTATTATTATTATTATTATTATTATTATTATTATTATTATTATTATTATTATTATTATTATTATTATTATTATTATTATTATTATTATTAGTAGTAGTAGTAGTAGTGGTATTATTATTATTATTATTATTATTATTATTATTATTTGCAATAATAATAATAATAATAATAATAATAATAATAATAATAATAATAATAATAATAATAATAATAATAATAATAGTAATAGTAGTAGTAGTAGGTAGTAGTAGTAGTAGTAGCAGTAATAATAATAGTAGTAATAAAAATATAATATTAATAATATAAATTATCTCGCATCATCATCATTTTTTATGTAGGTACTCTAATAAACAAACTTGATAACTTAATAACTAAGCGGGTAAAGGAAACAGAATTTCCTCTCTGCACACTGCTACTGACAGTCACTATACAAGGTAAGTGAGAGATACCACTTTGCTTCTATGGCAATCATGTAGGAGTGGCTATCCAGATGTGTATTTGGCCAGCTTTCCTTCCTTCGCTGCAGCATCTACGGCACCTGCACTGGTCTCCAAACAACAATATGATGGCACATGGAGTCTCGCATACCCCTACCAAGATCTTGCCATGTTTCTAAGAGACCACCCCCCATCAGGTTCTTTGCCATCTGATCTGTGGAGACCAGATGGTTCCAACCTCGATGGGATCCCAGCAGATGACAGAGAATGCTATTATTATACTGGTTGCATGTACTGTGAAGTATACTTGATGCCTTTACAAGATCAGCAATGACTCAACACTTTAATTATATACTCTCAATGAACTCTCAGTTGACATAATTACATTATAATCACCTTATCAATAATCAACTTCAAATTGTATTCATCAACACCTAGCCTTCATCAGGAATATTCCTGATGAAGGCTAGAGCATCTAGTCGAAACATCGAGTGAATACAATTTAAAGTTGATTATTGAGAAGATGATTTAAAAATACTTTAATTATAATTGGGAGGAGGATGTCGAGAGTATGAGGGGTTTGAAGTGGTATAGGTTGGCAAAAGGTGATGGAGCAGAAAGGAATACAAGGGGATATATATGAGGGAGTGAGGTTAATGTTTAGGTTGAGGACAGAGTCAGCAGGTCTATTGCAGGACAAGAAGCGATGTAGGCTGTGTAGTGATGGTGGATGCGTGTTGTGTAACAGGAAGGAAGTGGAAGGTATGCGGCACTTTCTAATAGACTGTGATGAATATGGAAGGGAATGGAAAATGTTAATGACTTAGATGGAATATTGGTTGGAGGAGTTTAAGATGGTGAGCACTGAGGGAAAGGTGGCATTGTTGCTTGTGAAGGAGGTGGAGGGTATGAGTAATCAGGTGCTGGTGGAAGTGTGTGGGTGCATTTTGCAGTTAGTGAAGTGTTGACAGCGGAGGAAGACTGATTTATGGCCTCCCCAAACCAAGCAGTACAACTCATTTAACATAGTTAATGTTTATCAGATATGCATGTCATAGTGTTTATTACAGTGCAAGTCATCTTACCTCATTTATTTGGACACTGGGGTCCCCAGCATTTTGAAGATTAAATATTTCCTGTGGGGCGCGGGTGCGCAAGGTTTGGTATTCCAATTTAGCAGGTTCGGGTAGTAGAAAAGTTTCTGCTCCTGCCGTCCTGTTGGAAGATCGAGTAGGTGGATGGCGAGATGATGCCGTTTCCCTGCAGTAAAAAATGGTGAATATTGAATTCGGTAGGCTGGTATCAGGCAGACGTGCAAGAGACGGGCCGCCCGAGGGGAGCAGGCTTGCGGGAAAACTCTGTTTGTTGTTTCTGTTGCTTCAAAACAACATATGCGTCACCATTGCGTATGCTACGGAGGGGAACACATTGAACAGATTGGTACCATATTCCAGCGGATCTAGCCTAGACCTGAGCCCAGAGTATGAATCATCTGGTAGCGGCGAGCCGATGTCTATGATTCATACTGAAAGTGGAAACGAGGCTGGAAGTGGAAATGAGCAAGGTATTATAATGTTCCATTCAGTATTTGACATGTGAGGTTGTGCATGATGAGTGTCGATTTCCAGATTCATTTCTCTCCGAAATCGCCACTGGTGGGTGTGGCTAGCCGGTCCGCACGCTATTGTGCAATGCAACAATGAACTCGAGGCCGATGTCGTGCGTTTGCAGATCCCACCCTTAATGAGATATATTTGTGCAAATGACCAATCCAATCTGGTCCTGCTGCTTCCAGTTGGTATCTACCCATCCTGTAGCTAATAGCTGGTCCTGCAGTAGCCTGCCTTGTGTATTTTTATTGGAATTTTTTCCCCTCCTTGCTATATATATATATATATATCCATTTTGGAATTAAGGAATAACATTTACACATTGCCCGAGTGATTATTTACAAGATGTCCGTACATTTGTATGTATTTGCAGGACTTTCTCCCTATGACATGAATGACCTCTCTAATCTGAATTTTGACAGCATCAATCTACTGGCAGAATTCAAGGCAAATTCTTCTCCAAACTTTGTCGTTGTCAGCACACAATTATATGCTAGTGAGATCATCAAAAATTCCTCTGCTGTGCGAAACAAACTCCTACCTTCCAGCTTCCTCCTCTCATTCTCGTACCGTCCCCAAGAAAACACGGTTTTGAAACTGCTCAGCACAAGAACTAGGCGCCTGTCTGCAAATGATGTTGAAGATATCTTGGAAAGAGGCAATGAAATTGGTGGCACAGATGATTTGAATGTCACCAGTTCAGATGACTTATTCGCTTCTGTGCTGCTAGCAAAGTCTGCATTGTACTTGCAGCCAGAACAGAGCAAGTACTACCCACTGTGGACTAATCTTACCAGCAATGCACTTCACAATCTGGTGTTCTTTATCTCCAATGGCTCTGTCAGCTCTTGTATGGACGGCTACTTCATTCAGGACAACCCAAAGATCACTCTATGGAATAAGTCAATTAACATCGACAGGCATCCAGTCAGGATCAACTTCACACGACATCTGCATTCCATTCAGAGACGGGTAAGCAATGGGTTTCATTTAGAAAATTGTCCAAGGGGGGGCAACTGGAGGAATCTGGATATTAAGGGGGGGGGGGGGGGCATGATGGTTAACAAAGTTTCTAATAATACAATTTCCAAGGCGGGGGGGCAAAAAGGTTCCAACCCCCCCCCCCCCCCCCCCCTAAATGAAACCCATTTGCAGCATGCATCTGTGTACTAGCTGTACCTATTTCAAACCTACACAATGAATCCCATTGGGCATGCCATTCAAGTTGGTTGATATAAATATATATTATACAAATGCTTACTTTTCTGTCTGTGCCTATTTCGCTGGGATTGTCTGATCTTGTTCCGAGGGTCAGTCAAATTTTATGGGCTGGACAGACCTGTTCATGCCACTTATCCACCCGCTGGGATTGTCTGATCTTGTTCCGAGGGTCAGTCAAATTTTATGGGCTGGACAGACCTGTTCATGCCACTTATCCACCATCCATGGGTGACTCAGCTAAGTGGGCATTGTGAAAGTCACTGGCTGAGAGCACTGTTGAAGCAAACAAGTCACATCAAAAGAAGTATTGGCAATAATATTATATATATATAACAAGTATATAAAACAAAGATTTTTTATACCCATGTTCATCAGCATCAATAAACTGATTGCCAATATCAAAAGATCAACAATTTTGTTAGTATATCTCGCTGCACGTATAGAAGTGAAGTCGAGTCATTGTTGATCTTTGATGAAGTCTCGAGTCCTTTTAGAGCAATGCTGAATGATCTCTCACTGGACTGTTTGTCAAGTACGGAATGTTTGTAGAGCTCACTGCGCTACTGACAAAGCACTATGTGGTTAGCGCCACCTGCAGCATTAAATAGATAATTAACACCTTATACCAGGTTGACCACTGTGGGGGAGAGGCACCTGTACGAGCATGCCAAGCAGCTGAGTAAGCAATGAAAGTTTGTGGGGGGAGCCACCTCTGCAACGATAAAAAATTGATGACATTTGTTTGCATATGTGAGCATCGTTTGCTATAATTAGCAGCAGTTTTCCTAGTGACTGATGTAATTAACTAAACAACCTTCCCCCCACTCCCCCCTTTCCTCTCTCCTGGCTAAAATTTGGTTGGTAATCTGACCATGCCATAAGTGCATTATTTGCCTGTGTAAACAACTGGCAACCAGCTGACCGTGCTGACAGCTGGACGTTGGTTTTCTGGTCACACAGAGGACTAATATTTCTCTTAGCCATGTCAGTCTATCTCAGCCTGTCTGATTTTCTTTGTCCTCAACCCACGAAGAACATGGGCAAGGTGGCCAGGCCAGATCATACACACCCAAATCTTTAAAACCACCTTGACGGCCAAAGAAGGGCAGATCTGTCACATAGCATTGCATCACATCGCATTTGGGGATACTTTGTCGCATCGCATCTGTTCACAATATACGATGACTTGCCTTCATCATGGAATTTTCACGTCCAATTATGAGCTCAGGCTTTTAATTTATTATTTGACATTGGCTTCATGTTATTCGAAATCAAGTGCATTTTCTAGCAATGGATGTTGAATTTGAAGCAATGGATGTTGAAGTTGAAGCAAGAAGTTGAAGCAATGGATTGAAGTTGAAGCAATGGGTGTTGAAGTTGAAGCAGTGGGTGTTGAAGTTGAAGCAGTGGGTGTTGAAGTTGAAGCAGTGGGTGTTGAAGTTGAAGCAGTGGGTGTTGAAGTTGAAGCAATGGATGTTGAAGTTGAAGCAATGGATGTTGAAAAGGATGACAATGGATGTTGAAGTTGAAGCAATGGATGTTGAAGTTGAAGCAATGGATGTTGAAGTTGAAGCAATGGGTGTTGAAGTTGAAGCAGTGAGTGTTGAAGTTGAAGCAGTGGGTGTTGAAGTTGAAGTTGAAGCAGTGGGTGTTGAAGTTGAATCAATGGGTGTTGAAGTTGAAGCAATGGATGTTGAAGTTGAAGCAGTGGGTGTTGAAGTTGATAGATATAGCCCTAGGCAAACATCATGTCAAAATATTTCTTATCTCAATTGCCACTTGCTCCCTCATGTTTCCCCTGGGGCCTTGAAGTCCTTAGGACTTGTGGACACTTGTCATTATAGGAGGAAACCTCCTTACCTCCTCCATTAAACTTTCATCATATGACGCCAAGTTGAACACACCCGTCATTTTCAGCTGTTGAAAATGCAAATAAAGCACACCAATGCAATACATTGCAACTGCCGCTTGAATATAACTCGATTCTATTCAAGCGATGTAACATGGTGCAATGCAAATGTGTTATCATGTTCACAATATCACTATAAATTGATGCGTTGCGTTGCACTGTGTTGCATCTCTAGTACAAGCAACATATTGTGAACCAACTTAATTCAATCTGGGAAAGAACAGAGGCAGAATTTTGGTCCCATAAGCCATGCCCTCAAAGCTATAATGGACAAATTAGGGCAGATGCAAGATGGTACTGTAAAATCTCTTGCTGCCCTTTCTGTCTGTCTGATGTTTCATTTCTTTGTCTTCAATGGCGCTCTCATGTAGGACCCAGGAGGGACCAGTGGGGATAAGGGTAAGATCTGCGGTGGGCCATTTCAGCCGGTTTCCTACAAGTCTACGCACCTGTACTGTTGATGCTGATATTGTATGAAGACGTTCCAAGCCATTGCTTATTACTCCAACCTGCCTCACCTCAAACAACCTAGCCACCAAATCCCTACACTCTGTAGCATAGACTAAAGCACTAGTGAGCTAGGCTCACTCTGTGGAGACAGAACAAACAGTTCTATAGAGTAGTACCAGACACCTTCCCAGTTTAGGGATTTGGTAAAGGATGGTTAGAGAGACTAGTACTCGGGTATACACCCCACCATGGATGCGTGGTAATGTAGTGGTCTCTCAGTTGGATGTGTGTGGTGTGTGTGTGTGTTTGTTGTGTGCGTGTGTGTGTGGTGTGTGTGTGTTGTGTGTGTGTGTGTGTGTGTTGTGTGATGTGCGTGCGCATCACCTCCTCTGCCACTTGGTTGCTATTAAGTGGTTGCTGGTATGACCATGTGCTCTTCACTGCTGCAGGGCATTCTCTGCACCGCCACACTTCTGCCACTGGCACACAATCAAAGACCCGACAGTTCCGTGTGCTCGCGGATAAAACATTCCTGCGAGGTACACTCGAAAAAAGGCACTATTTGTGTTATATAAGTCTCTCTTTAGTGTTGCTGTGTGATATTTTAGGGGGCAGATACATCGCCACAGGATGGGGGTGGAGATTACTATGACCCCTACAATGAATACGACCCCTATCAGGTACTGGACAAGTCACAGATGCAATAAGTTAAGACCTCCTCCCTGAGGGTTTGGTATTTTCACATTAACAACATATTGAAGTAAATTGTTGTTGTGCTGTTATTATCGTTGTGTTGTTGTTGTTGTTGTTGATGTGTAGCCCTGGCCTGATTCGCCATGCATTGGCCCCCGTGGTCACCGTGGCCCCCCTGGACCAAGAGGACCACACGGACAGATTGGACCACCTGTAAGATCCTCAAACACATTTTCGAGAAAATAAAATTTAAGTGCTTCAATTAGTGCTTCAATTGGGTGGTATAATTTAGGTCACTGAATATAATATCACTAAAGATGGTGCTGGGCCTAACAATGTTAATTTGCTAAGTATGCAAGGATGGAAGGTCTGCAGGGACAGGCACAAGATCTGAAAAGGCGGGCTACTTGACAGATGCTGTGGCCAACTGCTAGAGTGTAGCAAGAGGTTCTGTGGTATCTGCTAGTCCATACAGACTGCATACATGATGGTAATGACTTTGCAGCAGAAATGTAACTGCAGGATGGCACGGGGACCCCCCCCCCCCCCCCCTGTCGGAGCCCCATGGGAGCCCATCATCGGGGAAGAAGAGGGAGCAACAACCAAAAATCACAGACAAAATTTAAGAAAATAACAAATAAATAAACCCAATAACAAACCTCATCCCCCCTCACCTGTGTGCCTAGGGGCAGGGGCGTACAGAGAACCAGTTGGGGTGTACAGAGAACCAGTTGGGGTGTATAGAGAACTGGTTGGGGTGTATAGAGAACCGGTTGGGGGCGTATAGAGAACCGGTTGGGGTGTAAAGATATCCTTTTGGGATATATAGAGAACCTTTTGGGGTGTGTAGGGAGGTGTATAGATAACCGGTTGGGATGTATAGAGAACCAGTGGGGTGTATAGAGAACCGGTTGGGGGTGTATAGAGAACCAGTTGGGGTGTAAAGATATCCTTTTGAGAACCTTTTGGGTGTGTGTAGGGAACAGGTTGGGGTGTGTATAGAGAACCGGTTGTGGTATATAGAGAACTGGTTGGGGGTGTATAAAGAACCGGTTAAGGGTTTATCTATAGTAGAGGTACATTGCAGCCAACAGCATTAGCATCCAGGGAACCAACGTCAGGGGTTGCCTTGGGAACATTACATCACCATTTCCGTTTAAGAAATACATGTGTTGATGAATCTCTCGGCGGTCAGGAATCTGGAGCGTGCTGAGATTAGAGAGATACAAAGTCAAATGTCGAGAAATAAACTGCAGGGAGGAACAGAGAGAGAGCCATTGCAAGTGGACGATTGGCCTGACTAAGAATTGTTTTGAGTGAAGAGAGAAAAACAGTCGAACTTGTTCCATTTTTTAAAATTGAAGCTTTCATCGTTGCTTAAAGTTAAGATTATAAGTGCTGTTGCTGCTGAGTTATTGGACTATGAATATGAGAGGAACGGATTATAAATATGGATAGTGTTCATCAGATTCAGAGCCTTGAATGTCAGCATCTGTAGACTTCGTTGCTTTCCAATTTTTCACCTTATATGGTATCCTTGAATATTAAAATTCACGAAAGTTTGATGGCTACAAATCTGAAAGTTTCATGATTTTTTATTGCACGTGCTCCACAATATTTATCCAAACCATAATGTTGAAAGTAAGCGTAGATTAAAATTCCTAAATTAATATCCTACCCCCCCCCCCCCCCCCCCCCCCCCCAAATCTTCTGTGTGCCACGAGGTGAAGCCCCCCTGGACTCCCACCAGGGCCTGGGCCACACTGGGAATCCCATACAGCAGCCCCCCGCCCCCAGCATAATCAATGCTTGCTCTGCTTACTAGGGGCCACCCTCCGTTAGAGAACTAGACCGCCTGTTGGTGGGGACCCTAGAGCCACCAACTGCATTGCAGAATTTCAAGTCAAACCTTGCCCAAGACCAGATCTAGGCTTTGTAGCAAGACAAGGAGTAGCTCAAAGGCTCTGTCTTCACACTGGAGTCTATACAGAATTTGTAAATTTAATATTGAGTGTAATAATCATTATATAACGCAAAATAGGGCTGGGATGGTAGCATGGTTCTGATGTGGTGTCCAGTGTGGCAAATAGGTTGCTGGATACCTGGGATGGTAGCATAGTTCTGATGTACCTGGGATGGTAGCATAGTTCTGATGTGGGCCCAGTGTGGGATGTTGGGTTGTGTCTGGTATGTGATATGGTTGACAATACTTGAGTTGTGGGTCTGGTTGGGTCCTGCTGTGGTCTCTGGTGAGGCTGGTGCATTGGAGACTATTGTTTTGTGTGTATGATGCCATTTCCCACACTGGACACCACATCAGAACTATGCTACCATCCCAGGTATCCAGCAACCTATTTCCCACACTGGACACCACATCAGAACCATGCTAGCTACCATCCCAGTATCCAGCAACCTATTTGCCACACTGGACACCACATCAGAACCATGCTACCATCCCAGGTATCCAGCAACCTATTTGCCACACTGGACACCACATCAGAACCATGCTACCATCCCGCAACCTATTTGCCACACTGGACACCACATCAGAACCATGCTACCATCCCAGGTATCCAGCAACCTATTTGCCACACTGGACACCACATCAGAACCATGCTACCATCCCAGGTATCCAGCAACCTATTTGCCACACTGGACACCACATCAGAACCATGCTACCATCCCAGGTATCCAGCAACCTATTTGCCACACTGGACACCACATCAGAACCATGCTACCATCCCAGGTATCCAGCAACCTATTTGCCACACTGGACACCACATCAGAACCATGCTACCATCCCAGGTATCCAGCAACCTATTTGCCACACTGGACACCACATCAGAACCATGCTACCATCCCAGGTATCCAGCAACCTATTTGCCACACTGGAAACCACACCAGAAACAAGCTATGAAGAAAACCACTTCTCATGTTGATGTCAAATATCAAGACCTTCTTCAGATCAGAGACTCTCCTCTTCCTTCAGGCTAGTTAACAATATGTGGCATGAACTTGCGATGTAGCGCATCACTCGATGTAGCACATCATTTGATGTAGCGCATCATTTGATGTAGCGCATCATTTGATGAGCGCATCATTTGATGTAGCGCATCATTTGATGTAGCGCATCATTTGATGTAGCGCATCATTTGATGAGCGTATCATTTGATGAGCGCATCATTTGATGAGCACATCATTTGATGTAGTGCATCATTTGATGTAGCGCATCATTTGATGTAGTGCATCATTTGATGTAGCGCATCATTTGATGTAGCGCATCATTTGATGAGCGCATCATTTGATGTAGCGCATCATTTGATGAGCGCATCATTTGATGAGCGCATCATTTGATGAGCGCATCATTTGATGTAGCGCATCATTTGATGAGCGCATCATTTGATGAGCGCATCATTTGATGAGCGCATCATTTGATGAGCGCATCATTTGATGTAGCACATTTGATGTAGCGCATCATTTGATGAGCGCATCATTTGATGAGCGCATCATTTGATGTAGCACATCATTTAATGAGCGCATCATTTAATGAGCGCATCATTTAATGAGCGCATCATTTGATGTAGCGCATCATTTGATGAGCGCATCATTTGATGTAGCGCATCATTTGATGTAGCGCATCATTTGATGTAGCGCATCATTTGATGTAGCGCATCATTTGATGAGCGCATCATTTGATGTAGCGCATCATTTGATGTAGCGCATCATTTGATGAGCGCATCATTTGATGTAGCGCATCATTTAATGAGCGCATCATTTGATGAGCGCATCATTTGATGTAGCGCATCATTTGATGTAGCGCATCATTTGATGAGCGCATCATTTGATGAGCGCATCATTTGATGAGCGCATCATTTGATGAGTGCATCATTTGATGAGCGCATCATTTGATGAGCGCATCATTTGATGAGCGCATCATTTGATGTAGCGCATCATTTGATGTAGCGCATCATTTGATGAGCGCATCATTTGATGTAGCGCATCATTTGATGAGCGCATCATTTGATGAGCGCATCATTTGATGAGCGCATCATTTGATGTAGCGCATCATTTGATGAGCGCATCATTTGATGAGCGCATCATTTGATGTAGCACATCATTTGATGTAGCGCATCATTTGATGAGCGCATCATTTGATGAGCGCATCATTTGATGTAGCACATCATTTAATGAGCGCATCATTTAATGAGCGCATCATTTAATGAGCGCATCATTTGATGAGCGCATCATTTGATGAGCGCATCATTTGATGAGCGAGCGCATCATTTGATGTAGCGCATCATTTGATGAGCGCATCATTTGATGTAGCGCATCATTTGATGTAGCACATCATTTGATGTAGCGCATCATTTGATGAGCGCATCATTTGATGAGCGCATCATTTGATGAGCGCATCATTTGATGTAGCACATCATTTAATGAGCGCATCATTTAATGAGCGCATCATTTGATGAGCGCATCATTTGATGAGCGCATCATTTGATGTAGCACATCATTTGATGTAGCGCATCATTTGATGTAGCACATCATTTGATGTAGCGCATCATTTGATGAGTGCATCATTTGATGTAGCGCATCATTTGATGTAGCGCATCATTTGATGTAGCGCATCATTTGATGTAGCGCATCATTTGATGAGCGCATCATTTGATGAGCGCATCATTTGATGAGCACATCATTTGATGAGCACATCATTTGATGTAGCGCATCATTTGATGAGCGCATCATTTGATGTAGCGCATCATTTGATGAGCGCATCATTTGATGTAGCACATCATTTGATGAGCGCATCATTTGATGAGCGCATCATTTGATGTAGCACATCATTTGATGAGCGCATCATTTGATGAGCGCATCATTTGATGTAGCGCATCATTTGATGTAGCGCATCATTTGATGTAGCGCATCATTTGATGAGCGCATCATTTGATGAGCGCATCATTTGATGTAGCACATCATTTGATGTAGCGCATCATTTGATGAGCGCATCATTTGATGAGCGCATCATTTGATGAGCACATCATTTGATGAGCGCATCATTTGATGAGCACATCATTTGATGAGCGCATCATTTGATGTAGCGTATCATTTGATGTAGCGCATCATTTGATGTAGCGCATCATTTGATGAGCGCATCATTTGATGAGCGCATCATTTGATGAGCGCATCATTTGATGGTCACATCATTTGATGAGCGCATCATTTGATGTAGCGTATCATTTGATGTAGCACATGCAGCCTATTTCAAAACCACTCTCTGTGGTATTAGCTGAGTGTAGTCATTTTGTGATCACCTGGTCTGTGCTGGAATATTCATGTGGTCACTTGGTCTGTGCAGGAATATTCCTGCACAGTCCTGTGTTATTATGTGGTTACCTCCTAAAGTCACGGCCATCACAGAGGTGGATAAGTATTGGCATGCAATCAGCCAAATCAAAGACTGCTTGGAAACTGAATATCGCTACTCCACATTGGCAAAACTCGCAAAAGCCATTCTAGTTATACCCCATGGCAATGCTGATACCGAACATTTATTCAGCCACATTGGTCTCAACAAAACGAACAGAAACAGACTAGGAATTTCTACATTAAATTCACTTTTAACAGTGCAATTCAATGTTCCTAAAAAATGCTATGAATTTAAACCGAACACTGAACTATTAAAGACATGTGTAAATGCTATGAACACACTTTAGTATGTTATTTCTCATGAAATTGTTGTTTCGATTTTGTTTGGATTTTTTGTTGCCATTTTTTTGATAATATAGGCGAGTTAGGCGAGTAATTTGGCCAAAAAATTATGGCAACACTGCTAATGAGTTTTGTTGTAGGAACTGGCACTCCTGACAAAAAGAAGGTTTCAGGCATTGGTGGCCTAGTCATTATAAAACAAACCCTATCACTCTCCCCCCCCCCCCCACCCATTCCTATCATGTTTAGTTCCTATGCCCCCCTAACCAACCTCCAAGTCATTCTCCCCTGGTAAATATTTTTGAATTTTCATGTGCAAATAGCTCAAAACCGCAAGACTGCTCATGCACGTGTTTATTTTAATTTAAAAAAAGTCTTGAGTGTTTGGATATTGAAAGGAGGGAAAGAGGGAAAGAGGAGAAGAAACTTGAATCAGAGGAGGAGAAATGGAAGGAGAAAGATTGTTGAGATGGAGATAGAAAGAGGAAGAACAGAAGTGTAAAGATGAAAGAGCTCCTAAGGCTGCAGAAAGAGAGGAAAAGCACAGGACTGAAGAAGTGAACCTTCATCATGCTTCTGAAAGAGCCCTGAAGCTTTTGCTGCAGAAGGACAACAACCAGAAAATGGCCAATGAACTGCAATGAGTACCAAAAGCTGTGCTCTCAAGTGTCTTCTGATACTGACAATGGACATCCTCAAAAGAAGTCGAGGTTGGGGTCTTAACATTTCAATGTGCACTGTGTGTTTTGGGTCCTTCCAAGAGGACGATGAAGGCATTAGAAGTGAGTTGTTCAACTCTCCCTGTGGAAGAAGTCTGTGTTGACCCCAATGGCAGTAGCCGAGTCCTCATGTTGTTGCTAATCCAGAACTCAAACTTTAGAATAATTAAAGAGCACAGAATATCTGATAGAATAATCACAGCCATAGAATTTAATAGTGCCGACTATCCCCTCATCTAGAGGAATATCTTTGGAAGATCTCCCCACCAATAGGAGTATCCGCAGAGTCTGCATCCATCCCCTCACCTAGATGAGAGTCTGCATCTAGTCCCCTCACCTAGAGGAGAGTCTGCATCTAGTCCCCTCACCTAGAGGAGAGTCTGCACCTCTCCCCTCACCTAGAGGAGAGTCTGCATCTAGTCCCCTCACCTAGAGGAGAGTCTGCATCTAGTCCCCTCACCTAGAGGAGAGTCTGCATCTATCCCCTCACCTAGAGGAGAGTCTGCACCTCTCCCCTCACCTAGAGGAGAGTCTGCACCTCGCCCCTCACCTAGAGGAGAGTCTGCACCTCTCCCCTCACCTAGAGGAGAGTCTTCACCTCTCCCCTCACCTAGAGGAGAGTCTGCATCTAGTCCCCTCACCTAGAGGAGAGTCTGCACCTCGCCCCTCACCTAGAGGAGAGTCTGCACCTCTCCCCTCACCTAGAGGAGAGTCTTCACCTATTCCCTCACCTAGAGGAGAGTCTGCATCTAGTCCCCTCACCTAGAGGAGAGTCTGCATCTAGTCCCCTCACCTAGAGGAGAGTCTGCACCTCTCCCCTCACCTAGAGGATAGTCTGCACCTCTCCCCTCACCTAGAGGAGAGTCTGCACCTCTCCCCTCACCTAGAGGAGAGTCTTCACCTATTCCCTCACCTAGAGGAGAGTCTGCACTTCTCCCTTCACCTAGAGGAGAGTCTGCTCCTCTCCCCTCACCTAGAGGAGAGTCTGCACCTCTCCCCTCACCTAGAGGAGAGTCTGCACCTCTCCCCTCACCTAGAGGAGAGTCTTCACCTATTCCCTCACCTAGAAGAGAGTCTGCACCTCTCCCTTCACCTAGAGGAGAGTCTGCTCCTCTCCCCTCACCTAGAAGAGAGTCTGCACCTCTCCTAGAGGAGAGTCTGCTCCTCTCCCCTCACCTAGAGGAGAGTCTGCACCTCTCCCCTCACCTAGAGGAGAGTCTTCACCTATTCCCTCACCTAGAGGAGAGTCTGCACCCCTCCCCTCACCTAGAGGAGAGTCTGCACCTCTCCCCTCACCTAGAGGAGAGTCTGCACCTCTCCCCTCACCTAGAGGAGAGTCTGCACCTCTCCCCTCAACTAGAGGAGAGTCTGCATCTATTCCCTCACCTAGAGGAGAGTCTGCACCTCTTCCCTCACCTAGAGGAGAGTCTGCACCTCTCCCCTCACCTAGAGGAGAGTCTGCACCTCTCCCCTCACCTAGAGGAGAGTCTGCACCTCTCCCCTCACCTAGAGGAGAGTCTGCACCTCTCCCCTCACCTAGAGGAGAGTCTGCACCTCTCCCCTCACCTAGACTGCACCTCTCCCCTCACCTAGAGGAGAGTCTGCACCTCTCCCCTCACCTAGAGGAGAGTCTGCACCTCTCCCCTCACCTAGAGGAGAGTCTGCACCTATCCCCTCACCTAGAGGAGAGTCTGCACCTATCCACTCACCTAGAGGAGAGTCTGCACCTCTCCCCTCACCTAGAGGAGAGTCTGCACCTCTCCCCTCACCTAGAGGAGAGTCTGCACCTCTCCCCTCACCTAGAGGAGAGTCTGCACCTCTCCCCTCACCTAGAGGAGAGTCTGCACCTCTCCCCTCACTTAGAGGAGAGTCTGCACCTATTCCCTCACCTAGAGGAGAGTCTTCACATATCCCCTCACCTAAACATTATCTGTAGAACTCGTGTGGTCTTTGCTATCACAAACTTGCACAAGCCAGTGCAATGTCAAAATGCACACAGTGCAGTAGCAAACTACATACAGTAGTTGGGAGACTGCAGGTTGAGGAGGTTTGGAGTGCAACTGCAACTGTGTAGAAGAGAATTACACATATTTACATATGGTAATAGTGGCCTCATATAACTATACAACCAGTAATCTAATTTAATTACTCCTGTAGGGCAGCTATGGACTTCCTGGGGAATATGGACGACGTGGTTATCAGGTAACAAGAAATTAAATATTAATAAATGAGAGAGAAGACAATTTTTAGTGCTCCATTTATAGTAAAACGTTCACTCTATAATTATGCGCCATAATTTCTTATGCTCATTTTCTAGAGTTGCGTTAATGCTGGGATCTGTACAATCTGTTCATGCATTACTGTTGCTAGACTCCGTGTGATCATAAATTTGACATAAGAAGAGTGTTGCTGCAGCTTCTGGAGATATCTTCTCTCTCCATAGCCACCTGCTACTTGTGACTTGCCTCACAGCAGGAGGTCCTATTTTTACTTCCTTGCTTTTGAAAGGTTTGGCTTACAAGGAGATGCAACTTGGACTGTGTGTAGCAAAGAAGCTCTTCAGCATCATCTTTTGCAGTAGCTATTGTTATCGAGCTCACAATTTCTTGAGTGTGTGCATTACCACATTGGTAATGGATCACCTGCATCACCTATGTATATTTGATCACCTGCATCACCTATGTA
The DNA here is from genome assembly GCA_028752905.1 of Cladorhizidae sp. MBARI D1340-BT2. Classification (NCBI taxonomy): domain Eukaryota; kingdom Metazoa; phylum Porifera; class Demospongiae; order Poecilosclerida; family Cladorhizidae; species Cladorhizidae sp. MBARI D1340-BT2. Next base: position 51,133,024 of record JAQNBH010000016.1, on the reverse strand, counting down.
TATTTGATCACCTGCATCACATGTGTATATTTGTTCACCTACATCACCTATGTATATTTGATCACCTGCATCACATGTGTATATTTGAACACCTGCATCACCTATGTATATTTGATCACCTGCATCACCTGTGTATATTTGATCACCTGCATCACCTATGTATATTTGATCACCTGCATCACCATGTATATTTGATCACCTACATCACCTATGTATATTTGATCACCTACATCACCTATGTATATTTGATCACCTGCATCACCTGTGTATATTTGATCACCTGCATCACCTATGTATATTTGATCACCTGCATCACCTATGTATATTTGATCACCTGCATCACCTATGTATATTTGATCACCTGCATCACATGTGTATATTTGAACACCTGCATCACCTATGTATATTTGATCACCTGCATCACCTGTGTATATTTGAACACCTGCATCACCTACGTATATTTGATCACCAACATCACCTATGTATATTTGATCACCTGCATCACCTATGTATATTTGATCACCTGCATCACATGTGTATATTTGATCACCTGCATCACATGTGTATATTTGATCACCTACATCACCTATGTATATTTGATCACCTGCATCACCTATGTATATTTGATCACCTGCATCACCTATGTATATTTGATCACCTGCATCACCTATGTATATTTGATCACCTGCATCACCTATGTATATTTGATCACCTGCATCACATGTGTATATTTGATCACCTGCATCACATGTGTATATTTGATCACCTGCATCACCTATGTATATTTGATCACCAACATCACCTATGTATATTTGATCACCTACATCACCTATGTATATTTGATCACCTGCATCACATGTGTATATTTGAACACCTGCATCACCTATGTATATTTGATCACCTGCATCACATGTGTATATTTGATCACCTGCATCACCTATGTATGTTTGATCACCTGCATCACCTGTGTATATTTGATCACCTGCATCACATGTGTATGTTTGATCACCTGCATCACCTGTGTATATTTGATCACCTGCATCACATGTGTATATTTGAACACCTGCATCACCTATGTATATTCGATCACCTACATCACCTATGTATATTTGATCACCTGCATCACCTATGTATATTTGATCACCTGCATCACCTATGTATATTTGATCACCTACATCACCTATGTATATTTGATCACCTGCATCACCTATGTATATTTGATCACCTGCATCACCTATGTATATTTGATCACTTGCATCACATGTGTATATTTGATCACCTGCATCACCTGTGTATATTTGATCACCTACATCACCTATGTATATTTGATCACCTGCATCACCTATGTATATTTGATCACCTGCATCACCTATGTATATTTGATCACCTACATCACCTGTGTATATTTGATCACCTACATCACCTGTGTATATTTGATCACCTGCATCACCTATGTATATTTGATCACCTATGTATATTTGATCACCTGTATCACCTGTGTATATTTGATCACCTGTGTATATTTGATCACCTGCATCACCTATGTATATTTGATCACCTGCATCACATGTGTATATTTGTTCACCTACATCACCTATGTATATTTGATCACCTGCATCACATGTGTATATGTGATCACCTGCATCACCTATGTATATTTGATCACCTACAACACCATGTATATTTGATCACCTGCATCACCTATGTATATTTGATCACCTGCATCACCTATGTATATTTGATCACCTACATCACCTATGTATATTTGATCACCTGCATCACCTGTGTATATTTGATCACCTACATCACCTATGTATATTTGATCACCTGCATCACCTATGTATATTTACATCACATATATTTATAGTAGATGTTTTCCCCACACACATAAATGGAGCATTTATTATATGCTATAAATATTTCTATGACACAGGGACCTCAAGGAGAAGCAGGTCTGCCTGGACCCACTGGACCACTCGGACACAAAGGAACTGATGGCCCTTATGGCCCCCCAGGAAAAATTGGATTGCCCGGAGAAAAGGTAAGTTTATTGTTGTTGTTGTTGTTGTCACTATAGTTGGCATTACGGCATTATGTTAGGAAGTCAGTTATCAGAATGAAGTTAGTTATCAGAATTTAGTTATCTGAATATGTCGGTAATCTGAACGCTATAAGAAACCACGCCCCTGGAAGTGCTGGCTTCCATTTTGTGGGGAAATTTTCTATGAGCACGCGCACAAACTGTTCCCTCACTCAGCACGTGGAAGCCACCGACAGTTCTTGTGTGTGTAAAATAGGTTGCTAAAACCTTCTTAAAAGAAAAAAGGTCGTCTTTAACCCTCTTGTGGACATAAACTTAGTTGGCAAAAAAATCATAATCAATCAACCATTACAGCTATGAGTCAGTATATTATTATACTAGCACGTGCCCTGAGAGTTGCTCTATCTGTGTACATAATATTGAAGCCCTATTACGTTGGTAACCAGGGTAGCCATGACGTCAACTTTGACTTACGATGGCGGCCAGCTTCTGTGTGAGCGCGAGATAGTGTCAATGTGCTACAACAGTGATTTCAGCCTATCAGAGGATGAATCTAGCTCTGACGAAGGAGAGGAGATCCATGCCTACTGAGGGCCAAGGGTCACAGCTCCTGAGGATGTAGAACGTGAGCAGAGCTATCACTTCTGGGCCTATAGCTAACAGTAGTAGTAATGCCTCTATAGATAGGCTAATTGAGGTCTCTACAGGTGCTGAAGAAGACCAAAACTGTTCCAAGGTGAGTAACAAGTGTAGACATAAAGTAGAGCACATAAAGTAGAGCTTGATGATATAAGGATTGCTTGGTAGAGTTTTTTCCTGGGTAGTTCGTGGGGTTTTGAGATTACTGGGAAAGGGTGTGACTAACTATAGTGCTAGGCAGTGACCAACCAACCAAGTGAGGCATCAAGGTGCTTGTCCTTTACTGATACAACCAAGTGAGGCATCAAGGTGCTTGTTCTTGCTGGTGCAACCAAGTGAGGCATCAAGGTGCTTGTCCTTGCTAGTGCAACCAAGTGAGGCATCAAGGTGCTTGTCCTTGCTGATGCAACCAAGTGAGGCATCAAGGCGCTTGTCCTTGCTGATGCAACCAAGTGAGGCATCAAGGTGCTTGTCTTGCTGATGCAACCAAGTGTGGCATCAAGGTGCTTGTCCTTGCTGGTGCAACCAAGTGAGGCATCAAGGTGCTTGTCCTTGCTGATGTAACCAAGTGAGGCATCAAGGTGCTTGTTCTTGCTGGTGTAACCAAGTGAGGCATCAAGGTGCTTGTCCTTGCTGGTGCAACCAAGTGGGGCATCAAGGTGCTTGTCCTTGCTGATGTAACCAAGTGAGGCATCAAGGTGCTTGTCCTTGCTGATGTAACCAAGTGAGGCATCAAGGTGCTTGTCCTTGCTGATGTAACCAAGTGAGGCATCAAGGTGCTTGTCCTTGCTGATGCAACCAAGTGAGGCATCAAGGTGCCTGTCCTTGCCGGTGCAACCAAGTGAGGCATCAAGGTGCTTGTCCTTGCTGATGCAACCAAGTGAGGCATCAAGGTGCTTATCCTTGCTGGTGCAACCAAGTGAGGCATCAAGTGCTTGTCCTTGCTGGTGGTGTAACCAAGTGAGGCATCAAGTGCTTGTCCTTGCTGATGCAACCAAGTGAGGCATCAAGGTGCTTGTTCTTGCTGGTGCAACCAAGTGTGGCATCAAGGTGCTTGTCCTTGCTGGTGGTGTAACCAAGTGAGGCATCAAGTGCTTGTCCTTGCTGATGCAACCAAGTGAGGCATCAAGGTGCTTGTTCTTGCTGGTGCAACCAAGTGAGGCATCAAGTGCTTGTCCTTGCTGGTGGTGTAACCAAGTGAGGCATCAAGGTGCTTGTCCTTGCTGGTGCAACCAAGTGAGGCATCAAGGTGCTTGTCCTTGCTGATGTTACCAAGTGAGGCATCAAGGTGCTTGTTCTTGCTGATGCAACCAAGTGAGGCATCATGGTGCTTGTCCTTGCCGGTGCAACCAAGTGAGGCATCAAGGTGCTTGTCCTTGCTGGTGCAACCAAGTGAGGCATCAAGGTGCCTGGCCTTGCTGGTGGTGCAACCAAGTGAGGCATCAAGGTGCTTGTCCTTGCTGATGCAACCAAGTGAGGCATCAAGGTGCTTGTCCTTGCTGGTGCAACCAAGTGGGGCATCAAGGTGCTTGTCCTTGCTGGTGGTGCAACCAAGTGGGGCATCAAGGTGCTTGTCCTTGCTGATGCAACCAAGTGAGGCATCAAGGTGCTTGTCCTTGCTGATGCAACCAAGTGAGGCATCAAGGTGCTTGTCCTTGCTGATGCAACCAAGTGAGGCATCAAGGTGCCTGTCCTTGCCGGTGCAACCAAGTGAGGCATCAAGGTGCTTGTCCTTGCTGATGCAACCAAGTGAGGCATCAAGGTGCTTGTCCTTGCTGCAACCAAGTGAGGCATCAAGGTGCTTGTCCTTGCTGATGCAACCAAGTGAGGCATCAAGGTGCCTGTCCTTGCTGATGCAACCAAGTGGGGCATCAAGGTGCTTGTCCTTGCTGGTGCAACCAAGTGAGGCATCAAGGTGCTTGTCCTTGCTGGTGCAACCAAGTGAGGCATCAAGGTGCCTGTCCTAGCTGATGTAACCAAGGGAGGCATCAAGATGCTTGTCCTTGCTGGTGTAACCAAGTGAGGCATCAAGGTGCTTGTCCTTGCTAGTGCAACCAAGTGAGCAAGGTGCTTGTCCTTGCTAGTGCAACCAAGTGAGGCATCAAGGTGCTTGTCCTTGCTGGTGCAACCAAGTGAGGCATCAAGGTGCTTGTCCTTGCTGGTGCAACCAAGTGGGGCATCAAGGTTCTTGTCCTTGCTGGTGGTGCAACCAAGTGAGGCATCAAGGTGCTTGTCCTTGCTGATGCAACCAATGGGCATTCCAGATTTATACTGGAAAGTCTGTAGGTGATGGTATAGTAGTTTAGGTTTGTGTACTAAGGTAGTTTTGTCTGGATCGGAAGGCAGTGATTTACACTTGTACACTGATATTATACTTCACCCACCCTCTATTTGCATCTTTGCAATCATGGCATCAATGCCTGTAGAACAGTCCGTCCTAACAGGGCAGGGTCGGGCATCAATGCCTGTAGACACCAGTCCTAACAGGGCAGTGTCGGGCATCAATGCCTGGGGAACAGCATGTCCTAACAGGGCAGGGTCGGGCATCAATGCCTGTAGACACCAGTCCTAACAGGGCAGTGTCGGGCATCAATGCCTGGGGAACAGCCTGTCCTAACAGGGCAGGGTCGGGCATCAATGCCTGGGGAACAGCCCGTCCTAACAGGGTAGGGTCGGGCATCAATGCCTGGGGAACAGCCTGTCCTAACAGGGCAGGGTCGGGCATCAATGCCTGGGGAACAGCCTGTCCTAACAGGGCAGGGTCGGGCATCAATGCCTGGGGAACAGCCCGTCCTAACAGGGCAGGGTCGGGCATCAATGCCTGGGGAACAGCCTGTCCTAACAGGGCAGGGTCGGGCATCAATGCCTGGGGAACAGCCTGTCCTAACAGGACAGGGTCGGGCATCAATGCCTGGGGAACTGCCTGTCCTAACAGGGCAGGGTCGGGCATCAATGCCTGGGGAACAGCCTGTCCTAACAGGGCAGGGTCGGGCATCAATGCCTGGGGAACAGCCCGTCCTAACAGGGCAGGGTCGGGCATCAATGCCTGGGAACAACCTGTCCTAACAGGGCAGGATCAATGCCTAACAGGGCAGGGTCAGGCATCAATGCCTGGGGAACAGCCTGTCCTAACAGGGCAGGGTCGGGCATCGGAACAACCTGTCCTAACAGGGCAGGGTTTCCCAAAGAGTTGCTAACAAAGGCCACAAATAGCAACCGTGGGTTCACGGACTTTCTCTCCAATGGCCTCCTACTTGCTGCTGTCTGGGTGGTGGTGAGGAGTACATACTTCTTGTCTACCATTCTTGTGGTGGAGCCTCCACTTGTGTCCACATGCACCGGGAGAGGCACACAGCTACTGGTGCCCAGGAAGACAAGCCTTGCCCTCCCTGCTTACCAGTGCTACTTGAGGGGAGTAGACCGCAATGACCCAATGGCTACATCACAGGGAGGCATAGTAGTGCTAAGTGTGGAAGGATGTCTTTTATTATTTAGTCGAGTCTGCCATTTTGAAGAGAGACTGACTGACGTTTGGCCTTGAGCTTGCTGTTCAACTCACAGGCACATTTTCATGAGGAAGCACCCATGACGTCCTCAGAGTGACCTTTTGCACTCTCCTCGTACAGTGGCAAGGCCAATAATTGTGTCTTGGATGAGGGTACTGGTGAAGGAAGCAGCTTCCAGAGCTGGCAACAGACATGAGTCACGGACACACTGTGCCCTACCTGCCAAGTTCATCTGTGCACAGATGGTGAGCGCAGGTGCTTTGAGAAGTACCACAAGCATGTGCCGGTGACCACCTCAACCCTACCTTTTTTTTTTGATTTAAAATTTTTTTACTTGTGTTTTGTGCTGTGTGTGCTGTGTCTATGGCATGCACACATGCACAGCATGCCACCATTTGTGTACTGATGTGGTACGTACATGGCATACATCATCTGCAGAGCGTGTTCATCTCTGTCTGTAACATCCTTTGTGTCGGTTTCTACGATGTGAAGATCTGCTTGCTTGTTAAGTGTTTGAGTGTTTTGTATTGTCGGGCTAAGTCCAAGTCGTACACAAATATCATTTTTAGCATAATTATTGTTAGTGAATTCAGTATTACAAAATGCATCCATGAATACCAAATGGTAGCATGTAGTAGGTTCGTGTAGAAAATGCAGTGCAAAATTTAGATAACAATCCATGTCATTGTGGTTAGTTGCTAAGCAACCACGATTGAATGCAAAATGATCTTCAAAGCAAGGGCTCTCTCATAGACTATGGTTGCTAGGTACTTCATTGCTTTTTTTGGAAAGGTATAAAAATATTTGTAAAATTAGTGCAGATATAGAGAAAAACCCTTGTAAATCTATCCACGAGAGGGTTAATATCAAGGATAAGCTCAAGGTTTTGATACAGGGAGCAATGGTGTGACTCTAGTTATCCAAACATTTCAGTTACCCTAAAGTCCCACTTGTTCGGATATACGACTTCCTACTATTTGTTGTTGTGTTGGTATGTATTATTCTGTTTTGTTGTTCTTCTCAGACAGTAGCTATGGGTAGTTGTGTACACGTCTAATAATTGGTTTGTGTTGCCATGGCGAATTATTCATATTGGTGTGCTCTATCTCACGAACATCAAGTATTTTGCCGTGCAACACTTGAATTCAATTTAGCTCAGAACTAAAACTTCACTTTACCAATTGAACAGGGGGAGCCCGGAAACCACGGTCACATTGGTCCCACGGGAATTCAAGGTCCAACTGGGCTGATAGGACCGGAAGGGTTGGCTGGAAGAGATGGAAGAGTTGGCCACAAAGTTAGTAATGAGGCCAATAGTTCTATTTGATTAACCATGTGTCTTTCATAATTAGGGAAGGAAAGGTCCGAGAGGACGTCGTGGTCTTCATGGAGACATGGTACGTTGAAATGATTCTAGTTATGTAATTATAAATATGTAATCTTTGTGCTAAGCGCCCATGGGCACTGCCTTTATAATCTGCCCCCAAAAAGTATAGTGGATGCTTCGCGGCCGTGGGTAGAATCAGAGAAGAGTTAGTGCTAATTAATGCAGACAGTCTCTTTCAGGCATAGACTGTTCTTTCTGGGAGCACATCTGCTGAGGACAGCTGAACAAGTACTTGCACTTACTGAGAACTACTCGGAGTCCCTTGTTCTTGAGAAAGGCAGTGTCCTCTAAGTTTAGACATAGCATAATGAAGTGCAGCATAGCTTTTTTTCCTTACCTGATTGGAGCTTATGCTTATCTAAAACTAATCTATTGCATTTGATATAACCAATTTGAGAGACATTATTCCTGAAAAAAAGTCTTATTAAAGAAATGATCACCATATTTACTGCAATGTTGCTGGAATGCTGATACTAGTAAGGTGGGTGCTTGATCCAGTAAGGTGGGTGCTTGATCCTGGCAGCTAGCATCCATTCACTGCCGATACTAGTAGGGTGGGTGCTTGATCCTGGCAGCTTGCATCCATTCATTGCTGATACTAGTAGGGTGGATGCTTGATCCTGGCAGCTTGCATCCATTTATTGCTGATACTAGTAGGGTGGGTGCTTGATCCTGGCAGCTTGCATCCATTCATTGCTGATACTAGTAGTAGGGTGGGTGCTTGATCCTGGCAGCTTGCACCCATTCATTGTAGGGTGGATGCTTGATCCTGGCAGCTTGCATCCATTCATTGCTGATACTAGTAGGGTGGGTGCTTGATCCTGGCAGCTTGCATCCATTCATTGCTGATACTAGTAGGGTGGGTGCTTGACCAGTCAGAACTTAGTTCAAGGTTCTAACTAAAGGCCATAGCATCTTTTGCATGTCTATGAACTTACCTGGAACATTGTTCCTTTAGTTTGGAGAGAAATAAGGCCTTGCAAATCCTTCATCATTTATCGTCCATTGTCGGCAAGGCATACATTTTGGTATACTTAAATATTGGCCATTTACAACCATATGGTTCAAAGCCACCGAATTCAGCAGGTGGAGACCCCTTACCAGCTATTTTTAATTTAGAACATTAGCATCGAGGATGTACTTTTGTTTCTTTGTTAGTGCAAGATTTTCCATACCACAGCAACAACACGGCCAATCTCTTCCAGTATATGACATCTCATAATAGCTTAACAGACACGACAGGTCAGTATCAGCGATGTCATCTCCGGTTTTCTTCTGCTTTGGTTGAATGCTGAGTAGCCTTTTCTCTTAGGAGCATGGGGAATAGATGATGCTTGGGCATTTCTCGTACTATAACAAAAGCATGTTCCTAGTTAATACAAGTCTGCTTACCATCCATCCCTGTTGATTCGATGGAATATGGGATTAGCTATCTAGCTATTTATACTTTATCTCGTACCTGAAACTAAGGTTGTGAGCACTTTGCCACTGGTGGGTGCTTAGCACGTACATGATCATATATATATATATGAAGTAATTAGAGATATGTAGTAATTAGAAAATAATAAGCAATGCTGCCTTTAAAATCAGTAAAATGAATAAAATGATTGATGTATATAAAATAACAAGCAATTGCGCAATTGTAATAATGATAGCATAAATAATATGACATAATGATAATATGACATAATGATAATTTAATTATGATAAAAATTAAATTAATAACGAATGAACAAATGAAATCAATAACCACGAGAACCACAACTACAACAACAACAACAGTAATAGTAATAGCAATAATAATAATAATAATAATAATAATAATAATAATAATAATAATAATAATAATAAAATAATAATAATAATAAAATAATAGTAATAGTAATAATAATAAAATAATAGTAATAGTAACAATAGTAATAATAATAATAGTAATAATAAATAATAATAATAATAATAATAAATAATAATAAATAGTAATAATAATAAAAAAATAATAAAAAATAATAATAATAGTAATAGTAATAATAATAAAGTAACAAAAGAGCCTTTTCCTGCAGAGGTTCTGAAGTTATCTTTCTCTCGCAATGAGGGACTTGCATTATTACGTAGCGCACATTCAGCCTTGCCTATGTGTGGCATCAATAATTGTATGCTCCATAGGAAAATGTATTATTATTGTATTATTATTCACGATTCTCAATGAATAGTATTGCACGTGAACTGCACTATATAATTATACATATATATGTAAATATATATAAATATATATACATATATATATATATATAAATATATACATATATATATATAAATATATATGTATATATATATGTATGTATATATATATATATCTACCAAATTATAGGACTGGAACTCATAAAATTTGCTATACTTCTCATGCTCATGCAAGCTACGGGAATAATGGCGTCTAAGTGGTGTTAGTGTTGAGCTTTCCTGTGAGCTTGCTGCTATTTCTTCTCAGAACTCATTGTAAGGTAGAAGTTCACTGTTTTGTCTCGAGCAAGAAGATGTTCCTGGGCATCATTGTACACATGTGAGCCGCCTAGTGTGTTTTCTGTGGTGAGCTCGAGCTCTGGTTGAAGTCAGAATGTTACAACAGCTGCGAAGAACAAGAAGGTAAGCAGGCTCATAGATAGGTAGCCATTTTACAGGTGTAATACATGTAGTTTGACCTGAGACAAACCAGTGAATTTCTGCCTGGCAATGAGTTCTGAGAAGCTCACAAGTAAACTCAGCACTAACATCACTTGGACTTCCACTCTCCATTGTTTCAAAGTGTAATTTTTTATAAACACAAAAAAAAATATCAAATTTTAGAAAATTTTGGATGCTCTTAAAGTTGGTCCATACACTCAGTTCACGTTCAATGCTCAGAGATTTATTGAGAATCAACAATATAGTTTTCCATGGGGCACGCAATTATTGAAGTAGGTATGGCCGAAATTGCGCGACGTAATAACAATTAATGCTAGACGTCAGTAATAATAACTGCTATTACACTTGTGTTTACATTGATTGTGGATACTCGACAGGTTGCTGACTTATCTCGCCATTGTGGCAGCAGTTGAGAGTCTTCAATATTAAACTTTAAAATGAACCTTGAAAGTGTGGACATTACTCTGAAGTTAGAAATTTGCATTGCTAAGACTTTCACTTGTACTCTTCTCACTAGTCTCTGCCTTTCTCTGTTCAGCTCCCTCCAGATATTTATTTCCTCATCTGCTAATGCTGCTCTTGTTAGTCTCTACCTTTCTCTGTTCAGCTCCTGGGCATTTCTTTCCTCATCTGCTAATGCTGCTCTTGTTAGTCTCTACCTTTCTCTGTTCAGCTCCTGGGCGTTTCTTTCCTCATCTGCTAATGCTACTCTTGTTAGTCTCTACCTTTCTCTGTTCAGATCTTTCTGGATGTTTCTTTCCTCGTGTGGTGATGCTGCTCTTCTCTCTCTTTCCCCACTGCCTGTAAGATATCCTTACATTTTCATCCAGGTCAGCTCTTCTTGGCCTTGGTCTCTCTACTGCTGTAGCTCTATCTTGCATTTGCAGCATTTTGCAGACTAATGACAGTTGCTACGTGTTGCACTGCACATGCTCAGTAGCTTGGCACACATACACACAGCATATTACTATATAGATAATAATAGTACAACACCAACAATACAACACCAACAATAGCAATAATGCCATTCCCATTTCTACTATTACTATTACTACTACTACTACTACTACTATTGTTATTATTACAAAAAGGGTGGAAGGGTGGAAATAATAATTACTGACCCAAGTATGGTGGTAGTGTTCCCCCACGCTGGAGAGCATGGTAGGCATGAGGATCACCAGACGTGGTTTTGAGGCAAGTCACCTAAATCTTGGAGAAAAATATTTGCCTCAGACCCAAACAGTCCCATGCGCTTAATGGGCACTAAATGGGGTAGCCCTAGACATACTTGCTTCCCCCTCTTCAGGTAATCAGCCCTGGCAATGCAACCTGGACAGCAGAGTGGCATAGGAAGGAGAAAAGGTGTCCACAAACAGGCATCCTACACGAGGAACATGACCACTCTTCCAGGAAACTAGGGAGAATCCGTCAGGATGGTTGCCATCTGAGCGACAGGCTCTAGGTGTGAAGGAACCTTGATTGGTGCGAGTGATCTTCTAATAGTCGTTGATGGCTGCAAGCTTTAACGAGGGCCCTGACAACTAAGATCATGTGTACCTAGCTGGTCCACCTGAGATCCACACCGATGGTTATTGTGAGGGTGGCAGAGAGGTGTACTCAACCACAGACCAATGGCTATGGTAATGACATCATCATCCCTACGGAGGCAAGGCATGGGGAGAACGTGGATCCAAGCACCGTACTCCTTGCTAGCTGGCTTTTATCTGTGAACCCTGAAGATGTCTGCTTTTGTTACAAGATGGATTCATTGTAGACTGGACACAGGAAAGGAGATTGAGCATAGGACACTCTGGCTTAACATTCCACCTCAGTGACTATATTCTAACTTCATTAGCACCACTTAATGCACTTAAATGCTCCATCATTTTTTAATAAATAATAATGATGGTGATGATGATGTCGCTAAACTGTAGTGGTGCTACTAATAATGTTTATGATATTTAATAAATCATTAATTTTACAATAACCTTCTCAATAATCAATTTGAAATTATATTCTCTCGACATTTCGACTAGATGCTCTAGCCTTCATCAGGAATTATTCCTGATGAAGGACTGCATCTAGTCGAAACGTCGAGAGTACAATTTGAAGTTGATTATTGAGAAGGTTATTTATGTCAACTGAGAGTGCATTGAGAATTCATTAATTGTGATTCTCAGCCAAATGGTTAATTAACCCACCCAACCCACCCAAGAATAATTTATTGCTGAAATTTAGGTGGAAAAATGAGAAAGCAACAAAAATTGATGTAAATTTGAAGCTCCATAAATTCTGCATATTTATCTTTGTGAACTTGATATATGCTCGAAAGATAGGTCTCTCTGTGTGCTCTTTTTTTATATTAAAAATGTTACATAGTTGTAACCATGCCAAAGTTACATGCAGCTAAAGGGTCACACCTAAAAAAAATCTGGGTGCCTGAACTGGCTGCAGGTGTGGCTCCTGATAGGAAAGTTGAAATACAAGTGTGGTTACAGGATCTTTACGAGGAGTGTAGCATTAGGAGCAGCACTTAGCTTGCAGTAGCCTCATGAATATCAATTTTCTCCAGTGGCAATCAACATTTTCAGTGCCTGTGTATGACCACTTAACCTTTATTAGGGCCTAATGAAAACACTGGATGCAGAGTAAGGCTTCTTGTTGTCAGGCAAGTAATTTTCAGCTGTCTAGCACTTTATCAAGAGCCACAACTTCCGTCGGTTCAGGCACTACCATCCTCACTTTAGCTGCATGTGACTTGGGCTGGTTAGACCTAGGAACAAAAATGAGCACACAGAGAGAGATCTTTTGAGCAAATTGTGCAGCATCAATGGAGATCCAAAAGTCGTATCCAAAAGTCGTAACTACAATTCTTTCAGTGTTATCATTTACAGTTCAGTTCTCCTATATGTAAGTTTGTTAGTTCCTGCAAAAATTATTCCGTACTTAATTATTTTTAATTAGCTTGTATTATTACTTTTGTTTTTTTTACTTTCAGGGGATAAAAGGAGCCGTTGGAGAGAAGGGATTTGTAGGGGTCAAAGGCATTGTGGTGGGTTTGGCTCACATATGCATTCCTACACAAGCAATACAAAACTATAATATTACAGAGAGGATTCATATGGTTTTCATAGGTATTCATAGAATACCTGGGAGTGTTCATAGAATACCTGGGAGTATTCATAGAATACCTGGGAGTATTCATAGAATACCTGGGAGTATTCATATAATACCTGGGAGTATTCATAGAACACCTGATAGAATACCTGAGAGTATTCATAGAATGCCTGGGAATATTCATAGAATGCCTGGGAGTATTCCTAGAATACCTGAGAGTATTCATAGAATACCTGGAAATATTCATAGCATGCCTGGGAGTGTTCATAGAATGCCTGGGAATATTCATGGAATGCCTGGGAGTATTCAAGAATAGATTAAGATTATTCATGGAATGGAGGATAGAGCATTCGCTACTCTACACAGTGTTCCAAGAAGATAACGACTAAGTCAGTGGGAGCAGAATCTACAGTAGCGGTCAAAAAAAACTTTACATACCGTTGCGTTGGGTAAACGTTCAACGCAGAAACCTTTCTTAAGAAACGCTCAAGCAACGCCCAAGGAATGCACAGTCAACGCTCAAGCAACGTTTGCGAACGCAACGCACGAACCGTTATTTAATTACCCGAAACACGCAATCAACATTCGGTATCCTACACCACGTGTTCGATGGAGCGCCAAGTCAGTCGGCCTACTGTTGATTACTGTTCTGTTTTGTTACAACTTCTACTTTTGATTTGTCCTGGGAATGGCTTACAGAAGAACTCTCGCTGCTACCTTCGCTCTGAGCAGTAGGTGTAACACTAGGTAGAACTCCAATGGCTTGAACCTCTAGCGCCTATCTGTGGTAGTGACCCAGCCTTTACTTCAGTCTAGTTGTTAGTGTTACATATTTAAAACGAAACCCCCCAAAATAAAATAGAACTTTGGATCCACTAATGATAATTATACTGACTATTGTTTTGTCTTCTGGCAGAATGAAAGTTCTGGGTGGCTGTACCCAGCAATGTTTTAGGGTGCTCCTCAGTGGGAGTGGGAGGCCAAGGCAGTGAGGGGGATATATAAAGGCAAGATTTCAGCTATTGTTAAGTTTTAAATCAAATTCTTTAAATCAAGTTCAGGTGTGATTTACTATTTTGAAATGCAGTTACCAGGCAGCCATGGAGGAAGAATTCAAGCTTGTTATGGAAGATGAGGATTACAGTTCTTCACTCTACATCTGTGGTGGTGGGGTCAGGACTGGACTTGTTCGATAACTATAATATTATAGTTGTTTTGAAATTATCGTTATTTTATATCTTATTGATAATTTAACACCTCTAGTATTACCCAAACACACAAGTGGCCAAACCCTCCAGGTTTCTTTTCTTCTGACATCTACAGTTAATCAAAATTGTGTTATGCTGTCCACCAATTCATCTTTGGACTTGGGCTTCACTTCTCTCCTGATGTACTCTTTCAACTCGTGTCACAGGTCTTCAATGGGGTTGGCATCTTGAAACTCGGGAGGCATCCTCCAATTTATATCGAACAACTCCTTAGCCAGCCTGGATGTACGTTGGGGTCAGTGTCCTGCATGAAGCGGTGATGGGAGCAAACATCCTTTACAAAGGGTAAAATGGGTCTAGTGAAGAATTTGAACAAAAAGTGGTGCTCTCATAATACCGGCCCACACATGCACCTTCACCAAATGTTTCACGCTATAATCAAATAAACAGGTTTAAAACACCCGAGTATACATCTACACCTTATTACACAACCATAATACAACATGAATCATATCTTGGCTTGTTCTTTCGTGCAAAGCCTATGTGTTTCCAATTGAACTGTGCACTCGTCTGTCCATTGGCTGCCTCTTCAAGGCTCTGCCTATCTCGCTCCAATCTCTTGACCTAGGACAGGGATAAATGATACTGCTATTGATCATGTTATTACATGAGTCACTATACCAATTCACCAGTGTTCTATATCAATATCTTGCCCTAGAATTAAGCCGGCATAACATCTACAAAGTCCCTAAACTATATATATATTTTTTTAATCCAATGGCTTATCCCAATCGGCACATTGGCTCTAACCAAAATACCATCAAGACCCAGGCCATTAGCCACTAGTAACCAACATAGCTTCAGTGTGACACAGAAAGCTTCTACACTAGATATTAACTTTCACATAGTTCCATCCCAAAACTAGTTCAACACAAACTTTATTGGCTTCTCTTATCAGTTGGCATTACCACTGCCTCAAAATATCAACATAAGCAATGTCCTGTAAAGCAAGACTGGGTTCCCTTCACTGTGAAGGAGAACTGCAGTTGGTATGCTGTCTTCTCATCATCTTCCAGCATCTTTTCCACCACAAGTTTTGGGCCAGCAATTAAAAAACGAAGATCTCCCTTAAGGCGATACCCGTCTCGAAGTGCTTGACAAAACTGGACGCTTTGCCTTGTTGCTGTCACGCCCTCCTTCAAAATACAGACGATAGCTGCAGCCTTGAATCCTCTAGATCCTAAAGAATACAATTCTGTTTCTTCTAATAGAATAAGGCATCTTGATTCTGACCGCTAGAGCAACGACAGTTAGCCTTTCTCCCGCCTTCGTCGATCTGGCATGCGCTAGAGAAATTCAATTTTACAACGCTCAATTAACGATCCCTGCCTAACGTTTTTGGCCAACGTTTAGCGAACGTATGGCGAACGGTACAGCAACGCTGCGACAAACGTACCACAAACGTCCAACGCAAACGGTACGTAAAGTTTTTTTTGACCGCTACTGTAGTAACATTTGTTGGTATATTTTGTGTAGTTTGATGTAGTGGTATTGTTTGTAGTGCTAGTTATGATGTAGTGGTATTGTTTGTAGTGTTAGTTATGATGTAGTGGTATTGTTTGTAGTGTTAGTTATGATGTAGTAGTATTATTTGTAGTGTTAGTTATGATGTAGTGGTATTGTTTGTAGTGTTAGTTATGATGTAGAGTTATTGTTTGTAGTGTTAGTTATGATGTAGTAGTATTGTTTGTAGTGTTAGTTATGAAGTAGTATTGTTTGTAGAGTTAGTTATGATGTAGTGGTATTGTTTGTAGTGTTAGTTATGATGTAGTGGTATTGTTTGTAGTGTTAGTTATGATGTAGTAGTATTATTTGTAGTGTTAGTTATGATGTAGTAGTATTGTTTGTAGTGTTAGTTATGAAGTAGTATTGTTTGTAGAGTTAGTTATGATGTAGTGGTATTGTTTGTAGTGTTAGTTATGATGTAGTGGTATTGTTTGAAGTGCTGGTTATGATGTAGTAGTATTGATTGTAGTGCTAGTTATGATGTAGTGGTATTGTTTGTAGTGTTAGTTATGATGTAGTGGTATTGTTTGTAGTGTTAGTTATGATGTGGTAGTATTATTTGTAGTGTTAGTTATGATGTAGTGGTATTGTTTGTAGTGTTAGTTATGATGTAGAGTTATTGTTTGTAGTGTTAGTTATGATGTAGTAGTATTATTTGAGTGTTAGTTATGAAGTAGTATTGTTTGTAGAGTTAGTTATGATGTAGTGGTATTGTTTGTAGTGTTAGTTATGATGTAGTGGTATTGTTTGTAGTGTTAGTTATGATGTAGTAGTATTATTTGTAGTGTCAGTTATGATGTAGTAGTATTGTTTGTAGTGTTAGTTATGAAGTAGTATTTGTTTGTAGAGTTAGTTATGATGTGGTGGTATTGTTTGTAGTGTTAGTTATGATGTAGTGGTATTGTTTGAAGTGCTGGTTATGATGTAGTAGTATTGATTGTAGTGCTAGTTATGATGTAGTGGAATTGTTTGTAGTGTTAGTTATGATGTAGTAGTATTGTTTGTAGTGATGTAGTGAAATTGTTTTTAGTGTTAGTTATGATGTAGTGTAGTGTTAGTTATGATGTAGTGGTATTGCTAGTTATGATGTAGTAGTATTGTTTGTAGTGCTAGTTATGATGTAGTGGAATTGTTTGTAGTGTTAGTTATGATGTAGTAGTATTGTTTGTAGTGCTAGTTATGATGTAGTGTAGTGTTAGTTATGATGTAGTGGTATTGTTTGTAGTGTTAGTTATGATGTAGTGGTATTGTTTGTAGTGTTAGTTATGAAGTAGTATTGTTTGTAGTGTTAGTTATGATGTAGTGGTATTGTTTGTAGTGCTAGTTATGATGTAGTATTGTTTGTAGTGTTAGTTATGATGTAGTGGTATTGTTTGTAGTGCTAGTTATGATGTAGTGGTATTGTTTGTAGTGCTAGTATTGGTATTGTTTGTATTGGGATAGTTATGATATATTTGTTGTGTTTCAGGGTCTCTCTGGATCAATTGGTCTAAAAGGAGAAAATGGACACACGGTCAGTAACTGAATATCTCCATGGTTACTAATGCCATAAACTTGCCCCAGCAGAAAATGTTTAAATATAAATAGAATGATTGCTGTTGTTGTTGTTGTTGTTGTTGTCAGGGTCACATAGGCCGGAGAGGTCCCCCTGGTCCCAGAGGAAGACGTGGAGAAGCAGGTTTTGATGGAGTGAAAGGGAAGATTGGGCCCATTGGATATACTGTAAGGATACAGTTAATGATGAGAGTTGACCTCACGATTGGACTGTCATTGTTTGTAGCTAATAGGAATATCAACTAATGGAATATCAACTAGTGCTAATAATAGCAGAAACTAATGCTAGTAGGAGCATCAACTAATGCTAGTAGGAGCATCAACTAATGCTAGTAGGAGCATCAACTAATGCTAGTAGGAGCATCAACTAATGCTAGTAGGAGCCTCAACTAATGCTAGTAGGAGCATCAACTAATGCTAGTAGTAGCATCAACTAATGCTAGTAGGAGCATCAACTAATGCTAGTAGGAGCATCAACTAATGCTAGTAGGAGCATCAACTAATGCTAGTAGGAGCCTCAACTAATGCTAGTAGGAGCATCAACTAATGCTAGTAGGAGCCTCGACTAATGCTAGTAGGAGCATCAACTAATGCTAGTAGGAGCATCAACTAATGCTAGTAGGAGCCTCAACTAATGCTAGTAGGAGCCTCAACTAATGCTAGTAGGAGCATCAACTAATGCTAGTAGGAGCCTCTAGTAGGAGCATCAACTAATGCTAGTAGGAGCCTCAACTAATGCTAGTAGGAGCAACAACTAATGCTAGTAGGAGCCTCAACTAATGCTAGTAGGAGCATCAACTAATGCTAGTAGGAGCATCAGCTAATGCTAGTAGGAGCCTCAACTAATGCTAGTAGGAGCATCAGCTAATGCTAGTAGGAGCCTCAACTAATGCTAGTAGGAGCATCAACTAATGCTAGTAGGAGCATCAGCTAATGTTAGTAGGAGCCTCAACTAATGCTAGTAGGAGCCTCAACTAATGCTAGTAGGAGCCTCAACTAATGCTAGTAGGAGCCTCAACTAATGCTAGTAGGAGCATCAACTAATGATAGTAGGAGCCTCAACTAATGCTAGTAGGAGCATCAACTAATGCTAGTAGGAGCCTCAACTAATGCTAGTAGGAGCCGCTAGTAGGAGCCTCAACTAATGCTAGTAGGAGCATCAACTAATGCTAGTAGGAGCCTCAACTAATGCTAGTAGGAGCCTCAACTAATGCTAGTAGGAGCATCAACTAATGCTAGTAGGAGCATCAACTAATGCTAGTAGGAGCCTCAGCTAGGAGCCTCAACTAATGCTAGTAGGAGCCTCAACTAATGCTAGTAGGAGCCTCAACTAATGCTAGTAGGAGCATCAACTAATGCTAGTAGGAGCATCAACTAATGCTAGTAGGAGCATCAACTAATGCTAGTAGGAGCCTCAACTAATGCTAGTAGGAGCCTCAACTAATGCTAGTAGGAGCATCAACTAATGCTAGTAGGAGCCTCAGCTAATGCTAGTAGGAGCCTCAACTAATGCTAGTAGGAGCATCAACTAATGCTAGTAGGAGCATCAACTAATGCTAGTAGGAGCATCAACTAATGCTAGTAGGAGCCTCAACTAATGCTAGTAGGAGCATCATCTAATGCTAGTAGGAGCATCAACTAATGCTAGTAGGAGCATCAACTAATGCTAGTAGGAGCATCAACTAATGCTAGTAGGAGCATCAACTAATGCTAGTAGGAGCCTCAACTAATGCTAGTAGGAGCCTCAACTAATGCTAGTAGGAGCCTCAACTAATGCTAGTAGAACTAATGTTAGTAGGAGCCTCAACTAATGCTAGTAGGAGCATCAACTAATGCTAGTAGGAGCATCAACTAATGCTAGTAGGAGCATCAACTAATGCTAGTAGGAGCATCAACTAATGCTAGTAGGAGCCTCTATAGGAGCCTCAACTAATGCTAGTAGGAGCATCAACTAATGCTAGTAGGAGCATCAACTAATGCTAGTAGGAGCCTCAACTAATGCTAGTAGGAGCCTCAACTAATGCTAGTAGGAGCATCAACTAATGCTAGTAGGAGCATCAACTAATGCTAGTAGGAGCCTCAACTAATGCTAGTAGGAGCCTCTATAGGAGCCTCAACTAATGCTAGTAGGAGCATCAACTAATGCTAGTAGGAGCATCAACTAATGCTAGTAGGAGCCTCAACTAATGCTAGTAGGAGCCTCAACTAATGCTAGTAGGAGCCTTAACTAATGCTAGTAGGAGCATCAAACTAATGCTAGTAGGAGCCTCAACTGATGTTAGTAGGAGCCTCAACTAATGCTAGTAGGAGCATCAACTAATGCTAGTAGGAGCCTCAGCTAATGCTAGTAGGAGCCTCAACTAATGCTAGTAGGAGCCTCAACTAATGCTAGTAGGAGCCTCAACTAATGCTAGTAGGAGCATCAACTAATGCTAGTAGGAGCATCAACTAATGCTAGTAGGAGCATCAACTAATGCTAGTAGGAGCATCAACTAATGCTAGTAGGAGCATCAACTAATGCTAGTAGGAGCATCAACTAATGCTAATAATTGCATCAACTAATGCTAGTAGGAGCCACAACTAATGTTAGTAGGATCATAAACTAATGCTAGTAGGAGCATCAACTAATGCTAGTAGGAGCATCAACTAATGCTAGTAGGAGCCTCAACTAATGCTAGTAGGAGCCTCAACTAATGCTAGTAGGAGCCTCAACTAATGCTAGTAGAACTAATGTTAGTAGGAGCCTCAACTAATGCTAGTAGGAGCCTCAACTAATGCTAGTAGGAGCATCAACTAATGCTAGTAGGAGCATCAACTAATGCTAGTAGGAGCATCAACTAATGCTAGTAGGAGCATCAACTAATGCTAGTAGGAGCCTCTATAGGAGCCTCAACTAATGCTAGTAGGAGCATCAACTAATGCTAGTAGGAGCATCATCTAATGCTAGTAGGAGCATCAACTAATGCTAGTAGGAGCATCAACTAATGCTAGTAGGAGCATCAACTAATGCTAGTAGGAGCATCAACTAATGCTAGTAGGAGCCTCAACTAATGCTAGTAGGAGCCTCAACTAATGCTAGTAGGAGCCTCAACTAATGCTAGTAGAACTAATGTTAGTAGGAGCCTCAACTAATGCTAGTAGGAGCATCAACTAATGCTAGTAGGAGCATCAACTAATGCTAGTAGGAGCATCAACTAATGCTAGTAGGAGCATCAACTAATGCTAGTAGGAGCCTCTATAGGAGCCTCAACTAATGCTAGTAGGAGCATCAACTAATGCTAGTAGGAGCATCAACTAATGCTAGTAGGAGCCTCAACTAATGCTAGTAGGAGCCTCAACTAATGCTAGTAGGAGCATCAACTAATGCTAGTAGGAGCATCAACTAATGCTAGTAGGAGCCTCAACTAATGCTAGTAGGAGCCTCTATAGGAGCCTCAACTAATGCTAGTAGGAGCATCAACTAATGCTAGTAGGAGCATCAACTAATGCTAGTAGGAGCCTCAACTAATGCTAGTAGGAGCCTCAACTAATGCTAGTAGGAGCCTTAACTAATGCTAGTAGGAGCATCAAACTAATGCTAGTAGGAGCCTCAACTGATGTTAGTAGGAGCCTCAACTAATGCTAGTAGGAGCATCAACTAATGCTAGTAGGAGCCTCAGCTAATGCTAGTAGGAGCCTCAACTAATGCTAGTAGGAGCCTCAACTAATGCTAGTAGGAGCCTCAACTAATGCTAGTAGGAGCATCAACTAATGCTAGTAGGAGCATCAACTAATGCTAGTAGGAGCATCAACTAATGCTAGTAGGAGCATCAACTAATGCTAGTAGGAGCATCAACTAATGCTAGTAGGAGCATCAACTAATGCTAATAATTGCATCAACTAATGCTAGTAGGAGCCACAACTAATGTTAGTAGGATCATAAACTAATGCTAGTAGGAGCATCAACTAATGCTAGTAGGAGCATCAGCTAATGCTAGTAGGAGCCTCAACTAATGCTAGTAGGAGCATCAGCTAATGCTAGTAGGAGCCTCAACTAATGCTAGTAGGAGCATCAACTAATGCTAGTAGGAGCATCAGCTAATGTTAGTAGGAGCCTCAACTAATGCTAGTAGGAGCCTCAACTAATGCTAGTAGGAGCCTCAACTAATGCTAGTAGGAGCCTCAACTAATGCTAGTAGGAGCATCAACTAATGATAGTAGGAGCCTCAACTAATGCTAGTAGGAGCATCAACTAATGCTAGTAGGAGCCTCAACTAATGCTAGTAGGAGCCGCTAGTAGGAGCCTCAACTAATGCTAGTAGGAGCATCAACTAATGCTAGTAGGAGCCTCAACTAATGCTAGTAGGAGCCTCAACTAATGCTAGTAGGAGCATCAACTAATGCTAGTAGGAGCATCAACTAATGCTAGTAGGAGCCTCAGCTAGGAGCCTCAACTAATGCTAGTAGGAGCCTCAACTAATGCTAGTAGGAGCCTCAACTAATGCTAGTAGGAGCATCAACTAATGCTAGTAGGAGCATCAACTAATGCTAGTAGGAGCATCAACTAATGCTAGTAGGAGCCTCAACTAATGCTAGTAGGAGCCTCAACTAATGCTAGTAGGAGCATCAACTAATGCTAGTAGGAGCCTCAGCTAATGCTAGTAGGAGCCTCAACTAATGCTAGTAGGAGCATCAACTAATGCTAGTAGGAGCATCAACTAATGCTAGGAGCCTCAACTAATGCTAGTAGGAGCATCATCTAATGCTAGTAGGAGCATCAACTAATGCTAGTAGGAGCATCAACTAATGCTAGTAGGAGCATCAACTAATGCTAGTAGGAGCATCAACTAATGCTAGTAGGAGCCTCAACTAATGCTAGTAGGAGCCTCAACTAATGCTAGTAGAACTAATGTTAGTAGGAGCCTCAACTAATGCTAGTAGGAGCATCAACTAATGCTAGTAGGAGCATCAACTAATGCTAGTAGGAGCATCAACTAATGCTAGTAGGAGCATCAACTAATGCTAGTAGGAGCCTCTATAGGAGCCTCAACTAATGCTAGTAGGAGCATCAACTAATGCTAGTAGGAGCATCAACTAATGCTAGTAGGAGCCTCAACTAATGCTAGTAGGAGCCTCAACTAATGCTAGTAGGAGCATCAACTAATGCTAGTAGGAGCATCAACTAATGCTAGTAGGAGCCTCAACTAATGCTAGTAGGAGCCTCTATAGGAGCCTCAACTAATGCTAGTAGGAGCATCAACTAATGCTAGTAGGAGCATCAACTAATGCTAGTATGAGCCTCAACTAATGCTAGTAGGAGCCTCAACTAATGCTAGTAGGAGCCTTAACTAATGCTAGTAGGAGCATCAAACTAATGCTAGTAGGAGCCTCAACTGATGTTAGTAGGAGCCTCAACTAATGCTAGTAGGAGCATCAACTAATGCTAGTAGGAGCCTCAGCTAATGCTAGTAGGAGCCTCAACTAATGCTAGTAGGAGCCTCAACTAATGCTAGTAGGAGCCTCAACTAATGCTAGTAGGAGCATCAACTAATGCTAGTAGGAGCATCAACTAATGCTAGTAGGAGCATCAACTAATGCTAGTAGGAGCATCAACTAATGCTAGTAGGAGCATCAACTAATG
Source organism: Cladorhizidae sp. MBARI D1340-BT2 (assembly GCA_028752905.1). Taxonomy (NCBI): domain Eukaryota; kingdom Metazoa; phylum Porifera; class Demospongiae; order Poecilosclerida; family Cladorhizidae; species Cladorhizidae sp. MBARI D1340-BT2. The sequence continues at coordinate 51,109,707 of JAQNBH010000016.1, read as the reverse complement.
CTAGTAGGAGCATCAACTAATGCTAATAATTGCATCAACTAATGCTAGTAGGAGCCACAACTAATGTTAGTAGGATCATAAACTAATGCTAGTAGGAGCATCAACTAATGCTAGTAGGAGCATCAACTAATGCTAGTAGGAGCCTCAACTAATGCTAGTAGGAGCCTCAACTAATGCTAGTAGGAGCCTCAACTAATGCTAGTAGAACTAATGTTAGTAGGAGCCTCAACTAATGCTAGTAGGAGCATCAACTAATGCTAGTAGGAGCATCAACTAATGCTAGTAGGAGCATCAACTAATGCTAGTAGGAGCATCAACTAATGCTAGTAGGAGCCTCTATAGGAGCCTCAACTAATGCTAGTAGGAGCATCAACTAATGCTAGTAGGAGCATCAACTAATGCTAGTAGGAGCCTCAACTAATGCTAGTAGGAGCCTCAACTAATGCTAGTAGGAGCATCAACTAATGCTAGTAGGAGCATCAACTAATGCTAGTAGGAGCCTCAACTAATGCTAGTAGGAGCCTCAACTAATGCTAGTAGGAGCATCAACTAATGCTAGTAGGAGCATCAACTAATGCTAGTAGGAGCCTCAACTAATGCTAGTAGGAGCCTCAACTAATGCTAGTAGGAGCCTCAACTAATGCTAGTAGGAGCCTCAACTAATGCTAGTAGGAGCCTCAACTAATGCTAGTAGGAGCATCAACTAATGCTAGTAGGAGCCTCAACTAATGCTAGTAGGAGCATCAACTAATGCTAGTAGGAGCATCAACTAATGCTAGTAGGAGTCTCAACTAATGCTAGTAGGAGCATCAACTAATGCTAGTAGGAGCATCAACTAATGCTAGTAGGAGCCTCAACTAATGCTAGTAGGAGCCTCAACTAATGCTAGTAGGAGCCTTAACTAATGCTAGTAGGAGCATCAAACTAATGCTAGTAGGAGCCTCAACTGATGTTAGTAGGAGCCTCAACTAATGCTAGTAGGAGCATCAACTAATGCTAGTAGGAGCCTCAGCTAATGCTAGTAGGAGCCTCAACTAATGCTAGTAGGAGCCTCAACTAATGCTAGTAGGAGCCTCAACTAATGCTAGTAGGAGCATCAACTAATGCTAGTAGGAGCATCAACTAATGCTAGTAGGAGCATCAACTAATGCTAGTAGGAGCATCAACTAATGCTAGTAGGAGCATCAACTAATGCTAGTAGGAGCATCAACTAATGCTAATAATTGCATCAACTAATGCTAGTGGGAGCCACAACTAATGTTAGTAGGATCATAAACTAATGCTAGTAGGAGTATCAACTAATGCTAGTAGGAGCCTCAACTAATGCTAGTAGGAGCATCAACTAATGCTAGTAGGAGCCTCAACTAATGCTAGTAGGAGCATCAACTAATGCTAGTAGGAGCATCAACTAATGCTATTAGGAGCCTCAACTAATGCTAGTAGGAGCATCAACTAATGCTAGTAGGAACCTCAACTAATGCTAGTAGGAGCATCAACTAATGCTAGTAGGAGCATCAACTAATGTTAGTAGGAGCCTCAACTAATGCTAGTAGAGATCAACTAATGTTAGGATCATAAACTAGCGCATGGTTTAATTTTACAGTGACATGTACATGAACTTGGCTGATATGCTTACACCAGGTCAAGTATCAAAGTCTCTTTCACTTACGAGCAGGTGTAAAGGAGCATCAAGTAATAGAGTTACATGTTAATAAGTAGATGTAACAAATGTTCATGGACAAGATGGTGCTCTCTTCTTCAGCTCTCTCCTCTGCCTCCTAGAATGTTAGTGTCTTGCTATATGTCCTTTGATATGAGGTCTGATCATGCATAGGCCTTAGCATTTTCTGCTGCAGGTCTAAGCTCTCTTACTGCCACTGCTGACATTTTCCTTGTATAATTAGGCGCTTTATCAAAGCGTGATGTGCAGCGACAATCATCACATACCTTCGCACTATGTCATAGCAGGTCCTTACTGTTCCAAGGCCTAGGCAGACTGTGTACATGCTTTAGAAAATAATTACTAGGATGGAAAATCATTGGAGGAAAGTGCATGGTTAACTTTCCAAGGTTGTGTCTGTCTTGCTTCCCCCACCCAATACTGTGTCATATATGCGTGTGTGTTTGCATCTATGCATGTCCTGCTGTTAGTGTCTTGCTATGCATGCGTGTAGGGTGCTCCCGGCTTGCCTGGAAGACCCGGAGAAATAGGACTTGAAGGAGAATTTGTGAGTGCGTTGTTTGATATTTTGAAGTTGATTGTATCTGCTGCTCTGTGTACAAGCATTGAGCCTGTAAATGTTGATCTTGAGTATTATGTGACCTCTCTTTTCTCTCTGTCTTCCTACTCTGTCTCTTCTCTCTCTCTCTCTCTCTTGCATGTAGGGTCTCCCTGGTAACCCTGGTCGTGATGGACGTTCTGGGCCACAAGGCCCCAAGGGGTTGCGTGGGCTAGCTGGTAAACGTGGACCAAAAGGCTTACAAGTAAAAACTATCATATGATCCTCTCCCGAGAGGTGAAAACGGTTCAATGTTCTCATCTTTACTCACTGTCTCGTCTTCCTGTCTATCTCTCCTGGTCTCCTCCTTATTATTCCCCTTCCTTTCCATCCTTCCTTTCTGTGCCCTCGCATACCTCATTTTCAACATCCTCCTTATGTTCCTCCTCCTCCACCATCTCCCGCTCCTCCATTTCCATTATTACATGCAGGGTTTCAAAGGTTTCCCTGGGGGGAGAGGAGTGAAAGGAGAAATGGTTTGTGTGCGGGTGTGTGTGCGTGCATGTGTGATTTGTGGTGTGTGTGTGTGTGTGTGTGTGTGTGTGTGTGTGTGTGTGTAAGCCCAAACCCTCTAACCCACACTCACTTTGTAGGGGTTACCGGGAGATGATGGACTGCTAGGTCCCAAGGGAAAGATAGGAAGGCCAGTGAGTTCAACTAACCGGATAATATTGGTATGATTCTCTACATAGAGATGCAGACTGGTACAAGATACATATTTACATAATGTACATCTTTTGTATGCATATGCTAGTGGCAACTAAATTTGTAGGAGCATTTTTAGGCAAGGACGAGGACTATGTACAGTCACAATGACTTTTGTCTCGCTTTCCAGAGTGCTGAGACATGGTGCTGGAAATGTCAGTACCCTATGCCATAGTGTGGCCAAAGCTGCTGATGAATTTTCCCCCCATGCATAGATGAATACTTACATGTGCAGATACATAGACAGATAGATACACAGATACATAGATAGATACATAGATAGACAGATAGATACACAGATAGATAGATAGATACACAGATAGATAGATACACAGATACATAGATAGATACATAGATAGACAGATAGATACACAGATACATAGATAGATACCAGATACATAGATAGATACACAGATACATAGATAGATACACAGATACATAGATAGATACATAGATAGACAGATAGATACACAGATACATAGATAGATACACAGATACATGATAGATACACAGATACATAGATAGATACACAGATAGATAGATAGATACACAGATAGATACATAGATACATAGATACATAGATAGATACACAGATACATAGATAGATACATAGATAGACAGATAGATACACAGATACATAGATAGATACACAGATACATAGATAGATACACAGATACATGATAGATACACAGATACATAGATAGATACACATATAGATAGATAGATACACAGATACATGATAGATACACAGATACATAGATAGATACACAGATACATAGATAGATACACAGATACATAGATAGACAGATAGATACATAGATAGATATACATAGATAGACAGATAGATAGACAGATAGATACACAGATACATAGATAGATACATAGATAGATGCATAGATAGACAGATAGATACACAGATACATAGATAGACAGATAGATACACAGATAAAAGAAATGATGTGCATTTTTCATGCAAAAGATGTTTCAAATTAGTGAGTCACGTATCGTAAAGGGCTCGATATGGCTACATCGTGGATCTGAGGACGGTTGGGTCGGTTGGCAGCTGAGCAACTAGAGCCCCTCAGGCACATTACGGACAAATGGAGAATGGAAAAGTTGTGTCTGCAGTGGAGCCAGTTGCTTGGGTGTAGGATTGACAGCGACAATGGGGCCCAGTTTTGTAAACAATTTTGATTTTTGATAGTTGGACCCATACCCCCCCCCCCCCCCCCCCCCCCCCCCAGGAGCAGAGAAAACAAGTGGTGAAGGGGATCCATCTCTCGGATTCGCTGATCATAGGCCGGTTTCTTTTCTAGCTCGTGTCTTCCGTAGCATGTGGTGAGAGAGAGGGAGTGTGTGAGTGAGTAAAATACCCGAACATCAAAGAATGGACACTGTCCATCATTTCCCTAAAAGACCCGTGCCTTGACGTCAAGACATGCTCCATCTTCAACATTGCAGTTAAGAGGGTCACTCTCTCATTGGTGATGGCTTGTAGCATTGGTTCAGTCTCTACATTGTGACGGACATCACTCGTGCGTTGTGCTGTGATGTCTCTTCCTGATGTTGTCATTAAATGGTGTCTAGTAGTGGAAGAAAACAGAGTCAGATGACATCTGGGGAAAGATTTGAGATACGCGGTATGACACAGGCTAAGAAGGTCCATCTATTCACCCAATCATGTGCAAAGACTGTGTATGCAGCAATTGCAGTGAGGCGATCAACTTCTTTGACCGAAGCAGTGACTTTCTCACAGACTTAGGCCTCCGTATTGGCGTGGTCCCAATCGCTGCACCCTGGTCTCACTCGCCTTCTTTTGTGATGGACACCTGTGCTGTGGAAGATAGCCTCTGCTTAATTAAGAGAAGGATTCTTCCTTGAAGATCAGTCAGGTCTTGGCAGCATTAGGATAGTGTCCAAACTCTGAATAAAGTGATCCCACCAGCATCGCATGACTTTGTGGTCTCCCCTGCTAAGATATCGCCTGTTTGATATCCTCAGTTGATATCAGTGAATTGGCAGTGTCGTGCTGATGGCATACATAGCCATAGCCAATGGATCCCCTTGTGTAGTGCCCTCCTGCGTGGTGACCCACCATTAATATTTGAAGATTACTTTCCCAATTATGAGGCGTAAGGTTTCACCTCTGTACTCTATCGGTGTAACTGTAAGTAGGTGTGCAAAGTCCACCCAAGCCGAGCTCATGGCTGGCTAGTATAAATATACCTACTGAAGCCTTCAGAACAAATTGCTTTTAAAAATAAGTTTAATATTGGTTTTAAATGGCAAAGGGGCTCTATAATGTTGAGCACCTGCGCCACATCTTCCGCCTTCTCTCTGCCAATGGCATGGTCATCAACAGGGTCAAATGTTTTTGGTGTCAAAGAACTATATTACCTGGGCCACCATTTCAGTGCTACCGGCATTTTACCACTGACCTCAAGGGTCGATGCCATACAGCAGTTCCCTAATGGGGCGCACAGTTGTTTTTGTATAAAGTTCTATACCTAATGTGTTCCATACCTAATGTGTTCCATACCTAATGTGTTCCATACCTAATGTGTTCCATACCTAATGTGTTCCATACCTAATGTGTTCCATACCTAATGTGTTCCATACCTAATGTGTTCCATACCTAATGTGTTCCATACCTAATGTGTTCCATACCTAATGTGTTCCATACCTAATGTGTTCCATACCTAATGTGTTCCATACCTAATGTGTTCCATACCTAATGTGTTCCATACCTAATGTGTTCCATACCTAATGTGTTCCATACCTAATGTGTTCCATACCTAATGTGTTCCATACCTAATGTGTTCCATACCTAATGTGTTCCATACCTAATGTGTTCCATACCTAATGTGTTCCATACCTAATGTGTTCCATACCTAATGTGTTCCATACCTAATGTGTTCCATACCTAATGTGTTCCATACCTAATGTGTTCCATACCTAATGTGTTCCATACCTAATGTGTTCCATACCTAATGTGTTCCATACCTAATGTGTTCCATACCTAATGTGTTCCATACCTAATGTGTTCCATACCTAATGTGTTCCATACCTAATGTGTTCCATACCTAATGTGTTCCATACCTAATGTGTTCCATACCTAATGTGTTCCATACCTAATGTGTTCCATACCTAATGTGTTCCATACCTAATGTGTTCCATACCTAATGTGTTCCATACCTAATGTGTTCCATACCTAATGTGTTCCATACCTAATGTGTTCCATACCTAATGTGTTCCATACCTAATGTGTTCCATACCTAATGTGTTCCATACCTAATGTGTTCCATACCTAATGTGTTCCATACCTAATGTGTTCCATACTTAATGTGTTCCATACCTAATGTGTTCCATACCTAATGTGTTCCATACCTAATGTGTTCCATACCTAATGTGTTCCATACCTAATGTGTTCCATACCTAATGTGTTCCATACCTAATGTGTTCCATACCTAATGTGTTCCATACCTAATGTGTTCCATACCTAATGTGTTCCATACCTAATGTGTTCCATACCTAATGTGTTCCATACCTAATGTGTTCCATACCTAATGTGTTCCATACCTAATGTGTTCCATACCTAATGTGTTCCATACCTAATGTGTTCTATACCTAATTGTTCCATACCTAATGTGTTCCATACCTAATGTGTTCTATACCTAATGTGTTCCATACCTAATGTGTTCCATACCTAATGTGTTCCATACCTAATGTGTTCCATACCTAATGTGTTCCATACCTAATGTGTTCCATACCTAATGTGTTCCATACCTAATGTGTTCCATACCTAATGTGTTCCATACCTAATGTGTTCCATACCTAATGTGTTCCATACCTAATGTGTTCCATACCTAATGTGTTCCATACCTAATGTGTTCCATACCTAATGTGTTCTATACCTAATGTGTTCCATACCTAATGTGTTCCATACCTAATGTGTTCCATACCTAATGTGTTCCATACCTAATGTGTTCCATACCTAATGTGTTCCATACCTAATGTGTTCCATACCTAATGTGTTCCATACCTAATGTGTTCCATACCTAATTGTTCCATATCTAATGTGTTCCATACCTAATGTGTTCCATACCTAATGTGTTCCATACCTAATGTGTTCCATACCTAATGTGTTCCATGCCTAATGCGTTCCATACCTAATGCGTTCCATACCTAATGTGTTCCATACCTAATGTGTTCCATACCTAATGTGTTCCATACCTAATGTGTTCCATACCTAATGCGTTCCATACCTAATGTGTTCCATACCTAATGTGTTCCATACCTAATGTGTTCCATACCTAATGTGTTCCATACCTAATGTGTTCCATACCTAATGTGTTCCATACCTAATGTGTTCCATACCTAATGTGTTCCATACCTAATGTGTTCCATACCTAATGTGTTCCATACCTAATGTGTTCCATACCTAATGTGTTCCATACCTAATGTGTTCCATACCTAATGTGTTCCATACCTAATGTGTTCCATACCTAATGTGTTCCATACCTAATGTGTTCCATACCTAATGTGTTCCATACCTAATGTGTTCCATACCTAATGTGTTCCATACCTAATGTGTTCCATACCTAATGTGTTCCATACCTAATGTGTTCCATACCTAATGTGTTCCATACCTAATGTGTTCCATACCTAATGTGTTCCATACCTAATGTGTTCCATACCTAATGTGTTCCATACCTAATGTGTTCCATACCTAATGTGTTCCATACCTAATGTGTTCCATACCTAATGTGTTCCATACCTAATGTGTTCCATACCTAATGTGTTCCATACCTAATGTGTTCCATACCTAATGTGTTCCATACCTAATGTGTTCCATACCTAATGTGTTCCATACCTAATGTGTTCCATACCTAATGTGTTCCATACCTAATGTGTTCCATACCTAATGTGTTCCATACCTAATGTGTTCCATACCTAATGTGTTCCATACCTAATGTGTTCCATACCTAATGTGTTCCATACCTAATGTGTTCCATACCTAATGTGTTCCATACCTAATGTGTTCCATACCTAATGTGTTCCATACCTAATGTGTTCCATACCTAATGTGTTCCATACCTAATGTGTTCCATACCTAATGTGTTCCATACCTAATGTGTTCCATACCTAATGTGTTCCATACCTAATGTGTTCCATACCTAATGTGTTCCATACCTAATGTGTTCCATACCTAATGTGTTCCATACCTAATGTGTTCCATACCTAATGTGTTCCATACCTAATGTGTTCCATACCTAATGTGTTCCATACCTAATGTGTTCCATACCTAATGTGTTCCATACCTAATGTGTTCCATACCTAATGTGTTCCATACCTAATGTGTTCCATACCTAATGTGTTCCATACCTAATGTGTTCCATACCTAATGTGTTCCATACCTAATGTGTTCCATACCTAATGTGTTCCATACCTAATGTGTTCCATACCTAATGTGTTCCATACCTAATGTGTTCCATACCTAATGTGTTCCATACCTAATGTGTTCCATACCTAATGTGTTCCATACCTAATGTGTTCCATACCTAATGTGTTCCATACCTAATGTGTTCCATACCTAATGTGTTCCATACCTAATGTGTTCCATACCTAATGTGTTCCATACCTAATGTGTTCCATACCTAATGTGTTCCATACCTAATGTGTTCCATACCTAATGTGTTCCATACCTAATGTGTTCCATACCTAATGTGTTCCATACCTAATGTGTTCCATACCTAATGTGTTCCATACCTAATGTGTTCCATACCTAATGTGTTCCATACCTAATGTGTTCCATACCTAATGTGTTCCATACCTAATGTGTTCCATACCTAATGTGTTCCATACCTAATGTGTTCCATACCTAATGTGTTCCATACCTAATGTGTTCCATACCTAATGTGTTCCATACCTAATGTGTTCCATACCTAATGTGTTCCATACCTAATGTGTTCCATACCTAATGTGTTCCATACCTAATGTGTTCCATACCTAATGTGTTCCATACCTAATGTGTTCCATACCTAATGTGTTCCATACCTAATGTGTTCCATACCTAATGTGTTCCATACCTAATGTGTTCCATACCTAATGTGTTCCATACCTAATGTGTTCCATACCTAATGTGTTCCATACCTAATGTGTTCCATACCTAATGTGTTCCATACCTAATGTGTTCCATACCTAATGTGTTCCATACCTAATGTGTTCCATACCTAATGTGTTCCATACCTAATGTGTTCCATACCTAATGTGTTCCATACCTAATGTGTTCCATACCTAATGTGTTCCATACCTAATGTGTTCCATACCTAATGTGTTCCATACCTAATGTGTTCCATACCTAATGTGTTCCATACCTAATGTGTTCCATACCTAATTGTTCCATACCTAATGTGTTCCATACCTAATGTGTTCCATACCTAATGTGTTCCATACCTAATGTGTTCCATACCTAATGTGTTCCATACCTAATGTGTTCCATACCTAATGTGTTCCATACCTAATGTGTTCCATACCTAATGTGTTCCATACCTAATGTGTTCCATACCTAATGTGTTCCATACCTAATGTGTTCCATACCTAATGTGTTCCATACCTAATGTGTTCCATACCTAATGTGTTCCATACCTAATGTGTTCCATACCTAATGTGTTCCATACCTAATGTGTTCCATACCTAATGTGTTCCATACCTAATGTGCTATACCTAATGTGTTCTATATCTAATGTGTTGACACTTTTTCTTGGATTGAAGCTGATCAAAATAAGTTCAAGATGAAGGAGTTTTTTTAATGCTTACAGAGAGCAGTAGCTAACTACATTGATGATCATTTCCTTCTTACAGCATTGCACACAGGCACACAGCGATACAATGTGTTGAAGTGTTTTAAACATGTTATTATAAAATGTTTGAGATACGCAAGTTCAAATTTAGGATGAATTCCTGTGTTGACTCAGGGCTTTCCTGGAATAGAGGGTCTCCCTGGAGCAGATGGCATAGTTGGAGAAGACGTGAGTACCCTTTGTTGTAGCTGTTTCTTGTGCACACTTCTCCAACAGTTCAAACCAGTTATCTGTGGTTGGAGTCATCCACAAGGTCATAATTTACAAGCTACTTGTATTATGCATATATGTAGGGCTCAGTAGGTGAGTCAGGGGAGGACGGACCACAGGGAGCTCCTGGACTGCCGGTAAGAATCTAGAGCTGCCACTTCCTTTATGGTTGTTGGCATTTTGTGGTTGTTCCATTTGTCCCTTCCTGATAATAATGGTTGCCTTGTGGTATTGTTATTATCTAGTTGTTGTGTTAGGCAGTTCTGTTTTTTATTATTAATTTTTTTAAATCACTTGTTAGGGCCTTTTTGGTCCTCGCGGACATCCAGGGCGTAATGGCCATGGGGGATCTAAGGTAGGACAAAGACGAGGTCGTGGTGTCTATTCTGTTTACTGCTTGTTTCACTCGTTGATGTGGTCTCCAGGGTGAAGCTGGCTACAATGGCTTTGGAGGACAGCAAGGGGCGCCAGGACCCAAGGCAAGTAAGTGCTCCTAAGGCAAATGTCACATCGATGATCATGGTTCATCTTTATTACTCCCTCCTCTTTCCTCCCTCACTTATGCACAATTCTTCTTGTTGCATACTTCTCCACTCTCTCCCTCACCCCCTGTACATCCTCCTCCACTTTCCCACTGTTGTCTTCATCTTCCTCCTCTTCCCCTCATTACGTGCACAAAACTCCACCCCCTCTTCCTTCCACCTTGCACACTGCCACACATGTACTCTCCACTACCCACACCTCCCACCCTGTGCACTCACAATAGGGTCTCACTGGTCACCCTGGTCTTCTTGGGAGAGCAGGAGGACAGGTATGACGAGGAGGAGACATGGCCATTGCTGTTCTAGTTTTTAGATCTCTTTTTCTTCCTTCTTGTTTCTTGTGATTACTTAACCTCATCTCACCCTCTCTTTCCACCCCAGGGAATTAAGGGAGAAGATGGCTTGCGCGGCCCCCCTGGGCTCCCTGGATTAAAGGTACTGTTTTAAGGTGTGTTGCATGCTACTATTCCTTCAGTACTGCAGTATGTAGACACACAACCTCATCCACACTTTTCTATCATAGACTTGCTGACTCATCCACACTTTTCTATCACAGACTTGCTCCCTCATCCACACTTTTCTATCACAGACTTGCTGCCTCATCCACACTTTTCTATCACAGACTTGCTGCCTCATCCACACTTTTCTATCACAGACTTGCTGCCTCATCCACACTTTTCTATCACAGACTTGCTGCTTCATCCACACTTTTCTATCACAGACTTGCTGCCTCATCCACACTTTTCTATCACAGACTTGCTCCCTCATCCACACTTTTCTATCATATACTTTCTGCCTCATCCACACTTTTCTATCACAGACTTGCTGCCTCTTCCACACTTTTCTATCACAGACTTGCTGCCTCATCCACACTTTTCTATCACAGCCTCATCCACACTTTTCTATCACAGACTTGCTGACTCATCCACACTTTTCTATTCACAGACTTGCTGCCTCATCCACACTTTTCTATCACAGACTTGCTCCCTCATCCACACTTTTCTATCACAAACTTGCTGCCTCATCCACACTTTTCTATCACAGACATGCTGCCTCATCCACACTTTTTTATCATAGACTTGCTTCCTCATCCACACTTTTCTATCACAGACTTGCTGCCTCATCCACACTTTTCTATCACAGACTTGCTCTCATCCACACTTTTCTATCACAGACTTGCTCTCATCCACACTTTTCTATCACAGACTTGCTGCCTCATCCACACTTTTCTATCACAGACTTGCTGCCTCATCCACACTTTTCTATCATAGACATTCTCCCTCATCCACACTTTTCTATCACAGACTTGCTGCCTCATCCACACTTTTCTATCACAGACTTGCTCTCATCCACACTTTTCTATCACAGACTTGCTGCCTCATCCACACTTTTCTATCACAGACTTGCTCTCATCCACACTTTTCTATCACAGACTTGCTGACTCATCCTATCACAGACTTGCTGACTCATCCACACTTTTCTATCACAGACTTGCTGCCTCATCCACACTTTTCTATCATAGACTTGCTCCCTCATCCACACTTTTCTATCACAGACTTGCTGCCTCATCCACACTTTTCTATCACAGACTTGCTGCCTCATCCACACTTTTCTATCACAGACTTGCTCCCTCATCCACACTTTTCTATCACAGACTTGCTCCCTCATCCACACTTTTCTATCACAGACTTGCTGCCTCATCCACACTTTTCTATCACAGACTTGCTGCCTCATCCACACTTTTCTATCACAGACTTGCTCCCTCATCCACACTTTTCTATCACAGACTTGCTGACTCATCCTATCACAGACTTGCTGACTCATCCACACTTTTCTATCACAGACTTGCTGCCTCATCCACACTTTTCTATCACAGACTTGCTGTCTCATCCACACTTTTCTATCACAGACTTGCTCTCATCCACACTTTTCTATCACAGACTTGCTGCCTCATCCACACTTTTCTATCATAGACTTGCTCCCTCATCCACACTTTTCTATCTCAGACTTGCTGCCTCATCCACACTTTTCTATCACAGACTTGCTGCCTCATCCACACTTTTCTATCACAGACTTGCTCCCTCATCCACACTTTTCTATCACAGACTTGCTGACTCATCCACACTTTTCTATCACAGACTTGCTGACTCATCCACACTTTTCTATCACAGACTTGCTGCTTCATCACTTTTCTATCACAGACTTGCTGCCTCATCCACACTTTTCTATCACAGACTTGCTGCCTCATCCACACTTTTCTATCACAGACTTGCTGCCTCATCCACACTTTTCTATCACAGACTTGCTCCCTCATCCACACTTTTCTATCACAGACTTGCTGCCTCATCCACACTTTTCTATCATAGACTTGCTCTCATCCACACTTTTCTATCACAGACTTGCTGCCTCATCCACACTTTTCTATCACAGACTTGCTGCCTCATCCACACTTTTCTATCACAGACTTGCTCCCTCATCCACACTTTTCTATCACAGACTTGCTGACTCATCCACACTTTTCTATCACAGACTTGTTGACTCATCCACACTTTTCTATCACAGACTTGCTGCCTCATCCACACTTTTCTATCACAGACTTGCTGCCTCATCCACACTTTTCTATCACAGACTTGCTCCCTCATCCACACTTTTCTATCATAGACTTGCTCTCATCCACACTTTTCTATCACAGACTTGCTGACTCATCCACACTTTTCTATCACAGACTTGTTGACTCATCCACACTTTTCTATCACAGACTTGCTCTCATCCACACTTTTCTATCACAGACTTGCTGCCTCATCCACACTTTTCTATCACAGACTTGCTGACTCATCCACACTTTTCTATCACAGACTTGCTGCCTCATCCACACTTTTCTATCACAGACTTGCTGCACACTTTTCTATCACAGACTTGCTGCCTCATCCACACTTTTCTATCACAGACTTGCTGACTCATCCACACTTTTCTATCACAGACTTGCTCTCATCCACACTTTTCTATCACAGCCTCATCCACACTTTTCTATCACAGACTTGCTGCCTCATCCACACTTTTCTATCATAGACTTGCTGACTCATCCACACTTTTCTATCACAGACTTGCTGACTCATCCACACTTTTCTATCACAGACTTGCTGCCTCACACTTTTCTATCACAGACTTGCTGCCTCATCCACACTTTTCTATCACAGACTTGCTCTCATCCACACTTTTCTATCATAGGCTTGCTGCCTCATCCACACTTTTCTATCACAGACTTGCTCCCTCATCCACACTTTTCTATCACAGACTTGCTGCCTCATCCACACTTTTCTATCACAGACTTGCTGCCTCATCCACACTTTTCTATCATAGACTTGCTGACTCATCCACACTTTTCTATCACAGACTTGCTCACTCATCCACACTTTTCTATCACAGAATTGCTCTCATCCACACTTTTCTATCACAGACACTTTTCTATCACAGACTTGCTGCCTCATCCACACTTTTCTATCACAGAATTGCTCTCATCCACACTTTTCTATCACAGACTTGCTGACTAATCCACACTTTTCTATCACAGACTTGCTGCCTCATCCACACTTTTCTATCACAGACTTGCTCCCTCATCCACACTTTTCTATCACAGACTTGCTGCCTCATCCACACTTTTCTATCTCAGACTTGCTGACTCATCCACACTTTTCTATCACAGACTTGCTGCCTCATCCACACTTTTCTATCACAGACTTGCTGCCTCATCCACACTTTTCTATCATAGACTTGCTCCCTCATCCACACTTTTCTATCACAGACTTGCTGCCTCATCCACACTTTTCTATCACAGACTTGCTCCCTCATCCACACTTTTCTATCACAGACTTGCTGCCTCATCCACACTTTTCTATCACAGACTTGCTGCCTCATCCACACTTTTCTATCACAGACTTGCTCCCTCATCCACACTTTTCTATCACAGACTTGCTGCCTCATCCACACTTTTCTATCACAGACTTGCTGCCTCATCCACACTTTTCTATCACAGACTTGCTCACTCATCCACACTTTTCTATCACAGACTTGCTGCCTCATCCACACTTTTCTATCACAGACTTGCTGCCCCTTCCACACTTTTCTATCACAGACTTGCTGCCTCATCCACACTTTTCTATCACAGACTTGCTGCCTCATCCACACTTTTCTATCACAGACTTGCTGCCTCATCCACACTTTTCTATCACAGACTTGCTGACTCATCCACACTTTTCTATCACAGACTTGCTGACTCATCCACACTTTTCTATCACAGACTTGCTGACTCATCCACACTTTTCTATCACAGACTTGCTGCCTCATCCACACTTTTCTATCACAGACTTGCTGCCTCATCCACACTTTTCTATCATAGACTTGCTCCCTCATCCACACTTTTCTATCTCAGACTTGCTGCCTCATCCACACTTTTCTATCACAGACTTGCTGCTTCATCACTTTTCTATCACAGACTTGCTGCCTCATCCACACTTTTCTATCACAGACTTGCTCCCTCATCCACACTTTTCTATCACAGACTTGCTGCCTCATCCACACTTTTCTATCACAGACTTGCTCCCTCATCCACACTTTTCTATCACAGACTTGCTGCCTCATCCACACTTTTCTATCACAGACTTGCTCCCTCATCCACACTTTTCTATCACAGACTTGCTGCCTCATCCACACTTTTCTATCACAGACTTGCTCACTCATCCACACTTTTCTATCACAGACTTGTTGACTCATCCACACTTTTCTATCACAGACTTGTTGACTCATCCACACTTTTCTATCACAGACTTGCTGCCTCATCCACACTTTTCTATCACAGACTTGCTGCCTCATCCACACTTTTCTATCACAGACTTGCTGACTCATCCACACTTTTCTATCACAGACTTGCTGCCTCATCCACACTTTTCTATCACAGACTTGCTGACTCATCCACACTTTTCTATCACAGACTTGCTGCCTCATCCACACTTTTCTATCACAGACTTGCTCCCTCATCAACACTTTTCTATCACAGACTTGCTGCCTCATCCACACTTTTCTATCACAGACTTGCTGCGTGATCCACACTTTTCTATCATAGACTTGCTCTCATCCACACTTTTCTATCACAGACTTGCTCCCTCATCAACACTTTTCTATCACAGACTTGCTGCCTCATCCACACTTTTCTATCACAGACTTGCTGCCTGATCCACACTTTTCTATCACAGACTTGCTCACTCATCCACACTTTTCTATCACAGACTTGCTGCCTCATCCACACTTTTCTATCACAGACTTGCTGCCTCATCCACACTTTTCTATCACAGAATTGCTCTCATCCACACTTTTCTATCACAGACTTGCTGACTCATCCACACTTTTCTATCACAGACTTGCTGCCTCATCCACACTTTTCTATCTCAGACTTGCTGCCTCATCCACACTTTTCTATCACAGACTTGCTCCCTCATCCACACTTTTCTATCACAGACTTGCTCACTCATCCACACTTTTCTATCACAGACTTGCTGCCTCATCCACACTTTTCTATCACAGACTTGCTGCCCCTTCCACACTTTTCTAGCATAGACTTGCTGCCTCATCCACACTTTTCTATCACAGACTTGCTGCCTCATCCACACTTTTCTATCACAGACTTGCTGCCTCATCCACACTTTTCTATCACAGACTTGCTCCCTCATCCACACTTTTCTATCATATACTTTCTGCCTCATCCACACTTTTCTATCACAGACTTGCTGCCTCTTCCACACTTTTCTATCACAGACTTGCTGCCTCATCCACACTTTTCTATCACAGCCTCATCCACACTTTTCTATCACAGACTTGCTGACTCATCCACACTTTTCTATTCACAGACTTGCTGCCTCATCCACACTTTTCTATCACAGACTTGCTCCCTCATCCACACTTTTCTATCACAAACTTGCTGCCTCATCCACACTTTTCTATCACAGACATGCTGCCTCATCCACACTTTTTTATCATAGACTTGCTTCCTCATCCACACTTTTCTATCACAGACTTGCTGCCTCATCCACACTTTTCTATCACAGACTTGCTCTCATCCACACTTTTCTATCACAGACTTGCTCTCATCCACACTTTTCTATCACAGACTTGCTGCCTCATCCACACTTTTCTATCACAGACTTGCTGCCTCATCCACACTTTTCTATCATAGACATTCTCCCTCATCCACACTTTTCTATCACAGACTTGCTGCCTCATCCACACTTTTCTATCACAGACTTGCTCTCATCCACACTTTTCTATCACAGACTTGCTGCCTCATCCACACTTTTCTATCACAGACTTGCTGCCTCATCCACACTTTTCTATCACAGACTTGCTCTCATCCACACTTTTCTATCACAGACTTGCTGACTCATCCTATCACAGACTTGCTGCCTCATCCACACTTTTCTATCACAGACTTGCTGCCTCATCCACACTTTTCTATCACAGACTTGCTCCCTCATCCACACTTTTCTATCACAGACTTGCTCCCTCATCCACACTTTTCTATCACAGACTTGCTGCCTCATCCACACTTTTCTATCACAGACTTGCTCCCTCATCCACACTTTTCTATCACAGACTTGCTGACTCATCCTATCACAGACTTGCTGACTCATCCACACTTTTCTATCACAGACTTGCTGCCTCATCCACACTTTTCTATCACAGACTTGCTGTCTCATCCACACTTTTCTATCACAGACTTGCTCTCATCCACACTTTTCTATCACAGACTTGCTGCCTCATCCACACTTTTCTATCATAGACTTGCTCCCTCATCCACACTTTTCTATCTCAGACTTGCTGCCTCATCCACACTTTTCTATCACAGACTTGCTGCTTCATCACTTTTCTATCACAGACTTGCTGCCTCATCCACACTTTTCTATCACAGACTTGCTCCCTCATCCACACTTTTCTATCACAGACTTGCTGCCTCATCCACACTTTTCTATCACAGACTTGCTCCCTCATCCACACTTTTCTATCACAGACTTGCTGCCTCATCCACACTTTTCTATCACAGACTTGCTCCCTCATCCACACTTTTCTATCACAGACTTGCTGCCTCATCCACACTTTTCTATCACAGACTTGCTCACTCATCCACACTTTTCTATCACAGACTTGTTGACTCATCCACACTTTTCTATCACAGACTTGTTGACTCATCCACACTTTTCTATCACAGACTTGCTGCCTCATCCACACTTTTCTATCACAGACTTGCTGCCTCATCCACACTTTTCTATCACAGACTTGCTGACTCATCCACACTTTTCTATCACAGACTTGCTGCCTCATCCACACTTTTCTATCACAGACTTGCTGACTCATCCACACTTTTCTATCACAGACTTGCTGCCTCATCCACACTTTTCTATCACAGACTTGTTGACTCATCCACACTTTTCTATCACAGACTTGCTGCCTCATCCACACTTTTCTATCACAGACTTGCTGACTCATCCACACTTTTCTATCACAGACTTGCTGCCTCATCCACACTTTTCTATCACAGAATTGCTCTCATCCACACTTTTCTATCACAGACTTGCTCCCTCATCCACACTTTTCTATCACAGACTTGCTGACTCATCCACACTTTTCTATCACAGACTTGCTGCCTCATCCACACTTTTCTATCATAGACTTGCTCCCTCATCCACACTTTTCTATCACAGACTTGCTCCCTCATCCACACTTTTCTATTACAGACTTGCTGCCTCATCCACACTTTTCTATCACAGACTTGCTGCCTCATCCACACTTTTCTATCACAGACATGCTGACTCATCCACACTTTTCTATCATAGATTTGCTCCCTCATCCACACTTTTCTATCACAGACTTGCTGCCTCATCCACACTTTTCTATCACAGACTTGCTGACTCATCCACACTTTTCTATCACAGACTTGCTCCCTCATCCAAACTTTTCTATCACAGACTTGCTGACTCATCCACACTTTTCTATCACAGACTTGCTGCCTCATCCACACTTTTCTATCACAGACTTGCTCCCTCATCCACACTTTTCTATCACAGACTTGCTCCCTCATCCACACTTTTCTATCACAGACTTGCTGCCTCATCCACACTTTTCTATCACAGACTTGCTGCCTCATCCACACTTTTCTATCACAGACTTGCTGCCTCATCCACACTTTTCTATCACAGACTTGCTGCCTCATCCACACTTTTCTATCACAGACTTGCTCTCATCCACACTTTTCTATCACAGACTTGCTGCCTCATCCACACTTTTATATCACAGACTTGCTGCCTCATCCACACTTTTCTATCACAGACTTGCTGCCCCATCCACACTTTTCTATCACAGACTTGCTGCCTCATCCACACACTTTTCTATCACAGACTTGCTGACTCATCCACACTTTTCTATCACAGACTTGCTGCCTCATCCACACTTTTCTATCACAGACTTGCTGCCTCATCCACACTTTTCTATCACAGACTTGCTGACTCATCCACACTTTTCTATCACAGACTTGCTGACTCATCCACACTTTTCTATCACAGACTTGCTCACTCATCCACACTTTTCTATCACAGAATTGCTGCCTCATCCACACTTTTCTATCACAGACTTGCTCTCATCCACACTTTTCTATCACAGACTTGCTGCCTCATCCACACTTTTCTATCACAGACTTGCTGACTCATCCACACTTTTCTATCACAGACTTGCTCCCTCATCAACACTTTTCTATCACAGACTTGCTGCCTCATCCACACTTTTCTATCACAGACTTGCTGCCTGATCCACACTTTTCTATCATAGACTTGCTCTCATCCACACTTTTCTATCACAGACTTGCTG
The DNA here is from genome assembly GCA_028752905.1 of Cladorhizidae sp. MBARI D1340-BT2. NCBI lineage: Eukaryota > Metazoa > Porifera > Demospongiae > Poecilosclerida > Cladorhizidae > Cladorhizidae sp. MBARI D1340-BT2. Next base: position 51,090,201 of record JAQNBH010000016.1, on the reverse strand, counting down.
CCTCATCCACACTTTTCTATCACAGAATTGCTCTCATCCACACTTTTCTATCACAGACTTGCTGACTCATCCACACTTTTCTATCACAGACTTGCTGCCTCATCCACACTTTTCTATCTCAGACTTGCTGCCTCATCCACACTTTTCTATCACAGACTTGCTCCCTCATCCACACTTTTCTATCACAGACTTGCTCACTCATCCACACTTTTCTATCACAGACTTGCTGCCTCATCCACACTTTTCTATCACAGACTTGCTGCCCCTTCCACACTTTTCTAGCATAGACTTGCTGCCTCATCCACACTTTTCTATCACAGACTTGCTGCCTCATCCATACTTTTCTATCATAGACTTGCCAACTCATCCACACTTTTCTATCACAGACTTGCTCCCTCATCCACACTTTTCTGTCACAGGCTTGCTCCCTCATCCACACTTTTCTATCACAGACTTGCTGCCTCATCCACACTTTTATATCACAGACTTGCTGCACTTTTCTATCATAGACTTGCTGACTCGTCCACACTTTTCTATCACAGACTTGCTGCCTCATCCACACTTTTCTATCACAGACTTGCTGCACTTTTCTATCACAGACTTGCTGCCTCATCCACACTTTTCTATCACAGACTTGCTGCTTCATCCACACTTTTCTATCACAGACTTGCTGCCCCATCCACACTTTTCTATCATAGACTTACATCCATCACATTTCATCATCTGTGCATACCTCTTCTTCTTCCTCTACCTCCCTCTATTTCCTCCACTGTCTTCACCTTCCTCCACTCTCATTTGCTTCCTCCATTGTCTTCTTCTTCCACTGTATATTATGCATTCTCCTCCTTCCTGTCTTCTCTTTCGTCCTCTGTCTTAACTTTTTTGTGCCTTCTCCTTCTTCCACTGCTCTCAACTTTTTCTACCTCATATATTTCTTCATTCTTTCTGTTTTGGTGTCCCCTCCACTCACTCTTCCATTGCTGCTCTGTACTATTCTATCATCCCAATCATATTTGTGTGTGTGGGTCATATGTAGGGACCAGTTGGTGCCATCGGACATGTTGGACGGAAGGGAGGCATCGGTCACCGAGGTCCCTTAGGTACAGCTGGGGAGCCCGGAGAAGTAGGCCCCGTAGTAAGTAGCTCTGCAATTGCTGAGGATAATATTTGCTGGAGTCGAAATGTTCGTGACTATTGAAGGTCCAAACTTTCAGATCAGAAGGGTGTGTCCCCAACCACATTGTTCATAGTTAAGCATTTATATTATAATTTTAAAATGTCTCCATTTGTGTGCTTCCTTCTGGTGCTAAAGCCATGGTAAGGTGGGGGCAACCAATAATGCCTGCACCCAAAGCTAGGGACTTCAATCTCAGAAATGTGTGAGTTGCTAGTTCAAATGTCCCGAGTGGTTATGAGGTGATCATGAAGACTCGAAACTTATTGAGTGGCTTAAAGCTGGTTCAGGATGTGTCACTTGATGTTATATCAAATTATGGGTAGGTTACAATATATTTAGCTATAATGATGTGGAAGCCATCTTGAACTTTGATCTGGATTCAACCATCTTTTGAAAGCAGATATGAAATGCAAGCGTCTACTCTGTTGAATCGGACCAATCAAAATTCTAAAACATATCATGTGTTAAACTTTGCACTTTCTCAATGATGAATCAAGAAGAGAAGCTTTATATTGAAGCGGTGAGGACTTTTCCTCAACCTGTGGCAGTCTCTCTCTCTCCAGACCACTAGCTAGCTATTACCAGCTACATAAATATCTCAGCTAGTGATGCATCTTTTTATTTTTTGTGGATTGCTTACAATCGGCAATCGATGCTGGAGTAGTATTTATATAGAATGGAAGTATCACCGCTGAAATCCTCTCTCCTCATCCTGAGGTAGCTGTCTGAGGTCAGATAGCCTCATTTCATGGAGGAGTTGTATACTCGCCCTGCTGGGCTGTCAGCGTAGATGAAAAATAGATCACATCCGCCTCTTCCTTTTCCTCTTTCTATACAGAATTTTTTTCTCTCGGTGCACAGGACATTTGAGTGGGCTAGTTACAATTTAAAGCTAATTAAAGGCTGCCCAAACTAAAGTAAACAAGGCAATAACTGGTAGTAGTGATAATATGTTAAATTAAGAGAGAGAAAAGAAGGTGATATAGCACTTACTTTATTAAAATGGTGAGATTTAATATGGTAAGATGACAGCAAACAAAAATAGTAGAAGTTATTAGGAAGACTATTCCATAGATAGCATCATGACTTCAAACAAAGGAAGAGATTAATGGAAGGCAATGGTGAGTTCTGGGGTTGGGGTAAGGATGGGGGGGGGGGGGATGAGCATCAGTTTCTACCAATTTCAAGAGAGAGAACTAGTTTAGTTTATTCTCATTACTAGACCAGTTCATAGAGCATATCCTTACTGCAAAGAGGTGAACTACTTCCAATTTTCTTGATTGCACAACAGTACTCCAACAAGATTACAAGAACAAAGAACAATGATGAGTCTTGGAACTATTAAGGGTAACCATCTGAGACAATCCAAGAAGACAGCACGAAAACTTGGCTTGGAGGGCATTGATGTAACTCAGGTTAGAGACTGGTCTATAGAGAACAATATCCTCAGCATGCATAACTAGTTTAGACTTTTGTGACAAAGCAGTTGCAAAGCCTGTTTGTGAAAATGATAAAAAGGAGAGGTCCTAGAAAAGATACCAGAGGAAACCACCTACCATTGTAGGAGAGACCCATATATATATATTAATATATATATATATGTGTATATATATATAATATGTATATATATGTATTATGTGCCAGACACTCCATCATGAGGAGATAAGCAGCGAATGAAGAATTGTCTAAGATGACGGAAGAATCCTGCTGATATCCAATAGTTCACTTCTAGTGCTGCTACCCACTGCAGTTCAGTCAAAGGTTCAAACTCAACGCAATATTGTGAAGCATACAGTAGTGCGGATTATGCAACGCATGCAATGGAAATGGATTCAACGGAACAGATTGCCATCCATCATATTGTGAACCTGCATTTGGTGTCGCTGAACTCAGAAAGAATTCTTTGGGAAACAATAGTGCAACTATTAATTGACTCTTCTCTAAAACTTTACATATAAGCAGCATCAATTCCTGACTCCCTGCTCTCTTTTCTTCTGTCCATTGTCCTAAGAGTGTGACAGTTAGCTGTAGCTGTTGAAGGAGCCTTGCACTGCAATGGGTGGCACAAATATTGGCACATACCCACCTGAACTTTGTCTCATTTGTGTCATAGATTCATTAAGCTCATTGTCTTCATCTTCCACCATTAAAAAGTCAAGAAGCTGTTGATCTTGTTTGCTAGGTGCAATGTCTAAAAAAAATTCCTTTGCGTTTAGCACTACCATATAAAAACCATATCAAATATAGAACATTGTAGAAAATACTGCAGATAGTACAGCTACTTGAAGTGGAAGCAAGTGAGCGGCAGTGAATGTATGAAGCTTTTTTTCTGTTTTAACTTGGACTCCACTTTTGGGTGAACTCATTAAATAAGCTCCATCATAGCCTTGACAAGACAAGTTCATTCCCCATTGCTGAAGTGTAGAGATTAAAGCATCAGCAATGGCCTCAGCATTCATTTTTTCGTTAAATAACTCCTAGAAGCTTTTCACACACTACACAGTTATTTATAAACTGTACACAAATAATGTCCTGTTCCATACATAGTTGAACAATCTTTAGTTTCATCAGCCACAAGACTCCAGTAAAAGATGAAAAAGTGACAAGAACCTTCTCTCGTATAGCATCATCACATAATGAAATAATTTTGCTTTGTGCATTGGTGGCAATGTGCACTTGACAATGTCTGAAACACGCTGCAAATGCTCTAAGTTCTCTGCCAGTGCCATTCTTCTTGATCCAAGCGCTGTTACCACATCAATAATTGTGGTATGTACCCGATGAGTAGCAACTTCTTTGACCATTATTGTAGTTATATCCAAACCAGGTTGTTGAAATAGACGAGCTTTTTTCTCTATGCACTTAATTCACTATGCTTGTGCTTATCAAGTGCTTGTGCTTATCAAGTAAGCTACTGAGAGCTCTCCTCCACTTTTTGAAGCGGTCGTAACCATGGCCTATCCAGCATCCATGGATTAAACTTTCTTTCAGAACTCAAAATTTGAAGAAGGATTAAACTTGTCAAGAGCATTATTATTTCCAAAATAATGTGCTGGATCATTTAAATGATTAGTAACATCACTTGCTGGATCAGAATGATCATCCAGAAGCACATTTCATCACTTACTCAGATAGTTGTGAGGATCTCGGACCCTATAAGCAGCATACAGAGATTATTGTTCCAGCTTATAGTTGAGATATAACCGAGTTATAATAAATACCAAGAGAGGACAGGGAGGAATGAACAACATTTTGGCTTGGCGCATTTTCTTTGGCTTTAGGTGACTCCTGAAGCAAGTCCTTCAGATGCATGTTCTCACATTAGCTGTCTACCACTGACTCAAAAAAAAGTAGATAGATAATTTTAAAAAGCATCCACAAAAAAGCAGCTGATAACAAACTTGTCTAACTTGTCTGTTATACAGATCAAAGACTCCATTTACACAATCTTCAACTAATGACAGTTACAAGTACCAATTTCCAAAGCTGATTTTTATCTAAAAATGTTGACCTGCCCCCCCGCCCCCCCAAAAATACACGACCGTGACAACAATATACTGCCCAGTGATTATAAGTTTATAATCCCCATTTTGTAAGATAGAAATCTGCTAATAATGATTTAAAATGTGACACTGTACTCTGTCAATCTGTTAGGGCCTAAGAGGACCTCCAGGGGAAAATGGACATCGGGGACCCCAAGGACCTCCAGTGAGTCTACATATAGTAGCACTCTTTAAGTTTCTGTCATCCAAGCTTCTTTCCCTTCTCCTCCCCTCCCCCCTCAGGGGTTCATAGGTCTAGATGGCCGACTAGGCCCTCAAGGAGCTAAAGGTAATAAGGTCAGTTACCCTGCATGAGCTAGCTGTACATGCCACACCCATATATATGACTGCTTTCTCTCTCCACTTCTCTAACATGCTAGGGACACAAAGGCCAAGGAGGATTCAAAGGACCAATGGGAGTTCAGGGCCTACAGGTTTGTAAAAACTGTTATTATTATTATTGTTGGTGTTGTTATTATTAAAATAAAAAAATCTTATTATATTAATAGCACTAGTATGCTCGTACTCCTAATAGTAATACTGCCATGATGATGATGATGATGATGATGATGATGATGATGATGATGATGATGATGATGATGATGATGATGATGATGATGATGATAATAAGCACTAAAGTAACAAAAACACTGAAGTAACAAAAATTATAAAAATATGAATAAATGAATAAATAATAATAATAGTAATAATAAATGTAATAATAAATGAATAATCAGTAGTGGAAATAAATAGTAAGCTTCACTAGACCGCATCACTTACAGAGTTCAGTTTACTTCTTCTACGGACAGTTATATGGCTGCCACTTGTCATGAAGGTAATGAATGGCCTAAACCACCCTTTAGCTAAATGAGTGTGTGCAGTCTGAAAGCCTATCGATAGTTATATAATACCACCACATGTTGGTTCATGTTGGTTAAGTTCCTTGCAGTTACTATCAGTTACTAGAAATAACAACCTGCGGTTAGCTACATGTAGTTATGGTAGAGATGGGCAAGAATACTTCTTAGTCTGCACATGTGACCTGCATGTGTACATGTTGCTAATGACATCATCATGATAATGTCACCATGATGAGGCATTGACGACATCATCATAATGATATAATCGTAGGATTTTAACATGAAGAATCAGCTGAGAAAGGTTATTATTATTAGCATAGAGTGTGTTTCTAGAATAGTAGACACATGTGAGTCTATCCATGCATTTCATCTCACAACTGTAGGGCGAGTCAGGACCAAAGGGGAGTTTGGGGCTTCTGGGAGATGATGGCGAACGGGTTAGTGATCTAATTACTCAAGTATAGTTTGAGATGAGATGTCCTTCACCTTGCCGTTCTCTTTGGTGAACTCTTATTAAGTACAGGGTGTAGCTGGATCTCCTGGTTTGTCTGGAGGTCCAGGCGCAAGAGGCCCAAAGGGTGCACCAGGTTACGGTGGCTCCAAGGGAAAGAGGGGGGCAAAAGGGCAAACGGGGAGCAGAGGAGAGGAGGGAACTCGCAGTATCAATGTGAGTGATGGAACATTCAAATGAAACACTTGTTGAGGGGTATGAAATTTTCACAGGGTCCCCCAGGAGTTGTTGGGCCAGCTGGTCCTGCGGGTGGTAAAGGAGAACAGGTGAGCTCCAAGTGCACAGAGCAATGTTGCTGATCTGATTCCCATTGGCCACGATTTTGTGACATTTATTAATGTATAAACGTCGTGTGGATTGCAGGGAGCAAAAGGCGTGCCAGGGAGATCAGGTCGACCTGGAAACCAAGGGTTTCAGGTAATTGGCACACTGTATGTTGCATAGAAGATGTGAGGGAAGATGTAATGATCCCTTACTCACTTATACTTACACCTTTCTCCTTCCATTCTTCATTTTTTCTCTGCTTGATGTCCTCTCCCTCCCCTCTTCCCAAAATGTTAGGGTCCAAAAGGCTACAAGGGAAGTGTGGGAGAAGATGGAAAGAATGGCTTACAAGTGTGTTAGGTGTTGTAAAAAATATCCCTAATTCTTATTATAATACGTGCGTGTCTGCTTCTTGATGTGACCTTGTGTAGGGTGAGAAAGGGGAAAGGGGTGTGGTGGGTCTCAAGGGGGACGTGGGGGACCTGGGTGAGAAGGGAGAACAAGGAGGTGTGGGTCTGGAGGGGAACAAAGGTCTGAAAGGAGCTGGCGGATCTCCAGGAACACGGGGAGAGAAAGGGAATGCTGGAGATGAGGTGAGTGTTGACTAGTTCTCGAGCCAAAAAGTTGGAGATCATTTTGGTATTTCTTTAGGGAGTAAAAGGACGTCGAGGAAAGAAGGGACAGAAAGGATTATTAGGAGATAGGGTATGTGTATGTGTGTGTGTGATGTGTGCATGTGTGTATAAACGTGTGCTCTCTACAGATTGTACAAGGAAACAAGGGGAAGAGAGGGCCATCTGGTGCTTCGGGTTTGGTGGTAAATTAATCAATTTGTTTCAATTTTCAACAATTACAAAAATGTTGTTGTTTTATACGTTATTATTATTGCTCTTTAGTATATTCATTGATTTAGTTTTAATAGCTATTCATTATTGTAGTGTGGATTGACCAAGCAATTCTCTAGGCTTGTGTCTTTCTCTGTCTGATGTGTTTTGTCTCTCTGTCTTTCTCCCTGTGTGTCCGGTCTGTCTGTCTGTCCATGTCTTTCTGTTGTCAGGGCCAGACAGGGAAAAAAGGAGAGAAGGGAAACCAAGGCAATAGAGGATCTCGGGTGTGTACATACACCCTTACTGTATATCACATAACAATACGTGACTTTTGGAAGTATACGATAGTCATACTAGAGCCAGACTTCACCAAAAGCTAGTCACATATCTATCCCGAACTGCTCTGTAATGATAGGCAAGTAATTATTACAGGGTGATGAAGGACTGAGAGGGAAAACTGGAATAACTGGTCCATCTGGATTTCTTGTGAGTTGACATATACAACCGCATTCAAAGGTGAACATAATTAATACCCACATGTGACCATTTACCCTGAAGGGTCCTGCTGGATCTCGTGGGGAGAAAGGCAAACCAGGTCTTGCAGGACTTCTCGGCATTAGAGGACCGGATGGAGTGCAAGGCCCTCCAGGCATAAAAGGTGCAAAGGTCAGTACTTACTTCTTTCATTATTTTTCTTTGATGTGGATTCTTTCACCTCCATTTTGCCGTGCTTCATGTCGTGCAGAGCAAAAATGGAGATCTGGGATTAGTGGGTCAAACAGGAGCAACTGGACCATCTGTGAGTGTGTCTTTACGTCGACTGATACGTTATTGAATGCTCTTAAATTAGAGTTGCTGTTATTTTGGCGTTTCTGTTCTTGTTGATAGATGCTGCAAGTTTTCCTTGTTAATAAGGAGTTGTCATCATTCAGTTGTTGTTTGTTTGTTTGTTGTTGTTGTTGTTTTTGTTCCGGCAGGGTAGAAAGGGAGTGAAGGGTGATCCAGGTCACAGAGGGAAGTCGGGATTTAAGGGAGATGTTGGACGACTGGGGCAACCTGGAGATATTGGACCCGTTGGAACAAAGGTGAAGATTTCTTTAAGTTATGCATCTACATTTGTACCAACAATATTTGCAGCTTGAGGAGTGTGGATTTGGGAGGGCTGAGATGGGGTTGTGGGAAGTGTAAAGATAAGGAGGGCGAGTGAGGGTGGTATAGGTGAGGATAGGGTGGGAGAATGAAGTGGATGAGATGGAGAGTGACTTATTACTAGGGACTTACCACAGGAGATGATCACTCATGTGTGGTGGGAATACGGTTGTTGGCGTTGTTGTTGATTGATGTTGTTAGCATTTTTCCTTGTCTAATGCTAACATTGCCAGGGCTGGTATGGACACAAAGGAAGGCTCGGCGAAGATGGACGAGACGGAGCAACGGTAAGCCACTACAACTCTATTGTGCCTTTATCCCCTTACCTCATCACCCTTTCAATTATATAGCTTTTGATATTTGTCCCTTACCTCATCACCCTTTCATATAAATAGCTTTTAATATTTGAATAATATTATCCCTTACCTCATTACCCTTTCATGCTTTTGATATTTGTATAATATTTGTTGTACAAAAAAATTGAGCTTGTTCTGATGGTAAAGGGTCACTGAAATGGGCATGTACGATCATCATGTTGTATTCATTTACTTATAAATATTTTAACTGTGTGTATGCATAACTCTCTGTGTCGGCTTAACCTGCATTTCAAGATGGCGGATACCCAAACACAAAAACAATGGTTTCTTATATAGCAGCCTTAGTGGTACGGCTCCAAAAGAACACTTCCAGATTCCCTTGAAGCCTTTGCCAAGGTAGGAAACTTGCAGTCCTAAAAATGCCAAATTTGTCTTCAAGTTTCTGTCTTTGTTTTTATCCTCATATAACTTGTGTGCACTGGGTCCATTCATATTTTTATAGTACCAGCGAAGTTATTTCACCTTATTTCTCCATTAGAAAAAGCGGAAGGGGTGGGTAAAGATCATCAGGAATGTTGGGCTTGATCAGACAATCTAGCTAGAGCTCATATGCGTAATATATAAGCAGCTGCATTAATCTGCAGCTGAATTCATTAGCTAGCATGTAAACGGTTGGTTTACTGAGAAACTTTTTCTTATAAGATAAGTAAAAAGAGCTCAACACCAATGTAACAGTGTGAAAAGAGGTATTCTAAACTTGCTGCCAGTGGCTCTAGAATAAGACTATTTGGTTAGTTCTGGAGTTTAACAGCATTGCTTTCCTTTCCTTCCAAACCCACGATCAGGGAGTGCTTTCCAAAAGCATCCAGTCTCATCTTGATTATAAATGTCTTCCTTTTTATATCCTTTCACAATCTCGGGCAGCCTCTCCTTCCAGGACGTGATGTCTCCCCTCATACATCACCAGATTCACCACTTACAACCACTCCTTATATTATACCACTGCTTCCACTTTGTTAGCCAACCATTGGTTTCTTTGAATTCTGCCTGCCTAAAACGACAGCAATTTCTCTGGCCTTCTCAGCGAGTTGATGGTACAGGCCATCACATGCCATTGGTACAATGCATTCACATCAGAATACTCTGAAACTGACGCATTAGATTCATACATGGCTAAGATACTCTCACTGCTCCTCAGTATATCTGAAATTTGTGTCTAACAACAACTAAACTTTTCTCCAAGCACAGTGCTTCTTTGCTTCATTGATCACATCCACCTTCTTCTCCAAGGAGAGATGAATCCTTTTTTTTTTAAAGACGCCATAACCAGACTTCAACAGCTTGCCTATAGATTAGCTTCACTCAAGACGCCCAACTCAAAGAAATGTCACATGAGATGATAGCTAGATGGCCTCTCAGCTAGTAGGCAGTGACTTGAGTGTAACACAAGTACACTTGTTCAAGAGGCAATCATGTCTATAAAGAAGTATGGACTCCTTCCATTGGGCAGTTGTGACCAATCTGCTGTTGCAGTGATGAGAGAGGGTGTTGTTGTTGGCCACATTCCCTACAATATTGCCTCGGTCATCTCTCAGTTTCTGAGGAGCTTCAATAAAGGCTTTGCTGAGGTGCCTGCTGACAGAATCAACAGAGGAGCTGGATATGATTTGGAGATCCCTTGTACATACCGTTTTTATGGACCCAAGCCTTACACTGATCGAGTGACAGGAAAAAACAGTCTCTACATTCAAATGGACTTCTGTAGCTAGGCCTATCTGCTACATAGCTTACTATCATGTTGTTTTGACCATTAATAATTTTTCAATCATTCTTTCCTTATTCTCAATGAATATTCTCAATGAACATTAAAATCATCTTCTCAATAATCAGCTTCAAATTTATTTTGACCTAATTACTGTCATTATTATTATTCTCAATATTCTCAATGAACATTAAAATCATCTTCTCAATAATCAGCTTCAAATTTATTCACTCAACGTTTCGACTGGATGCTCTAGCCTTCATCAGGAATAATGAGACGCTAGGCTCACGTGAGCCTGCTATATACCATAGCTAGCTATCCACCATGTTTTTTTACTGCGCTGGGGTGCAATGGTCCCAAGAGACAAAGATCAATGCATCTGGCCACACCCACTACCATGCCCGATGTTCATTGAGAGTGGGTCGTTTCATATTTGAAATTCGGTACCTGGATGCTGTCCGTTGTTAGGAATTGGGAGGTTGTCCGCTATTCGGGGGCTTTCTAAGCACTATTCCTATGATAATACAGTATATCTATCGGTGCATCTGCAGGTAGGTGTCCGCTATTGGGAGTGTCCGTTAACAGAGGTTCCACTGTAATAGTACAAGATGTATTAGGAATTTATATATATATATATATGCACACACATATACATGTGTATATATGTACATTACATACAGTATGTGTGTATATATTATATATACATATGTATGTGTGTGTATGAATTTCTTTGATAGTTTTCGTAGTCTGTTTAGGGACAGCTCAAAATGCGATGAACATTAACTTGATTCAAACCAACAACAGCCATGCAGATATCAGCTAGGGTAACTCGAGCAATGCTAGCATGGCTTTTATTTATGGCCTTGGGCTATCATGTGGGTGTGGCATTTACTTTATTCATTTGTGTCAGGTGTGCAGTAAAAGAAATACAGTCCATATTAGCAAACAAAATGTTTTCCACTTTCCAGTATATATTATTGCTTTCTATTACAGGGTGTTCTAGGAGATTCAGGTGAGCCAGGCCAAAAGGGAGACATGGGCAATACGGTAAGTGACCTTGGATATACCTTACCAGATTACTGTTAATGTCAATAATTATAGGGTCCACCTGGTCCCCCTGGAAGAAGCTCTCCAAGTGGAAACAGAGGACACAAAGTAATGGAGTGAATATTTGTCACTACATGATGATTATTGTTGTTGTTTAGGGTCAACAAGGACCTCATGGTATACCAGGCAATCATGGACGGAGTGGATATCAAGTACTAACAATATGTTATCCAATACTATGTCGAGTCTATATACATCTAAAATATTGATTGTACGCCTTAGTTTGAGATTACTTCATTGTGGGGTGATTTTCATGGGGAAGTTAAAAGCCCCAACTTTTATGACCTCCACCCTACTCTAACTTTGGACCCCCCACACACCCCACCTTTATACACCCCCCTCCCCCTCCCCCCAACCTTTGTTTATCCCTCCCACCCCCACCACCACACAATATGTCCATGATGACCCCTAAAAGGATTGCTTGCTCGTTCTGGTTGAATTGTTCCCAGGGTGATGTAGGAGAGAGAGGTCCCTCTGCAAAGATTGGTCGGCGAGGAGACTCTGGACAGTCTGGGTTGAAAGGAGCAAAGGGTCTAACGGGAGTGCAAGGTTCTTCTGGATTCAGGGGGAGTGTAGGGCCGCCAGGACAGGCTGGGGACAAAGGAAAGCGAGTATGTATTTTTATACTGTGCTGACAATGACTTTAGCCTTGCTTGCTACTTCTGCTTCTTATATGCAATATTGTCCTCATTTGTTGTCGCTGTTGTTCCTCAGGGAGATCGCGGATATTATGGACCAATTGGGCCAAAGGGATCCAAAGGCCTCCCAGTTAGTCTCTTCATTTAGTTTACCAATATTCCTCGAAAATGAAAAGAAAAAAACTTTTTTATTTTATTTACTTAATTTTTTTTAACTGCTCCTTCTATTTTTAGGGGCATAGTGGCAGGAGAGGTGAACATGGGCTGCTGAGTGTGCGTGGGATACGGGGACGTCGTGGTAGGGATGGCGCTGATGGTCTTCCGGGCTTTGTAGGATTCAATGTGTGTGTGTTGTGTGCACAATAGCACATCGTATGCTGGTAATTATGACCAATTATCCTCAGGGGCCTCGGGGAGAGAAAGGGGTCAAAGGAAGACTTGGCCGTTCAGGAATAACTGGAATACCTGGACCTACTGGTCCCCCGGGACCTGTCGTACCGGTTAGCGATACCCTTAGCAATAGACTACTATATACCAAACAGCAACAGCCAATAACTGCACAGTTTTGTCATTTTATTTTCAGCATTATCAATACAGAGGCAAGAGACCAACAGATACGGACCAAAGTGGACTCCCATCCCTTCCCACACTAGAAGACACTGTGAGAGAAATAGTTTTGGAATCTATCAAAGAAACCTCAGAGAACCGACCTGCAGCTTACTCCACTACTTCTCTCTGCCATCCTCTGGTAATGGACGGTCTCAAGCTAGGAAGCACAAAGCTTTTCCCCGCACAAGATTGTGAGCAGGTCAGACAAGTGAATGTTGAGGCAATCAGCGGAGAGTTCTGGGTGGATCCTAACTTGGGATGCTCCTCCGATGCCATTCTGGTATTCTGCAACTTCACATCCAATGAGACATGTATATTTCCTCGGGAGCATCAGGTGAGAGGAACTGAGATAGGACATCGTAAATGTCTCTTAACTTGTCACATGTGCATGATGATGATTATTATTATTAGTGTATTTTATTTAGCATGCTATTGAAACCAAACCTCACCATCTCTCTCTCCTTCGCTTCTTATTTTATGTGGACACAGGTCAATGGAAGCTCCTTGGCATGGCAGGAAGGTGTGGCAGCTAATAATTTGTGGTTGTCACAAGTAACCGGTCACAAAGTGAGAATGTCTATACTCTTTGGCTCTGTGCTGCCTGATATCTGTATTCCCCCCCCCCCCCCCCTTTTTTTGGCACTTCAAAGTTAACTGTTCTCAACAGTGTTAACATGAGCTTGTGCATGTCTTTCTCCCTTCCTGTGTGTGTGTGTGTGTGTGTGTGTGTTCCATCTGCAGTCGTTCTACTCGTTGGACAAAGTGCAGCTCAACTTCCTACAGCTCACAAGTGCCAGTGCGATCCAGAGAATATTAATAACCTTCTCCTCTCATCACTTACACCAGCACAACCTCCACCATCCGTCACACAGCAAGTGGAAAGATTTAGAGAGATGGCCTTTAGAATTCATCGGCACGGGAGGAGGGAAGGTGAGCTCTGGAGAACTCAATGACCATTTGGTTAAAAGCAGCTGCAAGTTGGACACAACTTCTTCATCACAATGGGAGGAGTGTACCTTTCAATTTGAATTCAGCTCTGAGCATTTGCCATCCCTTCACGACCAGCTTCCTATCATGGACTTGGCTGTCCCTCGCGAGGGTTGCCAGCAACATCCAACTGCTTGTAGAATAGAACTGAATCCAGTATGCTTCCATAATGGTCACCAATACTTCAGTGGCGGTGGTTGAATACGTTTGTTGTGTGTAAATAAATATATACACTTCTCCACACTGTAGAAGTAAAAAATAAATAGATATATCATAATTTCCGTGACAATGTCCACGTTGTTTTGTTGTTGGTTGTACGCCAAGTATTACCCGGTACTATGATATTATTTTCATGTCAGCACCAACCCAAATCATTACAATGAAGTGGGAGTGGTCTAATCAAGTGTGGGTAGATGGAGTGAATAAATATTTCCCCCACGTTATAGACTATATATATACCATGTACATTCTCTGTAATTTGTCTGCAAAAGACATCCAGAGGTATATATATACCAAGGTGATTGGTCCACTGAGAAACTTGGTTGTGTGAAAAATAAAGTTTAGATGAGTTGATGTACGAGCAGATTCTTGATGAATGTAAAACAAAAGTGCATGTACAAGCAGATCAGAGTATGTTGCACACCATCACAATCGCCAAGATTATGCCTGAACAATGTCGGATGTATATATATATATATAATATAACAATAGTGAAGTGCAGAGACCAACTAGACCAGGTAGGTAAACTGTTTGTAGGGCATGCGTGTTATGTATGTAGTTTAATAATTGTTGAGAGAAGTATATAGTTACTTGCCATGCTTGCTTAAAAAATAATAATAATAGCTGCTTTAATACACAAATATGTGCGGACTTGGCTGCAGATATATACTTTGGGAATAACTGTCCTACTCATCAGACTTAACTCTAATACTGGAGGTTACTGATAAGAACATTGAGTGGCTATATAGCTAAGGTCTGATAGAGGGTGGAGATTCAGACTTAACTAGGTTACTGATAAGAACATTGAGTGGCTATATTATAGCTATGGTGTTCTGTATTAGGCCTTCAGCTATGCTGTAATGGACACAATGGGTTAGCAATGCAATCCAGCAATACAAGGATTTCAAACAAAAAAATATCCACCCTCTATCGGACCTTAGCTAGCCACTTGTGTTCTTATCAGTATTAGAATTAAGTCTGAATCTCCACCCTATATCAGACCTGGTCTGCTCATTATTGATGTCATCTTGATTAGTGTTTGGATTGTGAAATGTGAAAGTAGCAAGCTACAAGTTTATAATCCGACCCTTCGCTATCGTAGCTAACCAACAATAAATTTAAGCCTAAATGATTGTTCACCAGCAGATATCTATCACTTGATCCTTTCATAATTAGAGTGTAGTTATATCTTATGCTTCAAATCAAAATTATAGATAAAAACAGATTTAGCTCACGCCGATCATTAAAACTACAATTGAATTAAGTACGGGCAGGTATTGAACCTGCACCCTAACCTGCAACTGAACCTTATTCCCCCCATACCCATAACCCCAGAAGAGGGCCAGATTTGAGCTGACATTTTCTGGATGCCCTCCAACATAGGGATAACAAATTCTGAAACAGAAATGTGCATGTTGAAGTATGGCCGAGATCCCTTGACGCTAAGAGCGAGGCCATCAGGCAGGAATTCTCAGAGGTGACAAGAACTTGTTAAAGTGGTCTCTTAATTAACACTTGAATATTTGGAACAGCTCATAATAAATCAGCTCTCCTTCGGACCCTCTTGAAATTTGGTGTCCTGGTTTCTAGGAGCTACTTTTCAAGTTGCTAGGCCTGCCCCCAGCTTGTCTTATCTTGGAGGAGTATCACTGAAGGGAGATTACCTAACCCTCGATCATACCAAAGACCCTGGATGATGGGTAGCTCGACCTTTATCTAGAAGCCAAGTGGCATCCTCTTCCACCAGACATTCCCCACTGCTTTAATACTTTTGGTTACACCCTTATGTATCGTAGCCGCTGGTACAAGGGAGGTGGGTGGGCAAGCAAACTATCTGTTCATCAAAAACTATAACATGAGGTAGAGGATTGCCATTGGTCTCTACCGTGCGCCCCATGCAGCTTACTTTCCCAGTAGGGGTGCTACCATCTTTTCAGTGCTGTTCCAAAGCTAAGTTATGAGCCGAGGGCACAATCCTCAGCCAATAAATTATGACTTGGGTCAAGCACCCACCCTACTAGTGTCAGCAGTGAATGGATGCAAGCTGCCAGGATCAAGCACCCACCCTACTAGTATCAGCAGTGAATGGATGCAAGCTGCCAGGATCAAGCAATCAACCTCTCCATTTAAACTTTCTACACTCTCAAATAGACGTGCTCGGGTCAAGCTCCTTCTAATAATAAACAATTACATCCATTTTCCTCCAGACTCAATCCAATTAGCTCCTACTCCACTTGTGTCTTCTCGCCAATACCACCCATCGAACACCATAATCCCATTCTCCCGCACTGCATCCATGCAGTCTTTCTTCGTTCCCTCCGCCACAGCTCTTTGGAACAACCTCCATTAGATCCTCGTCCTCACTCTCTTCCTTCAAACGATATATTAAACAATTCTTCGCCTAATATAAATCATTTTCCTACCTATAATTATTGCTATATATAATGTATGTAAGGCTCTAAATAGCTTTTGCTACTGAGCTCATTAAAAAAAAATAATAAAAAAAAAATACATGGATGCTAGCCCGGTTATATAGCTACTGGTCCTATAGAAGCAGGACCATTGTACAGACATGACTGTTTGGCCCAACACTAATTCATCATGGGCCTTCTGTCCAGTCCCATTGTTGATTGCAGCCGCACGCGTGTGGTGCGGCCTTCATCCAAATTTTCGGAGGGTAGGTTACACATTTATGCATAACCAGACTAGTTTACTGAAAGCTAACATAATAATGCCTTGTTCATTTCCACTTCCAGCCTCATTTCCACTCTCAGTATGAGTTGTAATGTGCTCTCCGCTACTAGATGATGTACATGTCTAGGCTGGAATAAGCAACAATCTGTTGCCATCCACAGTATAGGCAGTAGTTATGCAATGTGTTTAAACAACTAGAATTTGCATGCTAATCCGCTGCGCTACATCTCTGCCATGCGTTCCCCTCCAACCCAGGTACCATCCCCTCCATTTTTTTAACATTATAGGGGAAATTGCCATCACTAACTCGGAAGCAGAGCGAATGCTGCTTGCCAAACCCCGAGTTTGGACTTTACCTGTTGGTAAATTGTTAAAGGGATCCTCCCTCGTCGAGGTACAAAAGAAAATTTATTGACCAGGTTCTAATCCTCTTCCACATCCCCACAAATTTGATATGGAATATTCAATGCGACTCTGTTCACCAGCTACCAACCTCACTTCTTATCATAAGTAGTGTCAAAGCTTCAGCCCTATGAACGCCTGGTAAAGAAATTAAATCTGTAGCAGCTCGTTTGTGTAATTTTTAATTAATTTTTACGCGAGCGATGTGCTTATGGCGGGAGTGTGAATTACTTTGTCGTCTAACTATATACTACACTCTGGTACTTGTAATCACTATATAATTTATGGTGTATTCAACTCTCGCCATACACACACATTAACTGTAAATGTTTCTGGATGTTATATAGCCTTTGTTTGTTATATACTAAAAGGGATATATAATATCAATACGCACTAATTTCCAATAATATTAATAATAATCTTGTGATATAACAGTAATAACAATAAAAGTTACTCAATTCAAAATTTTATGTAGGAGGTATTCGCAGCAAACCTGCATGAAAAAAAACAAAAACAAGAGATGATAAACATATTATACATATATATATCCGGTGTGTAAGTCTTGCAATGTTCTAGGTTTCCACTCCACGAGCTGCACTATTAATATCTATGGTTGCAAGAATGCCTGTGCACCAAAACCGAATGGTCAACTCACAATTGGCATAATAGATACGCTCATGGTGCTGAAGTTTATCTGCTTTGTGAAATATGCTTAGCTAGATGATTCACTCCCAAGCAATATTTCCAATCTTCTCTATGAAAGCATTTCATTCTTACCCACATCCCTAATTTTGTCTGTGTATTTTAATTTTTCCATGTTAAACCAGCAGACAGCAAAGAAATACCGGATGGCATTTACCTCATATTTTAGTATAAACTATGACTTTGCCAAGCTTCAAGCATAGATATATATATACTCAAATGGTCAATTGAAGGTTGAATGCATTTGTTTTGGGGGGATTACTGAAAGCCTGCAATATTGTTCCTGTGATTGAGATTCCCTCTTCCACTAGTTTCTGCTGGAACCATAGGTAAAAGCATTATTTCGAGTTCTTCAGCCTTCCCAAGCTTCATTACCTTGTCACTTCATATCCTTCATCTTGCGCACTCCCGCCTCCTGATGTCAGAAATGGTAGAGTGGCAAATTCTATACTCCTAAAGACTAAAAGAGCATAGTGTACTACTTCTTTCCGATCTGGTCGAGTTACTCTAGCTTCTAATCAATAGCAAGTGTCTTGTCACTTTACACAGCCCGCCGCCATTGCTTAAACACACACGTGTCAAGTACACAGTGAATCTAACTTGAAATATGAATATACATTTTATATCAATGATCTATTCAGATTTGCAAGTGTTTGGATTGTATTAGTGAGGATCTATTGATATATACAACCATACCCAAGTTACATGTACCCAAACTCGAGGACCTCAGTTCAATCCCATAAATTCGCAAGTTTGCTATTCCATGCGATTGTCGCATGAAACTATTTCGGTTTTGTTCAGTCTTGAAAAATAAAAAAATTAAATGAGAAAAACAAAAAATTAATTGTCTCACGAACTCTCAGTTGACACGGTAGATACAATGACTTTCTCGATAATCAACTCACTCGACATTTTGGAAATGCTTCAGCCTTCCATTAGATACGTTAAGACTCACATGAGGTTGATATATACCAATGGCTAGCTATCCACCACGTGATATGAACCACACCCTGGCACACGTGAACAGGGTGTGGCAGCAAGGAAGGAGGGAAGGGGGGACAGATAATAATAAAACAAAAAAATAAAACGACAACAAAAAAGCATTTGCAGGTATTTCGTTAAAAGGTTTCCCATTTATTGTTATCATTTCTGTTCTCAACAAACTCAGTCGACATAACGAATAATATTCAACTTGAAATCTACTCTCTCGATGTTTTGGCTAGGCTCCGGATGAAGGCTACAGCATCTATATAACTGAAATGTCGAGTGAGTAAATTTAAGTCGATATTGAGAAAATTATTTAATTTATTTTTCAACATTATTAGTAGATTTTGAAGGTCCACAAAGAGTTCTGGCTGCTTTCGTCAGCCACTTCTGAAGTAGCATCTCGGACATAGGGTGCATGTCACTTTGGTATAATTGGTCCTATATCTACAATTCCAGTGCCAAAGGAAAGTACATAGATGGAAGCATGTGGAACCTATGGAACTCTAAATTACGAACACACTTCTATTTCCTATTTTGACCTATATATTTTGACCTATAACTCACTTCACCTTGTAGTTACTTGTACACCAACCATGCTAGATAGATAGTCAGCTTTTTCTGTTCATGAAGCTGGTAAACATTGCTTTGCTCTGATAATACACAGCAACACACTGCAACAAGCAAAAAACTTATTTAGGTCCTGACCTCGTTCCATGGAATCTAGATTTGTGAGCACACTGCCAAAATGAAATGTGACTCTACAAAGTGATTCACACTGATTTAGTTACGCGGCAAACTTGTCACAACAAACGTGGTTTCTACTCGAGTTGTTGCTTTCCTTATCGTAACAAGATGCTTATCTGCCTTGGACAGGGCTGAGGTTGCTGAGGGAAGTGGGCTTGGTAATAGACAAACAATGCTGCTCTGATAGTAATGCAAAATGGCAGGTCAACCATCACAATGCCACACAAATAATAATATAGACAGCTGTATTCTCCTCTGTGCACAACTAATAATCATTACTAGATGATTTGTTAAGATTGGATGGTTTGTTTGCAAGAAGAGAAAACCTGTTATTACAATAACCTCCTCAGTAATGATTTTTACTCTCTCGATGCTTGGACTAGATGCTCTAGCCTTCACCAGGAAATGTTATTATTCTTCATAGTTGAGTTGCCCTCTGTGATGCTTTTCCACAGTAACTACAGTTGCATTGCTAGCAATGTTCGCCCATATACTGTAGTCTCACGGGCCAGCAACTTGAGGAATGTGGCTGACTCGTAAGACTAGCATTTAGCTAGCAACCAAAGCTAGATAAAAATAATTTTGCACACCGAGCAATAGTTAAGCTTACATACACCACTAAGCCAAATAGCTGTAGCTAGATAGAAATAAGCTTACAGCGCTACTAACCTTCATAAACTAATAGTGACCATGGAAATGGCATATTCTATGATCGCTTGTGAAATAGACACACTACATCTTACCTAAACTGGTTCATATGTACCCTGAACCACCTTTTGAAGTGGCTCAAGATGGACGCGTTTGACAAATCCAAAGTTTTCTTGTGTGTGTGTGTGTGTGCAGTGTATACAGGTGTCTACTTCTGATCCAGAAACTTCATGAGTGCCGAGCCGAAAGACTAGAGATAATCCGTACCTCACCCTATAATAATGGATACCATCAAAAATACATGGAACACATACCTACCACTACAAACAACTTTGCCAGACCATCGTGAAGTGGTGACAAAGTAACGCCATAATGTTGACTTGACAACCAGGTGACTCGTGCTTGCTTGTGCATGCGTTACTGACCAGATACAGATCGGGAGGTAGGTTACGGGACATATCTACCCAATCAAATCACGGGAAACAACTCGATTATGATGATGGTGTTTACTTTCTGTTCCTGAAACTGATGAAATGTATCTCTTTGCTCTGACGATATAGACCTACGAATTCATGTCTTACGTTACTTTCTTTAATTATTGCTACGATTATCAAGTTGGTTCTTGAGTGTGTAACCATGGTCATAGTCAGAGCTTGTACAGCGCATGATGCCGTTATCGATCCAGGAAGGGGGGGAAAGGGGGGAGGAAAAATATATAACTTATTGTGGTAAATAAAAATCGTTCTCAAGATTTCACCAGATGGCACTCTCTCTCCGACCTTCAAAAAGTAACACTGGATGAGGTTCCATCTTTCGGTTAGAATGACTGTACATGTACTACTTAGAACACGTAGTTACGTAGTTGAAAAGAACATACCACTTTGCAATGCCGATTCAGAGGCCCTGCTCCTAGCTTGTCTCATGCTGTGCAAAGGAGAAAAGAGAAGTTAAAACAGTACATGCACTCTTATTGCTTACGTTGGTCCAGTGCCGACACCAAGCTCTTTCTTCCCGAGGAAGACCCCAACTAATAAAACAATCATTTCATCATGGACAGTGCAGAAAGATGGAGAGGCAAAAAGCAGAAGGATGGAAATTCAAGTAAGCAACAAAATACCAGTGACAAACAAACAAACAAGGGAGCAAACAAGGGGGCAAGAAAGTATAAAACAAAAAAATACTAGACAACAACAAACAAACAAACAAGGGAGTGATAAAGTATAAAACAACAACAAAATACTAGACAACAACAAACAAACAAACAAGGGAGTGATAAAAACAAGTGATAAAGTATAAAACAACAACAAAATACTAGACAACAACAAACAAACAAACAAGGGAGTGATAAAAACAAGTGATAAAGTATAAAACAACAACAAAATACTAGACAACAACAAACAAACAAACAAACAAACAAACAAGGGAGCGAGAAAGTATAAAACAACAACAAAATACTAGCGACAACAACAAACAAACAAGGGAGCGAGAAAGTATAAAATAACAATAAAATACTAGCGACAACAACAAACAAACAAGGGAGCGAGAAAGTATAAAACAACAACAAAATACTAGACAACAACAAACAAACAAACAAGGGAGCGAGAAAGTATAAAATAACAACAAAATACTAGCGACAACAAACAAACAAACAAGGGAGTGAGAAAGTATAAAACAACAACAATAAAATATTTAGCATACTAGTGAAAACCGGCTTATCACTGGCTCCTTCCTTACTGACAACCCTGCATGGATATATGTAACACAAGATACGATGACAAAACATTAGCATTAGTACATGAAACAACAACAACAACAACAACAACAAAAGTAGAAGCATATCATATGCAGCTCCGCCTTGCCTGAACACAGGTAGTTGCAGACCTACTCCCTGCTGCTTGCAAGTGAAGGCAGCTGCCTGGTTCAGTCTGGTATTAGCATCTACCAACTGTGAGCTCATGACAGTGTCCTGTGGAGGTGAAAGTAAAGAACATGATAAGGTTGACTTGCCGGTTCTTCTTACTTTTAGCTTTGGGTAGAGATGCTCGCTCAGGAATGCTTCTGCTCTTTCCAGACCTTTGTCCAGAGCAAGAGCAGCTAGGAAAGATTCGACTACATCGGCTAATATCTTGATGGAGTGCTCCAGCTTCTGCAAAATGCAAAGTATATAAATCCATTCACACCTAAATACACACATACATGCATACATACATTCATACATACACACAATCACATGTACACATACACACATATATATACATTGGTTGGAATTAACCATAGTTAGAATATCCTTTAAAAAAATCAATAGAAAAAATACAAAGATCTCTATCATTGTTGCACACTGCATAGCTATAGCAGTAGCTTACTACACACACACACGCACACACACACACAAGAAAAATAAGAAATTGCCATGCTCTGCTCGTAGCATGACTGTAGACATGTTAAGCACAAATTACAGCTTCTCGTTTTAAACTTAATTCTCCCTTCATCTTCAACATACAGAATACATCTCCTTTCATCCATCCTTCAGCTTCGACATGGGAGAATACAACCCAGAATACATCTCCTTTCAAACTTAATTCTCCATCCTTCAGCTTCGACATGGGAGAGTACAACACAGAATAAATCTCCTTTCAAACTTAATTCTCCATCCTTTAGCTTCGACATAGAGTACAACACAGAATACATCTCCTTTCAAACTTGGGATAATGCAACACAGAATACATCTCCTTTCAAACTTAATTCTCCATCCTTCAGCTTCAACATGGGATAATGCAACACAGAATACTTTTCCAGTGTCATTATTAGCAGGGCCTGCCTGGGAGGGGGGGGACCATCCCACCACAAACCATTTATGTCAGTGTAGGTCATATAACTTACCACTAGGACTAGTGCAGGTCATATAACTTACCACTAGGAATGGTGCAGGTCATATAACTTACCACTAGGACTAGTGTAGGTCATATAACTTACCACTAGGACTAGTGCAGGTCATATAACTTACCACTAGGACTAGTGTAGGTCATATAACTTACCACTAGGACTAGTGCAGGTCATATAACTTACTACTAGGACTAGTGTAGGTCATATAACTTACCACTAGGACTAGTGTAGGTCATATAACTTACTACTAGGACTAGTGTAGGTCACATAACTTACCACTAGGACTAGTGTAGGTCATATAACTTACCACTAGGACTAGTGTAGGTCATATAACTTACCACTAGGACTAGTGTAGGTCATATAACTTACCACTAGGACTAGTGTAGGTCATATAACTTACCACTAGGACTAGTGTCATATAACTTACCACTAGGACTAGTGTAGGTCATATAACTTACCACTAGGACTAGTGTAGGTCATATAACTTACCACTAGGACTAGTGCAGGTCATATAACTTACCACTAGGACTAGTGTAGGTCATATAACTTACCACTAGGACTAGTGTAGGTCATATAACTTACCACTAGGACTAGTGTAGGTCATATAACTTACCACTAGGACTAGTGTAGGTCATATAACTTACCACTAGGACTAGTGTAGGTCATATAACTTACCACTAGGACTAGTGTCATATAACTTACCACTAGGACTAGTGTAGGTCATATAACTTACCACTAGGACTAGTGTAGGTCATATAACTTACCACTAGGACTAGAGTAGGTCATATAACTTACCACTAGGACTAGTGTAGGTCATATAACTTACCACTAGGACTAGTGCAGGTCATATAACTTACCACTAGGACTAGTGTAGGTCATATAACTTACCACTAGGACTAGTGCAGGTCATATAACTTCACCTAGGACTAGTGTAGGTCATATAACTTACTACTAGGACTAGTGCAGGTCATATAACTTACCACTAGGACTAGTGTAGGTCATATAACTTACCACTAGGACTAGTGTAGGTCATATAACTTAACCACTAGGACTAGAGTAGGTCATATAACTTACCACTAGGACTAGTGTAGGTCATATAACTTACCACTAGGACTAGTGTAGGTCATATAACTTACCACTAGGACTAGTGTAGGTCATATAACTTACCACTAGGACTAGTGCAGGTCATATAACTTACCACTAGGACTAGTGTAGGTCATATAACTTACCACTAGGACTAGAGTAGGTCATATAACTAACCACAAGGACTAGAGTAGGTCATATAACTTACCACTAGGACTAGTGTAGGTCATATAACTTACCACTAGGACTAGTGTAGGTCATATAACTTACCACTAGGACTAGTGCAGGTCATATAACTTACCACTAGGACTAGTGTAGGTCATATAACTTACCACTAGGACTAGTGTAGGTCATATAACTTACCACTAGGACTAGTGCAGGTCATATAACTTACCACTAGGACTAGTGCAGGTCATATAACTTACCACTAGGACTAGTGTAGGTCATATAACTTGCCACTAGGACTAGTGTAGGTCATATAACTTGCCACTAGGACTAGTGTAGGTAATATAACTTACTACTAGGATGAGGCCTGTTCACTTTCCTTACAAATAACATTATTTTGGCACATTTCATTGCATCTGTTCCAAATCCTTTTTCCTTTTCACACTTGCCTTTTCTGTGCCTCCTCTTTGCTTTCCTTCCATTCAATTTTTACAATATTTTTAAGGATATTTTCAGAACGTCCAATCCATCGATGCACAAGCGTGAACCACGTAGCGCATGATAACATAATAAAATACACCACAAACAAGCCATTCGCTCAACCTTTCAAAGTTTTTCAAGCATGGGCTTCTTTTCGGATATTTTTGTGAAGTGTAAACAGGGGGAGGGGGGGGGGGGGGGGGGGGGGACAGAGCTTGTTTCAAATTGGATCCCCCCCCACCTCCCTGGATTTTTTTGTGCAGTTCATGCCAAAGCATTAATCAACCTCGTAAATAGGCCAGTGTAACCCATAAATAATTTTTAAAAAATTAAAAAAATTTTAAAAAATTCTCATGGCTAACAGTTTGACATAACAACCTTGAGGATCCAATTTCACAAACTACAGAACTCGGCCTACATGCAAGAAAAAGCATATGCAATGCAACTGGTCAACAGCTTGCTATCAATGACTAGACTGGTGGGATCCATAGCTATTACCATGCACACCCATATACTTCTAGATCACCAGAGTAGAACTTGGGAGTAAAGTATTCAAGTTGGAATCGTAGTAGATAGCGCTGAAATTTTTCATAACTATGTTAGGTTAGGCTACAGTGCTATCTTCCAGCATTTGTCCATTTGCCCCATAGAATATACGAAAAATTCAAGTAGGGTCTCCTCCTCTCCCCCCCCCCCCCTCTCTCACACACAAAAAATGTATATAACAACAAAATCTCCAAATTTATGTTTGTTGCTTATGGTTTTTGTTTGCTTGTTTGTATGTCAAGCATAACGCCTAGAGCTAGATTACAAGCAGTGTGGAGGTCTGGGCTTACAGTGTCATTGGTGATGATGTACTTGTCAAACTGGAGTTCTTGGCAGACTGTAGACAGCTGCTTGTTGTGTACCAATGACGTCCTCAGCAACTACAAATGAAAAATATATAGTTCACAATGTCTAATGTACACCAATACACACTTGAGGCATGTAACATAGCGTAACACAATGTAAAACTTTGAAACAAGGTAAAGGGTCTTTAAAATATAAAAGCCATAAACACAAAATGGTAAAGGGTCATCTGACAGGTGTATTAATTAACCCTTGCTCCACTTACAGAGAGGTGGCCTTCATTGTGAGAGGGAAAGTGGTTATACACATACTTAGATGCTAGAAATTGGAGAATGGCATCCCCTAGGAACTCCAACCTCTGGTAGTCACCACTACAGAATGCACAGGGAAATATCTAGAGATAAGCTTCTAACAAAAACATTATTTCGCATCTATATTCAGAATAGTTTAGTCACACGGTCTTGTGTGCAAAGAATCGCCAGCCATTCCTGAACTCAGTTGGAGTCATGCAAGGTATAATTTTGGAAACTTGGTTCCAGAATGTATAGAACCGTAGGCAATAATTCCTATATATACAGTTTGCACTAGAATAGTTCCAGAATGGAAGAGTAAAGCTTTGTACTAGAATGGTTCTATAATGAAACAGAATTAGAATTGAATCAGAATGGTTCCATAATGAAATAGCAATGCTTTTAGTTTCATAATGAAATAACAATGCTTTTAGTTCCATAATGAAAGAGCAATGCTTTTAGTTCCATAATGAAAGCAATGCTTTTAGTTCTATAATGAAATAGCAATGCTTTTAGTTCCATAATGAAAGCAATGCTTTTAGTTCCATAATGAAATAGCAATGCTTTTAGTTCCAATGCTTTTAGTTCCATAATGAAAGCAATGCTTTTAGTTCCATAATGAAATAGCAATGCTTTTAGTTCCAATGCTTTTAGTTCCATAATGAAAGCAATGCTTTTAGTTCTATAATGAAATATCAATGCTTTTAGTTCCATAATGAAAGCAATGCTTTTAGTTCCATAATGAAATAGCAATGCTTTTAGTTCCAATGCTTTTAGTTCCATAATGAAAGCAATGCTTTTAGTTCTATAATGAAATAGCAATGCTTTTAGTTCCATAATGAAAGCAATGCTTTTAGTTCCATAATGAAATAGCAATGCTTTTAGTTCCAATGCTTTTAGTTCCATAATGAAAGCAATGCTTTTAGTTCCATAATGAAATAGCAATGCGCTTTTAGTTCCATAATGAAAGCAATGCTTTTAGTTAGCAATGCTTTTAGTTCCATAATGAAAGCAATGCTTTTAGTTCCATAATGAAAGCAATGCTTTGAAATAGCAATGCTTTTAGTTCCAATGCTTTTAGTTCCATAATGAAAGCAATGCTTTTAGTTCAATAATGAAAGCAATGCTTTGAATAAGAATGGTTCCATAATGGAATAGCAATGCTTTTGAACCCAAATAGTAACAAAGTGGGATCGAACAAGAACAGTTCCAGAATGGAATCATTAAACCTTTGAAACAGATGGTTCCAGACGACAATGTAGCTATGACAACACAACCCTTGGTTACCTAGTGAGGGAAGTGTCATTGCAAGAGGAATGAACAAACGCCTTGGCAAGCAAGCTGAGGTGCTTGAAAGTAATTCCAATCCCATCCTCTAGCAACGTCATTTTCTAAAATCATAAACACAAGCCTTCGTGAAGAACTCATACACCAAAGGCTCCTTCTTCGTGATTGTACCTTGAGAGTGGCCGACTCTTCTAACAAGTGTCTGTCTCCCTCAGGATGTTGTTTCTACGGATCAGTCACAGATTCATGTTAATCTACAAGACACGCCTCCACACCTTGCACATCCCACTTACTACCAATGGATGTGTATCACACTTCAACCATTCCGCATATTTTTCCTAAATGTCACGGGGGGGGGGACACAAATAAAAAACGAAGAGAAACAACAAACACACAAAAACAACAAACAAACAACAAACACAAAAACAGAAACAACAAACAAACAAACAGAAACAAACCAAAAACAACAAACAGAAACAACAAACACAAAAGAAACAAACAACCCAAAACAACAAACAGAAACAACAAAAACAAAGAAAACAACAAACAAACAAACAAGAAACAAAAACAAAAAAACCAGCAACAAAACAAACAACAAACAGAAACAACAAACAAACAGGAAACAACAAACAACGGAGAGAGAATGACAACGGAGAGAGAATGACAAAGAAACAAAGAAAACCGCAAAACTAAACAAAACTTTTTTTTTTAAACCGACTGACTACAGAACTTGCCTCCTCCTCGTAAAAAGCGAGCTTTGCAAACATCTTGTCAGCCTCTTCCAGTCCTCCATCTAAGAACACTGCACCTAATATGGCTTCCAAGCAATTCCCGGAGATGTGAGAAGCACTGCTCTCCGCAAACACAGCCTTGGAGTTCTTGAGTAGAAAGTCGGTCAAGTTCAGCCTCTCGGCTAGCTTGCTTAGGTTCTTGTTCTTGATAATGAGTTGTCGATCGTGAGTGAGTTTCCCCACGGTGTGGTCCGGATGGTTGATGAAGAGATGGTGACTGTATTTATATACAACGCATGATGAGCAAGTGTTGTGTGTGGTATGTGTTGTGTGTGTTGTGGTGTGTAGTATGTGTGTGTGTATGCATGTTGTGTGGTGTGTGTGTGGTAATGTAATGTGTTGTGTAGTGTATGTGTGTGTGTGCGATTACATGTGTGTGAGAAGCATTTGTAACAAAGAGAATACATCTCCTACTGTTGCTAATGACTAGACATGGGATTTTTATGTCATTTTGTTCAGCAAATATGATGTTTTTATGTCAATTTTACAAAACAATTGTGCTGAAAATACCAAAATATGGCAAAATCTGTGATTCTGAAATTCAGATAAGTAGGGGCTATATATCAGGAAAAACAAACAGGTTTTAAACCTTTTATTACGGGATATAACAACCAGTCAGCAGCACGAGAATAGAAACAGTGTGTCACCATAATTTTGACCATATTCTCTTCAGTCAAACGGTGGCAACGCCTGTCAGTCAACACAGTTTTGTAGACCGAAAAGGTTCTCTCCACGTCGACATTGGCGGTAGGGCAGAACTTGAAGTTGTGTCTCCAGGACCAAATCCTTCGGGGAGGGATCCTTCCTCACTTTGCAAGCACCCCACAATTGAGCGTAGCACCAGAACATCAGGGTTTCTCTCCAGCACAGAGTTGAACATGTTCTGTAACAGCAACCCCTTTTGGCCAGCAATGCTGATATAAAAGATGAAGCGCCACTTTTATGTGAAAACATGTTTTATGTGATCACATAAAAAATCGCGTCAAAGTGCATGTGAAAACATGTGATCACATAAAAATCCCATGTCTACGTAATGACATCCACATATATACTATATGTGGTATATATGCAGGAAATGTTTATTTAAAAACAACTACATTGTTGTCAAAAGAAGAAAAGAAGCAAGTCTGTACCCATGTACGTCACAACCAGTAGACGTCCTTTACCACAAGGGAATCTACTGGTTGTGATTAAATGGTAAAGGGGTATATATACTGGTTCTGATCTACAATCTACATGGGTACAGTTTAATATTATTATGTTATTTATTTTTATGACAAGTCAATTGTTTGTTTATAAATTAAAAAGTTTTGTTCCTGAAGCGAGGTCTTTACTCTTCTTGGTTATTTTGGCAAGTCCAAGCTCCTGGAACTCCAAGCTCCTGGAACTCCAGCACTTTTTTCTCAGTTAGTTCCTTTTTGGGGGGTTGCACAAATATCAGCACATTGTTGCTATTGGTGACTGTATCCATTGCTACAACCTCCTTCAAGAATTTGGTAACGGATGTCCAGGAGAACTCCATAAACCAAACAGCTAATCTGAGCAGAGGGGGAGAGGGGTCATTTGTTGTGTATCAGTTAGTTTGATAGCATCTTCAACGATGACACTCATGTATGGATGTGAACGGCAACACTTTGGAGTCTTCTTGCATTAAACTCTAGATAGATAGATCCCCTTCAAGGTGAATTTCAAGTTTTATATTTTAATATTGTTTTCTAGGTCAGCCACATCCCCCCCCATTGTTTTTTTGGGGGGGGGGGGGGGGGCTTAGCTGTCCACCATTTTAAAAGTGTGTTAAACCAGCTCTCTCCGAAGTATATCTAACTTTTTAAACTTTTTTTTATTACTTCCACAGATATTTATACGTGTGTGTTCACTAGCATGTAAACATATTATATAAGTTTGTCCTCGAACTTCATTGAAGAGGCTACGATGAACTGCTGTGTGTGTTCACTAACAGTTGGCATATAACATATTCACATGGCGACTGATTCGCCACATTTTATTATTTTGTTGATTCTATTGTTGCTCTTGTTGCTGTTGTTTCTCATTCTTGTTTCTGTTTCTCATTCTTGTTGCTGTTGTTTCTCATTCTTGTTGCTGTTTCTTGCTCTTGTTGCTGTTTCTTGCTCTTGTTGCTGTTGTTTCTCATACTTGTTTCTGTTTCTCATTCTTGTTGCTGTTGTTTCTCATACTTGTTGCTGCTGTTTCTCATACTTGTTGCTGTTTCTTGCTCTTGTTGTTGTTGTTTCTCATACTTGTTAATGCTGTTTCTCATACTTGTTGCTGTTTCTTGCTCTTGTTGTTGTTGTTTCTCATTTTTGTTGCTGTTTCTCATTCTTGTTGCTGTTGTTTCTCATACTTGTTGCTGTTTCTTGCTCTTGTTGCTGTTATTTCTCATACTTGTTGCTGTTTCTTGCTCTTGTTGCTGTTTCTCATTCTTGTTGCTGTTGTTTCTCATTCTTGTTGCTGTTATTTCTCATACTTGTTGCTGCTTCTTGCTCTTGTTGCTGTTGTTTCTCATTCTTGTTGCTGTTGTTTCTCATTCTTGTTGCTGCTGTTTCTCATACTTGTTGCTGTTTCTTGCTCTTGTTGTTGTTGTTTCTCATATGTTGTTGTTTCTCATACTTGTTGCTGTTTCTTGCTCTTGTTTCTTATACTTGTTGCTGTTTCTCATTCTTGTTGCTGTTGTTTCTCATTCTTGTTGCTGCTGTTTCTCATACTTGTTGCTGTTTCTTGCTCTTGTTGCTGTTGTTTCTCATACTTGTTGCTGTTTCTCATTCTTGTTGCTGTTGTTTCTCATTCTTGTTGCTGTTATTTCTCATACTTGTTGCTGCTTCTTGCTGTTTCTTGCTCTTGTTGCTGTTGTTTCTCATTCTTGTTGCTGTTGTTTCTCATACTTGTTGCTGTTTCTTGCTCTTGTTGCTGTTATTTCTCATACTTGTTGCTGTTTCTTGCTCTTGTTGTTGTTGTCTCTCACTCATTGTCATTGTTTCTAGCTCGTGTTGTTGCTTTTCTCACTCGTGTCGTTGTCTCTCACTCATTGTCATTGTTTCTAGCTCGTGTTGTTGCTTTTCTCACTCGCGTTGTTGTCTCTCACTCATTGTCATTGTTTCTAGCTCGTGTTGTTGCTTTTCTCACTCGTGTCGTTGTCTCTCACTCATTGTCATTGTTTCTAGCTCGTGTTGTTGCTTTTCTCACTCGTGTCGTTGTCTCTCACTCATTGTCATTGTTTCTAGCTCGTGTTGTTGCTTTTCTCACTCGCGTTGTTGTCTCTCACTCATTGTCATTGTTTCTAGCTCGTGTTGTTGCTTTTCTCACTCGTGTCGTTGTCTCTCACTCATTGTCATTGTTTCTAGCTCGTGTTGTTGCTTTTCTCACTCGCGTCGTTGTCTCTCACTCATTGTCATTGTTTCTAGCTCGTGTTGTTGCTTTTCTCACTCGCGTCATTGTCTCTCACTCATTGTCATTGTTTCTAGCTCGTGTTGTTGCTTTTCTCACTCGCGTCGTTGTCTCTCACTCATTGTTGTCGTTGTTGTTTTTGCTCTCGTTGTTGTTACTGCTGCTGATACACCCACCTACCTACAAAGATACTCCAGAACAGCATCACCGAGAAACTCCAACCTCTCGTTGTTTTGGAGCCTGGTATTTTCGCTCATCTTCATTGAGTTGCCTTCTGCTGCTTCTGCTTTCATAGACTCTATCAATCCCCTGATGCCCTTCAGCTGCTTAGGAGCAGTGGGCTTGATAAACTCAGGAGCCTGAGCCCCACAGTTGGATATGGCCGTTCGCACGTGATCCTCGGCTACCATGTAGGAGGACACCGTGCAGGACGGGTGAGTGAGGGCAAGGTGGAGGAGGGAGATGTCTTTGAAGTGATAGTGAAGTCTGTTCTGGAGAGTCGTGAGGGAATCAACGAAGAGAATGTGCTGAGAGAGAAGAGGGAGAAGAAGCACGTTCTGGAGTGAAGGAAGCAACGTTAATGCAAAAGCGACGACAGATACCAAAAACATCACCACGGCAATGAGGAGGAACTATGTTGAGGTGAACAACAGATAATCAATAATAGCAGCAAGAACAACACAATTACATCATCACCACTAAAAGCAAAAATGACAAAAACCACAGCAGAAAATAGGGGAGTAGGAGTAACAAAGCCACACCCACCCGCAGCAATAACAACAACAACCATTTATGATAACATACCTGAGGCAGATCATAGTAGAAACCACAACTGTAAAGTCCCTTCCGTGACACAGAGATCACGTTATCTTCACCTCCAATCCCAGCACTATGGGTGGCACCAGAATTCTTGCCCACGAATTTGTGCCTGAGGGCACGAAGCTCAAAGTGCTCCCGCTGACTCAGCTTCCTGCAAACAGTAACAACACGGGGGGAGAGGGGAGGAGAGAGAAAACGTTCATGGATTCATGCCCTTGAGAATATAGCATATACATACAGTTTAAATATTCCAGTACCACTGCTTGCTGTTCTATAGTGTAGCTGCACCACCAGTAAAAATGCATTAGGGAAGCACCAGCAAAAAGGCATGCCCAGGACCTCATAATGGGAGCAGGAGGGGGGGGGGGGGGATCGGATATCTCCCCTAACAGAAGTAAGCCCCCCCCCTTGACAAGGTATATAATATGGATGATGATTAGCATGTAGGTACGATAATTAGAAAATAATTTCAGGGGAACTCAAAACATTCCTCCCCACCCACCTAAAAAATCTGGTATTAATATAAACACTGGTGTTTTTACTGCTAGTCTGATGTACTAGCTTCTAGGTGGCCTGCCATAATGGGCTTCAGAAAAATGTACGCATGCACACACACAAAAACAGAGAGACAAGACAGACACACACACACATACAAAAGAGAGAGAGAGAGTGATGAAATCAAACACACACTAGTCTGAGGTGATAGTGAAGATACGGCAACTTTTTTTTTAACATTTACATTTTGAGGAATTGGCATTCTGAACGACCGCGTCGAGGGTACTCATGCGTACATGAAGCTCGAAAGCAGAAATCGAGTGTGGCTACTAATCAGGTTTCTATCTCATTCTCTAGCTTATTTAGAGATGAGGTTATGTACCTCTAGACTCTAGAGGAACACAAAGCCAATTCCAAGTTTATGGCAATTCACTTGCACAAACCTGTGTTCAGACTTTTCCTGTAGTTCTCTGAATCTCCTCTTCTCCTTCTCGCTGCATGATTTGCATGAGAAGATCAAACACATCACACCACGCACAACAACTTACCTCCACATGGAATGATTCCTTGCCTTGCGCTGAAGCTGTGAGCAGCAGTGCTCAAACATCACTGCGTCCTGCAATACAAGTTGACAAGAATAATGATGAGCAAGACCTTTTTCTAACATTGTGTCTCAGCAGCCGTAAGCACCTACAGGGCAAACTTGGAAACCGTTCACAAAAAAATGCAATAAAAAAATTAACAGTATGTGCTATAGACACACTGACAGGACTTTTTTAAATTTATTACCGGTGCATGTTTGCAGTAATTAAGAAAATAGACAAAAAGCCCGGGCAAGCGAGCAAAATTTGAATTTTTAACGACTTAGAATCACAACTGCCACCATGAACAGCCTCTTACAGGCCTTTGCTGAGATTACTAAAATCTCTTCTGCTGAGGAAATCCTCATAGGCACCATGCCTTGGTTGCTCTGAATCCATTCACCCTTGAGAAAAGAGGAACTTCTGGATTGACTAGATTTTGCATAGCGCAAAGCACACTAGGTAGCTGTTGTTACCTGTTGCCAGCATTTGGGCCAATCAGAATGCAAGATTCTAGCATGTGATCGACTGTAAGCAGTTTATCTAGGAGGTGGGGATTTGATGAAGAGAAGCTGATTGAATCGGTGAGAAGCTTTTCATGTTTGTGGCAAGTCTGTTCAAAACCACATATGTAGGAGCAGAGGACAATGCTTGGAAGCAGGTTGTAGGTCAGGTAAGAATGCCCTAGCTATAACTAGACTACTATAACTAGTGTTAGCTAGAGCTAGTTGCAGGTCAGGTAAGAATGCCCTAGCTATAACTAGACTACTATAACTAGTGTTAGCTAGAGCAAGTTGCAGGTCAGGTAAGAATGCCCTAGCTATAACTACACTACTATAACTAGTGTTAGCTAGAGCTAGTTGCAGGTCAGGTAAGAATGCCCTAGCTATAACTAGACTACTATAACTAGTGTTAGCTAGAGCTAGTTGCAGGTCAGGTAAGAATGCCCTAGCTATAACTACACTACTATAACTAGTGTTGGCTAGAGCTAGTTGCAGGTCAGGTAAGAATGCCCTAGCTATAACTAGACTACTATAACTAGTGTTAGCTAGAGTTAGTTGCAGGTCAGGTAAGAATGCCCTAGCTATAACTAGACTACTATAACTAGTGTTAGCTAGAGCTAGTTGCAGGTCAGGTAAGAATGCCCTAGCTATAACTAGACTACTATAACTAGTGTTAGCTAGAGCAAGTTGCAGGTCAGGTAAGAATGCCCTAGCTATAACTAGACTACTATAACTAGTGTTAGCTGGAGTTAGTTGTAAGAATGCCCTAGCTATAACTACACTACTATAACTAGTGTTAGCTAGAGCTAGTTGCAGGTCAGGTAAGAATGCCCCAGCTATAACTAGACTACTATAACTAGTGTTAGCTAGAGTTAGTTGCAGGTCAGGTAAGAATGCCCTAGCTACAACTATACTACTATAACTAGTGTTAGCTAGAGTTAGTTGCAGGTCAGGTAAGAATGCCCTAGCTATAACTACACTACTATAACTAGTGTTAGCTAGAGCTAGTTGCAGGTCAGGTAAGAATGCCCTAGCTACAACTACACTACTATAACTAGTGTTAGCTAGAGTTAGTTGCAGGTCAGGTAAGAATGCCCTAGCTATAACTAGACTACTATAACTAGTGTTAGTTAGAGCTAGTTGCAGGTCAGGTAAGAATGCCCTAGCTATAACTAGACTACTATAACTAGTGTTAGCTAGAGCTAGTTGCAGGTCAGGTAAGAATGCCCTACACTACTATAACTAGTGTTAGCTAGAGCTAGTTGCCAGCTATAGACCTCCAGCATCTTTCTCTTGATTCACTGCTACTAGATGTAAGCATTATCAAGTCCCACTCTTCTTCACTGCTGTCACTGCCAGTCTAGTAAGTTAGTAGAGTAAGGACAAAGGTCAATATCCATGATTGCAATGAAACGCTATAGCATTCTATTGTGAGCAAGCCACACACAGTGATGCAAGCAGAACGCAATGGCAAGCTGTGACATCGTTGTATTGTGAACCAGCTTAGGTGCCACTCGGACACCAAGCAATACACCGGAGTCTAGTTTGCACCTTGCACCTGAGTATAGGTCACACCTTGCACCGGAGTATAGGTCGCACCTTGCACCGGAGTATAGGTTGCACCTTGAACTGAGATAGGTTGTACCTTGCACCGGCGTATAGGTTGCACCTTGCACCAGAGTATAGGTTGCACCTTGAACTGAGTATAGGTTGCACCTTGCACCTGAGTATAGGTTGCACCTTGAACTGAGTATAGGTTGCACCTTGCACCTGAGTATAGGTTGCACCTTGAACTGAGATAGGTTGTACCTTGCACCGGCGTATAGGTTGCACCTTGCACCTGAGTATAGGTTGCACCTTGCACCTGAGTATAGGTTGCACCTTGAACTGAGTATAGGTTGCACCTTGCACCTGAGTATAGGTTGCACCTTGCACCTGAGTATAGGTTGCACCTTGAACTGAGATAGGTTGTACCTTGCACCGGCGTATAGGTTGCACCTTGCACCTGAGTATAGGTTGCACCTTGCACCTGAGTATAGGTTGCACCTTGAACTGAGTATAGGTTGCACCTTGCACCTGAGTATAGGTTGCACCTTGAACTGAGTATAGGTTGCACCTTGCACCTGAGTATAGGTTGCACCTTGCACCTGAGTATAGGTTGCACCTTGCACCTGAGTATAGGTTGCACCTTGCACCTGAGTATAGGTTGCACCTTGCACCTGAGTATAGGTTGCACCTTGCACCTGAGTATAGGTTGCACCTTGCACCTGAGTATAGGTTGCACCTTGCACCTGAGTATAGGTTGTACCTTGCACCGGAGTATAGGTTGCACCTTGCACCTGAGTATAGGTTGCACCTTGCACCGGCGTATAGGTTGCACCTTGCACCGGAGTATAGGTTGCACCTTGCACCTGAGTATAGGTTGCACCTTGAACTGAGTATAGGTTGCACCTTGTACCTGAGTATAGGTTGCACCTTGCACCTGAGTATAGGTTGCACCTTGCACCTGAGTATAGGTTGCACCTTGAACTGAGTATAGGTTGCACCTTGCACCTGAGTATAGGTTGCACCTAGCACCAGAGTATAGGTTGCACCTTGAACTGAGTATAGGTTGTACCTTGCACCTGAGTATAGGTTGCACCTTGCACCTGAGTATAGGTTGCACCTTGAACTGAGTATAGGTTGCACCTTGCACCAGAGTATAGGTTGCACCTTGAACTGAGTATAGGTTGCACCTAGCACCAGAGTTTAGGTTGCACCTTGCACCTGAGTATAGGTTGCACCTTGCACCTGAGTATAGGTTGTACCTTGCACCGGAGTATAGGTTGCACCTTGCACCTGAGTATAGGTTGCACCTTGCACCTGAGTATAGGTTGCACCTAGCACCAGAGTATAGGTTGCACCTTGCACCTGAGTATAGGTTGCACCTTGCACCTGAGTATAGGTTGTACCTTGCACCGGAGTATAGGTTGCACCTTGCACCTGAGTATAGGTTGCACCTTGCACCTGAGTATAGGTTGCACCTTGCACCTGAGTATAGGTTGCACCTTGCACCTGAGTATAGGTTGCACCTCACACCGGAGTATAAGCCACACCCCACAAAGTTAGCCTCGTTCTATAATTGCCGGAGTGTACGTTCACACACCAAATCTACAAACATGCAGGAGCTAAAGTAACCTCTAACCTTCTGGCTTACCTTGGCAATGTTGCCCACTCAGCCTTCCTTAGTCTCAACTAGCTTTTGTCTTTGCTTACTCCCCAAGCTTTCTTTTGTTCCCAGACTGGTCTACAAATTCAGCTTTTAACTTTAGCTCATATGCACACTTCCAGACGTTTCACACACAGAGAGCAGTGCAGCTTGCTGCATCATGAGGTCACATGCTCCACGAGACTCCTCCCAGTCATTCATTTTAGCCACTGTGACTTATATTCCAGCAAAATTTAACATATTCACTTAATAAGTCGCACTCCTGAAATGGAGAGGAAAGTTTGGAGTTACTACTGCGACCTCTACTACAGCAAATAGGATATTTGATCAGAACTTACTGAATTTCTTCCTTTAGAGCGAGACAGCTTCACCCGATCGATCCTGATGCAACTAGGGGTCTGCACATGGGAAGGTGATCAATATCATGAATACCATTAAGGAAAGCCCTCAGCACTACTACAAATCCAACGATTCTTCAGAAGAACAAAAACCAGTAACTGTAATTGAGAATCCAACTGCAATGGTATGCAATAGTGGAGACAATATAAGCCTAGGCCGCTCAGCTTCTCGCATATATACTTTCCATGTGAGTGGCACTGCCATGTGTGTGTGTGTGGATAGGTGATACTTTCCCTGCCATGTGTGTGTGGATAGGGTGTGTCAGAGCATGGGGCAGGGGGGAAGGGAAGTAGATGTCTCTCCCTACAGTGCTACTATTATTAGCATGAATATATCATGTTAAAAATGTTAAAAAATATTTATATATACCTATATTATTATTATTGTTGTTATTATTATATTAATTATTATATTAATTATCTCTTTATACTATGAGTGGGTGGACCAAGAAAATAATTTTGGACATGTCCCCCTTCCCCACCAGCAAAAAAAAACAACCAACGGGAGCAGAGCTGGTACAAGGCCTACGCATAACGAATATCACTAAAAGGCACACAAGTCCAGGTTTCTGCAACCTCGTCTCACAAACTTTGAGGGGAATAACTGCCAGCAATCCCTCCAGCCATTCTGTGTGCCTGTTCCTTCCAATGTCTATTTCTTCCAATGAGTTAAACTTCTGCACCAGATGCTGCAGCACATCACCCATAGACAGCAGTTCTGACAAAACACATGAATAACATAATTATTTTATACATGTAATACATAGATCACAACACATTCTGCACAAACAAATACACAGATGATAACATTTTACACAGATCAATACATAGATGATAACATATTTACACAGATAAACAGCATGTGTTTATCTGTGTAGTTTTATGATGTGTTGATCTGTGTCGAATGTTATGATGTGTTTATCTGTGTAGTGTTATGATGTGTTTATCTGTGTAGTGTTATGATGTGTTTATCTGTGTAGTGTGTACAGTGTTATAATGTGTTGATCTGTGTAGTGTTATAATGTGTTGATCTGTGTCGAGTGTTATGATGTGTTGATCTGTGTAGAGTGTTATAATCAATGTGTTGATCTGTGAATGCTATTTATCTGTGTAGAATATTATGATTAATGTGTTATCTGTGCACTACACAGATAAACACATCATAACATTCAACACAGATCAACACATCATAACACTATACAGATAAACACATCATAACACTACACAGATAAACACATCATAAAACTACACAGATAAACACATCAGAACACTACACAGATAAACACATCATAAAACTACACAGATCAACACATTATAACACTACGCAGATCAACACATTATAACACTGTACACACTACACAGATAAACACATCATAACACTACACAGATAAACACATAACACTACACAGATAAACACACCATAAAACTACACAGATAAACACATCATAAGACTACACAGATAAACACACCATAAAACTACACAGATAAACACATTATAACACTACACAGATAAACACACCATAAAACTACACAGATAAACACTACACAGATAAACACACCATAAAACTACACAGATAAACACATCATAACACTACACAGATAAACACACCATAAAACTACACAGATAAACACTACACAGATAAACACACCATAAAACTACACAGATAAACACACCATAAAACTACACAGAAACACATTATAACACTACACAGATAAACACACCATAAAACTACACAGATAAACACATCATAACACTACACAGATAAACACATCATAACACTACACAGATAAAACAAAGACATTCTGCATGGGACCTTTTGCTCGTTATTATTATTATTGTTTGTTTGTTGTTGTTGTTGTTTTGAGTGGGAGGAGGAATATTCCAAGAAGTTCCAAAGTTGTAAGGATTACAACACCATAAAAACAAGTGATTCACCCTCTCTTCCAACCCAACTTGTAGCTAGCATCTGTATCTTCCAGGCCTTTCTGACATTTCACGATACTGTATGCGATTCATTAAATTAGCTCTAGCTGCGGTCATGCTATGAAGAGATTTTTACTGATTGACCATCACATAGGGTACGGAAAAGACTTGCATTCCTTGGATCAAATATTGGTGTGTGTGGTTGCACTTCCTATATCGCTTTAACCCCTATTTTAAAATGGCGGATGCCAAAAATACGAAAAGGTCATATTTCAGCTAAAATTTACTTTGAAAGCTTTGAAGTAACCTAAATGTTATATTTTCGGCCAATTTTATCTCCAACAAAAAACTTCCTGTGCGACTTTTATCCTCATGGAGGTAGCTTGCCTTGAATCCTTCATGGAGGTAGTAAACCAGCATGCCTTGAATCCTTGGAGGTAGTAAACCAGTTGCCTTGAATCCTTCATGGAGGTAGTAAACCAGCATGCCTTGAATCCTTCATGGAGGTAGTAAACCAGCTTGCCTTGAATCCTTCATGGAGGTAGTAAACCAGCATACCTTGAATCCTTCATGGAGGTAGTAAACCAGCTTGCCTTGAATCCTTCATGGAGATAGTAAACCAGCATGCCTTGAATCCTTCATGGAGGTAACAAACCAGCTTGCCTTGAATCCGTCATGGAGGTAGTAAACCAGCATGCCTTGAATCCTTCATGGAGGTAGTAAACCAGCATGCCTTGAATCCTTCATGGAGGTAGTAAACCAGCTTGCCTTGAATCTGTCATGGAGGTAGTAAACCAACATGCCTTGAATCCTTCATGGAGGTAGTAAACCAGCTTGCCTTGAATCTGTCATGGAGGTAGTAAACCAGCTTGCCTTGAATCTGTCATGGAGGTAGTAAACCAGCTTGCCTTGAATCTGTCATGGAGGTAGTGAACCAACATGCCTTGAATCCTTCATGGAGATAGTAAACCAGCTTGCCTTGAATCTGTCATGGAGGTAGTAAACCAGCTTGCCTTGAATCCTTCATGGAGGTAGTAAACCAGCATGCCTTGAATCCTTCATGGAGGTAGTAAACCAGCTTGCCTTGAATCCTTCATGGAGGTAGTAAACCAGCATGCCTTGAATCCTTCATGGAGGTAGTAAACCAGCATGCCTTGAATCCTTCATGGAGGTAGTAAACCAGCTTGCCTTGAATCCTTCATGGAGGTAGTAAACCAGCATGCCTTGAATCCTTCATGGAGGTAGTAAACCAGCATGCCTTGAATCCTTCATGGAGGTAGTAAACCAGCATGCCTTGAATCCTTCATGGAGGTAGTAAACCAGCTTGCCTTGAATCCTTCATGGAGGTTGTAAACCAGCATGCCTTGAATCCTTCATGGAGGTAGTAAACAAGCATGCCTTGAATCCTTCATGGAGGTAGTCAACCAACATGCCTTGAATCCTTCATGGAGATAGTAAACCAGCTTGCCTTGAATCCTTCATGGAGGTAGTCAACCAACATGCCTTGAATCCTTCATGGAGGTAGTAAACCAGCATGCCTTGAATCCTTCATGGAGGTAGTAAACCAGCATGCCTTGAATCCTTCATGGAGTTAGTAAACCAACATGCCTTGAATCCTTCATGGAGTTAGTAAACCAGCATGCCTTGAATCCTTCATGGCGGTAGTAAACCAGCATGCCTTGAATCCTTCATGGAGGTAGTAAACCAGCATGCCTTGAATCCTTCATGGAGGTAGTAAACCAGCATGCCTTGAATCCTTCATGGAGGTAGTAAACCAGCTTGCCTTGAATCCTTCATGGAGATAGTAAACCAGCTTGCCTTGAATCCTTCATGGAGGTAGTAAACCAGCTTGCCTTGAATCCTTCATGGAGGTAGCTTGCCTTGAATCCTTCATGGAGGTAGTAAACCAGCATGCCTTGAATCCTTCATGGAGGTAGTAAACCAGCTTGCCTTGAATCCTTCATGGAGGTAGTAAACCAGCAGCTCCCAAAATAAAAACTGTGAAATTCGGTCTTCATGATTTCTCTTTTCTTCCAACCTCAAGGGGGGACGATTGTATTTTTTTACTTTTTTTTAAAACTTGTGCTTACAACTTTAGAGCTCCGTAGATTCTGCAAACTTCATGGTGGTATGGACTTGATATATAGCTCAAAAGATAGGTCTCTCTGTGTGCTCTCTTTTGATACTAAAATATGTTTCATAGGTATAGACCTAAAGTAGAGGGACCTCAAAAACCTGAATCCCTGCAACCTCCGCCAAAATAACTCCAGATTGCTAAGTGCAAAAAAAATTGAAAATTGGTACGAGTGGCTAGAGGAAGCCCTAGAGCATGCAACAACCTTTTTCATTAAGCGTTAAAATTTTAGTATGTGGTCAAGCACGCGGGTGGAAAATTGATTGCATTGATTTTGTTTCGTATCTTTTGGAAAGAGAGAGAGAAGGGCGGACGCGTCTCACTAGGTATCGTAGCTTGCTGCGTTCTTCATCGATGCACGAGCCGAGGGGTCCACCGTTAGAAGTTGTCGCAATGTTTCGGGTGTCGGCGTCTCCCGCGGGAGACGCGTCCGCCCTTCTCTCTCTCTTTCCAAAAGATATGAAACAAAATCAATGCAATCAATTTTCCACCCGCGTGCTTGACCGCATACTAAAATTTTAACGCTTAATGAAAAAGGTCGTTGCATGCTCTAGGGCTTCCTCTAGAGTCTAGCCACTCGTACCAATTTTTTTTGCACTTAGCAATCTGGAGTTATTTTGGCGGAGGTTGCAGGGATTCAGGTTTTTGAGGTCCCTCCACTCTCCACTTTAGGGTCTAGTAACTTGCCTATAGTTATACCTATGAAACATATTTTAGTATCAAAAGAGAGCACACAGAGAGACCTATCTTTTGAGCTAGATATCAAGTCCATACCATGAAGTTTGCAGAATCTACGGAGCTCTAAAGTTGTAACCACAAGTAAAAATATTAAAAAAGTTAAAAAAATACAATCGTCCCCCCTCGAGGGGGGGAAGGGGAGGAAAGACTAACCCCCAAAAACTCATGTGGTTATGATGTTGGAACTCAATAGACTGCACATCTTACCATATGAACTTGATGTATAGCTCAAAAGATAGACCTCTCTGTGTGCTCTCTTTAATATAACCATGCTAAAGTTACCTGCAGGTAAAGTGGGGTACCCAAAAATCTGAGTGCCTGAACTGGCTAGAAGTGTGGCTCCTAATTGGAAAGTGCTAGATTAGTAAGAAAGCCTTGCCCATTGCAAGGAGTGTTATTCGTTAGGTGCTAAATAAGTGGCTAGGTGATCTTAAATATGGCCACTAAAAATGTGGATGGGTTGCCAGGGAGAAAATTAATATTCATGAGGCCACTACATGTCACATGCTAATGAAAACATTCATTGCAGCTTCCTGTAACTGCCGTGAGAGTCACACTTGCGCCAGTTCTTTGAGGTAACCCCACTTTGGCTGCAGGTAACTTTGGCATGGTTATATCTATGCTACCTAGCACACAAAGAGATCTATCTTTTCAGCCATACATCAGGTGAAGTGTGAAGAATCTATGGAGCTCCAAAGTTGTAACTGCAAGGATGTTTTTTTAATAGCATTTGCCCCTCCTTAAAAGCGTGTTCTCGTCTATTCAACTTTTTGATAAAGTTAAGTAGAAGATACTCTCAATGAACTCTCAGTTGACATAATGACATTACAATAACCTTCTCACTAATCAACTTGAAATTGTATCCTCTCTACGGATGCTCTGATGAAGGCTAGAGCATCTAGTCGAAATGTCGAGAGAATGCAATTTCACGTTGATATTGAGCAGGTGTAAAGTAGTAGATAGTAGGTAGGTCATTAAATAAGTAATTAAGTAACTAAGTAGGTAATTAAGTAAGTAATTTAGTAAGTAGGTAATTAGTAGGTAATTAAGAAGGTATGTAAGTAAGTTAGCAAATAAGTGAGTAATTAAGTGTGTTAAGTGAGCATATAAGTCATCAGTTAGGAATTTAGTGTTGAGTAATAAGTATGTAATTAAGTTAGTATGTAACTACTTGGGTAAGTATGTAATTAAGTTAGTACGTAAGTAACTAAGTATGTTAGTATGTAATTAAGCTAGTATGTAAGTATGTATACGTAAGTATGTAATTAAGTATGTATACATAAGTATGTAATTAAGTTAGTATGTAAGTATGTAATTAAGTACATAAGTATATAATTAAGTTAGTATGTAAGTATGTAAGTAACTATGTAATTAAGTCGGTATGTATGTATAATTAAGTAAGTATATAAGTATGTAATTAAGTATGTAAGATGAAGTTAATATGTAAGTAAGAAACTAAGTATGTAATTAAGTGTGTAAGTATGTAATTAAGTATGTAAGATGTAATTAAGTTAGTAAGTAGGTAAGAAACTAAGTATGTAATAAGTATGTAAGTATTAAGTATGTAAGTATATAATTAAGTATATAATTAAGTAGTATGTAATTAAATATGTAAGATATAGTATAATAAGTAAGAAACTAAGTATGTAATTAAGTAAGTATATAATTAAGTATGTAAGGATGTAATTAAGTATGTAAGATGTAATTAAGTTAGTATGTAAGTATGTAATTAAGGCCATGTAAGTAACTAAATAAGTGTGTAATTAGGTATTTAAGTACGTAGTAAGTAGACAATTATGTTAAAGAAGAACAACAAAAACATACAACAAGCATTAAAGACTTCTTTTTTTGCTTTTACCAATTTTGTGACAAAATCTGGGGATGAAGAAAATGTCCGAACAGAAAGGTCTCAGATCTAATGATGAAAATAAAGATGCAAGAACCAACAAAAATGTCCGTCCAACTGACTTACACTCGGTCCAGTCGTACATCTCCATCAACCTCACGAACATGAACTCCTCAAAGAGCAAGACATCTCCCAGTGTGTAATTCTGGTCAGCACAACGTGGATAAGTACAATGCCTTATACCTTAGTTGGTTATGTTCGAACCTTGTGGATCGGATCAGGTAGCAACTCTATGGTGTACGTCCCTCCATAACGATCAAATGTACGTTTTGGAATCTTGGGGGGAGGGGTGATCAGGGAGTCGTGTAGTGAGAGAAAGGAGGAAGAGAGGGTGAGAGGAAGAGGAGAAGAGCGAAAAGGGAGGGAGGGAAGGGGGAAAGATGAAAATAGATAGAAATGAAAGATTAAATGACTCAGAAAATAAAAACAGATTTCAAACTCTTTCACCGCAATGAATATCCTTACAGCTTCAAGTGAGTTCCGTGAAAGAATAGAAAATCCCTGGAAGGTAAACACCGTGCCACGAGAGGTGGCGATCCTGCTGATGTTGTTACCAAACTAGACAGCAGCAACATGTGAAAAGTGGTTGCTGAGAGCCATGCACTATTATTGCTACTGGAGCTAGCCACAGAG
Organism: Cladorhizidae sp. MBARI D1340-BT2; assembly: GCA_028752905.1. Classification (NCBI taxonomy): domain Eukaryota; kingdom Metazoa; phylum Porifera; class Demospongiae; order Poecilosclerida; family Cladorhizidae; species Cladorhizidae sp. MBARI D1340-BT2. The sequence continues at coordinate 51,045,486 of JAQNBH010000016.1, read as the reverse complement.
CCATGCACACAAACCTTGAAATTAGTGCTGGGCAGAACAGTGATGCAGTAGCAGTGCCATGTCTCGGGTGGAGTCGAACTCAAATCCACATCAGAGCCCTAACATTGTGCAAATGGTTCACTGAATGATACACCAATGAGATAGTGTTTGTTATGTAACACATAATGGTGCACAACCATACACTTGGTTGACCTTTGATCTGAGCACTAGTTATCACTGGAGGAATAAACCATTAAAAAAAAATTGTGGTTTGAGTCAGAGCTATGTAGTTCCTTATATGGTTCATCCTGGTGGTATGTGTGCACTTGATTAAAATATAGCTCTCTTCTCTCTCTGTGTGTGTGCTTTAATTAGACACTAAATCTTTGTTCAGAGGACAAGGGGGTCAATGCAGTGAAGGTCAGATGGTAGGTACATAGACTGCTGAGTGCAAAGTTCCTGGCAGCTATTATGTTTGCTGCAAGTGCCTCACCACAAGAAAGAATTGTTTTTTCCAGCAAAGGAAATTATATTTGAGCTTTGGAGGATCAAAAACACACACACCCAAAGTTGACTTCAGGCTCATTCTAAAGCTTCAGCCTTACAGTGTTAATGATGTAACAGTCTTAAGCACTGTAGTTTCCGTCTTAATGATGTTAGGCCCTCTTACACAGTGTAAGCATTGCACTTTCTGCCCTAATGACTGTTCCTCAGTACTAAAGCACTGTTCCTCGGTATTAAAGCACTGTTCCTCGGTATTAAAGCACTGTTCCTCGGTATTAAAGCACTGTTCCTCGGTATTAAAGCACTGTTCCTCAGTATTAAAGCACTGTTCCTCGGTATTAAAGCACTGTTCCTCGGTATTACAGCACTGTTCCTCGCACTGTTCCTCAGTATTAAAGCACTGTTCCTCAGTATTAAAGCACTGTTCCTCGGTATTAAAGCACTGTTCCTCAGTATTAAAGCACTGTTCCTCGGTATTAAAGCACTGTTCCTCGGTATTAAAGCACTGTTCCTCGGTATTAAAGCACTGTTCCTCGGTATTAAAGCACTGTTCCTCGGTATTAAAGCACTGTTCCTCAGTATTAAAGCACTGTTCCTCGGTATTAAAGCACTGTTCCTCAGTACTAAAGCACTGTTCCTCGGTATTAAAGCACTGTTCCTCAGTACTAAAGCACTGTTCCTCGGTATTAAAGCACTGTTCCTCGGTATTAAAGCACTGTTCCTCGGTATTAAAGCACTGTTCCTCGGTATTAAAGCACAGTTATCTAACCCTCTCACCGCTGACTTTCCTGGACATTTTTTCTGAACTATACCAGCTACAAGAAAAAATCATTATTATAAAATCAGCAATCCCTTTATATCACTTGCAATTTTGTCATGTGATAGTACCATTATTTATAAACAATGTGGTCTCATCAGTTAACCACATTACTAACCACAAAATATGAATATCATTATGAAAAATTCTCTTTCAATATCTAACATTTAATCAACAAAAACTGTTTATAATATATTTACTAACATTTAGTTAGCAATTAGTAAACATTAGTCATAATAATTGAGGCATATAGCAGTATATAGCTGTGGGTTTTTGACAAAATTTGCTCATATAATTCTATAGCCTAGTATACAATGGTTTACTATAAATATTTATGTTATTGAAATTCAGCTATTTGAGAAAGAACATTTAAATACAAATATGTAGATACTTTAACAAACCTGAGAAGGCTTCCTGACCATTTCATCATCACTAGAGAGCTGGTAATAGCAAAAGGAAGAATCCTGAGGGTCTAAAGTAGGGTCGACTACAGCGGCTAAAGAATGCACTGCTGCACGATCAGAACTTGCATTTCCAAGGTAGCCAAATATTTCTTCACCTTCTTCCTCTGACTCATCTCAGAGAGAGCAAAATCCTCGCTAGAAACCAGGGAAAGTACTTTTTCAAGCGTTAAAAATCCACCAATTTTTAGGTCGTCAAAACAGCGAACGGTCGGTAGTTGCACGTACTTTTCGCTAACTAATTGGGTGTTTCCGGATGTGATTTTTGGACATCATATAGAGTAAGAGTTGCTCTTTCCGGTGGTATGCAAATTATGACTATACACTAAGCGATCGATTTATTAACGATTTTTAAAGTCCATTACGCCATATGGCGCTTACAGCGGTGAGAGGGTTAAACAAAGTGCGCTGGATCAACTCCATCACATGTCACTGATCAAATGTGACATGATTTTGTGGAGTCACAACAATCTGATATGAGGTTTCCTTGACCTCCTCAGCCCTAGTCGATCTGAGGAAACACAAGATGAACATTGTATAGAGAGAGATTTTTAAGGAGTTCAATATTCAATATTCCCAGTTTCTATGGTTATGCGAATATTAGTGAAAATGGGTGCGGTAAAGATCACCACACCAATGAGGCCACGAATATTCCCCCCCACCCCCCACACACAAATTCTTATGTAGTCACCCTCTGTGAACACACTCCTATTTGGCAGTTGATTGATGTTAATGACAGCAACACAAACCTTTCCATAGGAGTAGAATTTCTCAACGCTGCACAAAGGTCGATCCTATGGAAACAAACAAAAAGATATCCAAGAGGGCCATGGGAAATCCCTAGGCAGCGTTACAATACTGGTGAGCCAGTCTTGTCATGGGCAGTCCCCAAGCACAGTTACAATACTGGTGAGCCAGTCTTGTCATGAGCAGTCCCCAAGCACAGTTACAATACTGGTGAGCCAGTCTTGTCATGGGCAGTCCCCAAGCACAGTTACAATACTGGTGAGCCAGTCTTGTCATGGGCAATCCCCAAGCACAGTTACAATACTGGTGAGCCAGTCTTGTCATAGCAGTCCCCAAGCACAGTTACAGTAATAGCAGTCCCCAAGCACAGTTACAGTACTGGTGAGCCAGTCTTGTCATGGGCAGTCCCCAAGCACAGTTACAATACTGGTAAGCCAGTCTTGTCATGGGCAGTCCCCAAGCACAGTTACAATACTGGTGAGCCAGTCTTGTCATGGGCAGTCCCCAAGCACAGTTACAATACTGGTGAGCCAGTCTTGTCATGGGCAATCCCCAGGCAGAGTTACAATACCGGTGAGCCAGTCTTGTCATGGGCAGTCCCCAAGCACAGTTACAATACTGGTGAGCCAGTCTTGTCACGGGCAATCCCCAGGCAGAGTTACAATATACTGGTGAGCCAGTTGTCATGGGCAAATTCAGCCCTTCATTTAGGAATTGTTCTCAGGTGTGGCAAATGTAATTAATATAAAGAAGTGGTGGGGCGAAGCCCCAGCACGTGTGCATAAGCACACCCTGAAGGGGGTCTGGGTGCACCCCCCCAGAATTTTTTTATCATTGTATTGTATGAGGTCGCTTCTGGTGCATTTTCAGTCACTTTTAAAACCATAAATGAATACTGGTCACAATTTGTTTAGAATATCACATTTAGCACCTACATCACAGGAAGTGCTGTACTCTGTTGATAAAGTGCTACTGACAGCAATTGTGGTCATCTGTCAGCACTTTAAATTGCAATCCACAATTGCTGCCAGTAGCACTTAAGGAGTGTGCTATTTTTAGATATAAAGACTCTATATCTAAAAATAGCACACTCCTAATAGCTCTATATAATGAGGCTCTCAATCATGCATTGAGCATTAAGTTTATAATGGATATTCGATCTTTTGGGGGGAGCTCTAGTAAAGCTGCTAGTACTAGTAACATAAGTAGTAGTGAAGCTGAGTCTGAAGAGGAAATAGAGGTTATTCCAAGCAAGACACCTTCTACTAGTTCAACAACACTACCCAAGAAACGTACCAGTTCTACGCCATACTCAAGTACTAGAAAATACCGCAAGATTTGGGAAGAAGATTATCCTTGGCTACAATATGATGCAGATGCTGAAGGTGCATTTTGCAAAATCTGCAAAGTTTCTGGGAGGTCAGTTCAACAAGCAGGTGGCGTTTGGACAACAAAGCCATTCACTAACTGGTAAAATGCTGCTGCCCGGATGAAAGCTCATGCTAAGAGTGATGGTCATATCATAGCAAGTCAAGCGGTTTTGGCTACCCAACTTGGAGGATCCATCGTTCAACAACTTCAAAAAGTGGGAACACAAGAGAGAATGAGGAATAGGGCTGCTATCAAATCTTTGATACGTTGTACTCACTTCCTCGCCCGCCAACACATTGCTCATACTACCAATTTTAGCAAGTTGGTTGACTTGGTTGTATCTTGTGGTGGTGAAGATTTGAAGTACTTCATGGAGAAGACAGGGAGGAATGCAATGTACTGATCTCACGTAGCCGTAGTTGAATTTGTCCAAGCTTTAGGAACATGGGTTGAAGAGTCCATTCTGAAACGCCTTCAACAAGCCTCTCATTACAGCATGATGGCAGATGAGTGTACAGATATCACTACAGTGGAAGAGATGTCAGTATTTTGTCGCTGGGAGGAAAAGGGTATACCTGAGGAGCATTTCTTGGAGATTGTTCATTTATGTCAAGCAAATGCAGAGAGTATTTTCTCTGCTCTCGTTGGGTGTTTGAAGGAGAAGAAACTTCAGATCAACAGAATTGTCGGGATGGGCTTTGATGGAGCGAGTACATTTTCAGGGGAAAAAACTGGAGTCCAAACTTGAATGAAGACGCTTGCACCCCATGCTTTGTTTGTGCACTGCCACTGCCACTTGCTACAGCTAGCTTGTGTTCAGGCTGCAAACTCTACTAAAGGAATCAAACATGTGTATGTGATCCTGATGGCTCTTTGGAAATACTTCCACTACTCCCCAAAGAGAGCAGAATCTCTCAAGGCGGTCCAGAGTGTGCTCGACTTACCAGAGTTGAAAATTGCTAAACCATCCGATACAGGCTGGCTGGCACATGAGCGATGTGTAAAAGCAGTGAAGGCAAGCTATGGTGCGATTGTAAATCTCAACAACATCCATGAGACTACACATGAGCCAGAAGCACTCGGACTTAGCAAAGCTCTCAGCAAGGTCTCCACAGTCGCAGCTATGTACATGCTTGACTACACCCTCCCACAAGTTGCTAAACTCAGCAAAACACTCCAAACCGAGCATCTCGACTAGTCCATCATACCAAGCTTAGTCGGTTCCACCCTTGATGCACTTGTTTTACCAGCTGCAAATTGGGTACTCAAGTTGTTAGATGAAGCTGAAAATCTAGAAAAAACAGCTGACACCGGAGTTTCTCTTGAAAACATCACCACCTTCCAGGCGAATGTAGCTAAGCCATTCATCGCACATTTGAAAGACAACATTTCCTCTCGATTTGCCTCGTCTGTGTCAGCAATGAGCATCTTTGATCCAAAGAAAATGCCTAGTTTTGAGTCGCCTGATCTTCCTCAGTATGTCAAAACCTCCATTGGAACACTTCTCTATCACTACGGAACAGACAAACCTTGCCAGACATTACTTGGTAACCTAACCGTTAAGAAAGCACTTATCTCCTCTGAGATCCACACTGAGTAGATAACATATCGACAACATATGGCGAAACAACCCAAAGATAATATGAAATCACAGCTTGAAGATTTGGTTTCGAACGACATGTTGGCAAACATGTTTCCAAACCTGCACACTATTGCAAAGATCAGTTTGTCCATCCCAGTGGCTACTGCCTCCGTAGAGAGGAGCTTCTCTCAGATGAAGCTTATTAAGACAAGGCTACGCAGCAGTTTGAGCGACTCTAGCTTATCACATCTGATGAAAATCGCTATTGAGTCACCGGACCAACTAACAGATGGTAATCTTGACGAAATAGTCGAAGTTTGGGCAAGAAAAAACAGAAGAATAGTAACATGAACTTGTGTTATTTTGCATATTACATATTATTATTACTTACTTATTATTATTACTTACACATTGATTTATCTATATTATATACTCATTAATTACATATTATTATTACTTACACATTGATTTATCTCTACACTTTTAAAAAATCGGAAGCTCACTAATAATTATTTTACATGACTAGTGAACTTCTCAGGTGGGGCGAGATTGCGCTCAGGTGGGGCACTTGCCCCACCTCGCCACAAGCCCTGGCAATCCCCAAGCACAGTTACAACACCGGTGAGCCAGTCTTGTCATGGGCAATCCCCAAGCACAGGGTACAACACGGGTGAGCCAGTCTTGTCATGGGAAATCCTCAGGCACAATTGTACAACACGGGTGGGCCAGTGATGCCATGGGCGATTCGGGGTCAACTGTGAATGTCCGAAATTCAAAGACCTTGCCCACCTAATCCTAACCTTGGCCCTCACCCAGCCCCCCTGGCTCTTGCACTGGCCCTATACCCCAGCCCTAGCCCCCCTGGCTCTATACCCATTGCCCTGGCCCTCACCATGGCCCTACACGCTTGGCCGTGGCCCTAACCCTGGCTCTATACCCCTTGCCTCACCCTGGCCCTATACCTAACCCTCACCCTGGCCCTACACCCCTAGCCCTGGCCCTCACTATGGCCTATACCCCAGCCCTAGCCTCACCCTCATGCTATACCCTAGCTCTAACCTTGGCTCCATACCCCCAGTCTTACCCCAGTCATAACTTGATGGGCAAGGAACTCTGAATATTGGTCCATACAGCATCATTGGACTAAGAGCTATATAGGAAAATGCACCTTAGCAGGAGTGTTGAATGGAAGATTCTCATGGAGGGGAAACACTTCTTTATTCATTCTTTCCCCTGCCTTTTCTTCCACAATGTCTTCACGAGGAAGGGATTGCATCTTCTTGGAAGCCTCATTGTCGAATCTCGTTAAGAAGCTGCACTCTGGAGGCACCTCTCTGGAGAAAGTCTGAAGCAGTTTTCTCACTTCTTTATGGAGCGCTTCCAGTTTAGAAGTTCCACGGACAACCTAGAGGAAGAATGAAACGCAACAACCAATATCCACAACAGATCCTCTTCCACCACGCATTAGTACTGGTCCAACATTAATGACCCACTACACCACAGGCTTCTTGGTTTGCAAAGGAAAATGATATGCTCCCCCCCCCCCCCCCCCCTCTCGGGGGATCTCCTCAAACCATAAAACATTGCATTCCTTGTTGGATTGCATTGCTAGTGCTACCAAGATCCAGCTAGCCATCACAAGCAGTGTTGCCAAGCTGGGCAAGACCATTGACTGACCTCAGCATTAGCAACAACAATTTGTGGTGACTCTTTAACCAACCACTTGTTATAAACAAATAACCCACAGCTCAAAACCTAGAAGTAATCTAGAACCTCCCCTGGAAGAGGGGAGAATCTCTGCGGGGTAACAGTTCACATTTCCTATGCATTTCACCAACATTTATTATTATACAACGGAGAACAATTTTATGCCACAAACTGCAAACTTTCCTGGTCAACTTGCCAGCCGTCTCCTTCCAGTAACATGTTGTCATGGTAATTGTGGCTCTGCCCATACATACACAAAGTGACACTTTTTAGAAGGATGATTTTCAGCTGATGACAAAGTCTTTTCTTTATCATTTTTAAAATGCTCCTCTTGCTCGGTCTCAACTTACGAGACAGAGTAGGTGAAACCACACCCATCACTACATCTAGCAAGATGGAGTGTGTGAAACCACACCCATCATTATGTGAAACCATGCCCATCGTTACGTCTAGCAAGACAGAGTATGTGAAAATGCCCATACATCTAGCGAGACAGAGTACGTGAAACCACTCCCATTATTACGTCTGGTACATTGCCGTGCTTACGTGGCATTCAGACAAGTCATGAACCATGAGAGCACTCGATGAGACCTTTATTCTTTGTGCTTTTTTTAATGTGTTGCTGGTCAATGCAAATACTCTGTATTGTGTTATGTGGCGTTTCTTCACTTGCCCTGAAGAAGACCAAATAAGTCATTGGGACGAAATATTGGCAAAAAAATCACATAAAAAAGAAAAATCTATAATTTGTAACAAATAGATGCTGTTTCAGTTTATGTGTGGTTGATGTAATATATGATGTAATATATGTATATGTATATATGTAGTAAACTTGATAGCATTTTCCTATAGGATGGCATTTCTCCCATATTCCACTACTGGTCTTTTTTCCCTACAGTCATTTAACTATATACCATTTTCCAAGAATTATGGCAGCATTTTCCAAGACAGCAGAAGCAATTCTTTTGATGATGAAGCAGTTGACAGCAATTAAGTTATAAATACCGTCAAGACAACTAGAATGTGTGTGGTTTACGGTGTCAACCCAGGCCAACCGACCGATGGGTTAGCGGACTGATCGACCAACCAATTGCTAAATGAAGTTTAGTAATTCTTATGAGTATATCGTATACAATTTATTACACTCATCGTGGAATACGGATTTCACAAGCATGCTCGTGAAATAACTCGCCATAGTCCACTCTGACTCATGTAATAATATATATCATATACACTGTATTTCCTGAGATGGTCACAGCCCTCCAGTAGTACTACTCTCTGCCTAAATAATGCTTGCACATTTAAGATGTCCGAATGAAATAGTACTCTCCCTCTAAACTGTTTGCAGTGTGTGTGTGTGTGTTCGCAACACGCAGATATAATAGATCATAGAATCATTCAAGGTCTGTGGGATTTCATGACGACAGACGGCACTGAAACTGGGAAAGATGGCAGCTGAAACAGAGTCTCAATTTGCACGGCTCACCTCAGAGTACGAGAGCTGGAGGACTCCAACAATCTTCTCCCCAACTTTAACAAAACAATGACAAAGAAGAACCTGAAAAAACCAACTAATAGTAGATGAGGACTAGCAAACTTCATTTGTGCTTTGTTCAAGGACCAAGACTATCTTCACTTCTTACAATCATGTATTTTTTGCAGGTGTTCTTTGAGCACTAGCATATTTTTGCATGTGTTCTTTGAGCACCAGCAGTGACAGGGTAGAGGCAGTGGCAAGGTGGAGGCAGTGGCAGGGTGGAGGCAGTGGCAGGGTGGAGGCAGTGGCAGGGTGGAGGCAGTGGCAGGGTGGAGGCAGTGGCAGGGTGGAGGCAGTGGCAGGGTGGAGGCAGTGGCAGGGTGGAGGCAGTGGCAGGGTGGAGGCAGTGGCAGGGTGGAGGCAGTGACAGGGTGGAGGCAGTGGCAGGGTGGAGGCAGTGGCAGGGTGGAGGCAGTGGCAGGGTGGAGGCAGTGGCAGGGTGGAGGCAGTGGCAGGGTGGAGGCAGTGACAGGGTGGAGGCAGTGACGAGACATTCAGCAGCCAGCAAAAGCCCATGATTAGTCCAAGCCAGCCACAAAGAAAACAAGATTAATAATTGTTTAGGTTTTCACCCTCGTTGAGTCTTCCCCTTTGGACACTCGGTTCTTATTATTAAATTATTAAAAGTTCAGTTACTAATCAGGGAAACCATTTAAGGCCAGTATGGCCCATTTTTCCTCAATATTTGACCTTTTTTTTGTGTGTGCTTTATATCATTTCTAAACATCTGTACAAATTGTCTTTCAAATTTGGAAACATTAGGAAGCACAAGTCTCAAGTTATGGTGGATTTTATCCAGGCCTACACTTCATTCAACTGAAAAATTGAAGGAGGGCATTTTTTATTTTAATTTAATTTTTACTTGTGGTTACACCTTTAGAGCTCCATAGATTCTGCAAACTTCATGGTATGGACTTGATATATAGCTCAAAAGATAGGTCTCTCTGTGTGCTCTCTTTTGATACTAAAATATGTTTCATAGGTATAACTATAGGCAAGTTTTACTAGACCCTAAAGTGGAGGGACCTCAAAAACCTGCATCCCAAAGTCCCCATCCTCCAGATTGCTAAGTGCAAAAAAAATGAAATTGGTACGAGTGGCTCCTAGAGACCTGGCGTTAAAAATTTATTACCTGGTCTAGCGTGCGGGTGGAAAATTGAGGGCGTTGATTGGAAAATTGAGGGCGTTGATTTCAATTTTCTACCCGCGCGCTTGACCAGGTAATACATTTTTAACGCCTAATGAAAAAGTTCATTGCATGCTCTAGGGCTTCCTCTAGCCACTCGTACCAATTTCAATTTTTTTTGCACTTAGATATTCTGGATGGGGACTTTGGGATGCAGGTTTTTGAGGTCCCTCCACTTTAGGGTCTAGTAACCTGCCTATAGTTATACCTATGAAACATATTTTAGTATCAAAAGAGAGCACACAGAGAGACCTATCTTTGGAGCTATATATCAAGTCTATAATTATCATGAAGGTTGCAGAATCTACGGAGCTCTAAAGTTGTAATCACAAGTTTTAAAAAAATATTAAAAAATACCATTGTCTCCCCTTGAAAGTATATAATCCAACTTCAACAGCGATTTCCCACATTTCCAAAAAAAGAGCATTTTTGAATTTCAAAAAAGGATATCTCTAAGAAAAATTAGTGTGTACCTACTTAATTATATATCATTTTATAGCTCTGTCTTTGCTCTATGATTTAATAGAGTTACTTAAGTAGTAGCTATAAGCACTTCCAAGTTATAAGTTTATTCACAACTGTCCTTAGTGGCAATTAAAAGCGCTAGCACGCAGCCAATTGTACAGCTGGTAGTGCACTTAGCAAGCACTATTTAACTCTATTAAATCACTCATTAGTGTCTAAGCAATATTAACAAGAGTTTTGGAAGCCATAGCTGTTTTATTTTTTGAGCAAGGCTTTGTAGGGTTTTAAGGTTGATTTTTCTCACTTTCCCCAGCTTTTCTGCATGTCACACACTGTATACAGACCCTATCCTCAATTTTTTAAATGTTTTTTTGAAGCACTAAGGAGATCTATCTTTTGAGCATAAAATCACTGGCATAGGGGGTGTAGTTCAGGAGTACGGCCCTTGAAAGAGGTGAGAGTTTTTTTGAAGAAAAAATGGGCCATACTGACTTTAAAATAACTTACGGGAGTGAGACATGCAGCACTCCCTGTATTGGTACCTTTTTCTTTCTTTTTTTCAACAGTGGATGATGACAAAGACCCTTTACCAAATCATATCCGCCCTATTGGTGGGTATGATTTTAAATGGTAAAGGATCATCCAGTTGGTTGTGGTCTCCACAGGTGCAGTCTTTGCTTCCTAGCAGGTTAATCCAATATAGTTGTTCGTTTTTATTTTTTGTTCTTGTAATACATATACAACCCATACAGGCTTGAAACATTTCACCTTCAGACCCATATGGGTGGGCACTCACAATGTGTAGCGGACACTTCCACCGTGAAACCCGCTGTTCATTCTTAAGCTACGCACACCTGCGCCATACACATTTGCATGATCTTTTGCGATGAAGTCTCGCCATACTGGTGCGACGATTTGCTATTCCAAATCAGATAAATCAACCATTATGAGACACACACAGAGAACGTGGAAGGAGTTGGCTCATGCTTAACAAGGCTACTCGGTCAGTGACTGCTTTTCCAGCTGCTGCCACAACAACTTTGGTCAACTTCAGCTGCAGCTAAGCCTGCAAATGATTGTCGATCAATATCCTTCTCATCGGCTTTATGCACAAGATCTTTATCACACTTGCTACACACACCTTACCAATCCGACATAAATATATATGTATGTACATATTACATACATGTATATTAAACATGCAAATACAGATATATACAGTATAAGTATGTATGTATGTATAACATACAATACAGATATATACAGTATATGTATGTATGTATGTATAACATACATGTATGTTATACATGAAAATACAGATATATACAATATATGTATGTATGTATGTATAACATACATGTATGTTATACATGAAAATACCGATATATACAGTATATGTATGTATGTATAACATACATGTATGTTATACATGAAAATACAGATATATACAGTATAAGCATAGTACGTTAATATACATGTATATATGTATAACATACATGTATGCATGTATAACATACATGTATGCATGTATAACATACATAACATGCAAATACAGATATATACAGTATAAGCATAGTATGTTAATATACATGTATATACATATAACATACATGTATATTGTACATGTAAATAGAGATATATACAGTATAAGTATAGTATGTTAATATACATGTATGCATGTACTACATGCATATATGTATATTGTATATGTAAATACAGATATATATATACAGTGTAAGTATAGTAGTACATTAATATACTTGTATGTACTACATGTATATTATATATGTAAATACAGATACACACAATAGTATGTGTAGTGTATATTTTCTTAGAACATAAAGCTCTACAAATTGTTCAAAAGAACAACTTTGAAACAAACTGCGATCAACTTCTGAAGAGAAACCAGCTGGAAGGCTATGGATGAGATTGCTGGGCCATGTTGTGTAGGAGGTTATCATGATTAGAGCTACATGGGAAGCAGCCAGCAGTGCCATGCTGTGTAGGAGACTATCATGATTGTAGAGCTATAATTATGGGAAGCAGCAGTTGGAAATTGCTGACTATACCACCTTATATTCTCTATATACCACCACAATGTTTCCATATATCATCACAACTAGACAAGTCACCACATAATCTCTACCACCACATATTCTCTCATACTTTTTTTATTATTTTTAATTTTAATTTTAATTTTATTTTTAATTTTATTTTTATACAACTTTCAATGCAAAACAACACAATTTGGGTGGACCAACTAGCTGAGAGCTAATATTAAGGTGAACCACCACATTCTTTTATATGCCACCACATTATTTTATATGCCACCAAAAACCTCTGTATGCTTCTTTATATGCCACCACATAACCTCTATATACCATCAATGAACTCTCAGTTGACATAATCAAATTACAATGACCATCTCAATAATCAACTTGACATTTACTCTCTCGATGTAATTAAACTAGATGCTTTAGCTTTTATCAGAGATGCTAGACTCGAGTAAGCTTGTTACAGTATATATAGGGAGCTAGCCATCCACCACATGATACAAACCTCACCCTGGCACACACGTGAACCAGGTATGGCAAAGATAGAGTAAAGATAATAATTAAAGATAATAATAATAATAAGATAATAATATAATAATAATAAATACAACAACAACAACAAAGAAACTAAATAAACACCAAACAATAATATTTTACAATTAAAAAAATATACCACCGCACTATCTCCATATTTAGAAGCAATCACTTCCCTTTTTTTTTAAATGTCTTTTTCCATTTCAGACTTTACTCATGAACCTTTAGAAAATTTTCTGTTTCAAACGTTTCAATGAAAAGAACTGTTCAATGAAAAGAACCGTGCAATGAAAAAGGAAGAGAATATGGTCTTCCTTGAACCGCAAGGCTAACAGGTGCACTTTGCTTGGCCTTCTTGGAGGAGCTGAATTTACCATCTCTTTCTTCAATAAGCATACAGATTCTTTAACTCGCTTCGTTGAATGCTGGAGGATCCATTATATTTTATTGCCCCACTAGCAGGAGAAAATAAATAATCAACACATACACACACGCCACCACCATCACCACATTAGCTAAAACTATAGCTGTAGCTGTGGCAGTTGCTATAAGTCTAAGCTTGCAATTGTAGTAGGTAGTTAATTAACCACCATATTCCCCTACATTATATTCGTAATCTATATATACCACCGCATAATCTCTATATAACACCAAATAATCTCTATATAACACCACATAATCTTTATAAACGCCACATAATCTCTATATACCACATAATCTCTATATACCACCACATAATCTCCACGTCTCCCAATAAATTATAATACATCTCAACTTCCACATAATCTGGTGCTCTGTATTACTAATTCAATGCACATGCATGCATTAGGACACACCCAACTTCATAGCTAATACTGAGCCCTTTTATAGCTGTATATACACAAGTATGCATACATGCATATATAACACATAGACACACACACACACACTAGCTAAAAGCTAGTTTAGTAATCCCTGATACATGCACACACACCATACACAACACACACACACAAAAGCAGGGCTCATCATTACCTTGTCTTCTCCAGTCAAGTAGTACACCTCAGAGAGAGGAGCAATGTACCTGTCAACATCCACAATGCTGCCACAACCACCCTCTCTTCTGCCATGGCCACCACCACTGTGATTACAAGAACCTTCACCAAACCCACGTCCATCATGTCTACATCTGCCACACCCACCTTCTCTTCTGTCACACACATCACCACTGCGACCATGCCAACTTCTATCATGTCCATGTTTTGTGTCACACAGACACCCTCTTCTGCCACACCCACTGTCACCAGCACTCCTCATAGTTTTGCGTCTCACTTCACTGCCAGCAATTGAACGGACACCAGAGACACTGTCTCTCTTCTCCAATGTGCATTCAGCTGCTGGCAGATGAGAAGAACTATGCGCTTCATACTTGTGTTTCTTCTGTACTCTTGAGATGGGAGACAGTGACCCTTGCCTCTTCCACTGACGGTATTGGTGAGGGTGACTATGACCATGCCACCTGTACGGGCACTCACTGCTTCTTCTGTAGGACGAATGAGGCAGGTCAACAGTGGAATGTTGACGAGAGATTCTTCTTCCATCTTCTTTTCTTCCGTCACATGAAGAGGCGCGGTGTAATTTGTCTCTGCTCCTTTTTCTACATCTTTCAGTTTGAGACATTTTAATAAGGGCACTTTTGTTACTAGGTGATCGTTAACTAGGAAATAGCGATCCTTTACCTCAATTAGGATATTTACCTCAATTAGGATGTTCACCGCAAGCAGTGCTGAGAGCCGAGCGCGGGGGGAAAGTGACGGACAGGAAGATGATGAATGTTATATAGTTTGTATCTCCTAAAGTAATAACCTATGATAATCGTGTGCGGGAACTAAAACCTATTTGTACACAATTGGAGGTCGAGAACGGAATGCGGCGTAAACATATGGTATGCTGTAGCGCCTTAGCACTGTTCCTTTTGTTTCTCTATAATTGCAACCTGTTGAATGAACACGAAAAAAAATGGTTGATCAAGCAGGAAGATATAGATAACAAGTTCCCCCTACCTACTGTCTTCAGGGATATATCTCGCACGTCCTCAAATGGTGATAAGAGGCCAGACTCTAGCTTCACTCTCATCCCCAGTGTGGATTGTACCAGCATGCCTCAATCTGGTTACCTCTTCTGCAAGGCAGGGGCTGATCCTATGCAAAGGGCTGTGGATCTAGTAAATAGACTTACCATTGATGAGCTCATTGGCCAAACATCTACAATAGCCCCTGCAATTCCCCGCCTCGGCATTAAAGATTACAACTGGAGGTCCAACTGTTTACATGGTTGGTCTGAATCCATGGGAAACTGGGGTGACTCATTAAAGTGGACTGTTTTCCCTGCTCCAATTGGCCTGGCAGCAACATTTGATACAGAACTGATGAAGGTTATTGGAGGGATTACTGGAACTGAAGGAAGGGCACTCCATAATGAATTGCTGGTCAAGTTCAAGGGATCGAGTACGGAGGCAGCAGGTCTAAACTGCTTTTCTCCCAATGTGAATCTCTTTCGTGATCCTCGATGGGGGAGAGGGCAAGAGACATTTGGGGAAGATCCTATGCTCATCTCGGCCATGGGAGTTGGCTATACGCAAGGTCTGCAAGAAGGACCAGACAAAAGATATCTTTTGGTTGCTGCTTGTGCAAAGCATTTTGCTGTCCACAGTGGACCTGAAGCATTACGCCTCGACTTTATGGCAAACATGTCTATGTATGATTTGTACTATTCTTACCTCCCAGCATTCAAATCTCAAGTGATGGGGGCCAAAGTGGCTCAGATGATGCCGGCTTACAGTGGCCTGCAGTGCGACAAACAACGCAAGGGAGCACCGGATGTGGCAAATCCATTCCTCCTCAAATCTGTTTTACGAGACGAGTTTGGTGCACCAAACATTTCGATTTGCTCTGATAATGGTGCTTTGGAATTCGCCGTTTCACAAATGCACTATGCCAAAACATTTATAGATGCAGCAGCTTTTAGCATGAATTCCGGCACTGACCTGGACTTGGGACATGATTTAGTGTATACCCATTATCTTGGCCTTGCTCTTGATGAAGGTCTCGTCACCTTGGATTCTATTCGACAAGCTGTCACCAGAAGCTTCTATCTTCGTATGTTAGTTGGAGATTTCGATCCTCTGAGCAATGTACCCTATCAGAGCATTAGTAAAAGTAGTCTAGATACCGCATCAAGCAGGAAAATAAATCTTAAAGCTGCTCAAGAATCTATTGTTCTGTTGAAGAACCTTATGAATGCCCTACCCCCCATCAAAGAGGATAGAATCAAGCATTTGGTTGTGCTGGGTCCAAATGCGAATAACAGCAGGTCTCTGCTATCCAACTACCAAGGAATACCCTCTCGTAATGTGACAATCCTACAAGGAATTAAAGACTACTTGAGGAACTCGTCAGTAAAAATAGACTACGCAAGTGGTTGTGACGATATCCTTTGTCGTGATAAGAGCAATTTTGAACCTGCAGAATCGCTAGTCAACATGGCCGATTATGTCATCATGGTGATGGGAATGAGTGGGATGACAGAAGGAGAGGGACTTGATCGGGTACAGACTACGTGTAATGGACAACCTGTTCCTTTGCTTGGTCTTCCTGGTTGCCAAAAATATTTAGTGGAGAGCATAGTCCACCTCAATGCTCATGTTGTCCTCGTCCTAGTGAATGGAGGCCCTCTGAGTCTTCCTGATCTCTACGTAAACTATGGAGTAGTAGGAATAGTTGAAGCCTTTTATCCTGGAGCTCTTGGGGGTACTGCTGTGGCTGATGTTCTCTTTGGAGCATACAATCCAAGTGGGAAGATGCCAGTCTCAGTGTATGAGTCTGAGCATGATTTGCCACCTTTTGTGGATTACAACATGAGACCATTGTATGGCTTACCTGGAAGGACCTACAGATATTCCACAATAGAGCCACTTATTCCATTTGGATTTGGATTGTCATATGTGGATTTTGAGTATACTGGCTTGGTTTTGTCCCAGAGTGTGATCACCCCTTGCTCCAGCTTGGAAGTGGATGTGACACTTCAAAATCAATCTCCTCGTTTAGCAGGGGATGAAATTGTTCAGCTCTACCTTGTTCCTGTTAATGTGAAAGTCCCGGCTGCAATTGTCTCCAAGACAAATCTTATTGGGTTTAAGAGGGTTGATTTCCCACCAAACACTCTCAAAAGTGTATCTTTCAAGATTAATCCATACCTCATGTCATATGCAGATGCCAATGGGGTTCTCTATATATATCCTGGAGAGTATGCTATTCAAGTCGGGATCACACACGGCCTGAAGGCTACTTTCAGCATCGATGGTGATGTAAGGGAAACTTCTAAGTGCAGTAATGCTCCCGTCTGCTTGGTCTGCAACTAATGACTACTTGACACCTGACACTCTGATTTTTCAATAGTGTGCATGACATATTAAAATGTTTTAGTTGTTAAGGATACACCATTGTTTAGTGACATGGCTCTGGGATGGGAACACATCCTACCCTTGTCCCTTAGGAGGACATGCTGGAAAATTACAATGTGGTCCCTTGCTGTATAAACATTGTGGCAAGGTAAGGATATGAAGGGGGGACGCCTCCATTTTTTAAACTTGTGGTTACCACTTATAGCTCTGGAAAGCATTTACAAAGAGATTTTCAGAAGTCATCAGCTTGTGTGTCCCCTCTAAATTTATCTCGCCCTCTTCTTGCCACCCTTGCAGTGATAATATATAGCCTTCGACAACAAATTTAAAAAATGTCACAATCTTTTCTTACGTGCTAAAAAACTAGATCACCTGTCTTTATCTCGGTTATCGCTCGCTTAGATCATCTACTATTAAAAGCATCTTCTTCCAGTCTCTCTCATCCTCTCCTTCCAAAAAGTTTTGGTCTTTTGTTCGACAAGAAAAAGACCATTTTCTGTACCTACTCTTGTATCCAACGGTAACATGCTCTCCTCTAGCCGTGATAAGACGGAAATACTTAATAAGTTTTTCTCTGAATGCTTCAATTCATGCTATCCTCCAATTGTATCTTATCCTCTTCCTGTCCAGACTTCCCAACCATCCTGTCCTCCAGACTCTCTGTACTGAATCTGATGTTATTGGCCTGATTTCTCGTTTAGGCCCTGATTTGATCTCATCTAGAATGATTAAATCTACATGCCTATCCATAGTTGCTCACCTTATATATATTTTTAACTTATCCTTGTCTCAAGGACGTCTTCCAGTTGATTGGAAAGATTCCTTCATTGTTCCCATCCCTAAATGTTCATCTAATCTTGACAATCCCTCTAACTACTGGCCGATTTCCTTACTCTCTATAGTTAGTTAGCTGCTTGAAAAGCATGTTCACTCTCTCCTTTACAAATTCTGTATCGAACACAATATTATCTCTTCTTCTCAATTTGGTTTTCTTCCCCGACAGTCTACTTCTTCAGCCCTTCTCTTGGCCAATCAGTCCTTTCACTCTCTTCTTCAAACTAATAAATTGTTTTCTAGATCTCAAAAAAGCCTTTGATTCTGTTCCTCACAAACCGTTAATAATTGATCTTCTTTCCTTCCTGCACTTGCCTCCTTACCTCATAAACTGGCTTCACTCCTATCTTTCAGTATGTTCGCAATACGTGATCGTCACAGGTACCACCTCCTCATCAGTCCTTGTATCTTCTGGTGTCCCTCAGGGATCTATAATAGGTCCTCTCCTCTTTGTAATTTATATCAATGGAGTGTTTAACATGCGTTCGTCTGTCTCCTCTAAGCTACGCTGATGATATCCTTCTTTATCCCCTCATTCTGATTTTTCTCTCTTTCAGAATGACGTAACTGTATCTCTACCTGGCTTGCTTCCCAATCTCTCACACTTAATCTAATGAAGTCAAAATACATGCTTATTTCTTATAAACAATCTCTTCTTACTAAGTCTCTGCCACTTCTGTGTATATCTCTGGTTCTCCAATTCAGTTAGTGACCGAGTTCAAGTACCTGGGAATCCTCTTTTCTTCATCTCTATCCTGATTTTTTACATCTCTTCCAAGACCCGTAAATTACTTGGCCTTCTCTACTGTCATTTCTACTCTATTCAGACACTTCTACTCTTCTTCGCCTCTACATTTCTCTTATCCATCCTCATCTGGAGTACTATTCTTTTCTCTGGGACCCTCAATCATCCCATCTTTCTTCTCATCTTGAGAGAATACAATACTTTGCATGTAAATTATGTAGTAAGCAATGGTCCTCAGACTACACTTCTCTTCTCACTAAGCTTCATCTTCCATCTCTAGCCTCCGCCTCTCGCCGCCGTAATGCTAAACTTATCTTTCTCTTCTTATTCACAATAACATAGATTTTCCTTCTAGCCTCCCACCATGCCTACCAACTCCCTACTACGACCTCCGATCCTTCCACCCCAGTAATCGTCTGCTAATCCCATACAGAACTCAGTCTGCTTACCTTTCATTTTTCCCTACTACTACTAGGCTCTGGAACTCTCTCCCCAATTATATACATTAAAGAAACTAATTCACTTGGACAATTCAAGCACTATATTCAACACCCCTTATCGTCACTTAACATTTAACTATAATCCATGTATTTGTTTCCTTATTTTTACTCTTCATATTAGCCTCTTGGCTATTGAGTATGATCTTTTTCAATAAAAAAACAATAATAAAAAAATTTAAAAAATAGTCTAGGTGTAGATACAGAACCTAAAGTCTAGGTGTAGCTAGATGACACAGAACCAAGTTGTAGTAAGATACAGAACCTATAGTTTAAATGAAGTAATAAAAAAGGGGGGGGGGGGGGGGGAGGTGGGCGAGAGGAAGGAGAAAAAAATAAAATTAAAAAATGTCTGCAAACTCCTTTTGTTTAGTAAAATTTTCTGTGAGATGCCACTTATTCCCACAAACCACGAACCTCCCAACCTTGAGAACACCATCCAGCAACTTCGTGTGACCTGGAGGACCATCACATAACCTATTCTTTATGTTGGGTCAAAACTTTCTTCCGTGCCAAATTTGAAAGGATTTGGTCCAGAGATTTGGTCGGCCATAGGACCCAAACATACAGACATACATCACATACAGACAGACACCTCCTATAAATTAAGGCTGGGAAAGGACTAGGGGGTCTGTATGCAAGGTGATCGTTAACTATGAATAATTGTGATCGTTAACTATGAATAATTATGATCGTTAACTAGTTATTATGACCCTTTACCTCATGAGGATTTCGAATGCAGTGCGAGAGCGAGTGCGAGGAAAAAGTGATGGACAGCAACTGCCTCGGCCGAGAAGATGTATGAACCTTGATGTTATATAGTTTGTCTCTCCTATTGTAATAACCTATGATAATCATGTGCAGGAACTTAAACCTATTTCTTCGCAATTGGAGGTCGAGAACAGATGCATTGGAATGCAGCGGAAACATGCCGCCATCATGGTATTCTGTACCGGCTTAGCACTGTGCCTTTTGTTTCTCTATAATTGCAACCTGGTGAATGATCACGAAGAAAAATGGTTGGTCAAACAGGAAGAAGTTGCTAAGAAGTTCCACCTTCCTACTGTCTTCAGGGATATATCTCGCATGTCCTCAAATGTTGATGAGAGGCCAGACTCTAGCTTCACTCCCATCCCCAGTGTGGATTGTACCAGCATGCCTCAATCTGGTTACCTCTTCTGCAAGGCAGGGGCTGATCCTATGCAAAGGGCTGTGGATCTAGTAAATAGACTTACCATTGAGGAGCTCATTGGCCAAACATCTACAATAGCCCCTGCAATTCCCCGCCTCGGCATTAAAGATTACAACTGGAGGTCCAACTGTTTACATGGTTGGTCTGAATCTGGTGGAAACTGGGGTGACTCACTAAAGTGGACTGTTTTCCCTGCTCCAATTGGCCTGGCAGCAACATTTGATACAGAACTGATGAAGGTTATTGGAGGGATTACTGGAACTGAAGGAAGGGCACTCCATAATGAATTGCTGGTCAAGTTCAAGGGATCAAGCATGGAGGCAGCAGGTCTAAACTGCTTTTCTCCCAATGTGAATCTCTTTCGTGATCCTCGATGGGGGAGAGGACAAGAAACATTTGGGGAAGATCCTTTGCTCATCTCGGCAATGGGAGTTGGCTATACGCAAGGTCTGCAAGAAGGACCAGACAAAAGATTTCTTTTGGTTGCTGCTTGTGCAAAGCATTTTGCTGTCCACAGTGGACCTGAAGCATTGCGCCTCCACTTTATGGTAAACACGTCTATGTATGATTTGTACTATTCTTACCTCCCAGCGTTCAAATCTCAAGTGATGGGGGCCAAAGTGGCTCAGATGATGCCGGCTCTCAGTGGCCTGCAGTGCGACAAACAACGCAATGGAGCACCGGATGTTGCAAATCCATTCCTCCTCAAATCTGTTTTACGAGACGAGTTTGGAGCACCAAACATTTCAATTTGCTCCGATAATGGTGCCTTGAAATTAGTCGTTTCAGAAATGCACTATGCCAAAACATTTACAGATGCAGCAGCTTTTAGCATGAATGCCAGCACCGACCTGGACTTGGGACATGATTTAGTGTATACCCATTATCTTGGCCTTGCTGTTGATGAAGGTCTCGTCACCTTGGATTCTATTCGACAAGCTGTCACCAGAAGCTTCTATCTTCGTATGTTAGTTGGAGATTTCGATCCTCTGAGCAATGTACCCTATCAGAGCATTAGTAAAAGTAGTCTAGATACCGCATCAAGCAGGAAAATAAATCTTAAAGCTGCTCAAGAATCTATTGTTCTGTTGAAGAACCTTATGAATGCCCTACCCATCAAAGTGGATAGAATCAAGCATTTGGTTGTGCTGGGTCCAAATGCGAATAACAGCAGGTCTCTGCTATCCAACTACCAAGGAATACCCTCTCGTAATGTGACAATCCTACAAGGAATTAAAGACTACTTGAGGAACTCGTCAGTAAAAATAGACTATGCAAGTGGTTGTGTCGATGTCCTTTGCCGTGATCAGAGTAATTTTGAACCTGCAGAATCGCTAGTCAACATGGCCGATTATGTCATCATGGTGATGGGAATGAGTGGGATGACAGAAGGAGAGGGACTTGATCGGGTACAGACTACGTGTAATGGACAACCTGTTCCTTTGCTTGGTCTTCCTGGTTGCCAAAAATATTTAGTGGAGAGCATAGTCCACCTCAATGCTCATGTTGTCCTCGTCCTAGTGAATGGAGGCCCTCTGAGTCTTCCTGATCTCTACGTAAACCATGGAGTAGTAGGAATAGTTGAAGCCTTTTATCCTGGAGCTCTTGGGGGTACTGCTGTGGCTGATGTTCTCTTTGGAGCATACAATCCAAGTGGGAAGATGCCAGTCTCCGTGTACGAGTCTGAGCATGATTTGCCACCTTTTGTGGATTACAACATGAGACCATTGTATGGCTTACCTGGAAGGACCTACAGATATTCCACAATAGAGCCACTTATTCCATTTGGATTTGGATTGTCATATGTGGATTTTGAGTATACTGGCTTGGTTTTGTCCCAGAGTGTGATCACCCCTTGCTCCAGCTTGGAAGTGGATGTGACACTTCAAAATCAATCTCCTCATTTAGCAGGGGATGAAATTGTTCAGCTCTACCTTGTTCCTGTTAATGTGAAAGTCCCGGCTGCAATTGTCTCCAAGACAAATCTTATTGGGTTTAAGAGGATTGATTTCCCACCAAACACTCTCAAAAGTGTATCCTTCAAGATTAATCCATACTTCATGTCATATGCAGATGCCAATGGGGTTCTCTATATATATCCTGGAGAGTATGCTATTCAAGTCGGGATCACACACGGCCTGAAGGCTACTTTCAGCATTGATGGTGATGTAAGAGAAACTTCTAAGTGCAGTAATGCTCCCGTCTGCTTGGCCTGCAACTAATGACTACTTGACACCTGACACTCAATAGTGTGCATGACATATTAAAATGTTTTAGTTGTTAAGGATACACCATTGTAAATGTTTAGTGACATGGCTCTGGGATGGGAACACATCCTACCCTTGTCCCTTAGGAGGACATGCTGGAAAATTACAATGTGGTCCCTTGCTGTATAAACATTGTGGCAAGGTAAGGATATGAAGGGGGGACGCCTCCATTT
The DNA here is from genome assembly GCA_028752905.1 of Cladorhizidae sp. MBARI D1340-BT2. Taxonomy (NCBI): domain Eukaryota; kingdom Metazoa; phylum Porifera; class Demospongiae; order Poecilosclerida; family Cladorhizidae; species Cladorhizidae sp. MBARI D1340-BT2. The sequence continues at coordinate 51,022,393 of JAQNBH010000016.1, read as the reverse complement.
TTTAAACTTGTGGTTACCACTTATAGCTCTGGAAAGCATTTAAAAAGAGATTTTCAGAAGTCATCAGCTTGTGTGTCCCCTCTAAATTTATCTCGCCCTCTTCTTGCCACCCTTGCAGTGATAATATATAGCCTTCGACAACAAATTTTAAAAAATGTCACGATCTTTTCTTACGTGCTAAAAAACTAGATCACCTGTCTTTATCTCGGTTATCGCTCGCTTAGATCATCTACTATTAAAAGCATCTTCTTCCAGTCTCTCTCATCCTCTCCTTCCAAAAAGTTTTGGTCTTTTGTTCGACAAGAAAAAGACTATTTTCTGTACCTACTCTTGTATCCAACGGTAACATGCTCTCCTCTAGCCGTGATAAGACGGAAATACTTAATAAGTTTTTCTCTGAATGCTTCGATTCATGCTATCCTCCAATTGTATCTTATCCTCTTCCTGTCCAGACTTCCCAACCATCCTGTCCTCCAGACTCTCTCTGTACTGAATCTGATGTTATTGGCCTGAGTTCTCGTTTACCTTCTTACACAGCCTCTTGCCCTGATTTGATCTCATTAATTAATCTACATGCATCCATAGTTGCTCCCCTTATATATATTTTTAACTTATCCTTGTCTCAAGGACGTCTTCCAGTTGATTGGAAAGATTCCTTCGTTGTTCCCATCCCTAAATGTTCATCTAATCTTGACAATCCCTCTAACTACTGGCTTACTCTATAGTTAGTAAGCTGCTTGAAAAGCATGTTCACTCTCTCCTTTACAAATTCTGTATCGAACACAATATTATCTCTTCTTCTCAATTTGGTTTTCTTCCCCATCAGTCTACTTCTTCAGCCCTTCTCCAGCCCTTCTCTTGGCCAATCAGTCCTTTCACTCTCTTCTTCAAACTAATAAATTGTTTTCTAGATCTCAAAAAGGCCTTTGATTCTGTTCCTCACAAACCGCTAATTGATCTTCTTTCCTTCCTGCACTTGCCTCCTTACCTCATAAACTGGCTTCACTCCTATCTTTCAGTATGTTCGCAATACGTGATCGTCACAGGTACCACCTCCTCACCTGTCCTTGTATCTTCTGGTGTCCCTCAGGGATCTATAATAGGTCCTCTCCTCTTTGTAATTGATATCAATGGAGTGTTTAACGTGCGTTTGTCTGTCTCCTCTAAGCTTATTATTCTCTATGCTGATGATATCCTTCTTTACCCCCCATCAATTGTCATTCTGATTTTTCTCTCATTCAGAATGACATAACTGTATCTCTGCCTGGCTTGCTTCCCAATCTCTCTAATGAAGTCAAAATACATCTTATAAACAATCTTCTTACTAAGTCTCTGCCACTTCTGTGTATATCTCTGGTTCTCCAATTCAGTTAGTGACCGAGTTCAAGTACCTGGGAATCCTCTTTTCTTCATCTCTATCCTGATTTTTTACATCTCTTCCAAGACCCGTAAATTACTTGGCCTTCTCTACTGTCATTTCTACTGCTATTCAGACACTTCTACTCTTCTTCGCCTCTACACTTCTCTTATCCATCTTCATCTGGAGTACTGTTCTTTTCTCTGGGACCCTCAATCATCCCATCTTTCTTCTCATCTTGAGAGAATACAATACTTTGCATGTAAATTATGTAGTAAGCAATGGTCCTCAGACTACACTTCTCTTCTCACTAAGCTTCATCTTCCATCTCTAGCCTCTCGCCGCCGTAATGCTAAACTTATCTTTCTCTTCTTATTCACAATAACATAGATTTTCCTTCTAGCCTCCCACCATGCCTACCAACTCCCTACTACGACCTCCGATCCTTCCACCCCAGTAATCGTCTGCTAATCCCATACAGAACTCAGTCTGCTTACCTTTCATTTTTCACTACTACTAGGCTCTAGAACTCTCTCCCCAATTACATTAAAGAAACTAATTCACTTGGACAATTCAAGCACTATATTCAACACCCCTTATCGTCACTTAACATTTAACTATAATCCATGTATTTGTTTACTTATTTTTACTCTTCATATTAGCCTCTTGGCTTCATATTAGCCTCTTGGCTATTGAGTATGATCTTTTTCAATAAAAAAACAATAATAAAAATAAAAATAAAATAGTCTAGGTGTAGATACAGAACCTAAAGTCTAGGTGTAGCTAGATGACACAGAACCAAGTTGTAGTCAGATACAGAACCTATAGTTTAAATGAAGTAATAAAAAAAGGGGGGGGGGGGGAAGGGGAGGTGGGCGAGAGGAAGGAGAAAAAAATAAAATTAAAAAATGTCTGCAAACTCCTTTTGTTTAGTAAAATTTTCTGTGAGATGCCACTTATTCCCACAAACCACGAACCTCCCAACCTTGAGAACACCATCCAGCAACTTCGTGTGACCTGGAGGACCATCACATAACCTATTCTTTATGTTGGGTCAAAACTTTCTTCCGTGCCAAATTTGAAAGGATTTGGTCCAGAGATTTGGTCGGCCATAGGACCCAAACATACAGACATACATCACATACAGACAGACACCTCCTATAAATTAAGGCTGGGAAAGGACTAGGGGGTCTGTATGCAAGGTGATCGTTAACTATGAATAATTATGATCGTTAACTAGTTATTATGACCCTTTACCTCATGAGGATTTCGAATGCAGTGCGAGAGCGAGTGCGAGGAAAAAGTGATGGACAGCAACTGCCTCGGCCGAGAAGATGTATGAACCTTGATGTTATATAGTTTGTCTCTCCTATTGTAATAACCTATGATAATCATGTGCAGGAACTTAAACCTATTTCTTCGCAATTGGAGGTCGAGAACAGATGCTTTGGAATGCAGCGGAAACATGCCGCCATCATGGTATTCTGTACCGGCTTAGCACTGTGCCTTTTGTTTCTCTATAATTGCAACCTGGTGAATGATCACGAAGAAAAAGATCACGAAGAAAAATGGTTGGTCAAACAGGAAGAAGTTGCTAAGAAGTTCCACCTTCCTACTGTCTTCAGGGATATATCTCGCACGTCCTCAAATGTTGATGAGAGGCCAGACTCTAGCTTCACTCCCATCCCCAGTGTGGATTGTACCAGCATGCCTCAATCTGGTTACCTCTTCTGCAAGGCAGGGGCTGATCCTATGCAAAGGGCTGTGGATCTAGTAAATAGACTTACCATTGAGGAGCTCATTGGCCAAACATCTACAATAGCCCCTGCAATTCCCCGCCTCGGCATTAAAGATTACAACTGGAGGTCCAACTGTTTACATGGTTGGTCTGAATCCGGTGGAAACTGGGGTGACTCACTAAAGTGGACTGTTTTCCCTGCTCCAATTGGCCTGGCAGCAACATTTGATACAGAACTGATGAAGGTTATTGGAGGGATTACTGGAACTGAAGGAAGGGCACTCCATAACGAATTGCTGGTCAAGTTCAAGGGATCGAGCACGGAGGCAGCAGGTCTAAACTGCTTTTCTCCCAATGTGAATCTCTTTCGTGATCCTCGATGGGGGAGAGGACAAGAAACATTTGGGGAAGATCCTTTGCTCATCTCGGCCATGGGAGTTGGCTATACGCAAGGTCTGCAAGAAGGACCAGACAAAAGATTTCTTTTGGTTGCTGCTTGTGCAAAGCATTTTGCTGTTCACAGTGGACCTGAAGCATTGCGCCTCCACTTTATGGTAAACACGTCTATGTATGATTTGTACTATTCTTACCTCCCAGCGTTCAAATCTCAAGTGATGGGGGCCAAAGTGGCTCAGATGATGCCGGCTCTCAGTGGCCTGCAGTGCGACAAACAACGCAAGGGAGCACCGGATGTTGCAAATCCATTCCTCCTCAAATCTGTTTTACGAGACGAGTTTGGAGCACCAAACATTTCAATTTGCTCCGATAATGGTGCCTTGAAATTAGTCGTTTCAGAAATGCACTATGCCAAAACATTTACAGATGCAGCAGCTTTTAGCATGAATGCCAGCACCGACCTGGACTTGGGACATGATTTAGTGTATACCCATTATCTTGGCCTTGCTGTTGATGAAGGTCTCGTCACCTTGGATTCTATTCGACAAGCTGTCACCAGAAGCTTCTATCTTCGTATGTTAGTTGGAGATTTCGATCCTCTGAGCAATGTACCCTATCAGAGCATTAGTAAAAGTAGTCTAGATACCGAATCTAGCAGGAAAATAAATCTTAAAGCTGCTCAAGAATCTATTGTTCTGTTGAAGAACCTTATGAATGCCCTACCCATCAAAGTGGATAGAATCAAGCATTTGGTTGTGCTGGGTCCAAATGCGAATAACAGCAGGTCTCTGCTATCCAACTACCAAGGAATACCCTCTCGTAATGTGACAATCCTACAAGGAATTAAAGACTACTTGAGGAACTCGTCAGTAAAAATAGACTATGCAAGTGGTTGTGTCGATGTCCTTTGCCGTGATCAGAGTAATTTTGAACCTGCAGAATCGCTAGTCAACATGGCCGATTATGTCATCATGGTGATGGGAATGAGTGGGATGACAGAAGGAGAGGGACTTGATCGGGTACAGACTACGTGTAATGGACAACCTGTTCCTTTGCTTGGTCTTCCTGGTTGCCAAAAATATTTAGTGGAGAGCATAGTCCACCTCAATGCTCATGTTGTCCTCGTCCTAGTGAATGGAGGCCCTCTGAGCCTTCCTGATCTCTACGTAAACCGTGGAGTAGTAGGAATAGTTGAAGCCTTTTATCCTGGAGCTCTTGGGGGTACTGCTGTGGCTGATGTTCTCTTTGGAGCATACAATCCAAGTGGGAAGATGCCAGTCTCCGTGTACGAGTCTGAGCATGATTTGCCACCTTTTGTGGATTACAACATGAGACCATTGTATGGCTTACCTGGAAGGACCTACAGATATTCCACAATAGAGCCACTTATTCCATTTGGATTTGGATTGTCATATGTGGATTTTGAGTATACTGGCTTGGTTTTGTCCCAGAGTGTGATCACCCCTTGCTCCAGCTTGGAAGTGGATGTGACACTTCAAAATCAATCTCCTCATTTAGCAGGGGATGAAATTGTTCAGCTCTACCTTGTTCCTGTTAATGTGAAAGTCCCGGCTGCAATTGTCTCCAAGACAAATCTTATTGGGTTTAAGAGGATTGATTTCCCACCAAACACTCTCAAAAGTGTATCCTTCAAGATTAATCCATACCTCATGTCATATGCAGATGCCAATGGGGTTCTCTATATATATCCTGGAGAGTATGCTATTCAAGTTGGGATCACACACGGCCTGAAGGCTACTTTCAGCATTGATGGTGATGTAAGAGAAACTTCTAAGTGCAGTAATGCTCCCGTCTGCTTGGCCTGCAACTAATGACTAGTTGACACCTGACACTCAATAGTGCATGTGCATGACATATTAAAATGTTTTAGTTGTTAAGGATACACCATTGTAAATGTTTAGTGACATGGCTCTGGGATGGGAACACATCCTACCCTTGTCCCTTAGGAGTACATGCTGGAAAATTAAAATGTGGTCCCTTGCTGTATAAACATTGTGGCAAGGTAAGGATATGAAGGGGGGACGCCTCCATTTTTTAAACTTGTGGTTACCACTTATAGCTCTGGAAAGCATTTAAAAAGAGATTTTCAGAAGTCATCAGCTTGTGTGTCCCCTCTAAATTTATCTCACCCTCTTCTTGCCACCCTTGCAGTGATAATATATAGCCTTCGACAACAAATTTAAAAAAATGTCACAATCTTTTCTTACGTGCTAAAAAACTAGATCACCTGTCTTTATCTCGGTTATCGCTCGCTTAGATCATCTACTATTAAAAGCATCTTCTTCCAGTCTCTCTCATCCTCTCCTTCCAAAAAGTTTTGGTCTTTTGTTCGACAAGAAAAAGACCATTTTCTGTACCTACTCTTGTATCCAACGGTAACATGCTCTCCTCTAGCCGTGATAAGACAGAAATACTTATAAGTTTTTCTCTGAATGCTTCAATTCATGCTATCCTCCAATTGTATCTTATCCTCTTCCTGTCCAGACTTCCCAACCATCCTGTCCTCCAGACTTCCCAACCATCCTGTCCTCCAGACTCTCTCTGTACTGAATCTGATGTTATTGGCCTGATTTCTCGTTTACCTTCTTACACAGCCTCTTGCCCTGATTTGATCTCATTAATTAATCTACATGCATCCATAGTTGCTCCCCTTATATATATTTTTAACTTATCCTTGTCTCAAGGACGTCTTCCAGTTGATTGGAAAGATTCCTTCATTGTTCCCATCCCTAAATGTTCATCTAATCTTGACAATCCCTCTAACTACTGGCTTACTCTATAGTTAGTAAGCTGCTTGAAAAGCATGTTCACTCTCTCCTTTACAAATTCTGTATCGAACACAATATTATCTCTTCTTCTCAATTTGGTTTTCTTCCCCATCAGTCTACTTCTTCAGCCCTTCTCCAGCCCTTCTCTTGGCCAATCAGTCCTTTCACTCTCTTCTTCAAACTAATAAATTGTTTTCTAGATCTCAAAAAAGCCTTTGATTCTGTTCCTCACAAACCGTTAATTGATCTTCTTTCCTTCCTGCACTTGCCTCCTTACGTCATAAACTGGCTTCACTACTATCTTTCAGTATGTTCGCAATACGTGATCGTCACAGGTACAACCTCCTCACCTGTCCTTGTATCTTCTGGTGTCCCTCAGGGATCTATAATAGGTCCTCTCCTCTTTGTAATTTATATCAATGGAGTGTTTAACGTGCGTTTGTCTGTCTCTACGCTGATGATATCCTTCTTTATCCCCTCATTCTGATTTTTCTCTCTTTCAGAATGACGTAACTGTATATATCTCTGCCTGGCTTGCTTCCCAATCTCTCTCACTTAATCTAATGAAGTCAAAATACATGCTTATTTCTTATAAACAATCTCTTCTTACTAAGTCTCTGCCACTTCTGTGTATATCTCTGGTTCTCCAATTCAGTTAGTGACCGAGTTCAAGTACCTGGGAATCCTCTTTTCTTCATCTCTATCCTGATTTTTTACATCTCTTCCAAGACCCGTATATTACTTGGCCTTCTCTACTGTCATTTCTACTGCTATTCAGACACTTCTACTCTTCTTCGCTCTCTTATCCATCCTCATCTGGAGTACTGTTCTTTTCTCTGGGACCCTCAATCATCCCATTCTTCTCATCTTGAGAGAATACAATACTTTGCATGTAAATTATGTAGTAAGCAATGGTCCTCAGACTACACTTCTCTTCTCACTAAGCTTCATCTTCCATCTCTAGCCTCTCGCCGCCGTAATGCTAAACTTATCTTTCTCTTCTTATTCACAATAACATAGATTTTCCTTCTAGCCTCCCACCATGCCTACAAACTCCCTACTACGACCTCCGATCCTTCCACCCCAGTAATCGTCTGCTAATCCCATACAGAACTCAGTCTGCTTACCTTTCATTTTTTGCTACTACTACTAGGCTCTAGAACTCTCTCCCCAATTACATTAAAGAAACTAATTCACTTGGACAATTCAAGCACTATATTCAACACCCCTTATCGTCACTTAACTTTTAACTATAATCATATTCCTCCATGTATTTGTTTACTTGTTTTTACTCTTCATATCAGCCTCTTGGCTATTGAGTATGATCTTTTTCAATAAAAAAACAATAATAAAATTAAAAAATTTAAGTCTAGGTGTAGATACAGAACCTAAAGTCTAGGTGTAGCTAGATGACACAGAACCAAGTTGTAGTCAGATTAGTTTAAATGAAGTAATGGGGAAAGGGGAGGCGGGCGAGAGGAAGGAGAAAAAAATAAAATCTAAAAATGTCTGCAAACTCCTTTTGTTTAATAAAATTTTCTGTGAGATGCCACCTTATTCCCACAAACCACGAACCTCCCAGACTTGAGAACACCATCCAGCAACTTCGTGTGACCTGGAGGACCGTCACATAACCTATTCTTTATGTTGGGTCAAAACTTTCTTCCGTGCCAAATTTGAAAGGATTTGGTCCAGAGATTTGGTCGGCCATAGGACCCAAACATACAGACATACATCACATACAGACAGACACCTCCTATAAATTAAGGCTGGGGGTCTGTATGCAAGGTGATCGTTAACTATGAATAATTATCATCGTTAACTAGTTATGATTTAATGTTGCTATTGCTGAGCCTGTTAAGGCCATCACATATATAATACAGCACAGTGTGAAACTATTTAGTAACTAACCTAATAACAATCTATATTTTAAAAAGAAGTCAACAGTACTTAATTAATACAATTATCCACAATATTAAGTTACGAGTGTCCCGCTGCTCAGGAAGGGGGGGACAGGAGTGGACCAAAGATCATTCCTCAGCTGACCATACAACAATTCCTTTCTCCTCTGCCACCACTTCCCTACCCAAAACATAACACACTCGCCCACCTCCTCCATCACTGCATCACTTACTCCCTCCACATCTTTCCCCAAAAGCAATGCCACCTTTCCATCCTTACTCACTCTTCTTAATTCATCCAGCCACTGTCTTGCCCCTGCAATTCTGCGTACCTCATCTATCAGAACCAGCCGATCCCTCTCAAATTCCCCGCATGTCACCAAGAAATGTTCCACATCCTCCCCTGCTCCACTATCACACATTATACACCTCTCATCCCTAACTATCCCACATCTCTTCTTATCCTCTAACAACCCAGCTGATGCAGTCCTCAGTCTAAATTGCAGCCGCACTCCTTCCTGACCATGCATGGCCCTCACATACCTCTCCACCCCTGCACCATTCTTTGCCAATTTATAATAATTCAGCGTACTTTTCCCGTCTACTTCCTCCTCCCAGTCCTTCTCATTTCTCACCTTCACTTTCCCCTTCCACTTGCGCACTGACCCAGCCTCGTTGTACTTTCTCCTCAAGATATCATATTCTTCCCACCATCCAATTCCTCCATCCTCTCGTAGTTTATTTACAACAACTTTAACCAATCTGCTCTGTTCCAACACCTCTAATCTCTTGCCAAACAAAACCTTCATCTCTTCCCTCCTCTCCTCTAGCTTCCTCCACCCCATATCTCCCCGTATTGCCACTCCTGCTACTGTATCACTTGCCCCCAACAGTCTCCTACCCACTCTCATCTGTGCTGACTCCAACTTCTTGCGAGCATTCCGTCCTCCTGTCCACCACACTTCGGCTGCATGCTCCATACTGGGTCTCGCTAGAAACTCCCACACCATTCTTCCTCTGTCTACTTCCACCTGCCCATTCACTCTACTCATCCATATTACCTTTCCAACCCACTCTTCTGCCTTCTTTGCCATCTTCTCTAACTGAACATTACCCCTTAGCTTCCTATCAAACCATATTCCTAAGTACTTGAATTCTTTGACCTCTTCCAATATCTCCTCACCAATCCTCCAATGCACTTCTGATTCCTTCTTCCCTACTACCATGACCTTGCTCTTCTTGCTATTAAATTTCATCTTCCACCTTAACACATACGCCTGTACCACATCCAACATAGCTTGCAGTTCCACCCCTGAGTCAGCCAGAAGAACTACATCATCTGCATACATGAGTGCCCCACACCAGCAGCCTTCCACTTTGACTCCTAGCTCAGCTCTCTCCAATTCCTCCGCCATTCCCATCAGATATATATTGAAAAGAAGTGGAGACAAAGGACATCCCTGCCTAAGTCCATTCTCCACAGTGAACCACCTTGACCTCCTTCCATTCAATACCACCGTCGTCTCCACCCCACTATATAATCCTACACATGTCCTCACAAGCTTCTCTTCTACTCCATACTGCCTCAACTTCTGCCACAGTCCCTTCCTCCACACACTGTCATATGCCTTACTTATATCCAGGAAAGCCAGATATGAAGCTTTTTTCTCGCTCTTCCTCACTTCACAAACTCCTCTTAACACCAACCACTGGTCTGAACATCTCCTCTGTCTCCTAAATCCTCCTTGTGCTTCCGTCAAAATCTTATCCTCAGCGAACACTCCCAACCTCCTTGCCAACACTCTCGCAAACACCTTCACCACATTACAACACAATGAAATTCCCCTATAATTCCCTACTTCATCCTCGTCACCATCCTTGTGGAGAGGTACTAGTAAACTCCTCTTCCAGTCCACTGGGCAGCACTCAATCCTCATCACCACATTCATCACCTGCACCATCACTTCCACCAACCTTCTACCTCCATACATCAGCATCTCATTCAACATTCCATCAGGGCCTGGTGCCTTTCCTCTCTTCAAACACTTTAATACCTCTACTACTTCTTCCCAGCTTACTTCTTCACACATACCCAGCTCATGCCCACCCACTTCTCCCATCTCTACTTCTTGTGCTGTGGCATCCTCTTTTTTCCTCCCCAGCTCTTCCCAGTGTTTTGCCATCACCTCCAACACCTCGACTTCCTCCTCTACCATCCTTCCCTCTTCATCTCTCACTCCTTTTATCTTTCTCTCCTTCCTCTTTGCTCTTAAATCATTCCAAAAAAGCTTACAACTAGTCCCACCCTGCTCTCTAATCTTCTTTATAGTTCTCTTCCTCAATTCCTTCTTCTCTATCCTAATAGTCTTTTTCACTTCCTTTCTTGCTTCTCTATAGTCATCCCATAGTTGTCTTAATGTAGCCTCTCTCTCCCCTCTCTTCCTGGCTTCCTTTAGCCTCTTACATTTCTCCTTCCTGACACCAATCAACCACTCCACATTCCCTGACCACCATCCCTCTGACCTGTCTGTAATCTTCTTCCTTCCAATTCCTTTCTCCGCTGCAGCCAAAACTTTCTCCTTCCACCTACCCCACACCTCTTCAACTATGTTTCCTCCCAACTCTTGCTCAAGCTCTCTCACCTCCTCTTCCCACCCCATGAACATTTCCTCCACTGCCTCCTGATACTCCATCCAGTCTAGCCTATTGTCAACTCTCCATTTTTGTCGCTCTCTTCTCACTTGTACCTCTCTCGTACCCCACGTAATTTCTCCCCAAATAATGTTATGGTCCGACCCCACATCCAGCTTGCCTGAGTCCTCAACTACCACCCTAGCTACATCCATGTTCTCACTAAACAACATATAGTCTATGACCGACTTTCTCTCCCCACATTCCCACGTCCACCTGCCCTCACAGCACTGCAACTCGTTCCCCACAATCAGACCTCCAACCCTAACCAACTCCAACAACCGCCTTCCATTACTGTTAGGGTTGTCCTCCACTCCTAATCCAATCTTTGCATTGAAGTCCCCCATCATAACAACATCGAACCCTTTCTCTTCATACTTCACCACATCCTCCTGCAATACCTCAAACAATACCTCCGTCTCACACTCTCACTCCTTCTGGGTTCACATACACTACCCCTACCATGGTTTTTCTTCTCCCCGCTCCGCTTAACTCCACCCACAGCAAACCTTCTCTTGACTTCCTCACCCTAGATTCCAATCTCTCGTGCACCAGAACTCCCACACCTCCACTCGCCCGCCTGCCACCCTCTCTATTCCTGCCATACCACTCATATCCTGCCACACTCACCTCATCCTCCTTCTGCAAAAATGTCTCCGCTAATCCCAGCACATCAAACTTCTTCGTTCCCAACACTACCTTCAAATCCACCTCCCTTGACCACCATCCTCTACAATTAACAAATGCCACTCTCAACCGCCCAGTTTCCCTATCTTTGGTCCCTCTCCCAACCCCCACCCTCCTCAACATACTCTTTGCTTGGGTTTGTTCATGCTCATTGACATCTTTGCTTTGGCCAGCAGGTGCTCCTTCCCTGTATGAATCCCCTCCCGGTGCTCCCCCACCTGACGGTTCTTGCCTCTCTCGATCCCTCTCTGTGTTGTTGTCCACCAGCGATTCTCCCCCTGACAACCCACATGTACCAGATCGCAGTAGATACGTTCCCCTTGATTTTTCCTCCTGGCCTCCATCCACTCTCCCCCCTCGCTCCACCACCCTTTTGCAATCAGACTTCTTTCCCTGCGTGCCTTCTCCTGATGTTTCGCTTGCTGGCGATTCTTCATATGCCGATGCTGATACATCCCTTGCGCCATATACACTCCATTTCCCCCCAGACTCTCTTTCCTCCTCTTGTATCTTCCTGTCTTTCTCATAATAAATGGCCTTCCCACCAGTTTGTTCAAGACCTCGTGAAAATTTTCTTCGTCCCTCTTCTTAATATCCTGATCTATATTCCTCCATCCTTCTCCGTCCTTCACCAGCTTTACTTGTCCTGTTTCCTTTACCACCTTCTCAGCTTTATCTTTCTTACCCACTTCCTCTACCACCCTCTTGGCCTGCTTCCTGTTCCCTCCTTCTTCCGCCATCACCTGCTCTAACTTCCTCCCTAAGACTTCAATTCTTCTGTTTTTATGCTCTACCTGCTTTTCTAGTTCTTCCACCCTCAACAAGACATTAACCAGCACATCACCCATTTGAAGATTTTCCATAAGTTTCATATTGATCCATACATCACCACTCTCTCTATGTTCCAACTTCTTTATCACCTCCCTCGTCAATATATGAACAGTGTTGGTGGCATTGGTATCTACTAACCCACCACCATCTCTCTCGTCCCGATACTCCTCTTAATTTTCTCTATTATGACCCTTTACCTCATGAGGATTTCGAATGCAGTGCGAGAGCGAGTGCGAGGAAAAAGTGATGGACAGCAACTGCCTCGGCCGAGAAGATGTATAAACCTTGATGGGATCATGTAAAAAGAGTAAGACTCCAGAGTCCGAAAAATCAGTGCGCGTCAATTAATTTTCGCGGTATATATTTTAAAACGCTACTTATCTTAAACGCGCGCGCTATAACTCTCGCGCTAAAATGGAGGGTTCAGAAGGCATACCTCGGGACAGAACAATATTCAGTAACACAACTTCATATTAAAACTTCATAAAACAACAAATGCAGCAAAAACCACCAACAAAAAAATAATAATAATAAACATCAGAGGACAAAATTATACAGGGTACTGTGTTTCGATTGCTTGTATGATGCTGGCAAAAGCTTCAGGAGTTGTGCGGCATTCCTCTCCCTCCACATAAACTCATCGAGGTATGAAGGAAGTTGATCACGGTGGACTTGTCTCCCTGGAGACAAGAGCAAAGAGAGAACCATCAAGTATAATTATCTCTACTATTATATCTAAAAATATCGACATAGACATACAAACCATGCCGAATCGTCTTTACGGTTTTACACGCAGGACACCCCCATGCAAATCCATCTTTCAGGCTGGACTTCTTACATCCAACCATAGTTACATTGCAACTGTACACCAAGATACAACACCAAACATGTTTATCATAATAATAATTATTATCCTATTATTATTATTACTTTTTAGATATTTTCCCCCTTACATTCCACAAGTAACAGTACTTGCCAAAAGAGATTTGCTCCTAAAGTAGTCAATGAATTCCTTGTTTTCCCCAAATGCAGCAGGAGCAATCGACTTGGTCGTTGTTGAAGCCATCTCTGTACATAGCGCGCGGGTTTAAGATAAGTAGAGAAAAGTGCGTTTTAAAATATATACCGCGAAAATTAATTGACGCGCACTGATTTTTCGGACTCTGGAGTCTTACTCTTTACATGATCCCTCTTATCTATCCATGCACCTTCATAGGCAGGGATCCACCAGCTAGCAGCTGCCTTCCCTCATCCTGTCACTAGTGTTGCCCTACAAGAAGGAAGTCCTTCCTCTCCATGGCTGGTCGTGATCTCATCACCATCGGCACCTCGATGGCAGCTAGCAATGTTCGCAAGGTCATGGAGAAGGGTCACTTCAAATACAATTATCTCGAAGTTCCGGATGATATTGGAGCCAATTGTCTCTACCTGAACAACACGCTGGTTCATGCATCCGAGGAAGCACACCCGGGTTCTTGTGCAGTGTTTGAAAATTTGGAGACGAGATTTCCCTCAGCGCCAGAGATGAACAAAGTGGACGGCTGCTTCACCTGTTGTTCAGTTCTAATTAAATGAATGACTGTATTATTTGCGTGTTCTAATTCTGTGGGGACAGTTGCATTATTGCAAATTTGTTGATAGCAGTCTATATTTGAATTCCCATGTTCTGTTCTAATTAAGATAATAACTGCACCAAATAATAATTTCCTGCCCATTCTGTTCTTATTGAGTGAATCTGATACTTTTGTAAATCCCATCATGTGAAAGAAGTGAAAGAAGTGAGAAAACATTTATTGAGTTTACATCACAAGAGTACATATGCCAATTATATATGCACACACACACATACATACATATACACACACCAGAAGGAAAACAAGAAAATAATTTCATGTGGTTACTACAACAGAGAGTGTATGTTATACAAACAACAGCATAATTACACAGAAACCAGTCTTATCGACAGTCGTGGCCTGCTTGGTCTCCATTATTACATCTACTAGAATATTCAATATTACTGTTGATTGCAGAAACATGCACGCCCAAGCTCGAAGCCGAAGGTGTCGTAGTGTGGGATGAAGTTGTCCAGTGGCAGCCATTCTGGCTCCCCTTGGATAACAAAGTCAGTTCTGAACTTGCCGATCTGTCAACAGATAATATATATATATGGATTTTAATATGGCGTGCTTGATCGAGAGCACATGATAGCCAAAACTAAGGGAGGTCATCTACTCGAGTTTAACTGACACATTACACCAGCTTGGCTGTTCTGCTCTAATTAAGTGAATGACATATGGGGAACTTTTCATTCTCGCAAACAATTTCAGAATTGTGGACCCAACTTTGTTCCTTATGAATTTCTGCATTAGTTAATATTATTCTGCTCTAATTAAGTTAACGATGCACAATTTGCATGCTGTGAAAATTAATCAATATTACACAGAATGCTTAGAATCACTTAGTGCGGGCATAATTATGCCTATTCTGCCATGCCCACCCCCCTGCTCACCTGTTCTTTGTTGATGTGCGAGGCACTGAGAGATTTTCCGTCTGCTCCTATGAACTCGAAATCGGCTTTAGAATCGTGAAGAGTAAAAACCTGTTTAGCACTTGAACTCAGTAATCTGAGGAGCGACAGCTGATCCACTGAGATGGGGCAAGTCCTCTATATATAGCAAAAATTAAAATGATGTCTACACAGTGTTTTATACAGGGGTAGTGGGGTAGATAGGGTGCTATCGACCCTACTTTCCTCAAATAATCTATGCAAGAGTATATATTTTAAATCACAATATTAATATTCAACATTTTCAAATCTAAAATTGCATCAGAATTTCAGAGAAAGTTAAAACACTAACAACAATACTATATTGATAAGGATTCGTCTAGCCAGGCACAATCTAAAATACTCAACAAAAGAACCCTCGACTTCCAGTGACAGGTGACAGTGATCCACTAACACTCAAAAGTTCTTTTTACAATTCTCTCTGTTGACTACTCATGGGGAAGGAAACCCCACCCATCCCCACCCCAGCTACTCAAAGATTCAGAAGAAGCATGCTGTCGTTCTCCCCCTCCCACCAAAAGGAGAAACCCCCCTAGCTATAGTTAAATGTTTTGGTATCAAAAGGGAACACACAGAGAGACCTATCTTTTGAGGTATATATCAAGTCCATACCGTGAAGTTTGCAGAATCTATGGAGCTATGAATAGTGACCACAATTTTTTTTTTAACTTCCGGATTGTTCCCAAGGGGTTTGGGAAGTATAAGGTCAAGATTCAGGTGTACCTATTTCGTAAGTATATGACCAAGAAAAGATTAAACTGCTTTACATGCTACCCTTCTATTCGGAGGGTTGTAGCATTTTTTAAAAATACTCGCTTCGGGCAGTTTCTTAAATTGGGTAGCCCCCAAAACATTTCAACATTTGAACCAAGCCTTAAATCGTTCACGAAGGTAATAAAACCAGCGGGTTCTAAATTCGGTACCTCAATGATTGAATCTACCTTCCTTTCCACACAGACAATCTAAGCGACGTGGAAATAGATAAAGATCGTTAATACAATAAACACTCCTGCCACCTTTGTGTGCAGTGTGGGAAGACATCAACGACATCATCAAACAAGGTTTGGCGGCTGCTCATCTTCCCTCAGGCTAGAGCCTTCGGGCCTTTTGAGATCAGGTGGCAAGAGACCGGATGGTGTGACACTGGCCCCATGGAAGTCTGGCTGTTTGCTGACTTGGGATGCTACCTGCCCGGATACGTTTGCTTTGTCATACAGAGCACATGCCACCCAAGAGCTCGCTGAAGCAGCAGAGGAACGGAAAAGCGAGAAGTATCGGGAGCTTCCACCAGGCCACGTGTTCTCGCCCATAGCCATTGAGACCTTGGAGGCAATTGGCCCGAAAAGTCACTGGCCTTTTTGAAGGAGCTCGGATACAGAGTCGGGCGAGCCCAAATCGACAGAGTACCTATCCGTGGCGGTCCAGCGGGGGAACTGGGCAGCACGGGCATCTGACACTTTCCCATTAAAAAATATATATATTTAATGTTTTTGTCTTATATATAGTTGTTTTGAAGGAATAAACACGTTTGTGAATATGAGTCGAGCCAGCAAGTAGCTGCACGTTTTTTCCGCTGTAAAGATGGATTTCCTCAGAAGCCTACTCCCTTGAATGGAAGGACATTCATAAAAGGAAAAAAAGAAGGACTTGGGTACCCCAAAAAGGACATAAAGCTGTAATACCTTTAAAACAGTGGGTCAAAGCATGACAAATATTATGACCCGTGTCTGTTGTAGCATCAGTGTTACTGGGTGCTTTATTGTAATCCATGCTAGATTTTTATTTTAGTTAAAATCTCCTTAGAGATACTAAGTTCAAAGCAAGTTAAATCGTTGTCAAGTTTACATGCTATAAGGAGACTCATAGAGTATATACTCATTTTCATTTCGGTATGGTAATATGTAATATCTTATCTTCCTCACAATACTAATCACCCTTTCAGTATTTTCAGAATCAGCATTAGAGTGAGGTAATGAGAGCAAGCATTTGGCCCATCTAGTGAGGAGAGGAAATGTGCTTGTACGATTTATGGTTTTCATATTCTCCATCCTTGCCAGTAACTACAAAGCCCATAGGTTTTCCTTCTTCAAGTTTCAGCTTGTTATTGTCAACCGTTTTTGAATTAGCTAACCGTTTGTATATATATAGCTGAGGCTTGAAATTCAGGACAAATTAAACCCACAAAATACCATAACAACGCAGCAGAGGGCATAAAAGTCAACTACTGCGTATATAGGCCACGGTGAGAAACGACCTCCGATCTTAGGGCACCACTAAGTCACGATGACGTTACGGAGTCAAGAAGGAGCCCAGATGGTGTTGGTGTTGTCGTATCCTGGGTAATGGGTGAGGCGATACTTATGTTGGTTGCAAATTGTACAAAGGGCCTGAGGAGGTTGCCTGTTCTAGGAAGTTCTTTTCGAGATCAATTGTGAAGTATAACCTTAAGGCATGTACCTTTGTAAACTAAGGAGACAGTGCACTATTCTGAAAGAGGTTAGGGCTGATGTAGAGAATGTCAAAGCTAAACTTGCTGAAGCTAAAAAGAAAACTGGCTGCTCAGAGATGTAGTTGGCCTACTCGAGGTCGCTCACGAAGGGGTACTCAAGGGCACTCACGAAGGGGGCCCTCACGAGGGAGTACTCAAGAGCACCCACAGAGGAGTGAATCTGGAAGGTCTGATGAGACCTCTGATTACAACAAGAAGTTGATGCAGCAGAAGGTGTTTTACATTCAGCTGAAGCTATCCTGAAACCAACTGCCTTCTTTTAGGGGTGTCTTTGCAGTGATTAATAAGCTTCAAGAAATATTAATGTAATAATATCAGATGCAATACTGGTAACTAAGATGGGATGAAGCATGACTGCTGGGCTGCTTTCTACCGCGCGTGTTAACATGATGCCTACCCACAGAGCATGACTATTGTCCTACTGACACAGATACTGGTGTTGGTATCATCATGTTACTTGAGGGACACGGATATCATGACAAACCACCACTTATTACCCCAAAGCTTACACCGATCATCAGAGAAGAGAGAACCAAGTTTTGTGATCATGCCTTACCTACTCGATGCTTATGGTGCCTCACAAAATCGAAATGAGTCCTTTAATGCACTCATTGGAGACATTCTAAGACCGACGTTAATTCTCTGGCCCCTGTCAAGTGGCTCTACACCCTGTGCCCACATTCAATGAGGTTATGTGCCCACTCTAACCTAAAATGGGGAGAGCACTGCCAAGTCCATAATATGCCTGATTGCTTGCCTATGATGACTGCAGCCAACTTTACTAGTCAGTGTTGCGTGGATCTGGGCAGGAGAAAGAAAGAAGGCGTGCCCATAAACTTGCCAGGTTGTTGCATGAAGAGAAGCTGATTAGCGTGGAGGGAGTTGCCTATGAAACTGGTGGATTTGGTAATGATTAGAGTTATACTAATGCCTCTTGGACTTTGGGATCACTTCTAGTTGGCTCTCATGATTTGTGAAGGAGATGATTAGCATTGCCTACTGTGTTGAACCCCTTTGCTGCAATGCACTCGGAAGTCTATGTCGTGCACCCTGGGATCGGAGCCCACTTCAATGCTAACGTGAGTGCAGGTCCTTGATCCTCAATAAACCCACTCATTCATCCAAGTTGTTGTGTTGTGTGAGTGTTGGATATGTCTTGAAAAGATTAAATATCCAAGAAACAAACAAGGTTTATAAATGTGATTTCCCACAAAAGTGTTTGGCAACATATTGACCACATATAATTCGGTCAAACTTTGACCTCAGTAGCTACATAATATCATCTGGAAACTCATTCTTTGCTCTAATGTATGAATGATCACATTTTAATTCGGCCCTTTTCTACATGTATCCATCTACAGTGATTGTACACTTTGTTGGGTAGATAGTAAGTTGAGTGATCTTCGCCGAATTCTGGCAGAGGTGCTCCAGGGCCTCAGCACACCTCAACTCCACCCCTACATCCACCTCCATGCTTTCTCTAGCTGGCCGTGCTCTTCTACTCTCTCTTTATTAGACTAGTAATCTCAGTATGCATTCCCATGACCTCATTGTCAGCACAATACTTAAGAGACTGCTCGGCATAGTCTCGAACACTCTGGACCTCTGCATTAGCTAGAGAAAAGTTATTTTCCTGCAGAGAAAGCTTGTCTGTCTTCTTTCCCACTCTTCTTACAGCACCTTTCAACAGTTTTTGCTTGTGCTTTTCCAGGATCTTGTGGAGCTCTTCAAAGGAAGTGTGGATGGATGGTATTGTCCACAGAGTCCCCCTGTGCCACTAGCTCATGCTTGGCAACCTATACCTCCTCCATAGCATGTGACATCAGCTTCTTCCTAGTGTTGGCAACAGCAATCTTGCAGAATTCAGAGTTGTGGTCTTTGTGGTCCTTCATCATGCAGTGGGGATAGATAAGATTATGACAATCAAAGCAGTAAACTATCAGCGACTCCTCATGAGCTGACAATTATCTTCACCAGGAGGTTCAACAATCTCTTGAGCTCTTCCCTGGTTCAGTCTCCAGAGAAACGACTTTGTGTGCATTGAAGACTTTCAATCGCTTATGAGATTTTACGCATTCTTGGCAAACAAGCACAGCACACTGTCGACGAAAAGCTTCAGTTTTGGCTCCCGCATCCCTGCATGCCTCACACTTGACCTCCACCTTGCCATGAGCTCGCTCCAGTGCAGCTAATGCTGTCTTGAAATGGCTGACAATGAAAGCTGTTGGTAGTTTGTCTACACTACTCTCAAGGAGGATGGCTTCCTTATGACGTTCAGGGCAAGAGAAGGGCTTGTTGGTGCCAGCCCTGAGGGCTAGGTTGTGATTGCAGTAGTAGTGTCAACAAGGGAGGACCTTGGGTTTGGTGAAGTGGTAGCTGGCAAGGTGATCTCCCTCTCCAGGCTCTTGTCCAACAAAAGTTTACGCTCGGCCTTGGATACTCACACTTATATAAAAACAGTTAACCACAACTCACCAAAGCAGAACCAGCTAGCTGGTGCACAAACAGTATGTGCCTGCCTGCCACTGCCAAATATGGGCATGCCAGGTTATGTACTGCACATGTGCAGACGTGGCAAGAACACGCCCAATATAAAGTCAGAGGAGCCTTAATTAGAATACTCTTGTCTGTGCAGTGGTGTCTAGATGTATATTTGTATACTAGCAGACGTATCCGGCGTTGCCACGGTTAATAAGGAATAAGGTAGCTAGATACCGAACCGATAATCTAGATGTAGTTACCTATAGTCTAGGTGTAGATACAGAACCTATGGTCTAGGTTTAGCTAAATACTGAACCATAGTCTGGGTGCAGCTAGATACAGAACCTATAGTCTAGGTATAACTATTGTCTAGATGTAGTTAGATACAGGACCTATGTAGCTAAATACAGAACCTATAGTCAAGGTTTAGATACAGAACCATAGTCTAGGTGTAGCTAGATACAGAACCTATAGTCAGGTGTAGCTAGATACAGAACCTGTAGTCTAGGTGTAGCTAAATACAGAACCTATAGTCAAGGTTTAGATACAGAACCATAGTCTAGTGTAGACCCTATAGTCTAGGTGTAGCTAAATACAGACCCTGTAGTCTAGGTGTAGCTAAATACAGAACCTATAGTCAGCTGTAGCTAGATACAGAACCTGTAGTCTAGGTGTAGCTAAATACAGAACCTATAGTCTAGGTGTAGCTAAATACAGAACCTATAGTCAGCTGTAGCTAGATACAGAACCTATAGTCTAGGTGTAGCTAAATACAGAACCTGTAGTCTAGGTGTAGCTAAATACAGAACCTATAGTCTAGGTGTAGTTAGATACAGAACCAATGTAGTAAAAAAGGAGGGGGAAATAAGTGGGGGGGCAGGGGCGGATCTTAGAGAGGGGGCGGGTGAAGAAGGGGGAAGGGTAACAGCGTTGCATGGCTATGAAGCAGAAGTGTATCATGGGAGACCTCACATTCATACAAAATTCCAGATTTTTATAATATAGTATTATTATGTAAAAGTAGTATGTATTGTATAGATGATGAGATGTAATCAGTCATAATAGCATTCACCTTGGATGTCTTCGGGCAAACTCTTCAACCACTTCTTCCGGTGTAATTTCTATATCTCGATGATAAAACATCCTTGCCAATCCATTAAGACGTTCTTGACCCATGGTGCTCCTTAATGGAGACTTTATTAGCCTGAGCATGCTGATTGAGTGTTCACACTCGCAACTCGTAACTGGTAGAGTGCCCATTATACTCAAAAGAGTGTGAATATTGGTGGGAAAGTCATAGTCAGTATGTGCTAGGGTCTTCTCTGGGGTATCAAGTTCAGAAGCAACTTCACTTCAGATATCCATTTGTGTTTCCATAAATCAAGCTCTGAATCAATACATGTCAAAGATGGGAGATCATCACTATAAAACTTCAAAACACTTTCTACCCGTTGTCTGTTCAATATTGCACCATCCTTACAGCTGATGGTAAAAGATGCATAAATTCAACAACATTTTTTTATGAAGATTCGTCAAATCGATTGTTAAGCTCGACTATCAAGTGATCCAACAAGGGAATTATAAGATTCCGGCAGTAATATTCTTTGTAGTTGTCAGCCAGTATGTTTGAACGATGTTGCTGCCTGGATGCAATTCTCGGTACTGACTCTTCAAGACCCACAGCTTGTGCCATTTTTTTTGGCTTCACTGTATACCCGAGCATTAAATGAATTGACATTGGATCGAAGACTCTGCACGGCATTCTTAACAGTTTCCACTTCACGATGAGCTCGTGCAATATCTGTATATCGGCCTTGAAGCTTTACACTTAATCCCTTTGTGTATGCCAATACACTAGTCTAAGAGTAGAAGAAATTGAAACTGTGATAGAGCCAGGAGAAGGGATCGAGCATCAGAACGTGAATCTCTGTTCCACTCTTTTGTACTAAGTGAAATTGCTTCTAAGCAACAAACTATAGGAAGATAAAGCCTCGTGGCGCTCCACCCATCTAGTGCGGCACAGTTGCTTTAGCTTCTTTCTTTTTTCACCTTCTAGTGTGTCATCAATCCATTTCTCTAGTCACAGCTGCTTTTTGGGAGAGTTAGAAAAAAACCAAGCAATTTTATCAGCTGTGTCCATCATGTTACTGACCTCCCTGATATTGCAACACTTTACTACACAGAGGTCTAATCTGTGTGCTGCACAGTGCATGTATGGTAGTGCTTTAGGATGAATGGATGTTATTCGTGAAGATGCTACCCTATATTTGCCTGCCATTGCACCAGCTCCATCAAATGCTTGATCCCGTAATAACTGTGGGTGCAACTGACAATCAGTCAATTGAGTGATGATGTCATTAGCAATAGCCTCACCAGTAACACCAGAAAGACATTCATGAAAACCCCAAAACTTCTCTTGTGGCTTGCCATTGTCACCAGCATCTACTCGAAACTTTAGCAGGGCTTGAAAGTTACCCTTATTGGTAGAGCTATTATTTAACAGTACAGGACATTTATCACGGTGACCTCTAAAAGCAAGTCCCTGCTTACCACACAAGATAACCGTAGCTGTGATTGATCTCAATTTCATTTTGTTCTCAGCTAGAATTGATCTGATGATCTATACCTACAGCCTGATTTTGTTATAGCACAGAAAGCTAGGGCCCTTTCCACAGCAGCTTGATGAGATTCTTGTCCTCGTAAGCCAAAATGTTCACTAAGCTTTTCTTTTGCTTTCTTCAAGTTTATAAGAGGTCGCTTAACTAAGACACCAAGTTCTTGCTCACAGTATGCAAGTAGCACACAAAATTTACAGTGCCCCCCATCATCCATCGCAGAGTAGGCAAGACCATTATATTCTTCAAGCTAATTGATCTGAAATTGTCTATTATGGTCACCAAACTTATGAACTGGAGAATAAGTGGTGCTTAAAAGAAGATTTAAAAATTCATCATCTGTCAGCCCTCACTCAGATTGCAACTGTTACCATGCGACCAAAATCACCAAAATAAATTACAGGATCCATAGAGCATGAACTTTCAGAGTCACTCTGTATCTCTTCGGTTACATGAACACAGCCATCTGTACTAATGCTACTGCCACTATACCCAGGGCCATTTTTAGGAGCATGCTTGTGTAGTTCTAGTTCACCTGAGGCTGAATCAGAATCGATGCTCATATCCATGTTACGGGAGTCTGAGTCTGGAATAGTGCCATCATCAGTGGCAGGACTGATCTCTGCCATACTTACAAGAAAAGATCGAGATGTTGGGGATGATGGGAGAGAGACTGAAATACCTCTTCTCCCATGATGCCATCCTATTGCTCCGCCACTCCTTCGCCATTCCAAAACTATTGTATAACCTGCGGACCTCACCATGCTTCCTATCACCAAAGCTCCAGGTCTATTTTGAGTAGGATTGTGAACATCCACTTTGATAAAGAAGACCCTGCCTGGACTCAAGCAACACTACCAGTGAAGAATGGAGGCCTGGGAATTAGAAGTGCAGTGCAGCTTGCACCGTCAGCCTTTTTGGCATCAGCTGCTGCTTGTTCTGAGTTGGTTTCTCACATCCTCCCCCCACAGCTTCAGAGTTCCACACCCACACCTTACCAGGAAGAGGCCAAGGCATTGTGGTCCATTGGCCATGACACACCATCCCCTGAAGGCACTGGCCAACATCTCCAGAAGGCATGGGATTCTGCGCGAGTAACAGCAACCGCAAACAAGCTGTTGGAGAATGCCCAAGATGGGAGAGCACGTGCTCGTCTTTTGTCTGCATCAACTCAAGAGTCAGGTGTGTGGTTGAATGCACCCCCTTGTTCGTCTTTAGGGCTACGCATGGATGACAACACCATCCAGGTGGCAGTGGGACTTAGGCTTGGATGCTCCCTGTGCAAACCTCATATATGTCATCACTGTGGTTCCTATGTGGATTCTCTTGCAACTCATGGCCTTAGCTGCAGACATAGTGAAGGCCGCCATTTCCGCCACTCCTCATTATTCACCGTGCCCTGTCTGCAGCCAAAATTCCATCTCGGCTGGAACCTTCAGGGACATATAGGAGTGATGGAAAGAGACCTGACGGTATAACAATGGTTCCTTGGGAGTATGGCAAGCTGTTGGTATGGGACGCTACCTGCACAGACACCTATGCCCATTCAAGTGCAACCAGTGAGGCAGGTGCAGTTGCTGCTATGGCTGAAACGAAGAAGAGGGCAAAGTACTCGAACATGGACCCCTCTCACTTCTTCCAACCAGTGGCTGTGAAGACATCAGGGACTTTCGTCCCGGGGACTTTATCCTTTTTGAAAGAGCTTGGCCACAGAGTGAGCAGAACAGAGTGAGCAGAACAACAGGGGAGAGCAGGTCATTCCCCTTCCTGATCCCCGGTTGCCATACAGAGGGGGAACAGCGCGTGCATTATGGGAAACTGGGCAATGACTCCAACCTGGAGGACTTATTTCATTAGACTTTCATTAATTATTGTGTTTTAAATATTATGTATTATATATTTTTTTAACTTACTAAGTAACTAAGAATTAATTTACCTGGAGGAACTCGGAGGGAAGAAGTGGAGTATGTTCATGCTCCGAGTCTTGGAGATTTTCCTGGTAGCTGGCCTTACTAACTTAGCTCTTATAAGAGACATTGTAGCCAAAGACAAGTCACATGTAGTGAGCAGCTGGATTTGCATAATGTGGTTTGGTGTGTGGTTTGTCAACACTCGATGGTTTGGAGGTTTTGGCAGTTTGGGGGTTTGTTACCCTTGAACTTGACCTGTGGTGCATGTTTCACATAGCTGGCATATGCCTTGTTAGAGCAGATGAGATATTCCCCCAAACTACAATGAAGGAGGGGGGGGGGGAGAAAGGAGAGAAAACTAAAAACTAAAATCAAATTTAAAAATGAAAATCATGTCTGCAAACTACTTTTGTTTGGTAACATTTTCTGTGAGATGCCTCCTTATTCCCGCAAACCACGAAACTCCCAACCTTGAAAACAGCCTCCAGCAACTTCCGGTGACCTCGAGGCGATGTCATTGCCTCTTAAAAAATAAGTTGGGTCAAAACTTTCCTCCGTGCCAAATTTGAAAGGATTTGATCCAGAGGTTTGGTCGACCATAGGACTCAAACATACAGACATACATCATACATACATACAGACACCTTATTGAGGCTGGGAAAGGGAATGGGAGGGGTTCTGCATGCGAGGTGATCGTACAAGGAAATAGCGATCCTTTACCTCAATGAGGAAGAATGCAGAGCGAGTGCGAGGAAAAAGTGATGGATAGCAACTGCCTCGGCCGAGAAGATGTATGAACCTTGATGTTATATAGTTTGTCTCTCCTAATGTAATAACCTATGATAATCATGTGCAGGAACTAAAACCTATTTCTTCGCAATTGGAGGTCGAGAACAGATGCTTTGGAATGCAGCGGAAACATGCCGCCATCATGGTATTCTGTACCGGCTTAGCACTGTGCCTTTTGTTTCTCTATAATTGCAACCTGGTGAATGATCACGAAGAAAAATGGTTGGTCAAACAGGAAGAAGTTGCTAAGAAGTTCCCCCTTCCTACTGTCTTCAGGGATATATCTCACACGCCCTCAAATGTTGATGAGAGGCCAGACTCTAGCTTCACTCCCATCCCCAATGTGGATTGTACCAGCATGCCTCAATCTGGTTACCTCTTCTGCAAGGCAGGGGCTGATCCTATGCAAAGGGCTGTGGATCTAGTAAATAGACTTACCATTGAGGAGCTCATTGGCCAAACATCTACAATAGCCCCTGCAATTCCCCGCCTCGGCATTAAAGATTACAACTGGAGGTCCAACTGTTTACATGGTTGGTGTGAATCCGGTGGAAACTGGGGGAACTCATTAAAGTGGACTGTTTTCCCTGCTCCAATTGGCCTGGCAGCAACATTTGATACAGAACTGATGAAGGTTATTGGAGGGATTACTGGAACTGAAGGAAGGGCACTCCATAATGAATTGCTGGTCAAGTTCAAGGGATCGAGCACGGAGGCAGCAGGTCTAAACTGCTTTTCTCCCAATGTGAATCTCTTTCGTGATCCCCGATGGGGGAGAGGGCAAGAGACATTTGGGGAAGATCCTTTGCTCATCTCGGCCATGGGAGTTGGCTATACGCAAGGTCTGCAAGAAGGACCAGACAAAAGATTTCTTTTGGTTGCTGCTTGTGCAAAGCATTTTGCTGTCCACAGTGGACCCGAAGCATTGCGCCTCCACTTTATGGCAAACACATCTATGTATGATTTGTACTATTCTTACCTCCCAGCGTTCAAATCTCAAGTGATGGGGGCCAAAGTGGCTCAGATAATGCCGGCTTACAGTGGCCTGCAGTGCGACAAACAACGCAAGGGAGCACCGGATGTGGCAAATCCATTCCTCCTCAAATCTGTTTTACGAGACGAGTTTGGTGCACCAAACATTTCGATTTGCTCTGATAATGGTGCTTTGGCATTCGTCGTTTCAAAAATGCACTATGCCAAAACATTTACAGATGCAGCAGCTTTTAGCATGAATGCCAGCACTGACCTTGACTTGGGACATGATTTAGTGTATACCCATTATCTTGGCCTTGCTCTCCATGAAGGTCTTGTCACCTTGGATTCTATTCGACAAGCTGTCACCAGAAGCTTCTATCTTCGTATGTTAGTTGGAGATTTCGATCCTCTGAGCAATGTACCCTATCAGAGCATTAGTAAAAGTAGTCTAGATACCGCATCAAGCAGGAAAATAAATCTTAAAGCTGCTCAAGAATCTATTGTTCTGTTGAAGAACCTTATGAATGCTCTACCCATCAAAGAGGATAGAATCAAGCATTTGGTTGTGCTGGGTCCAAATGCGAATAACAGCAGGTCTCTGCTATCCAACTACCAAGGAATACCCTCTCGTAATGTGACAATCCTACAAGGAATTAAAGACTACTTGAGGAACTCGTCAGTAAAAATAGACTACGCAAGTGGTTGTGACGATATCCTTTGTCGTGATAAGAGCAATTTTGAACCTGCAGAATCGCTAGTCAACATGGCCGATTATGTCATCATGGTGATGGGAATGAGTGGGATGACAGAAGGAGAGGGACTTGATCGGGTACAGACTACGTGTAATGGACAACCGGTTCCTTTGCTTGGTCTTCCTGGTTGCCAAAAATATTTAGTGGAGAGCATAGTCCACCTCAATGCTCATGTTGTCCTCGTCCTAGTGAATGGAGGCCCTCTGAGCCTTCCTGATCTCTACATAAACCATGGAGTAGTAGGAATAGTTGAAGCCTTTTATCCTGGAGCTCTTGGGGGTACTGCTGTGGCTGATGTTCTCTTTGGAGCATACAATCCAAGTGGGAAGATGCCAGTCTCCGTGTACAAGTCTGAGCATGATTTGCCACCTTTTGTGGATTACAACATGAGACCATTGTATGGCTTACCTGGAAGGACCTACAGATATTCCACAATAGAGCCACTTATTCCATTTGGATTTGGATTGTCATATGTGGATTTTGAGTATACTGGCTTGGTTTTGTCCCAGAGTGTGATCACCCCTTGCTCCAGCTTGGAAGTGGATGTGACACTTCAAAATCAATCTCCTCGTTTAGCAGGGGATGAAATTGTTCAGCTCTACCTTGTTCCTGTTAATGTGAAAGTCCCGACTGCAATTGTCTCCAAGACAAATCTTATTGGGTTTAAGAGGATTGATTTCCCACCAAACACTCTCAAAAGTGTATCTTTCAAGATTAATCCATACCTCATGTCATATGCAGATGCCAATGGGGTTCTCTATATATATCCTGGAGAGTATGCTATTCAAGTCGGAATCACACACGGCCTGAAGGCCACTTTCAGCATTGATGGTGATGTAAGAGAAACTTCTAAGTGCAGTAATGCTCCCGTCTGCTTGGCCTGCAACTAATGACTTGCAGGTGACACGTGACACCTGACACTCCCATTGTCTTATGTCAGTAGTGTGCATGACTTAAAAATAATACTTAACAAAGAAAAATGTTTTATGAAGACCATTCATTAGGGACTTGCCCCCCACCCCCAGAAAGGGAACAAACCCCACCTTTGTCATTTAGAAGGACATGGATTTGCAATGTGTCCCCTGCTGTATAAATATTGTGGCAACGCAAAGAAATGACGGACTGGGAACTTATAAGGTCAGGATTTAGGAGTGCCTATCCAAGAAAATGTCAAAGATTTGAATGTTTAATATAATTAATGTATATGTTGCCCCCATATATTGCACCCTTAATATCTTGCACCCTTACATGCTAACTTTATCTATTCTGAGGGTGTGGTAGCATTTTTAATACTCGCTTTGGCACGTAGCCCCAAAAACATTTCAAGCGTGCCCTAAATTGTTCACGAAGGTAATAAAACTAGCGAGGCGGGTCATCACTAATAATTATTACCGTTTTCAAACGCCAATCCTTAACATTCGCGTAAACCAGGTAAGGATCGTTAATACAAACACGTTTGTGAATATGAGTCCCAAGAAGCAGCTGCATGTTTTCGCTATGGTTTCCTCGGAAGCTTACACCCTTGAAATTAGTTTTGTGAAAAAGAAGGACTTTGGTACCCAAAGAAGGACTTAAGGACATTCCCTGTAATACATTTAAAATAGTGGTCAAAGCATTATGACCGTGCTTGTGGGGAGTGACTGTGTGCTTTGTAGATTTTGCTTTTAGTTGAAATCTCCTTAGAGGTAAGTTCAAAGCAAGTTAAATCATTAAGTTTACATGCTATAAGGGCACAGTACTCGGTTCCAATTCGGCAAGGTAATCTGTAATATCTTCCTGACCATACTAATCATGCATTAGAGTGAGGTGATGAGAGCAGGAATTTGTCCAATCTATATAGTGAGGATAGGAAATGTGCCTGTACAATGTATGGTTTTCATATTCCCCATCCTTTGCCAGTATAACTACAACACACATAGGTTTCCCTTCTTCTATGGGCACAGTTGGTAACATTAAAGACATTGTCAGAATGTAGTCCATAATTTCTTCTTCCAAGCTACAATTTCAGGTCAGCACAATTTCAGGTACAAGCAATGAAAATCTATTCGCTAAATGAAGAACGGAACTAGTGCAATTTATTTTCTGGCATAAGAATAAAAATATCTTTCAGGACATGAAGCTAAACTTTTTAAAAATAGTAGGGGATACAGCATGTAAAATAGTAGGGGAAACAGCCATGTAAAATAGTAGGGGAATACAGCTTGTAAAATAGTAGGGGATACAGCATGTAAAATAGTAGGGGGATACAGCATGTAAAATAGTAAGGGATACACGCATGTAAAATAGTAGGAGATACAGCATGTAAAATAGTACATGTAAAATAGTAGGGGGATACAGCATGTAAAATAGGGGATACAGCATGTAACATATATAGTAGGGGGGTACAGTTTGTAAAATAGTAGGGGATAAAGCATGTAAAATAGGGGATACAGCATGTAACATAGTATGGGATACAGCATGTAACATAGTATGGGATACAGCATGTAAAATAGTAGGGGGATACAGCTTGTAAAATAGTAGGGGATACAGCATGTAAATAGGGGATACAGCCAAGTAAAATAGTAGAGGATACAGCATGTAAAATAGTAAGGGGATGCAGCATGTAAAATAGTAGAAGATACAGCATGTAAACATGTAAAATAGTACGGGGTACAGCATGTAAAATAGTAGGGGATATATCAATACCATCACTCAAAAAATCCCATGTTCTCAGGTTTTCATCAGATTTTCATCCAAGTAGAGCTTGTTGTGATCTAAATCGATACTGGTGAGATGCTCAAGGATTCCATCTTATCTGCCAGGGTTCCAAGAGGCTCAGGTGGCACCTGGTGTGTGTATGGTCATGGGTACGATCCCTTTCCACCAGGATTCCTAGTGGCACAGGTGGTAGTGCAGTCACCTGGTGTGTGTATCATCGCAGGTTAAATTGCTGTCCCCTTCTTAGTTTTTTCCTTCTCCAAATTAAAAAAATAAGCTTGAGTTCCTATTCAGTGCAGCTAGAGGTTGGGACCCCTGCTTAAGCAAATTCCTACCCCATCAGTCCATGCAACAACAAAAATTGTTAGCCCATTGACGTATGAATACCATATAAAATAGTAAAAGCAATTGACTGCTACACCCCTTTTACTTCTCCACCCCCTTTTGTGGTTTGTTGCAGCTTGTAGCATCGTGACCGAGATTTGGAGGAAGTCGACCGATTCAACCTATCCTGGTCTTTTATTTTATGTTTCGTCAGGGTGAAAATCATGGCAATAGTTCAAGAAAACTACAGCAGCTACAAGCACAAAACAGCAAGTTGCATGAAAATATCCAGGTCCTCTCAGACATGATGGGGAGGGGCCTGGATAGATCTTCAAAAAAGGAGATTTGAAGTGGGTAAGGATATCAGTAATTTAAATGAGAAGTGATGTCATTCACATAGCTATGAAGGAAGGGTGAGTTTTGTAGTGCAAAAATCACTATCGAGAGAGCCATGGTGGTGGTAAAATCTCTTTTTCCTCCATTTTCATTTCTTGCGGATTCCCGAGGTCAAGTAATCTTAGGAACTGCCTTTAGGACATGGCTTCTTCCAAAAGTGAATGTCAGTTTATATTCCATTGCTGGTGCCATTCACAATGTTAAGGGTATCCCAAATTCACACTATTCTGGATTTTTGCACTACAACTCACCCTTCCTTCAATCTTGCCCAACTCCTTGCACGCAATGATTGTCTTAGACACAGACTTGATGTTTGCTGCTGACATTGGGAGTTTGTGGAAGATTTTGCAACATCTCTGAGAAAGAAAGAAATGGCTTGGGATTGTAGAGAATCAGAGCAACTGGTACTTTGGAAATATTTGGAAAAGGCAGAAACCAGGCCTGCAATTGGCCGAGGCTTCAACACTGGTGTAGTTTTGTTAAACCTGGAATAAGATGTGGCGTCAGGCTGCTAATGAAAGTCTTGCCACACATCACCAAACTGCACTAGCTGATCAAGATGTTATCAATGTAGCAGCAAAGAGAGAGGAAAACCTGGTCTTCGTTTTGCCCTGTGTGTGGAATGTACATCTGAGTGAGAACACACTCAGTAGCTACTGTTACAAATCAGCACATCACTTCGAAGTGATACATTGGAATTCTGCATCGAAGTTTGACGTGAAGGATCCCACTTCAAAAATCTGTACACCATGTTTGAAAACGATGAAAGTAACCTGTTTAAAACAGATCTGTCCGACTGCTCTTCGGGACCCTTGCTCAGAGTTTAGATATGCCATTGGTTAGGGTTAGACCCATGGCTAGGACAAAAGGCAATTTAAATGCTGATGATGTCATCATGACGATGTAATGCTTGGTTATGTGACCTTATAACGAGGGGACAGCTATGTACGCAGATATGAATAAACACACAAATGATGGCAGGATATAAGACAACATTCGTACGTCAGTCATGGATGGCTCTTTGCCTCACCGTAGCAGAAGTTGTCTGCGTCTCCACTGTTGTATTCTCCAGAACAATTGAGTCAATAAATACTATATACCAATTCACTGTACATCCACTTGATAACAAATCTGGTATCAAATGCGGTGCTTTGCCAAAACCTCTGAAGCTTGGCTGGTTGGACATGGTTTCCACGTTCTTACAATAGATAGTGAGGTGTTGACGAACACTGTGGCTAGTAATCTGGAGCATCTTCAGTTGAACTTTGTTGATGGCATATATAAACTGCAGGGAGGAGAAGGGAGAGAAAGGAAGGAAAATCAATTGCACCAAATTTGTTTCTGGGAAGTAACAGTTCGTGTAAGGTCTCTTAATTGGATTGGATAGTTACAATGTGTTCGCTCTCTCTTTCTTATATAGATACCATATTTCCTCGAATGGGTTCAAATAGTTTCAGGCGTCCTAACGGAGTGAATGGGAAATGAGGGTGAATAGAATTTCCAGAGCATACACAATTAATCTCAAGCCCAGCCTATTCTCAACTAGACATGTGTAAGCTTATTTAGCCTTGCAAAACGGCTCCTCCCAGTCATTATTGAGCTTGAACCAATGAATACTAGCACAAAGAAATTGAAAACAGTGAGAGAAAATAGGAGCTGAGGCATGAACAAAGTTTGCTAGTCCTCGGTCATCAACTAGTATTTCGTTAGTTTCCAGTTCTTCGTCATGATTGTTGTCGAGGTCCAAGAATGGGTTGCTAGAATCCTGACGTTGTTCATTTTCCAGCTTGAAATTGAGCCCAGCAATTTGTGTGGGTGCGGATTCAATAGAGTTAAAATAGGACAAAACAGAGTTAAAATAGGACAAAACTCAGTTAAAGGTAGAAAACTCAGTTAAAATAGGACAAGACAGAGTTAAAAATAGGACAAAACAGTTAAAATAGGACAAAACAGAGTTAAAATAGGACAAAACAGAGTTAAAATAGGACAAAACAGAGTTAAAATAGGACAAAACAGAGTTAAAATAGGACAAAACAGAGTTATTAAAATAGGACAAAACAGAGTTAAAATAGGACAAAACAGAGTTAAAATAGGACAAAACAGAGTTAAAATAGGACAAAAGAGTTAAAATAGGACAGGACAAAAGAATTAAATAGGACAAAACAGAGTTAAAATAGGAGCTAGAAAAGAAAATAGAGCCGAAAATGATTTCCCTTTTTGTACATTTTACAGTACATGTATATATGTGCTTTACAATCATGATGACATACTGCTCCACTCATTTCAAACCTGTTCAATGAAAGCTGCAAACCAGGAGACTGAGAGAGAGAGGTCAAGTCCAAGCAAGCAGAAGTGAGGCCCTTGAGGTGGTTCACTATTGCTGCTTTACAGTAGACCTATCTCTATCATTGTGGACTCACTAGCATAATACCAAATCCCCTCTATCTGCAGCTGCCCATATAGTCTTGACACATTCATCTCTAATGGCACCTCTACAGCTGAGCGACAATTTTACCACCAATCAAGTGTACATAACATATGAATATTGTTTTGGGAAATAATTGATAATTTTGGGAAATAATTGACAATGAAAAAGTTAAAACAAAATATTGATGAAATGAGCTAAAACAATGCACACTTGTAACCATACACAATGACATAATAATAGGTAAAGGTCAATTCAAATTCAAATCTATATGTCCGTGTCCCGTATGTACAAGAACAATTATTATTGTTGTGGCAATTTTGGCATCATTATCATAAAAGTGGGCACGATAGGTGGTCGAGTTCATTTTAAAAGGTGTGAAATTAGAATACGGCCATCCTTCGCTGTTCAGGTTCAGGGTTGCTTCCTATGGGCCTCAATACCCTATTTACTACATATATACATGTGTCCTATTTTAACTCTGTCTTGTCCTATTTTAACTGAGTTTTGTCCTACTTTAACTCTGTCTTCTCCTATTTTAACTGAATTTTGCTTTAAAAAGTTACGCATGCAGAAAGAAAAAAATATCATTTCACACAATGCAATAAAATGTATTCAAAACATGCAACCTGCCTGCGATAAACTAGGGACTAATCTTCTGTCATGGGTCTCCTCTCTCTCCAGGGACCCCGCGGTCTCCCTTTAACCCTTCCCTTCCTAGATGACCAATAGCATGATGTATAAAATGCACCCATAATAAAATGCATCCATAGCAACCATATTTTCCATCATGATTATATTCTCTTTTGCCTCGACTCAGTTTATCTGTAACCATAGTTACGTGGTAAATGAAAAGAAATGAGCCTAGAAACATTCTTTGTTAGGAATATTATAATCATCCCAAGCAGATCTCTTGATAATCAGCCATTCTCAAAGGCCAATATTAGAAAAGGGGATTCATACATAGAAGTTAGAAAAGGGCATTCATACATAGAAGTTAGAAAAGGGCATTCATACATAGAGTTAGAGAAGGGAATTCATAAATAGAAGTTAGAAAAGGGCATTTATATACAAAAGTGTTAGATAGAACATGCTGTTTGCTTCTAGGATGGCATTAGGCTTCTGAGAAGAAGTTAGTTATTACATAATCTCACCCGACCTCTCCCACTCCCTCCTCCACATCATTATATAGTACCAAGCAGAATTATTTTTATCTTTAACAAACCTCTTCTCCCTGTCTTCCATCCTTTCCTGATGGAACTATGCTACCATCATCGGCATTATTTCCCTTCTCTCCCTTGATTCCATTGTCCGTTTGTACCTCGCGAACCCTGAAAGCATGGTGATAAATAATGGTGGAGGAAGGAGATCGGAGAGGGAGGAGGTAGAGGGTGGGAGAGGAGGAGGAGGAAGAGCAGGAGGAAGGTGATGGGAGAGAAGAGTGCTTTGGTGGGAACACAAGGAATAATTTGTTGCCAGAGAGGATGAGAAAGACTCACTGATTTTTCCATTGCTACCTCTTCGACCTTGTTCTCCATTAGAACCAGATGAACCCTGAAATTAAAAGCTAGTAATTTTATTTCATGGTACAGGCCAAATTTTAATTAATTCTGGTTGTAAAGTGCTAACTATATTTAAAAAATAATAACTTGTCAGGTGTTAAGTGCTTCCATCACTTAGTGACAGAAGCAACTAACTGGTCAGCTAATGTGTGATGTTAATAAACCACTCCAAGATAAGTGTTTCCCATTACTTGCTACCAGACAAACTGATGTCGTTGAGTAAACTTTTGAAACTCATTAAAATGCAGCTCCACTGAGGTAAGCAAACAACAGCTACACATCTCTTCAGCAGGCTATGTCTACAACAAAACTTACAGTGCTCAAAGAAATCCATCCAGGGACACCTCCTTTCTCAAGAGAAAAATAAGCTTAGGTGCCTGTGCAGCTTTCCGAAGAAGAAGAAGAGCTTCCACAAACAGCAGGACAAGACTGCTTATGGCAGCAATAGCTTTTCTCGTTTGCCATCTCAAAGTCAAGTTTTATATTGATAGAGTAGTCCACTGGGCATGTGCAAGTAACAAAAAAAATCCATACAGTTCATTTTTTTAATCACTTATTGTGAATGATGTGCAAGTTTTTTTACACCTGCAGGTGCTAATTGGTAAGATGCCCTTCTAAAACTAGGTTCTGCAGCAGGCTGTTCATCACCATCCTCTTCCAGCTGGCTAGCTCAGTATATAGACTCAGAACATTCTCTACACACATAATTTTCAGCTGCCAACTGTTGTTATCATATGCATTAAATAACCAGCACTGTCGGCATTCAACTGACTTTAACCCTTGCACAAAGCACATGTATATTTTAAATCTTAGCTCCATTAAAATATTTCATTATGTTATCTAGCAGTCATAAGGGTTCTTACAGGAGATCTTCGTTCTCCTAATGTTCAGGGTTCCCAGTAACACCGGGCAATCCTTGTCGTCCACTGGGACCTTTGGTTCCCTTCTGACCTTGAATGCCTCGCAGACCCTACGTACAGAAAACAAGACGGCTGGTGGTCCAGTAGAGCCATGGACAATCATGGACAACTGTGCATGTCCAAAGTTCCAAATTGTTGCCCATCCAATCCTAGTGCAAGCCCTAGACATATCTACAGACCTAGCCCTATCGATTAACCCTAGGTATATCTGTAGCCTAGCTAACCTTATCCATATCTATAGCCCTATTCCCTAAACCTATCCATATCTGTAGCCCTAGCCCTATTCTATAATCCTAGCTATATCTGTAGCCCTAACCCTATTCCCTAACCCAGCAATATCCACAGCGAACCCCTTTGACGTATCCCATTACCCAACACTCCTTCCTTATCAACTTGCCATATCTATACCCCTATTCCTAGCCACAGCCATATCTACACCCCTGTTCCTCATCTCTAGCCACACCCACAGGCCTAACCATATTCACAGCCCTTGCCACATCCACATTTCCCAATTCTAGCCATAGCCAGTATTAGGCGGAGAGAACTTTTTAACACTTACATCAATGACTGGACAAGATATTATTTATAAAGAGGAGTAGACAATGGTGCTTTAATGACAATGATGCTATTGAAATAATGCTCACGCAAGGCTACAGCTCTTACTAATTCAAACTTGACAGAGAAGTCTGGGAACAGAAGGGAGAAAAGATTCAGAGAAAAGCTAATGTGAGACTGAGAGAGAACGAAATTTGGTGAAAGGATTTGGTCCAGAGGTTTGGTCCCACAGAACCCAAATATACATACAGACTGACACCTCCTTTATTAATAAGATTGAGGCTGGGAAGGGGGGGGGGAGGGGTCTGTATGTACACTACACTCACATTAATTCAAGCCCACTACTACATAATAGTCCACTTCCCCTTTACAGTCCACTCTCTGTAATTGTCCACCCAAACCACTTTGCAAAGTGATCTACACAGTAGTATACATAGCACTTGAGGTTCTTGGACAGCACACCTAATTACCTAAACTGCTGTGCTCTTTAAAAACACACATGCTTATCATTACAAGTCAAAGGCAGTTACCACATCATTTCAAAGGGACTTCTAAGAGAACTGATGTTCAGCTTCTGGCAAGTTAAACAGAAGTATATATAGGGGAAAAATAAGAGGCTTTAAACTTCAATCTGTAGGCAGAACTTGGTCATGATGAAGCCTGACACAAAAGTTACCTGCAGCTAAAGTGGGGTACCTCAAAACCTGAGTGCCTGAACTGGCTAGAAGTGTGGCGCCTGATTGGAAAGTGATAGACTAGTAAGAAAGCCCTGCCCATTGCAAGGAGTGTATAGCATTCGAGTCTTAGCGTCTCATTATTCCTGATGAAGGCTGAGCAGTCGAAACGTCAAGAGAAGACAATTTCAAGTCGATTATTGAGAAGTTATCGTGAAGCGATCACTTCCCGTTAATTTCAAGTTGATTATTGAGAAGGTTATCGTGAAGCGATCACTTCCAGTTTTAAAAAGTCTCTTTTTTTTCCATTTCAGACTTGACTCATGAAGCTTTAGAAATTTTCAGTTTCAAAATGTTTCAAATTTCAATGAAAGAGAAATGCAAAAATGGAGGCAATGCAAAAGGAAGAGAATATGGTCTTCCTTGAACCGCAAGGCTAACAGGTGCACTTTTCTTGGCCTTCATGGAGAAGCCGTCAGCATACCAATTCTTTAACTCGCTTCATTGAATGCTGGAGAGTCCATTAAATTTTATTGCCCCACTAGTAGGGAAGAATATATAATCAACACACACACACACACCACCATCATCACATTAGCTAAATCTATAGCTGTAGCTGTAGCAGCTGCTTTAAGTCTAAGCTTGCAATTGTAGTAGAACCAAATTAACCACCAAGCCTCTAATCATCAGTGTTTTTTTAAATTATTCCCCTACATTCCACCGCGTTCTCTATATACCATCACATAATCTCTATATGTCACCACATAATCTACATATACCACCACATAATCTCTATATATCACCACATAATCTATATATCACCACATAATCTATATAGAACCACCATATATTCTCTATACACCACCATATAATCTATAACCAACACATAATCTCCACTTATCCCGATATAATATATCTCAACTTCCACATAATCTGGTGCTCTGTATTACTAATTCAACACATTAGGACACACCCAACTTGCTAATACTGAGCCCCTTTACAGCTGTATATACACATGTATACATACACACATATATTATAATATATATATATATACATACACACTAGCTAAAAGCTAAGTCTAGATACACACACACACCACACACTAAAAAGCAGGTCTCATCATTACCTTTTGTCTTCTCCAGTCAAGTATATAGTACCTCAGTACCTGGCAACGTCCATAATGCTTCCATACCCACTCTCTCTTCCACCATGCCCACGACCACAAGCTCCTTCACCACACCCACGTCCATCATGTCTACATTCTGCCACACCCACCTTCACTTTTATCATGTCCATGTTCTGTGTCGCAACCCCTCTTCTGCCACACCCACTGTCACCAGCACTCCTCATACTTTTGCATCTCACTTCACTGCCAGCAATTGAACGGACACCAGAGACACTGTCTCTCTTCTCCAATGTGCATTCAGCTGTTGGCAGATGAGAAGAACCATGCTTCATTGGCAAACAGCTTGTGTTTCTTCTGTATCCTTGAGATGGGAGACAGTGACCCTTGCCTCTTCCACTGACAATGTTGGTGAGGGTGACTATGACTATGCTCCAGTGTCCACCTGTACGCTCAGGCCCGGAGCAAGCAAAATTTGATTGGTCAGGCCATGTAGATTTTATTTTGTATACATGCACAATTAAAATGCAAATTACACCCATGCACACAAGTGGTACACATTAAATAAGTGGGGTTATTAGTGTACAAAATAATATTTTTTAATATTGAAATTACTTCATTACTATATCATTTTTTAAATGTTTTAGCATAACCTCTAATTATTGTGATATCAGTTAATACTGTGATGTTTAGTGATTACTTTAGTTTTCCAAAAATCTTCAGCCTGTGTTCAGAATCTCCTATATATTCATTTGCAGCATCTTTCAGTTCCATTTTGTCTGTTAACTCCTTATGGGCATGTAATATCATGAGATTATTTAACCTTAACTGACTCATGGTGTTTCGCAAATAACTCTTTACCCTGCGACGTGCACTAAATGACCTTTCTGAAGTAGAATTGGTGGCTGGCATGATCAGAAAAGTCGACACACTTCAGAAAGCAACAATTTCTTAGCAGCCGTCAAGTCTGAAAAGAATGCCAGAAATTTTTGTCATATTCTGATTCTTTTCACCATACTTTTCCTTCTGAATTCGCTGAAATTCCAATCTGAAAGTAAGCAACTGGGCTTGAAGAACTTCAGGACGGAAGTCATCTTTGTAAAAAGAACAAAAAGAATCAGTGATGTCTTCATTCCAGCAGGACTTTAACAGAAGCTGTTCCAAATTCTGGTAGATTCTGTATCCTGCTGGTTGATCGAACCTATCTTTTACTACAAGATCAATGGCTTCAAAGTATTGTTGACGGTAGTACAATTTTACATTGGTGTGAAAATCTCCTTCGATACCATCATCATATCTTCTAAGTGCCTTACAATGACGAGGAAAGTGAGGTTGTTCAATTTCAAAGTCTTCAGCAAGTCTTGAGACCTTAGACCAAAATAAGTCATAAGTCATGTCATCTCGTAGTTTATCAAGTGTGCAAGTAACCATGCTAGCTACTTCTTGGCCCTCTGCTGCTGAAAGTTTCTGGATTTTATAAAGTTCGGCTGAGATTATCAGTATGTCTAAGAACCATTTCTCCCAAGACAGTATATACCAAAGAGAAAATCAAATGTTTTCATTTGTGCCCTCACACCTTGAATTCGTGCCTTGGCCTCAGTATCTTTAGTAATCTTCCCAAGTACTTAGCAATGCAGAATAATACTTAAGAGTGAGTCAGCACTGACAGTCCATCGAGTAGGGAAAAGAAGTCTTAAACCTGGTGAAGGAGAATCAGATAGCTTACGGAAGACTGCATCACGTCTAGGTGAAAACTCAATCAGCTTTGTTATCTCATGTGTAGTATCCATGGAGTCTTTCATAACTTTCAACTTTTTGACAGTGTCATTAGCAGCTAGATTTAGCGCATGGCCATAGCAGTGTGTAAACACAGCACGTGGTTCCTCTTCTGATATTCTCTTAACAACTCCTGTTTTTGTCCCACTCATTGTGTTGCAGCCATCATAGCATTGACCACGAAGTTTACTGATTGGCAAGTTCAGTCTTAGCAAGCAGTCCTTGATTACTTTTGTAAGACATTCAGCACCAATAGTATCAACTTCGTAATGCCCAATAAACTCCTCATACACTTCGAAATCTTCATCAACTCTTCGAATAACAATGGTGACTTGCTCACGATTTGATATCAGTCGTTTCATCAATCATGATGGTTAAAAAGGGAGATTACCAACAATCTTTTGAAGTACTTGTAGAGCAAGGATCTTCAAAATTTCCTCATGGGATGTATATTTGTTGATCTTCCTCTGCAACCAGTTCATGGTTAATGCATCACCATCACACTTGAGAAATTGAACAAAATTACTATCATTTTCAGATTCCCCATCACCTCGAAGGGCTCTTGCCTAGCCAATACCCTGATGTGAGAGAAAATCTTCATTAGCATCTTCCCATTATCCTCCATCTCGAGTGCTGAGAGAGTTGTGCACCAATATGCTTAGTAGAGGTTGGCAAAGACAGAATCACTTCTACTGATTCAAGATGGCAACCACTAGTTTCATGTTTCTTAAACGACAGAACAGCATCTTTCCAGTTAGAATAACCCTTGCATAGAATAACCCTTGCATACCTGAATTAAATAAATAGTCAACAGTTTATATAGTTTTGATCACAAGGTGCACAGCAAAACTATAAGAAAAATGAAAATATACTTACAAATGATAGTTCTGTTTTTGAAGTCCTCATCTTCTGCTTGAAACTCTCACACAAGTATGACAGTAGGCTAAATCTTTAGCTTCATCATAATGCAGAAAAGGCCACTGTTGAAACCAAGATGCTTGAAATGATCGTGAAAAAAGAACAGTTTTCTTTCCAAAGGAGTGCTTTGTAAACCTAAAACTTGGGCCAGGCTGATGTGGTGTATCAGAAATTTCAGGAGGATGAAAACTCTGAAAACTACAGCTTGCCATATCTCAATAAACAACTCACAGCACTAACTAACTAAACAACCTGGAGGATGCCTTTTGAATAGGCTGGCTCCCATGAGGTCTCACAATAAAATATTGACCAATGAAATGAATATGCGTGTGCAAATGATCCTGTGGTCTACAGTTGAGTGTTTGGTCCTAGGTGTCTCCAGTAAATTGGTTAACTCTTCTACACACTCTCGGCATGTATGATTATCTGGTCAGGTGATCTTCTACACCCTCAGTCTTAATTATTAATCATGCTGTCAAAAACACTCTTCCTGATTTGATAATTATATGGTTAAATCACAATGATGGGTAATCTATTTAACACTTCAGGTTGGCAAAGACTGGGATTGCCTTAGCAGATATATAATCCACTGTACAAAAACAAACAAAAAATCGATACATCCACATATGCCATATATATATATGTCGGGCTTTGCTCCTGCCCTGATAGGGCACTCACTACTTCTTCTGTAGGATGAGTGAGGCAGGTCAACAGTGGAATGTTGACGAGAGATTCTTCTTCCATCTTCTTTTCTTATGGAGGCGTGGTGTAATTTGTCTTGACTCCTTTTTCTACATCTTACGACACTATTGTTGCGAAATAATTAATGCAAACGATCTTTTCCTCAATGATCTGGCGTGATGGTTATTACTATAATATATAACAGCAAGGTCCATACATCTTCTAGACCGAAGCAGTTGCTTTTTCCTCGCGATCGCTCTCGCACTGCATTCTGTCGATATCCTTCCCAGGAACTAAAACCTATTTCTACGCAATTGGAGGTCGAGAACGGAATGCAGCGGAAATATGTCATCATGGTATGCTGTACCGGCCTACTGTGCCTTTTGTTTCTCTATAATTACAACCTGGTGAATGAACACGAAGAAAAATGGTTGATCAAGCAGGAAGATATAGCTAAGAAGTTCCCCCTTGCTACTGTCTTCAGGGATATATCTCACACGTCCTCAAATGGTAAGAGGCCAGACTCTAGCTTCACTCCCATCCCCAGTGTCGATTGTGCCAGAATGCCTCAATCTGGCTACCTCTTCTGCAAGGCAGGGGCTGATCCTATGCAAAGGGCTGTGGATCTAGTAAATAGACTTACCATTGAGGAGCTCATTGGCCAAACATCTACAATAGCCCCTGCAATTCCCCGCCTCGGCATTAAAGATTACAACTGGAGGTCCAACTGTTTACATGGTTGGTCTGAATCTGGTGGAAACTGGGGTGACTCATTAAAGTGGACTGTTTTCCCTGCTCCAATTGGCCTGGCAGCAACATTTGATACAGAACTGATGAAGGTTATTGGAGGGATTACTGGAACTGAAGGAAGGGCACTCCATAATGAATTGCTGGTCAAGTTCAAGGGATCAAGCACGGAGGCAGCAGGTCTAAACTGCTTTTCTCCCAATGTGAATCTCTTTCGTGATCCTCGATGGGGGAGAGGACAAGAAACATTTGGGGAAGATCCTTTGCTCATCTCGGCAATGGGAGTCGGCTATACGCAAGGTCTGCAAGAAGGACCAGACAAAAGATTTCTTTTAGTTGCTGCTTGTGCAAAGCATTTTGCTGTCCACAGTGGACCTGAAGCATTGCGCCTCCACTTTATGGTAAACACGTCTATGTATGATTTGTACTATTCTTACCTCCCAGCGTTCAAATCTCAAGTGATGGGGGCCAAAGTGGCTCAGATGATGCCGGCTCTCAGTGGCCTGCAGTGCAACAAACAACGCAAGGGAGCACCGGATGTGGCAAATCCATTTCTCCTCAGATCTGTTTTACGAGAAGAGTTTGGAGCACCAAACATTTCAATTTGCTCCGATAATGGTGCCTTGAAATTAGTCGTTTCAGAAATGCACTATGCCAAAACATTTACAGATGCAGCAGCTTTTAGCATGAATGCCAGCACCGACCTGGACTTGGGACATGATTTAGTGTATACCCATTATCTTGGCCTTGCTCTCCATGAAGGTCTCGTCACCTTGGATTCTATTCGACAAGCTGTCACCAGAAGCTTCTATCTTCGTATGTTAGTTGGAGATTTCGATCCTCTGAGCAATGTACCCTATCAGAGCATTAGTAAAAGTAGTCTAGATACCGCATCAAGCAGGAAAATAAATCTTAAAGCTGCTCAAGAATCTATTGTTCTGTTGAAGAACCTTATGAATGCCCTACCCATCAAAGAGAGTAGAATCAAGCATTTGGTTGTGCTGGGTCCAAATGCGAATAACAGCAGGTCTCTGCTATCCAACTACCAAGGAATACCCTCTCGTAATGTGACAATCCTACAAGGAATTAAAGACTACTTGAGGAACTCGTCAGTAAAAATAGACTACGCAAGTGGTTGTGACGATATCCTTTGTAGTGATAAGAGCAATTTTGAACCTGCAGAATCGCTAGTCAACATGGCCGATTATGTCATCATGGTGATGGGAATGAGTGGGATGACAGAAGGAGAGGGACTTGATCGGGTACAGACTACGTGTAATGGACAACCGGTTCCTTTGCTTGGTCTTCCTGGTTGCCAAAAATATTTAGTGGAGAGCATAGTCCACCTCAATGCTCGTGTTGTCCTCGTCCTAGTGAATGGAGGCCCTCTGAGCCTTCCTGATCTCTACCTAAACCATGGAGTAGTAGGAATAGTTGAAGCCTTTTATCCTGGAGCTCTTGGGGGTACTGCTGTGGCTGATGTTCTCTTTGGAGCATACAATCCAAGTGGGAAGATGCCAGTCTCCGTGTACAAGTCTGAGCATGATTTGCCACCTTTTGTGGATTACAACATGAGACCATTGTATGGCTTACCTGGAAGGACCTACAGATATTCCACAATAGAGCCACTTATTCCATTTGGATTTGGATTGTCATATGTGGATTTTAAGTATACTGGCTTGGTTTTGTCCCAGAGTGTGATCACCCCTTGCTCCAGCTTGGAAGTGGATGTGACACTTCAAAATCAATCTCCTCGTTTAGCAGGGGATGAAATTGTTCAGCTCTACCTTGTTCCTGTTAATGTGAAAGTCCCGGCTGCAATTGTCTCCAAGACAAATCTTATTGGGTTTAAGAGGGTTGATTTCCCACCAAACGCTCTCAAAAGTGTATCCTTCAAGATTAATCCATACCTCATGTCATATGCAGATGCCAATGGGGTTCTCTATATATATCCTGGAGAGTATGCTATTCAAGTCGGAATCACACACGGCCTGGAGGCCACTTTCAGCATTGATGGTGATGTAAGAGAAACTTCTAAGTGCAGTAATGCTCCCGTCTGCTTGGCCTGCAACTAATGACTTGCAGGTGACACGTGACACCTGACACTCCCATTGTCTTATGTCAGTAGTATGCATGACTTAAAAATAATACTTAACAAAGAAAAATGTTTTA
This sequence comes from Cladorhizidae sp. MBARI D1340-BT2, assembly GCA_028752905.1. Classification (NCBI taxonomy): domain Eukaryota; kingdom Metazoa; phylum Porifera; class Demospongiae; order Poecilosclerida; family Cladorhizidae; species Cladorhizidae sp. MBARI D1340-BT2. The sequence continues at coordinate 50,978,433 of JAQNBH010000016.1, read as the reverse complement.
TGAAGACCATTCATTAGGGACTTGCCCCCCACCCCCAGAAAGGGAACAAACCCCACCTTTGTCATTTAGGAGGACATGGATTTGCAATGTGTCCCCTGCTGTATAAACATTGTGGCAAGGCAAAGAAATGACTTAAAGGGACTGGGAACTTATAAGGTCAGGATTTAGGAGTGCCTATCCACTATCCAAGAAAAGGTCAAAGATTTGAATGTTAAATATAATTAATGTATATGTTGCCCCCATATCTTGCACCCTTAATATCTTGCACCCTTACATGCTAACTTTATCTATTCTGAGGGTGTGGTAGCATTTTTAATTACTCGCTTTGGCACGTAGCCCCAAAAACATTTCAAGCGTGCCCTAAATTGTTCACGAAGGTAATAAAACTAGCGAGGCGGGTCATCACTAATTACCATTTTCAAACGCCAATCATTAACATTCGCGTAAACCAGGTAAGGATCGTTAATACAAACACGTTTGTGAATACGAGTCCCCAGCCAGAAGCAGCTGCATGTTTTCGCTATGGTTTCCTCGGAAGCTTACACCCTTGAAATTAGTTTTGTGAAAAAGGACTTTGGTACCCAAAGAAGGACTTAAGGACATTTCCTGTAATACATTTAAAATAGTGATCAAAGCATTATGACCGTGCTTGTGGGGAGTGTCAGTGTGACTGTGTGCTTTATTCTAGTAGATTTTGCTTTTAGTTGAAATCTCCTTAGAGGTAAGTTCAAAGCAAGTTAAATCATTAAGTTTACATGCTATAAGGGCACAGTACTCAGTTCCAATTCGGCAAGGTAATCTGTAATATCTTCCTGACCATACTAATCATCCTTTCACAGCATTAGAGTGAGGTGATGAGAGCAGGAATTTGTCCCATCTATATAGTGAGGATAGGAAATGTGCTTGTACAATGTATGGTTTTCATATTCCCCATCCTTTGCCAGTAACTACAACACACATAGGTTTCCCTTCTTCTATGGGCACAGTTGGTAACATTAAAGACATTGTCAGAATGTAGTCCATAATTTCTTCTTCCAAGCTTCAATTTCAGGTCAGCACAATTTCAGGTACAAGCAATGAAAATCTATTCGCTAAATGAAGAACAGAACTAGTGCAATTTATTTTCTGGCATAAGAATAAAAATATCTTTCAGGACATGAAGCTAAACTTTTTAAAAATAGTAGGGGATACAGCATGTAAAATAGTAGGGGAAACAGCCATGTAAAATAGTAGGGGAATACAGCTTGTAAAATAGTAGGGGATACAGCATGTAAAATAGTAGGGGGATACAGCATGTAAAATAGTAAGGGATACACGCATGTAAAATAGTAGGAGATACAGCATGTAAAATAGTACATGTAAAATAGTAGGGGGATACAGCATGTAAAATAGGGGATACAGCATGTAACATATAGTAGGGGGGTATATACAGTTTGTAAAATAGTAGGGGATAAAGCATGTAAAATAGGGGATACAGCCATGTAAAATAGGGGATACAGCATGTAACATAGTATGGGATACAGCATGTAAAATAGTAGGGGGATACAGCATGTAACATATATAGTAGGGGGGTAAAATAGTAGGGGATAAAGCATGTAAAATAGGGGATACAGCCATGTAAAATAGGGGATACAGCATGTAACATAGTATGGGATACAGCATGTAAAATAGTAGGGGGATACAGCTTGTAAAATAGTAGGGGATACAGCATGTAAAATAGTAGGGGGATACAGCTTGTAAAATAGTAGGGGATACAGCATGTAAAATAGTAAGGGGATGCAGCATGTAAAATAGTAGAAGATACAGCATGTAAACATGTAAAATAGTATGGGGTACAGTATGTAAAATAGTAGTGGATATATCAATACCATCACTCAAAAAATCCCATGTTCTCAGGTTTTCATCAGATTTTCATCCAAGTAGAGCTTGTTGTGATCTAAATCGATCTGGTGAGATGCTCAAGGATTCCATCTTATCTGCCGGGTCCAAGAGGCTCAGGTGGTAGAGAAGTCACCTGGTGTGTGTATGGTCATGGGTACGATCCCTTTCCACCAGGATTCCTAGTGGCACAGGTGGTAGTGCAGTCACCTGGTGTGTGTATCATCGCAGGTTAAATTGCTGTCCCCTTCTTAGTTTTTTCCTTCTCCAAATTAAAAAAATAAGCTCGAGTTCCTATTCAGTGCAGCTAGAGGTTGAGACCCCTGCTTACGCAAATTCCTACCCCATCAGTCCAACAACAAAAATCGTTAGCCCATTGACGTATGAATACCATATAAAATAGTAAAAGCAATTGACTGCCACCCCCTTTTGTGGTTTGTTGCAGCTTGTAGCATCGTGACCGAGATTTGGAGGAAGTCGACCGATTCAACCTATCCTGGTCTTTTATTTTATGTTTCGTCAGGGTGAAAATCATGGCAATAGTTCAAGAAAACTACAGCAGCTACAAGCACAAAACAGCAAGTTGCATGAAAATATCCAGGTCCTCTCAGACATGATGGGGAGGGGCCTGGATAGATCTTCAAAAAAGGAGATTTGAAGTGGGTAAGGATATCAGTAATTTAAATGAGAAGTGATGTCATTCACATAGCTATGAAGGAAGGGTGAGTTTTGTAGTGCAAAAATCACTATCGAGAGAGCCATGGTGGTGGTAAAATCTCTTCTATTTTATCGCCAAAATTTCCTCCATTTTCATTTCTTGACGGATTCCCGAGGTCAAGTAATCTTAGGAACTGCTTTTAGGACATGGCTTCTTCCAAAAGTGAATGTCAGTTTATATTCCATTGCTGGTGCCATTCACAATGTTAAGGGTATCCCAAATTCACACTATTCTGGATTTTTGCACTACAACTCGCCCTTCCTTCAATCTTGCCCAACTCCTTGCACGCAGTGATTGTCTTAGACACAGACTTGATGTTTGCTGCTGACATTTGGAGTTTGTGGAAGATTTTGCAACATCTCTGAGGAAGAAAGAAATGGCTTGGGATTGTGGAGAATCAGAGTAACTGGTACTTTGGAAATATATGGAAAAGGCACAAACCTGGCCTGCAATTGGCCGAGGCTTCAACACCGGTGTAGTTTTGTTAAACCTGGAATGAGATGTGGCGTCAGGCTGCTAATGAAAGTCTTGTCACACATCACCAAACTGCCTATATAGCTGATCAAGATGTTATCAATGTAGCAGCAAAGAGAGAGGAAAACCTGGTCTTCATTTTGCCGTGTGTGGAATGTACAGCTGAGTGAGAACACACTCAGTAGCTACTGTTACAAATCAGCACATCACTTCGAAGTAATACATTGGAATTCTGCATCGAAGTTTGACGTGAAGAATTCTCATGGATCCCACTTCAAAAATCTGTACACCATGTTTGAAAACTATGAAAGTAACCTGTTTAGAATAGATCTGTCAGACTGCTCTTCGGGACCCTTGCTCAGAGTTTAGATATGCCATTGGTTAGGGTTAGGCCCATGAGCTAGGACAACAGGCAATTTAAATGCTGATGATGTCATCATGACGATGTAATGCTTGGTTATGTGACCTTATAACGAGGGGACAGCTATGTACGCAGATATGAATAAACACACAAATGATGGCAGGATATAAGACAACATTCGTTCGTCAGTCATGGATGGCTCTTTGCCTCACCGTAGCAGAAGTTGTTTGCGTCTCCACTGTTGTATTCTCCAGAACAATTGAGTCAATAAATACTATATACCAATTTACTGTACATCCACTTGATAACAAATCTGGTATCAAATGTGGTGCTTTGCCAAAACCTCTGAAGCTTGGCTGGTTGGACATGGTTTCCACGTTCTTACAATAGATAGTGAGGCGTTGACGAACACTGTGGCTAGTAATCTGGAGCATCTTCAGTTGAACTTTGTTGATGGCATATACAAACTGCAGGGAGGAGAGGGGAGAGAAAGGAAGGAAAATCAATTGCACCAAATTTGTTTCTGTGAAGTAACGGTTCGTGTAAGGTCTCTTAATTGGATTGGATAGTTACAATGTGTTCGCTCTCTCTTTCTTATATAGATACCATATTTCCTCGAATGGGTTCAAATAGTTTCAGGCGTCCTAACGGAGTGAACGGGAAATGAGGGTGAATAGAATTTCCAGAGCATACACAATTAATCTCAAGCCCAGCCTATTCCATGTGTAAGCTTATTTAGCCTTGCAAAACGGCTCCTCCCAGTCATTATTGAGCTTGAACCAACAAATAATAGCACAAAGAAATTGAAAACAGTGAGAGAAAATAGGAGCTGAGGCATGAACAAAGTTTGCTAGTCCTCGGTCATCAACTAGTATTTCGTTAGTTTCCAGTTCTTCGTCATCATTGTTGTCGAGGTCCAAGAATGGGTTGCTAGAATCCTGACGTTGTTCATTTTCCAGCTTGAAATTGAGCCCAGCAATTTGTGTGGGTGCGGATTCAATAGAGTTAAAATAGGACAAAACAGAGTTAAAATAGGACAAAACTCAGTTAAAGGTAGAAAACTCAGTTAAAATAGGACAAGACAGAGTTAAAAATAGGACAAAACAGTTAAAATAGGACAAAACAGAGTTAAAATAGGACAAAACAGAGTTAAAATAGGACAAAACAGAGTTAAAATAGGACAAAACAGAGTTAAAATAGGACAAAACAGAGTTATTAAAATAGGACAAAACAGAGTTAAAATAGGACAAAACAGAGTTAAAATAGGACAAAACAGAGTTAAAATAGGACAAAACAGAGTTAAAATAGGACAAAAGAGTTAAAATAGGACAAAACAGAGTTAAAATAGGACAAAAGAGTTAAAATAGGACAAAAGAATTAAATAGGACAAAACAGAGTTAAAATAGGAGCTAGAAAAGAAAATAGAGCCGAAAATGATTTCCCTTTTTGTACATTTTACAGTACATGTATGTGCTTTACAATCATGATGACATACTGCTCCACTCATTTCAAACCTGTTCAATGAAAGCTGCAAACCAGGAGACTGAGAGAGAGAGGTCAAGTCCAAGCAAGCAGAAGTGAGGCCCTTGAGGTGGTTCACTATTGCTGCTTTACAGTAGACCTATCTCTATCATTGTGGACTCACTAGCATAATACCAAATCCCCTCTATCTGCAGCTGCCCATATAGTCTTGACACATTCATCTCTAATGGCAGCGACAATTTTACCACCAATCAAGTGTACATAACATATGAATATTGTTTTGGGAAATAATTGATAATTTTGGGAAATAATTGACAATGAAAAAGTTAAAACAAAATATTGATGAAATGAGCTAAAACAATGCACACTTGTAACCATACACAATGACAATAATAATAGGTAAAGGTCAATTCAAATTCAAATCTATATGTCCGTGTCCCGTATGTACAAGAACAATTATTATTGTTGTGGCAATTTTGGCATCATTATCATAAAAGTGGGCATGATAGGTGGTCGAGTTCATTTTAAAAGGTGTGAAATTAGAATACGGCCATCCTTCGCTGTTCAGGTTCAGGGTTGCTTCCTATGGGCCTCAATACCCTATTTACTACATAATTATATACATGTGTCCTATTTTAACTCTGTCTTCTCCTATTTTAACTGAATTTTGCTTTAAAAAGTTACGCATGCAGAAGAAAAAAATATCATTTCACACAATGCAATAAAATGTATTCAAAACATGCAACCTGCCTGCGATAAACTAGGGACTAATCTTCTGTCATGGGTCTCCTCTCTCTCCAGGGACCCCGCGGTCTCCCTTTAACCCTTCCCTTCCTAGATGACCAATAGCATGATGTATAAAATGCACCCATAATAAAATGCATCCATAGCAACCATATTTTCCATCATATTCTCTTTTGCCTCGACTCAGTTTATCTGTAACCATAGTTACGTGGTAAATGAAAAGAAATGAGCCTAGAAACATTCTTTGTTAGGAAATTGTATTATAATCATCCCAAGCAGATCTCTTGATAATCAGCCATTCTCAAAGGCCAATATTAGAAAAGGGGATTCATACATAGAAGTTAGAAAAGGGCATTCATACATAGAAGTTAGAAAAGGGCATTCATACATAGAGTTAGAGAAGGGCATTCATAAATAGAAGTTAGAAAGGGGCATTTATACACAAAAGTGTTAGATAGAACATGCTGTTTGCTTCTAGGATGGCATTAGGCTTCTGAGAAGAAGTTAGTTATTACAAAATCTCACCCGACCTCTCCCACTCCCTCCTCCACATCATTATATAGTACCAATCAGAATTATTTTTATCTTTAACAAACCTCTTCTCCCTGTCTTCCATCCTTTCCTGATGGAACTATGCTACCATCATTGGATTCTTTCCCTTCTCTCCCTTGATTCCATTGGCTCCGTTGGTACCTCATGAACCCTGAAAGCATGGTAATAAATAATGGTGGAGGAAGGAGATCAGAGTAGGAGAGGAAGGAGATCAGAGTAGGAGAGGAAGGAGATCAGAGTAGGAGAGGAAAGAGATCAGAGTAGGAGAGGAAGGAGATCAGAGTAGGAGAGGAAGGAGATCAGAGTAGGAGAGGGAGGAGATCAGAGTAGGAGAGGAAGGAGATCAGAGTAGGAGAGGAAGGAGATCAGAGTAGGAGAGGAAGGAGATCAGAGTAGGAGAGGAAGGAGATCAGAGTAGGAGAGGAAGGAGATCAGAGTAGGAGAGGAAGGAGATCAGAGTAGGAGAGGGAGGAGATCAGAGTAGGAGAGGAAGGAGATCAGAGTAGGAGAGGAAGGAGATCAGAGTAGGAGAGGAAGGAGATCAGAGTAGGAGAGGAAGGAGATCAGAGTAGGAGAGGGAGGAGATCAGAGTAGGAGAGGAAGGAGATCAGAGTAGGAGAGGAAGGAGATCAGAGTAGGAGAGGAAGGAGATCAGAGTAGGAGAGGAAGGAGATCAGAGTAGGAGAGAGGAGATCAGAGTAGGAGAGGAAGGAGATCAGAGTAGGAGAGGAAGGAGATCAGAGTAGGAGAGGAAGGAGGTAGCGGGTGGGAGAGGAACAGGAAGAAGAGCAGGAGGTAGAGCAGGAGGTAGAGCAGGAGGTAGAGCAGGAGGAAGAGCAGGAGGAGGAAGAGCAGGAGGAGGAAGAGCAGGAGGAGGAAGAGCAGGAGGAGGAAGAGCAGGAGGAGGAAGAGCAGGAGGAGGAAGAGCAGGAGGAGGAAGAGCAGGAGGAGGAAGAGCAGGAGGAGGAAGAGCAGGAGGAGGAAGAGCAGGAGGAGGAAGAGCAGGAGGAGGAAGAGCAGGAGGAGGAAGAGCAGGAGGAGGAAGAGCAGGAGGAGGAAGAGCAGGAGGAGGAAGAGCAGGAGGAGGAAGAGCAGGAGGAGGAAGAGCAGGAGGAGGAAGAGCAGGAGGAGGAAGAGCAGGAGGAGGAAGAGCAGGAGGAAGGTGATGGGAGAGAAGAGTGCTTTGGTGGGAACACAAGGAATAATTTGTTGTCAGAGAGGATGAGAAAGACTCACTGATTTTTCCATTGCTACCTCTCGGATGAACTTAAAAGCTAGTAATTTTATTTCATGGGACAGGCCAAATTTTAATTAATTCTGGTTTAACTATATTTAAAAAATAATAACTTGCTGGGTGTTAAGTGCTTCCATCACTTAGTGACAGAAGCAACTAACTGGTCAGCTAATGGTTATGTTAATTAACCACTCCAAGATAAGTGTTTCCCATTACTTGCTACCAGACAAACTGATGTCGTTGAGTAAACTTTTGAAACTCATTAAAATGCAGCTCCACTGAGGTAAGCAAACAACAGCTACACATCTCTTCAGCAGGCTATGTCTACAACAAAACTTACAGTGCTCAAAGAAATCCATCCAGGGACACCTCCTTTCTCAAGAGCAAAATAAGCTTAGGTGCCTGTGCAGCTTTCCGAAGAAGAAGAAGAGCTTCCACAAACAGCAGGACAAGACTGCTTATGGCAGCAATAGCTTTCCTCGTTTGCCATCTCAAAGTCAAGTTTTATATTGATAAGAGTAGTCCACTGGGCATGTGCAAGTAACAAAAAAAATCCATACAGTTCATTTTTTTTATCACTTATTGTGAATGATGTGCAAGTTTTTTAACACCTACAGGTGCTAATTGGTAAGATGCCCTTCTAAAACTAGGTTCTGCAGCAGGCTGTTCATACCATCCTCTTCCAGCTGGCTAGCTCAGTATATAGACTCAGAACATTCTCTACACGCATAATTTTCAGCTGCCAACTGTTGTTATCATATGCATTAAATAACCAGCACTGTCGGCATTCAACTGACTTTAACCCTTGCACAAAGCACATGTATATTTTAAATCTTAGCTCCATTAAAATATTTCATTATGTTATCTAGCAGTCATAAGGGTTCTTACAGGAGATCTTCGTTCTCCTAATGTTCAGGGTTCCCAGTAACACCGGGCAATCCTTGTCGTCCACTGGGACCTTTGGTTCCCTTCTGACCTTGAATGCCTCGCAGACCCTACGTACAGAAAACAAGATGGCGGCTGGTTCAGTAGAGCCATGGACAATCATGGAACATCTGTACATGCCAAAGTTCCAAATTGTTGCCCATTCAATCCTAGTGCAAGCCCTAGACGTATCTACAGACCTAGCCCTATCGATTAACCCTAGGTATATCTGTAGCCTAGCACTATTCCCTAACCTTATCCATATCTATAGCCCTATTCCCTAAACCTATCTGTAGCCCTAGCCCTATTCTATAATCCTAGCTATATCTGTAGCCCTAACCCTATTCCCTAACCCAGCAATATCCACAGCTAATCCCTTTGACGTATCCCATTACCCAACACTCCTTCCTTATCAACTCCATAGCTCTAGCCATATCTATACCCCTATTCCTAGCCACAACCATATCTACACCCCTGTTCCTCATCTCTAGCCACACCCACAGGCCTAACCATATTCACAGCCCTTGCCACATCCACATTTCCCAATTCTAGCCATAGCCAGTATTAGGCGGAGAGAACTTTTTAACACTTACATCAATGACTGGACAAGATATTATTTACAAAGAGGAGTAGACAATGGTGCTTTAATGACAATGATGCTATTGAAATAATGCTCACGCAAGGCTACAGCTCTTACTAACTCAAACTTGACAGAGAAGTCTGGGAACAGAAGGGAGAAAAGATTCAGAGAAAAGCTAATGTGAGACTGAGAAAGAACAAAATTTGGTGAAAGGATTTGGTCCAGAGGTTTGGTCCCACAGAACCCAAATATACATACAGACTGACACCTCCTTTATTAATAAGATTGAGGCTGGGAAGGGGGGGGGGAGGGGTCTGTATGTACACTACACTCACATTAATTCAAGCCCACTACTACATAATAGTCCACTTCCCCTTTACAGTCCACTCTCTGTAATTGTCCACCCAAACCACTTTGCAAAGTGATCTACACAGTAGTATACATAGCACTTGAGGTTCTTGGACAGCACACCTAATTACCTAAGCTGCTGTGCTCTTTAAAAACACACATGCTTATCATTACAAGTCAAAGGCAGTTACCACATCATTTCAAAGGGACTTCTAAGAGAACTGATGTTCAGCTTCTGGCAAGTTAAACAGAAGTATATATAGGGAAAGAATAAGAGGCTTTAAACTTCAATCTGTAGGCAGAACTTGGTCATGATGAAGCCTGACACAAAAGTTACCTGCAGCTAAAGTGAGGTACCTCAAAACCTGAGTGCCTGAACTGGCTAGAAGTGTGGCTCCTGATTGGAAAGTGATAGACTAGTAAGAAAGCCCTGCCCATTGCAAGGAGTGTATAGCATTCGAGTCTTAGCGTCTCATTATTCCTGATGAAGGCTGAGCAGTCGAAACGTCAAGAGAAGACAATTTCAAGTCGATTATTGAGAAGTTATCATGAAGCGATCACTTCCCGTTAATTTCAAGTTGATTATTGAGAAGGTTATCGTGAAGCGATCACTTCCAGTTTTAAAAAGTCTCTTTTTTTTCATTTCAGACTTGACTCATGAAGCTTTAGAAATTTTCAGTTTCAAAATGTTTCAAATTTCAATGAAAGAGAAATGCAAAAATGGAGGCAATGCAAAAGGAAGAGAATATGGTCTTCCTTGAACCGCAAGGCTAACAGGTGCACTTTTCTTGGCCTTCATGGAGGAGCCGTCAGCATACCAATTCTTTAACTCGCTTCATTGAATGCTGGAGAGTCCATTAAATTTTATTGCCCCACTAGTAGGGAAGAATATATAATCAACACACACACACACACCACCATCACATTAGCTAAATCTATAGCTGTAGCTGTAGCAGCTGCTTTAAGTCTAAGCTTGCAATTGTAGTAGAACCAAATTAACCACCAAACCTCTAATCATCAGTGTTTTTTAAAATTATTCCCCTACATTCCACCACGTTCTCTATATACCATCACATAATCTCTATATGTCACCACATAATCTACATATACCACCACATAATCTCTATATATCACCACATAATCTATATATCACCACATAATCTATATAGAACCACCATATATTCTCTATACACCACCATATAATCTATAACCAACACATAATCTCCACTTATCCCGATATAATATATCTCAACTTCCACATAATCTGGTGCGCTGTATTACTAATTCAACACATTAGGACACACCCAACTTGCTAATACTGAGCCCCTTTACAGCTGTATATACACATGTATACATACACACATATATTATAATATATATATATATACATACACACTAGCTAAAAGCTAAGTCTAGATACACACACACACCACACACTAAAAAGCAGGTCTCATCATTACCTTTTGTCTTCTCCAGTCAAGTATATAGTACCTCAGTACCTGGCAACGTCCATAATGCTTCCATACCCACCACCATGCCCACGACCACAAGCTCCTTCACCACACCCACGTCCATCATGTCTACATTCTGCCACACCCACCTTCACTTTTATCATGTCCATGTTCTGTGTCGCAACCCCTCTTCTGCCACACCCACTGTCACCAGCACTCCTCATACTTTTGCATCTCACTTCACTGCCAGCAATTGAACGGACACCAGAGACACCGTCTCTCTTCTCCAATGTGCATTCAGCTGTTGGCAGATGAGAAGAACCATGCTTCATTGGCAACCAGCTTGTGTTTCTTCTGTATCCTTGAGATGGGAGACAGTGACCCTTGCCTCTTCCACTGACAATGTTGGTGAGGGTGACTATGACTATGCTCCAGTGTCCACCTGTACGCTCAGGCCCGGAGCAAGCAAAATTTGATTGGTCAGGCCATGTAGATTCTATTTTGTATACATGCACAATTAAAATGCAAATTACACCCATGCACACAAGTGGTACACATTAAATAAGTGGGGTTATTAGTGTACAAAATAATATTTTTTAATATTGAAATTACTTCATTACTATATCATTTTTTAAATGTTTTAGCATAACCTCTAATTATTGTGATATCAGTTAATACTGTGATGTTTAGTGATTACTTTAGTTTTCCAAAAATCTTCAGCCTGTGTTCAGAATCTCCTATATATTCATTTGCAGCATCTTTCAGTTCCATTTTGTCTGTTAACTCCTTATGGACATGTAATATCATGAGATTATTTAACCTTAACTGACTCATGGTGTTTCGCAAATAACTCTTTACTGTGCGAAGTGCACTAATAACCTTTCTGAAGTAGAATTGGTGGCTGGCATGATCAGAAAAGTCGACACACTTCAGAAAGCAACAATTTCTTAGCAGCCGTCAAGTCTGAAAAGAATGCCAGAAATTTTTGTCATATTCTGATTCTTTTCACCATACTTTTCCTTCTGAATTCGCTGAAATTCCAATCTGAAAGTAAGCAACTGGGCTTGAAGAACTTCAGGATGGAAGTCATCTTTGTAAAAAGAACAAAAAGAATCAAATTCGTCTGTGATGTCTTCATTCCAGCAGGATTTTAACAGAAGCTGTTCCAAATTCTGGTAGATTCTGTATCCTGGTTGATCGAACCTATCTTTTATTGAATTCACTACAAGATCAATGGCTTCAAAGTATTGTTGACGGTAGTACAATTTTACATCGGTGTGAAAATCTCCTTCGATACCATCATCATATCTTCTAGGTGCCTTAGACGACGAGGCAAGTGAGGTTCTTCAATTTCAAAGTCTTCAGCAAGTCGTGCAAGTAACCATGCTAGCTACTTCTTGGCCCTCTGCTGCTGAAAGTTTCTGGATTTTGTAAAGTTCGGCTGAGATTATCAGTAACCATTTCGCCCAAGACAGTACCAAAGAGAAAATCAAATGTTGCCCTCACACCTTGAATTCGTGCCTTGGCCTCAGTATCTTTAGTAATTTTAAAGTTTCTTCCCAAATGCTTTCTTCCCAAGTACTTAGCAATGCAGAATAATACTTAAGAGTGAGTCAGCACGGACAGTCCATCGAGTAGGGCAAAGAAGTCTTAAACCAGGTGAAGGAGAATCAGATAGCTTATCGTTTTCAGTTTTATGGACACGGAAGACTGCATCACGTCTAGGTGAAAACTTAATCAGCTTTGTTATCTCATGTTGGAGTCTTTCATAACTTTCAACTTTTTGACAGTGTCATTAGCAGCTAGATTTAGCGCATGGCCATAGCAGTGTGTAAACACAGCACGTGGTTCCTCTTCTGATATTATCTTAACAACTCCTGTTTTTGTCCCACTCATTGTGTTGCAGCCATCATAGCATTGACCATGAAGTTTACTGATTGGCAAGACATTTCTACTGATTCAAGATGGCAACCACTAGTTTCATGTTTCTTAAACGACAGAACAGCATCTTTCCAGTTAGAATAACCCTTGCATACCTGAATTAAATAAATAGTTAACAGTTTATATAGTTTTGATCACAAGGTGCACAGCAAAACTATAAGAAAAACGAAAATATACTTACAAATGATAGTTCTGCTTTTGAAGTCCTCATCTTCTTCTGCTTGAAACTCTCACACAAGTATGACAGTAGGCTAAATCTTTAGCTTCATCATAATGCAGAAAAGGCCACTGTTGAAACCAAGATGCTTGAAATGATCGTGAAAAAAGAACAGTTTTCTTTCCAAAGGAGTGCTTTGGACCTAAAACTTGGGCCAGGCTGATGTGGTGTATCAGAAATTTCAGGAGGATGAAAACTCTGAAAACTACAGCTTGCCATATCAATAAACAACTCACAGCACTAACTAACTAAACAACCTGGAGGATGCCTTTTGAATAGGCTGGCTCCCATGAGGTCTCACAATAAAATATTGACCAATGAAATGAATATGCGTGTGCAAATGATCCTGTGGTCTACAGTTGAGTGTTTGGTCCTAGGTGTCTCCAGTAAATTGGTTAACTCTTCTACACACTCTCAGCATGTATGATTATCTGGTCAGGTGATCTTCTACACCCTCAGTCTTAATTATTAATCATGCTGTCAAAAACACTCTTCCTGATTTGATAATTATATGGTTAAATCACAATGATGGGTAATCTATTTAACACTTCAGGTTGGCAAAGACTGGGATTGCCTTAGCAGATATATAATCCACTGTACAAAAACAAAACAAAATCGATACATCCACATATGCCATATATATATATATGTCAGGCTTTGCTCCTGCCCTGATAGGGCACTCACTACTTCTTCTGTAGGATGAGTGAGGCAGGTCAACAGTGGAATGTTGACGAGAGATTCTTCTTCCATCTTCTTTTCTTATGGAGGCGTGGTGTAATTTGTCTTGACTCCTTTTTCTACGTTTGAGGACACTATTGTTGCGATCTTTTCCTCAATGATCTGGCGTGATGGTTATTACTATATAACATTAAGGTCCATACATCTTCTAGACCGAAGCAGTTGCTTTTTCCTCGCGATCGCTCTCGCACTGCATTCTGTCGATATCCTTCCCAGGAACTAAAACCTATTTCTACGCAATTGGAGGTCGAGAACGGGAATGCAGCGGAAATATGTCATCATGGTATGCTGTACCGGCCTACTGTGCCTTTTGTTTCTCTATAATTACAACCTGGTGAATGAACACGAAGAAAAATGGTTGATCAAGCAGGAAGATATAGCTAAGAAGTTCCCCCTTGCTACTGTCTTCAGGGATATATCTCACACATCCTCAAATGGTAAGAGGCCAGACTCTAGCTTCACTCCCATCCCCAGTGTGGATTGTGCCAGAATGCCTCAATCTGGCTACCTCTTCTGCAAGGCAGGGGCTGATCCTATGCAAAGGGCTGTGGATCTAGTAAATAGACTTACCATTGAGGAGCTCATTGGCCAAACATCTACAATAGCCCCTGCAATTCCCCGCCTCGGCATTAAAGATTACAACTGGAGGTCCAACTGTTTACATGGTTGGTCTGAATCTGGTGGAAACTGGGGTGACACATTAAAGTGGACTGTTTTCCCTGCTCCAATTGGCCTGGCAGCAACATTTGATACAGAACTGATGAAGGTTATTGGAGGGATTACTGGAACTGAAGGAAGGGCACTCCATAATGAATTGCTGGTCAAGTTCAAGGGATCGAGTACGGAGGCAGCAGGTCTAAACTGCTTTTCTCCCAATGTGAATCTCTTTCGTGATCCTCGATGGGGGAGAGGGCAAGAGACATTTGGGGAAGATCCTTTGCTCATCTCGGCCATGGGAGTTGGCTATACGCAAGGTCTGCAAGAAGGACCAGACAAAAGATTTCTTTTGGTTGCTGCTTGTGCAAAGCATTTTGCTGTTCACAGTGGACCTGAAGCATTGCGCCTCCACTTTATGGCAAACACATCTATGTATGATTTGTACTATTCTTACCTCCCAGCATTCAAATCTCAAGTGATGGGGGCCAAAGTGGCTCAGATGATGCCGGCTTACAGTGGCCTGCAGTGCGACAAACAACGCAAGGGAGCACCGGATGTGGCAAATCCATTCCTCCTCAAATCTGTTTTACGAGACGAGTTTGGTGCACCAAACATTTCAATTTGCTCTGATAATCGTGCTTTGGAATTCGCCATTTCACAAATGCACTATGCCAAAACATTTACAGATGCAGCAGCTTTTAGCATGAATGCCAGCACCGACCTGGACTTGGGACATGATTTAGTGTATACCCATTATCTTGGCTTTGCTGTTGATGAAGGTCTCGTCACCTTGGATTCTATTCGACAAGCTGTCACCAGAAGCTTCTATCTTCGTATGTTAGTTGGAGATTTCGATCCGCTGAGCAATGTACCCTATCAGAGCATTAGTAAAAGTAGTCTAGATACCGAATCAAGCAGGAAAATAAATCTTAAAGCTGCTCAAGAATCTATTGTTCTGTTGAAGAACCTTATGAATGCCCTACCCATCAAAGAGAGTAGAATCAAGCGTTTGGTTGTGCTGGGTCCAAATGCGAATAACAGCAGGTCTCTGCTATCCAACTACCAAGGAATACCCTCTCGTAATGTGACAATCCTACAAGGAATTAAAGACTACTTGAGGAACTCGCCAGTAAAAATAGACTACGCAAGTGGTTGTGACGATATCCTTTGTAGTGATAAGAGCAATTTTGAACCTGCAGAATCGCTAGTCAACATGGCCGATTATGTCATCATGGTGATGGGAATGAGTGGGATGACAGAAGGAGAGGGACTTGATCGGGTACAGACTACGTGTAATGGACAACCTGTTCCTTTGCTTGGTCTTCCTGGTTGCCAAAAATATTTAGTGGAGAGCATAGTCCACCTGAATGCTCGTGTTGTCCTCGTCCTAGTGAATGGAGGCCCTCTGAGCCTTCCTGATCTCTACCTAAACCGTGGAGTAGTAGGAATAGTTGAAGCCTTTTATCCTGGAGCTCTTGGGGGTACTGCTGTGGCTGATGTTCTCTTTGGAGCATACAATCCAAGTGGGAAGATGCCAGTCTCCATGTACGAGTCTGAGCATGATTTGCCACCTTTTGTGGATTATAACATGAGACCATTGTATGGTTTACCTGGAAGGACCTACAGATATTCCACAATAGAGCCACTTATTCCATTTGGATTTGGATTGTCATATGTGGATTTTAAGTATACTGGCTTGGTTTTGTCCGAGAGTGTGATCACCCCTTGCTCCAGCTTGGAAGTGGATGTGACACTTCAAAATCAATCTCCTCGTTTAGCAGGGGATGAAATTGTTCAGCTCTACCTTGTTCCTGTTAATGTGAAAGTCCCGGCTGCAATTGTCTCCAAGACAAATCTTATTGGGTTTAAGAGGATTGATTTCCCACCAAACACTCTCAAAAGTGTATCCTTCAAGATTAATCCATACCTCATGTCATATGCAGATGCCAATGGGGTTCTCTATATATATCCTGGAGAGTATGCTATTCAAGTCGGGATCACTCCCAGCGTGAAGGCCACTTTCAGCATCGATGGTGATGTAAGAGAAACTTCTAAGTGCAGTAATGCTCCCGTCTGCTTGGCCTGCAACTAATGACTTGCAGTTGCCATGTGACACCTGACACTCCCATTGTCTTAAGTCAATAGTGTGCATGACATAAAAATAATACTTAAAGAAAAATGTTTTATGACGACCATTCATTAGGGACATACCCCCCACCCCCAGAACGGAAACAAACCCCACCTTTGTCACTTAGGAGGACATGGATTTGCAATGTGTCTCCTGCTGTGTAAACATTGTGGCAAGGCAAGGAAATGACTTAAAGGGATTGGGAACTTATAAGGTCAGGATTCAGGAGTGCCTATTTCTCTGACCAACAAAAGGTCAAAGATTTGAAAGTTTATTTTATATATATATGTTGCCCCCATATCTTGCACCTTTACACTATTCAGAGGGTATGGTAGCATTTTTTTTAATACTCGCTTTGGCAGTTTCTTGTAGCCCCCAAAACATTTCAAGCCCTAAATCGCGAAGGTAATAAAACCATCGAGCCCCTTATTCGCGGGTTATTCGCGGGTCATGTAAATTCACTATCTGAGACGGAGGTGTGGTTTACACGAAAAGGTGTGGTTCCAGTCATGTGATATTTCCGTCAGGTACAGTGGTGCAGGTCTAAGCGCTAGAAACTGCTGCTTGGAATAGATACTGCTTGCTGTGATGGACTGTAGCTATGCTGCTCTATCGTGTGCAGTGATAGTATAAACATTGCTGCTTGGGCACAATAGCTTGCTAATGCTGAAGACTGTATTACCTCCAAAAGCCCTCAGGCTCTCACTGACAATCCAGCAACTCCAGCTTGATATCATGGAAACACAGGACTAGATGATGGAAGAGGGTTTTTATGAATCATGGGACTGGCACTTGCCCCCACTCAACTATTTTATGTCAAAACGTAACTCAATCCTGGTTTGCTTCCCTGGATGCCCACAAGCCTGTCTGTGCAGTCTTTCTAGCGAGCTACTTTAGTGCAGCAACAAATATGGAATTGTTCAAATCATGGGTCACTTCCACTCCCAGGGACATCTTGCACAAGACACCAGAGGCGAGACTGAAAGAACATCTAGACACAGCAAGCAGATTGGGATCATGGGGGACACAACTCGAGCTTGTTGCTGCCTGTTTCAAGTGGACACCTATGTGGCTACTGATTCTTTAGTCAAAGCCAAGTGCAGATGGACCAGATTCACACCTCTAAAAGTCTCCATACAGATTCCCACAGACATTGCACAAAGTGGTTTTCAAAAATCAATGGTGTGTAAGAGCTGGATAGCGATTGCATATGAAAATAATTGTCACTACAGTAGTTTTCTGCCTCTTCTCAAGGAAAGAAAGTTTCTCGCCCCTTCACATCTCGTACAGAACACTTCTCAGACAGTAGATCTAACTCTTCTCAAAGAGTAACATTTAGTAATTGAGAAAAAGATGAATGTACAGGGTTGGTGGGGAGAATTTAGCTAAGATGCAGTGAGCCAATATTAGCAAGGAGGATTGTCCTGTACTAGCTGGGGACAAGACTAACTGTTGCTGGCCAGGCAAAATTATTGTGAGGGTGAGGTGTCATAGATAACATGCTGAGTCTCTGGAAGCCACTGCAATATCCTATAGGCTTTTACATCAGTTTGCTATTTCAGCTGGCTTCTACACCTCAGAGACCTCTGCCCAAAATTGTCTGGAGGGCACTGTACAGGAATATATACCAAGGAAAAAGGTCAGTTGTGCTAGCACTATTCTACTATTTTATGATTGTGAAAGGAAGTGCTGCTAATTATAAATAGGCATGCAAATATTTGTAAAAGTGGTTTTATCCCTGAAGGTATTTTGAAAAAGTTGGAGGATATATAGGATAGTTACTTTGTTGGAGCATAATCTGACACAAACATTTAAAATTTTTTTTAATGAGCTCAGTAGCAAAAAAGCTATTTAGAGCCTTACATACATGATAACAATATAGGTAGAAAAATGATTTAAGTTAGGCGTAGAATTGTTTAATAAATCGTTTGAAGGAAGAGAGTGAGGACGAGGATCTAATGGAGGTTAGGAGTGAGTTCCAAAGAGCTGTAGCAGAGGGAACGAAGACTGCATGGATGCAGTGCGGGAGAATGGGATTATGATGTTTGATGGGTGGTATTGGCGAGAAGACATGAGCGGAGTATATAGGAGCTGAGTCTGGAGGAAAATGGATGTAATTGTTTATTATTTTGTAAATTAGAAGGAGCTTGGCCCAAGCACGTCGTGTAGGAAGTTTAAAGGTGGAAAGGTTGGATACATAGAAGTCCATTGGCGAGAGTCTGAGTGCAAAGTGCTGAATGTGTTCTAAGGATTTTGAATTACAAGAAGAGGGAGTGACCACACAGAGGAACAGTAACTTAGATGAGGGAGAACTAATGTTGTGTAAAGTTTAATCATATGAGAGGATAGGAAAATTGCGATAAATTAATCCTATTGTTTTCCTTGTGTACTTTGCTAATGTGCAGGTTCCAAGAGAGGTTACTCTCTATGCAGATGACATCCTCCCCTTCCATCCATTTTCTTCAACCTCTTTCTTAGATTCAGTGCAATCAGACATTGACATTATATCATCATGGCTATCTTCCAGTCTCCTAATAATTAACCTAATAAGAGCAAGTACATGATCTCTCGTAAACCCCTCACATCCTCATACTCCACTGTATTAGTCTTCAATAGTACTCCCCTTGATCTCGTCACTTCATTTACATACTTGGAGTAACTTTCACCTGTAAATGTAGAAGATGTCGAGAGTGGGAGCTTTGCAATGTCGTTAATGTAAAGAACAAAGAGAAGAGGACCAAGAATAGATCCTTGAGGTACTCCAGAGGATGCATGACACGAAGAAGAGAGAGCACCAGAGATAGCGACACTCTGTGACCTGGTTGTAAGATAGGAAGTGAGCCAACAGAGGAGGTGAGAAGGAATATTAAATGAGGACAGAGTGTTTAAGAGTGGTCTATGCGGCACAGAGTCAAAAGCTTTCTTGATGTCTAGAAAGACCGCACAGACAGACTTGTGGGCATCCAGGGAAGCTAACCAGGATTGAGTTACGTTTTGACATAAAATAGTTGAGTGGGGGAAAGTGCCAGTCCCATGAGATTCATAAAAACCCTCTGCCATCATCTAGTCCTGTGTTTCCATGATATCAAGCTGGAGTTGCTGGATTGTCAGTGAGAGCCTGAGGGCTTTTGGAGGTGATACAGTCTTCAGCATTAGCAAGCTATTGTGTCCAAGCAGCAATGTTTATACTAGCACTGCACACATAGAGCAGCTTAGCTACAGTCCATCACAGCTTTTTAGCAAGCAGTATCCATTCCAAGCAGTAGTTGCTAGCACCACCCTACGCCCGTCCAGAACTTAATTAATTATAAGGGGGGGACTACACCCGAAAAACTTTGGATTTTTTTATTTGTTTTTTATCAGTTCAAACTGTTGCTGTACATATCTACTAGCCAATTCTAAAGTTTTAGAGCTATTGGATGCTCTATTTCAAAGTTATGATGGTTTTTGTCCATGCAATTCTCATTGATTTGAAGAGAAACCAACAAGGAATACTAAAGGGGGGGGACAGCAGCATTTTTAAAATTAAAACAAACAAACTTGTGGTTACCACTTTATGGCTCCGTAGATTCTGTAAACTTCATGGTGTGGACTTGATATATAGCGCAAAAGATAGGTCTCTCTTTGTGCTCTCTGTTGATACTAAAATATTTTTCATAGGTATGTTTTACGACGATTTCCACCCGCACGCTTGACCACGTTAGCAATAAAAACACTCGTAGGGCTTCCTCTAGCCACTGGTGCTAGAGGAAGCCCTAGCTAATTGTTGTATGGTCAGCTGAGGAATGATCTTTGGTCCACTCCTGTCCCCCCCTTCCTGAGCAGCGGGACACTCGTAACTTAATATTGTGGATAATTTTATTAATTAAGTGGTCAGGAAGGTGTGCGGCTGCAATTTCGACTGAGGACTGCATCAGCTGGGTTGTTAGAGGATAAGAAGAGATGTGGGATA
Source organism: Cladorhizidae sp. MBARI D1340-BT2 (assembly GCA_028752905.1). Taxonomy (NCBI): domain Eukaryota; kingdom Metazoa; phylum Porifera; class Demospongiae; order Poecilosclerida; family Cladorhizidae; species Cladorhizidae sp. MBARI D1340-BT2. Next base: position 50,958,054 of record JAQNBH010000016.1, on the reverse strand, counting down.
GTTAGGGATGAGAGGTGTATAATGTGTGATAGTGGAGCAGGGGAGGATGTGGAACATTTCTTGGTGACATGCGGGGAATTTGAGAGGGATCGGCTGGTTCTGATAGATGAGGTACGCAGAATTGCAGGGGCAAGACAGTGGCTGGATGAATTAAGAAGAGTGAGTAAGGATGGAAAGGTGGCATTGCTTTTGGGGAAAGATGTGGAGGGAGTAAGTGATGCAGTGATGGAGGAGGTGGGCGAGTGTGTTATGTATTGGGTAGGGAAGTGGTGGCAGAGGAGAAAGGAATTGTTGTATGGTCAGCTGAGGAATGATCTTTGGTCCACTCCTGTCCCCCCCTTCCTGAGCAGCGGGACACTCGTAACTTAATATTGTGGATAATTGTATTAATTAAGTACTGTTGACTTCTTTTTAAAATATAGATTGTCATTAGGTTAGTTACTAAATAGTTTCACACTGTGCTGTATTATATATGTGATGGCCTTAACAGGCTCAGCAATAGCAACATTAAATCATTAAGTACGGTTGACTTCTTTTTAAAATATAGATTGTTATTAGGTTAGTTACTAAATAGTTTCACACTGTGCTGTATTATATATGTGATGGCCTTAACAGGCTCAGCAATAGCAACATTAAATCATTTCAACTCTCTAGCACTTGGCAATCGGGAGATATTTATGCTGCCAGTTCAGGCATTCAGGTTTTTGAGGTTCCCTCCACTTGTAGCTCCTGTAACTTGACTATAGTTATACTTATGAAAAATATTTTAGTATCAACAGAGAGCACAAAGAGAGACTGACCTATCTTTTGAGCTATATATCAAGTCCATACCATGAAGTTTACGGGTTCTATGGAGTTATAAAGTGGTAACCGCAAGAAGAAAAAAGGGGGGAAATACAAGTGGGTCACTCTCCCCCCAAAAATGCTCATATTACCAGGAATTTTGAAAATCTATTTTGTTCTGATTTTGCGGCGAACATAACTGAGGTGCTCTTTTAGTGATCTGTGATATAACGGTTTCAATTTTTTTAAATTACTTGAAGCATTGCCGAGTTATGGTGATTACAAGAGGTGACCGTCACAGATTTTCGTGTATTTTGCGTGGTTGGAAATGAAATGCCTTAGAACTAATGAACATGAGATGCGTTGAAAAATTTGCCTCCGTTTAAATGTCTTGGTAGGCATCTGTAGACCAGGCACTTGGGAATTATACTCGCCGCAGTTTGGGGGGTGCAATTTTTGGAGTGACCCTTGCCTTTTTGGATGTATCTTCTAAGAAAATTTGTCTATAGAGACATTTCACCTATCATCTTAAAGCACACAGAATGAGCAACAAATTGGTATCAAAAGTATCTTCACAGAAGAAAGGGGGGGGAAGTTATGATGGCTACAAAAATGTGTTCAAATTTCGGTGGTTTCAAGTGTAGTCCCCCCTTTTAAGAAGTTTCCCCCCCCCCCCCCCCCCCCGTGAAAACTACACCCCTGTACCTGACACATGAATGGAACCACACCTTTTCGTGTAAACCAGACAGTGAATTTAGTGAATCCACTTTTCATATACGCAGGCGGCAACGTGAAACAGGTACAGATCGTCAATTCAATAAACAAGTTTGTGACTATGAGTCCAGCCAGCTGCAGGTTTCCTCAGAAGCTTTCTCCCTTGAAATTAGTTTTGGAAGGACATTTATACAAGGGGAAAAAGAAGGACTTTCGTACCCAAAGAAGGACTTAAGGACATCCCCTGTAAAATAGTAGGGGATACAGCATGTAAAATAGTAGGGAGATACAGCATGTAAAATAGTAGGGGATATATACAGCATGTAAAATAGTAGGGGGATACAGCATGTAAAATAGTAGGGGGATACAGCATGATAGTAGGGGATACAGCATGTAAAATAGTAGGGGAATCAGCATGTAAAATAGTAGGGGGATACAGCATGTAAAATAGTAGGGGATACAGCATGTAAAATAGTAGGGGGATACAGCATGTAAAATAGTAGGGGATACAGTATGTAAAATAGAAGGGGAAACAGCATGTAAAATAGTAGATGTAAAATAGTAGGGGATACAGCATGAAAAGGACCTGACACCAGCAAAAAATGACTTTATGAATCAATACCATCCTCCTCACTCAAAAACCCCCCATATTCTCAGATTTTCATCCTAGTAGAGGTTGTGATCTAGGTCGATACTGGTGAGGTACTCAATGATTTCATCATCTGCCATGGTTCCAAGAGGCTCAGGTGGCAGGGAAGTCACCTGGTGTGTGTATCTTTGCAGGTTAAATTGCTGTCCCAGACATTCCCTTTTTCGCAAAGTATTTTTCTTTCCTTTTCCAAATTAAAAAATAGGCTTGAGTTCCTATTCAGTGCCGCTTGAGGTTGGGACCCCTGCTTAAGCAAATCCCTACCCCATCGATCCAACAACAAAAATAAAAGCCAATCGACTGCTACACCCCTTTAACTTCTCCACCCCCTTTTGTGGTTTGTTGCAGCTTGTATCATCGTGACTCTGAGATTTGGAGGAACTCTACTGATTCTAACTATCCTGGTCTTCTATTTTAGGGTGAAAATCATAGCAATACAGAAAAGTACAGCACAAAACAGCAAGTTTGCATGAAAATATCCAGGTCCTCTAAGAGAAACTGAACATAATGGGGAGGGGCCTGGATAGAAGAGAAGCAGATCTTCAAAAAAGGAGAACTGGAGGATTTGAAGTGGGTAAGGATATCAGTTAAATGGGATGTGATGCCCTTCACATAGCTATGGTTGTCTCATGACACCACTATCCAGAGAGCCATGGTGGTAAAATCTTTTAATTTTATCGCCAAAATTTCCTCCATTTTCACTTCTTGACGGATTCCAGAGGTCAAGTAATCTTAGCAACTGCCTTTAGGACATGGCTTCTTCCAAAAGTGAATGTCAGTTTTTATTCCATTACTGGTGCCCTTCACATGGTTAAAGGTATCCCAAACTCACACTATTCTGGGATTTTTACACAACTCACCCTTCCTTCAATCTTGCCCAACTCCTTGCATGAAGTGATTGTCTTGGACACAGACTTGATGTTTGCTGCTGACATTGGGAGTTTGTGGAAGATTTTGCAACATCTCTGAGAAAGAAAGAAATGGCTTGGGATTGTGGAGAATCAGAGCAACTGGTACTTTGGAAATATTTGGAAAAGGCACAAACCTGGCCTGCAATTGACCGAGGCTTCAACACCGGTGTAGTTTTGTTGAACCTGGAATGAGATGTGGCATCAGGCTGCTAAGGAAAGTCTTGTCACATCACCAAACTGCACTAGCTGATCAAGATGTTATCAATGTAGCAGCAAAGAGAGAGGAAAACCTGGTCTTCATTTTGCCGTGTGTGGAATGTACATCGAGTGAGAACACACTCAGTAGCTACTGTTACAAATCAGCACATCACTTCGAAGTGATACATTGGAATTCTGACACGAAGAATTCTCATATCCCACTTCAAAAATCTGTACACCATGTTTGAAAACTATGAAAGTAACCTGTTTAGAACAGATCTGTCAGAGCTCTTCGGGACCCAGCTCTAATCAAGCTGCAGGAAAGTGATAGCAATAATCCTTGCTCCGAGTTTAGATATGCCATTGGGCATGTCTACAGAGCACACCCTTTCTACATGATTACTCCTACAAGTCTAGTGGCAGGAACGACGTGACACTTGTTGCTCAGATGTCTATGGACAGGTTGCATATGCTTGAGCCCTTGTGCAGGAGTTGGGGTGGGCCTCTAAGCCTAGTACTCTATGCACTGATGCAGACCTGAAACAAGAGCCTCACCACATCCTCGCCTTTTCTAAACGACTTCAAGGATCATTTTATGTTTTGCGAGAAGTTTCAACCTGCGAACCATCTGCGGAATGTGGCTTTAGAAAGCTGTAACACCCTTTGTATTTCTGAGTGGCATCGATTTTCTTCCGTCCGGCCTCTAGCAATAAATCAAGGAAGCTCTTAGGACCAGTAAAAGAGCACTTATCATCCCAGCTTTTGAATCCCTCCTCCACCGTGTAGACTCTCCTACCAATATAACAGAGCTGATCTCAATGCTGGGGAAACAAACAAGTGTACACTTTTTGGTACCACGTGGAAGCAAGGCCACTCCGCCACAAATTTTGAACACTGGAAGAAAACTACGTACCCTTTTACAGTGCATTAGGTAGGAAAATTTGAAGCGTACATTGTCGCACATCAAAATGTGACCAGATATGAAAGGTTCTTTGGGTTTGGTTTGAATCAAGTGTCGCATATCATGGAACTAAATTCACCAAGATATGAATTTGTTGTCCTTCCCGAAGATGTTTCATCGTAGCAAGAACTACTGAGACTGTATGCAAGTTCCGAAACAAGAATTTAGAAAAGAACTTCTAAACACGGGCCTATTTAGATTGTTAGGGGCCTATTTAGATAATTGTCAGGTGGTCAATTGCACCTATATTATGTCCCACCCACTCCCCCACTTAATTAAGCAGGAGAAAAAGGTGGAGTGAAACTTTTGGCATCAAAATTATGCATTTGGCAGTTTCAATTAATGAGTAGGCCACACCCTCATGGCTAGATGGCCACGCTTACTGAAATTTTCAATAATATTTCTCAAGCACAGAACTTGATTCCTAAAACTTCCCCCTTGCCTGTATCACGTACGATGACCACCCCAATTTTAAATGATGCACTCATTTTAGCATCCACGAAGTATAAATCTCACCTCTCCGGGACTATACAGCATAAAAGTGCGCCTCGACCTAAGCTATGTATATCCACTGTTATCTATGAATGTTGTTATCACTGGACAGTTCAAAAAAATTAAGTCAGAGCAAATGAAGACAATAATTATGGTAATTATTTCCTACGTAAGAACAGAACAAAATGCCACCAATTATAACTTTTAGCGTGAAAAGCAAACGGGTCCAATGTCCAGCCCAACTGCCTCTTCGCCCTGCTTCCCCAACCACATGTTAATGTCAGTCACTGGAAGCATCATGGGCTTGTTACTGCTGAATGTGTAGGTGCCTTTTCCTTCAGATTGACTGGTTCCCTGTGTATGCACAACAGTATATAGAATGAACTGTTTATATATATTGACAATTTAATTCAGGTTGTTATTGCTTTATCACAACACTAGCTTTATATGATAGAGCAAGCCTATAAGGGCTAGGACATTGGTCGGGATTAGGCCCATGGCCTGTAGCTAAGACATTGGTTAGGGTTAGGCCCATGGGCTAGGACAATAGGCAATTTAAATGCTGATGATGTCATCATGATGATGTAATGCTTGGTTATGTGACCTTACAATGAGAGGAATCAGTTAATAAATACTACCAACTCACTGTACATCCACTTGATAACAAATCTGGTATCAAATGTGGTGCTTTGCCAAAACCTCTGAAGCTTGGCTGGTTGGACATGGTTTCCACGTTCTTACAATAGATAGTGAGGTGTTGACGAACACTGCGGCTAGTAATCTGGAGCATCTTCAGTTGAACTTTGTTGATGGCATATACAAACTGCAGGGAGGAGAGGGGAGAGAATGGAAGGAATATCAAATTTGTTTCTGTGAAGTAACAGTTAGTGTAAGGTCTCTTAATTAAGTCACAATGTGTTTTCTCTTTCTTACATAGATATCACATTTCCTCGAATGGCTACCATGGGTTCAAATAAACGGAGGGCGAATAGAATTTTCAGAGCATTCACAATTAATCTCAAGCCCAGCCTAGTCTGAACTTGGCATGCGCAAGCTTATTTAGCCTTGCAAAATGGCTCATTGTTGAGCTTGAACCAACAAATACTAGCACAAAGAAACTGAAAACAGTGAGAGAAAATAGGAGCTGGGGACTGAACAAAGTTTGCTAGTCCTCTGTCATCAACTGATGTCCAGCTTGGAATTGAGCCCAGCAATTTGTGTGGGTGTGGATTCAGTTCCCACCTCTTCCTGCTATATGCAGTGAGTGAATTTCGCCATCTTTGCTGCTATCCTCCTGGTGTTCTAGACTTATTGGCCTGGAATTTGAACTATGAACTATTTTGTTACGACCTCGTAATGGAGTCTATCCTCCTGGTGTTCTAGACTTATTGGCCTGGAATTTGAACTATGAACTATTTTGTTACGACCTCGTAATGGAGTGAACACTATTCGAGGGAAAATTACATACCAGGAAATGTGGCATATTATGTATATTTAGACTGACCTGGCCGTAAAGCTTTGATAGTGACCAATATGATTCTGAAGGCACATCAACTTCTTTCAAACCATTCATCTGGAAAAAGGAACATGTAATATTTTCCCTGAAACTTCTCACCTCACTGTACCTGTGCTTGTACGCCAATACAAGTTGAGCAACTGTCCCCATTGAAATCACACACCACTTCAAAAGCATCTGAAGAATGGCCGCCATTAGGATCGATCCAGTACAACCCTACCAGTCACAGCAAAAAGTAACCTCTAGTTTTCATATCTAGTACTAATTCCACTTCTGTACCAGATTCTTTGTCGGGATACTGTTCCTTGAGATCACAGCAAGAGCGGCTCGGAAACTGTTGTGTTCCATCCGGTTTCTTCAAGAGCTGAACAGTGCGTGTCATGTTGTCCAATTCAACGACCATGGAGACCATCTGTGCACAGTAATATCACAAACACATTTCAATAGTGCTGTGGGCTGAGAATACAATTGCAGTCAAAGATGAAAGATGAAGAGTTCTTACTGAATCCACAAACTTCTCTTCTCCAGAGATGTAGAATGAATATGAGGAAGAAGATGCTCGAACAGCTGGCAATCCTGGTTCACCCTACACATATAACAATCATAATGAAGTTTGTTATGAGAACTATAAAATGTCGACATTTAACTTGCAATGTCTCTTGCTAAAACTTACCCTGACTCCAGGTAATCCAGGCCTTCCTTGATCTCCCTATATAGAAGTATAGATAGAAAAATAAATAATGATGGACTTAAAGATGCTGGACTTAAAGATGCAGCAAAAAATAGAGCTAAAAGTAGGAGATCAGAGATAAAAACAGGAGATAAAACATTGCTGAAATCAGAGATAAAACAGTGTTAAAACAGGAGATAAGCAGAGTTAAAATAGGAGATAAGCAGAGTTAAAATAGGACAAGACAGAGTTAAAATAGGACAAGACAGAGTTAAAATAGGACAAGACAGAGTTAAAATAGGACAAGACAGAGTTAAAATAGGACAAGACAAGTTAAAATAGGACAAGACAGAGTTAAAATAGGACAAGACAGAGTTAAAATAGGACAAGACAGAGTTAAAATAGGACAAGACAGAGTTAAAATAGGACAAGACAGAGTTAAAATAGGACAAGACAAAGTTAAAATAGGACAAGACAGAGTTAAAATAGGACAAAACAGAGTTAAAATAGGACAAGACAGAGTTAAAATAGGACAAGACAGAGTTAAAATAGGACAGACAGAGTTAAAATAGGAGTTAAAATATGATGAAACTGTTAAAATAGGACAAAATAGTTAAAATAAGACAAAACATTTAGAACAAGACGAAACAGAGTTATAGGACAAAACAGTTAAAATAGGAGCTAGAAAAGAAAATAGAGCCGAAAATGATTTCCCTTTTTGGTTTTACAGTATGTGCTTTACAATCATGATGACATGCTGTAGTCTATAGCTCCACTTATTTCAAACCTGTTCAATGAAAGCTGATATATTACCCAACTTTCAGCAAACCAGGAGACTGAGAGAGAGAGAGATCAAGTCCAAGCAAGCAAGAAGCGAGGCCCTTGAGGTGGTTCACTATTGCTGCTCTACAGTAGGCCTATCTCTATCATTGTGGACTCACTAGCACAATACCAAATCCCCTCCATCTGCAGCTGCCCATATAGTCTTGACACACTCATCCCTAATGGCACCTCTACAGCTGAGCGACAATTTTACCACCAATCAAGTGTACATAATATATGAAAAATGAATCCAATCAGTAGATGGCTAGTGATTAGAAAAGTGAACTTACTGTTAATCCTCTGTATCCTCTGGGACCAGGGGGTCCCTGTGATTATAGCAATACCAAATAAATGTAAGAATTTATGCAATAGGAGCAGCTATTAGATGCTTACAAGTGGACCTGGAGCTCCATCTGCACCAAGAAATCCTTGCCTTCCATTATTTCCCTTCAAGAGTGGTGTGTGTATGTGAGTGATAGACACATGTAAGTGGTTGCATGGTGTGTGTTTAGGGAGGAGAAGGAGAGGATGGGATAGAGGGGAGAGTTGGTTGGAAAAAAATCACGAAACAGATCTTCATCTAGACTTCTGTTCGTCTCGTCAAAGAAACAAAACTTACACGAGCTCCCTTAGGTCCAGGTAGCCCAAACTCTCCAACAATTCCATCTGGACCCTGTTAGAAGAATACAACGATGAAGAGGCAAAATAAATAAATATTTTCGTTTTTACGTACTATTAGTCCGGGAGGACCATTCTCTCCTCGTCCACCCACTTCTCCTGATCTCCCCTGTAATCATAATGTAAAGGATAAACCAAGATCATGGACTATGCCCGGACAATAATAATCATTTCATAATTCTTTGTACTCACGGGATCTCCAAATGTACCAGATAAGCCTAGATTACCAAGAACTCCTTTAGGGCCCTGCAAATAAAAAAAATTAATTTCCAATAGAGCTTATCTTTGTGACATCGCATTTGAGAACATTCAATTTGGAAAAACACAACAAAAAAAACCTTGAGGACTCCTATTAATATAGAGACCTTCTCAGGAGAAGACACCAGTGTGCATTACAAATTTATTTACAAAGTGAGCACTTTCCGAATTGGTTTTTAAGCGTCAATCTTCTTTCGCAAACTTCCATATATTCCTGTAGACCTCAGTGTTAGCGACCATACCGATTTATAAATGGGATTCAAATTTTTTACACTCACTAGGCTTCAGTTTACAACAGTGAACTGTCCATCAACCAATCTAGCTATATATCTATTCAGTAGTTTGGTTGTTACAGTAGTTTATTGTTACAGGAATAGATTCAAGATCTGAAATCTTCATTGCAACCCAATGACAAAACTTTGTGTTATAATAATAGTAATACCTATTTTCGTATATCTGTGCATGCATCTAATTAGGTAACATGCTAACGATACCAAAGAACTACACTACATTAGAGCTGGCATAAGTCAAGTGGTTTGCTAGTGAGGCTGACCCCCAGAGCGAGATGGCCTCGGGTGTTGCATGAACATGGCTATATACTATAAATCAAAAGTATTACCATCTCATTCTAATCAATTTTCCTGCTCATTTTTGTTTACGATCGCTAGCTATGACAAAGAGGAGGCTCTCTTCTTTCTAGTAATAATAATAACAAGAATAAGAATGACCTCTACGACATCTACATTACAAGGCGTGAAACTTACTCTGTCTCCCGGAACTCCTAGGATCCCTTCTCCTCCAGCAGCACCAGCTACACCCTATATAGCAAACCATGTGGCTAAAATATCACCCTACCGCAATCTCTAATTTACTCTCATACGTTTGGTCCAGTTGGTCCAGACACTCCCACTTCGCCTGCTCTTCCACGAACTCCCTTTGGTCCGTGATCTCCTATAGGCCCCACATTTCCTAATTGACCGACTTCTCCCTGCATAATGAGATATACCAGCACATATGGCACTACTTATCAACACCTAACGCTCTCCTGATTTAGTGGGTGGCAAAATGCTCTCCTGAATTAGTGGGTGGCCAGTATTTAAGCCCAAAATTAAATGGAACCTCAGTCAATCAATGGCCAACTTGATGCAGGTTCTTTTAAATATTTTTACTATAACTTTCAAGAATAAACTGTTCAAACCATTAGAATGCAAATGCAATAGCTTGCGAGCTGCAATTTGGTATGAGGATCAGCTACATAAGCAATGCAGTATTGGAGAGAAAAAATCCATCCAGGAGCAGCCTTTCTCAAATGCGAAGGATTTAGGAGCGATTCCATATGGGAAACGTGGCTGTTCAGCTTTCCTCAGCAGAACGACTTCCAGCAACAGTAGTAAAGAGCCAGGAAGAAATCATTCATGACCACAGTTCAGCCGTTAAATTGCTTAAATTTTTTTTGCTCCTCCTGAAACAAGTAAAGCTTTAGTAACTAGGCACATGCAGGTTTAAAAAAAATCCAGTATTTAGATTAAGAATGATATCCAAGTTTGACAGGTTAACCTTATTTCTACCAAGTGGGGAACATGCTAAATAGAATTCAAATTTTGCTCTCCTGACTACAATTTCTTTGCTTTTTCATTTTTGAAATTTTGATAAACGACTCCAAATTTAGGTGTACAAAAATTAGAAGCATCCCAAATTTAGGTTATAGAGTTCTCTGCTATAAGCTCTGAAACATTTTTTCCAAATTTGGTTGGCAGCTTTCGAAATCCAGCGCTATTGCACACTGTCTGCATACTTTGTCAAAACTTGAAATGAAAAGTAGTTAAAAAAAATCAAGTGACCATTTCTTGCTTGGCTCCTTATATACTCGCAGCTAAATTGGTTGCCACTGCTTGATTACCACAAGCTTCCATCTCTACATCAACAGAACACCAGTACTCGACTGCCACCACCACGTTCCCGCTCGGTAGTGACCCATCTCGAGCAATAGGCTATTTTAATGCATATACTAATTGGGTCTAGTGTTGGATTATTGCTTCATGTATCTCAGTATAGCACGTCCATCAAAAATGATATGATGTAGTAGGGAAAGGGTTAAGGTCTGTCTACATTGGGAAGAAAGGGTTAAGATCTGTCGGTCATTGGCACACTGGAACCTGTTCCCACATAGTTTCACACCTCAGCACTGCACCATTTTTTGGAGGGGCAAACCCCCCCCCCTTTTTTCCTCAAAGGCAGTGCTGAGGATGAAAACAAATTTGGACAAGGTTCCAGTGTGCCAGTTTGATAGTGTACAAGACAAATATTTCGAATGATCTTTACAGGAACATTTTGTCTTGCTCGTCTTCTTGTTGGACAAAACTTCGTAGTTTAAACTACAAATGCTCCACTTGAATGAACACCTCCAGGCTGATTAGACCTCTGCAATTTATCATTTGCCAGTTCAATCCTGTCACCTAATTTCATTTAGGTTGGGTGTGACAAATTCACAAGTGCGTCATCGCAAGAGATGGCCACCATTAATGAAGAGAGCTTAGCTTCAGGAATAAAGAGCTCTCCACCCACTTAGATTAAGACTGTTGTGATGTTAAAAGGCTTTCCTTCGTCTCATTAATAACTTACAATTTGGAAGGCTGGAATCTTTCACCAGAACAAAAAATTTTTTTTTTAAATAAGTATCGCAAAAGTATAATATTGAAAGTAATTTCTGCCAGGAAGGTATGTTCCAGATAATGCCAAGTAGACATTTCCAGTGTCGTTACTAAATATAAATTGGTATTTCAGTTAACTTGCTACAGGTGAAGTTTGGGATACAGCTGAGTACATATCCCTTATCTGAATGCGACAACTGCTAGTGCAAGAGGAGAGATCAAGAAAGAGAGAGAAGGAATGAAAGTGGAAAGGGAAAGAGGTGAGGGAAGCTCAAAACTTAAAAATGTTTTAGTATCCCCTAGAATTATATTAAAATTCCTACCGGATCACCACGTTGCCCTTGGATGCCAGCATTTCCAGGATTACCAGTAAAGCCCTGCAATAAGCATACAATTAGTACACATAAATATTATAGCCAACTGAACTCTGAACACTAAGATTCATTTGTAAACACAAATAAATTTTCGTTACATTGAACTCACAGATTCTCCAGTAGGTCCACGGACTCCTTTAGGACCTGGTATCCCAATTAGACCCTAGTTAAAAGCAAGTTTGATCATCATCATCACCACTATCACAACCTTCATCACACTCACTACCACCCTCACTATCAACATCCTCACCACTATAGTTACAAAGATACATTAGCCATTTACAAATGTCTTACTTGTCTTCCTAGAGATCCTTCTTCACCAGGTTTTCCATCTCTGCCAAGAAATCCTTTGGGCCCATCACGTCCCATTGGACCAGGTGATCCAGGGGGTCCCGATCGACCCTGAAATTATAGGCATTTTATCTCTCATACTGTGTAGTCGCAAATACTAATGCTGAAACTACACTTTGATGGCATTAAAAATTGGTGGTGATGGTGTAAGATGTGCCCCGATCAACTCACAGGAAAGAAGAGCTATTGACAGTTTTGAATTAGCTAGTTGTGTGAGGGGCCACCACATAGAGCATCCTATATGGACCCCTACTACTAGCTGTGTGAGAGGCCACCATAGATATCCTATATCCTATACGGGTGAGTTGAAGAAAGACACTAGAGAACATATAGTGGGTGGGCTTTTATAGGCAATTATGGTCTACAACGTGCAAAAGAAGAGATTCAGCCCTGGTAGTGCCCTCAACCCTGGATCTCCCAGCTCACCCTATCAACACTAAATATGTAAATAGTCAGCAAGTAACAACACCAACTGTTCAGAGAAGAAAATATGGAAATTTTATTCTAAAAAGAAACCTTTATCTCCCTCTTCCTGTCAACATACCCAGCCATAGGTTGGTATTTTGACATTGTTGTCATTCGGTGTTGCTAATGTTCTTATCGTTTTAATGTTGCTATTGTTGTGGTTGTTTACGCTCCTTCAAGGACTTTAACAGTTGCACAGGATGGCTCTCAAAACATAGCAGGTGTCTGTACCATGTTTATTACTGAAGCACACACAGGCACTGAGGTCCTTACCCACCATATCATAGACTCACTGTGATTCCTGGAGGTCCTCTTGGTCCAGTTTGACCAAGCGGGCCTTTCTGACCCTGTAATTACAAACCAAATGAAAAATAGTTGTTATCCTGTAATGACTGCATGTATGATTTTCCAACCTGTATCCCATTTGTGCCTGCACTCCCAAAAACACCTTGTGGACCACTGGTTCCCTTCAGCCCCGGAAGTCCTGGCGCGCCTGGATCTCCCAGCTCACCAGGGTTACCCTATCAACATTAATATGCAACCAATCAGCCAGCACAAAATTCTCTGACAAGAAAATAGTGAAATTATTATTCTATAAAGGAGTTTAGTTTTTGACCCCAGTGACAGTTGTCGAAACGGCTGATTAAGTTATACCTAAAGTTGCTTCCTCTCCTCCAACAATTCTTGCCTCGCCAACTTACACCGCCGGCACCTCACAAACATCCCTAGAAGGCCAGTGCTACAGTACCTCACAAACATCCCTTAGAAGGCCAGTGCTACAGCTCCAGCACGTCACAATTATCCCTAGAAGGCCAGTGCTATGCACCTACAATCATCCCTAGAAGGCCAGTACTACTACGCACCCATAATCATCCCTAGAAGGACAATGCTGCTCTTCATACAACATCCTGGATGTCCTGGGGAACTCGGGTTTATCCTGGGATGACTCTAGTGAGGGTGAGTGACAGTATGACATGGATCTAGGGATACTCTAGGGCTAGGGCTGGGGTTAAGGCTAGGACATTCTTCGGTATTGGACAACCAGTCAATAATCTCCAATGCACAACTCACGCATGCATCACTGACAAAGAACTAGCCATCTTGTGTGGACGAGTGGATTAGATATTTCTGTGGCATCATGCCTGGTGCACACATCCTCACCAATGAATACTCGTGTTGGGGGCACACAATTCACTGCTTAATTTGTGTCAACATTAATGCAATTATTATTGTCCAGTGTGGACCACACTGCCTTTTGTGCATACCACCATTTGTGCATACCACCAAAGGTGTCATTTTATGAGGGGTTAAAATTTTGCAGATGGTGACTGACAGAAAAATTAGCACAGTAAATATTCATGGTTTGTGTCACGCACATTACAAGAAAATCAACACCATGCTCTGCCTTGCTTTCCACATGTTCACAAATTGTGAATATTGAAAATATCCCTTGAAATTAAAATGTCAGGAAACATTGTTTAAGATTTAGCAGTTAAAAATTGTGGGTAAAGGCAGAAGTTGTTTCAAGCTGCAAATTAGAGCAAAAGGGAGGGGAAATGAAGGGAGGGGAAATGGAAGGAGAGGGGAAGGAGAGGAGAAGGGTTTTTGGGGAGGGTGAGGTGGGAGGGTGAGATGGAAAAGGGATGGAACCTCTAGTTCCCCAAAATAATTTTTCCACATGCTCACCAATCAGTTTACACTATACCTGTGAACCTTGAGGCCCTTGATGACCTTGGTTTCCACGGCGACCACCTGGACCCTGGAAATATGACATCCTTCAATGATTAAAGTCAGCATTTTAAAATAGCTTCTCACAAAAATAAGATGGGGAAGGGGGGGTATATTATTAACAATAATTCCACATACGTCTCCTCCAATATGACCTCGTTCTCCAGGATCTCCATCTCTGCCTAACACACCCTGAATATAATGAGCGAGACATAAATGTAGTACACACCACGGTCACCTTTTGTATTTACAATTTCCAACAATTTGACTCCAGGTTAAATTTTATACCACGACCTTTTTTTATAAAGTCAAATGGAATGCAACTATAATAAGCCGCAGTTAGAATAAAAATAAAAATATGCTGCACTACACAGAACCTACAGCAAAGAAAAACTACAGCCAGGAGCAGCTCCTTTCTCAAAAGTGAAGGGATTCAGAGTGGTTCCCAGTAAGCATTTCCCAGCAAAGGGCTTCCAGAGAAAGCAGTAAAGGGGGACATGACGACCATTTTAATCAAGCCTTAATAAAAAATTCTTATTAACAAAATATTTGCTGACTGACTCACTCACTACCCAAGAACAAGAAGTGTATTTTTTAAACGGCGGTTATCATTGTGGTATGGTTTACTTTTGTTTTTGTGAACGATATCCGAGTTGGTACCAAAAAGAAAAATGATACAAAATGAACCATTGACAACAAGAATAGGTAAAGGTCAATTCAAATTAACAGGTTAAACTCATTGTTTTATATATCTGAATGCTAAAAGGTTATGCACGAGGCAGTATCCTTCTCACCCCTGTCCCGTGTGTACAAGAACAATTATTATTGTTGTGGCAATTTTGGCATCATTATCCTAAAAGTTGGCATGATAGGTAGTCGAGTTTATTTTAAAAGGTGTGGACAAATAGAATACGGGCATCCTTCGCTGTTCAGGTTCAGGGTTGCTTCCTATGGGCCTAATATTGCTCAACATCTTCTTTAGTCCATGTATGCATGTATATATATATAATTATATATATATACATGTGTCATGTATGCAATGTATATATGAGAGGGAAATGATGTGATGAATTTTTGCTTAAAAAGTTACGCATGCAGAAAATAAAAAATATCATTTCACACAATGATGCAATAAAATGTCTTCAACCTGCCTGCAATAAACTAGGACTAATCTGCCATGAACTTACTCGGTCTCCTCTCTCTCCAGGAACTCCGCGGTCTCCCTTTAGCCCTTCCCTTCCCTAGATGGCCAATAGCATCAAGTATAAAATGCAGCCAAAGCAACCATATTTTCCATCATGATTATATTCTCTTTTGCCTCTGACTCAGTTTATCTGTAACCATAGTTATGTGATAAATGCAAAGAAATGAGCCTAGAAACATCATAATCATCCCAGGCAGATATCTTGCCAATCAGCCATTCTCAAAGGCCAATTGTAGAAAAGGGCATTCATTTAGAAAAGGTGATTCATACATAGAAGTTAGAGAAGGGCATTCATACATAGAAGTTAGAGAAGGGCATTCATACATAGAAGTTAGAGAAGGGCATTCACATAGAAGTTAGAAAAGGGCATTCATATTTAGAAGTTAGAAAAGAGCATTCATAATTAGAAGTTAGAAAAGGGGATTCATACATAGAAGTCAGAAAAGGGCATTCATACATAGAAATTAGAGAAGGGCATTCTTACATAGCTTCTAGGATGGCATTAGGCTTCTGAGAAGTTAGCTGTTACATAATCTCACCCGACCTCTCCCACTCCCTCCTCCATATCATTATATAGTCCCAAACAGAATTATTTATCTTTAACAAACCTCTACTCCCTGTTGTCCATTCTTTCCTGATGGACCTATGCTACCATCATCAGGATTATTTCCCTTCTCTCCCTTGATTCCATTGGCTCCATTTGTACCTCGTGAACCCTGAAAGCATGGTGATAAATAATGGTGGAGGAAGGAGATCAGAGTAGGAGAGGAAGGAGATCAGAGTAGGAGAGGAAGGAGATCAGAGTAGGAGAGGAAGGAGATCAGAGTAGGAGAGGAAGGAGATCAGAGTAGGAGAGGAAGGAGATCAGAGTAGGAGAGGAAGGAGATCAGAGTAGGAGAGGAAGGAGATCAGAGTAGGAGAGGAAGGAGATCAGAGTAGGAGAGGAAGGAGATCAGAGTAGGAGAGGAAGGAGATCAGAGTAGGAGAGGAAGGAGATCAGAGTAGGAGAGGAAGGAGATCAGAGTAGGAGAGGAAGGAGATCAGAGTAGGAGAGGAAGGAGATCAGAGTAGGAGAGGAGAGTAGGAGAGGAAGGAGATCAGAGTAGGAGAGGAGAGTAGGAGAGGAAGGAGATCAGAGTAGGAGAGAAGGAGGTAGCGGGTGGGAGAGGAACAGGAAGAAGAGCAGGAGGAAGAGCAGGAGGAAGAGCAGGAGGAAGAGCAGGAGGAAGAGCAGGAGGAAGAGCAGGAGGAAGAGCAGGAGGAAGAGCAGGAGGAAGAGCAGGAGGAAGAGCAGGAGGAAGAGCAGGAGGAAGAGCAGGAGGAAGAGCAGGAGGAAGAGCAGGAGGAAGGTGATGGGAGAGAAGAGCACTTTGGTGGGAACACAAGGAATAATTTGTTGTGAGAGAGGATGAGAAACACTCACTGCAAATCCATTGCCACCTCTTCGACCAAGTTCTCCATTAGAACCAGATGAACCCTGAAATTAAAAGCTAGTAATTTGATTTCATGGGACAGGCCAAATTTTAATTAATTCTGGTTGTAAGTGCTAACTATATTTAAAAAATAATAGCCTGTACTTATGCTGGTTGTTAAGTGCTTCACTTAGTGACAGAAGCAGCTAACTGGCCAGCTAAGATAAGTGTTTCTCCCATTAATTGTTACCAGACAAACTGATGTCGTTAATTTACTTGAATAAACTTTCGAAACTCATTAAAATGCAAATACATTAGCTCACTGAGGTAAGCAAACAACAGCTACACATCTCTTCAGCAGGCTATGTCTACAACAAAACTTACAGTGCTCAAAGAAATCCATCCAGGGACACCTCCTTTCTCAAGAGCAAAAGAATTCAAAGGTAAGCTTAGGTGCCTGTGCTGCTTTCTGAAGAAGAAGAGCTTCCACAAACAGTGGGACAAGACTGCTTATGGAAGCAATAGCTTTTCTCGCTTGCCATCTCAAAGTCAAGTTTTATATTGATAGAGTAGTCCACTTGGCATGTGCAAGTAACCAAAAAAAATCCTGTCTAAAGTCCATTTTTTATCACTTATTGTGAACAATGTTCATTGTTTCACACCTACAGGTGCTAATTGGTAAGATGCCCTTCTAAAACTAGGTTCTGCAGCAGGCTGTTCATCACCATCCTCTTCCAGCTGGCTAGACAAGTATGTAGACTCAGAACATTCTCTACAGCGCATAATTTTCTGTTGTTATCATATGCACTCAAACAACCAGCACTGTCGGCATTCAACTGACTTTAACCCTTCACATGTACATTTTAAAATCTTAGCTCCATTAAAATATTTGTCTAGCAGTCAAGAGTTCTTACAGGAGATCCTCGTCCTCCTAATGTTCCAGGGTTCCCACCAACACCGGGCAATCCTTGTCGTCCACCGGGACCTTTGGTTCCCTTCTGACCTTCATTGCCTCGCAGACCCTATGTACAGAAAACAAGACGGCTGGTGGTCCAGTAGAGCCATGGACAATCATGGAACATCTGTGCATGTCCAAAGTTCCAAATTGTTGCCCATCCAATCCTAGTGCAAGCCCTAGACTTATCTACAGACCTAGCCCTATTGATTAACCCTAGGTATATCTGTAGCCTAGCACTATTCCCTAACCTTATCCATATCTATAGCCCTATTCCCTAAACCTGTCCATATCTTAGCCCTAGTACTATTCCCTAACCCAGCAATATCCACAGCTAACCCCTTTGCCATATTCCATTACCCAACACTCCTTCCTTATCAACTCCATAGCTCTAGCCATATCTATACCCCTATTCCTAGCCACAGCCACAGCCAATCTACACCCCTGTTCCTCAACTCTAGCCACACCCACATGCCTAACCATATTCACAGCCCTTGCCACACCCACAGACCCAACCATATTCACACCCTTGCCACATCCACATTTAGGTAGAGAGAACTTTTTAACACTCACATCAATGACTGGACAAGATATTATTTATAAAGAGGAGTAGACAATGGTGCTTTAATGACAATGATGCTATTGAAATAATGCTCACGCAAGGCTACAGCTCTTACTAACTCAAACTTGACAGAGAAGTCTGGGAACAGAAGGGAGAAAAGATTCAGAGAAAAGCTAATGTGAGACTGAGAGAGAAGTAAGTAAAGTTGACAACACCATCAAGGTCAGCCAGTTCACATCGAGTTGAGGTCAATGCTATCAAGGTCAGCCAGATGACATCAAGTTGCGGTCAAGGCTTAATCTAGCTTTTGCATGCTGGTCGACGGGTAAGTGTGTGATTAAAAAAATATCAAATAATGGTCGACGGGTAAGTGTGTGATTAAAAAAATATCAAATAATCGTAAGTGACCAACAACTGAGGGGAAGTATTTGTACTCACATCGACAAAGATAATTTGCAAGCTAGCTACAGCAAAACTTCACCCATGAAATACACACCACACCACACACAACACAACACCCACACCACACACAACACCACACCCATTGCTTCCATGTAGGTCTCTTCTAAAGGGAAGACTTCTCACTTGCCGAATGGCCTTAATTGTAACTGGACCACCCTCCCTCTGAACCTGGCAAGGGATGTCTACCACTGGATGTCTACAGAAGCTACTTCTTCACAAAAGATACTTACCCTCGGGCCGATACGTTTTGAAATTCCTTCATCTCCTTTCGATCCAGGGGCTCCCTAAAAATAAGAGAATGTCAAGGTAGAGAGGTCAATCCTGTCGCCGGGTGGATCAAATCAAACATTCGTCAAATCACTCTGCTCACCCTGGATCCTCGCTCCCCATCAGTCCCGGGAATTGCACTCACTCCTTGTGAGCCCTAAGAAAAATGCTCGTTCAACATTTACGTGCTCCATGGTCCACCGATATTCATAACTTACCGGCAATCCTGGAGGACCAAAAGGCCCAGAACCTCCAGATTCACCAGTTGATCCCTGGAATTAATTGATAATCACTAAAATCATTCCCCCACTCCCCACAAAAGTCAAGAATGTCTATAAATAACATCCATGTGGCTGCTAAGGAGCTGAAGCCCACTTGTCATCCCACTCCAGCTACCTACACTCCCACCCCAGGAACACCAGCTCCCCCATTAATTATCAGGTCACTGTGCTTACAGGAACACCAGCTCCTCCCTTGGCTCCGGATGGACCTTGGATACCTTGCTTTCCCTGCGTCACAGAGTTATTAATAAAAATAATGATTGACAACAAACAACAAAAATAATCAACAACGAAAGAAAAACGATTCCTAAACAAGAGAATGAAATAACAGAACAAACAGAAAATGCAGCAGCTCTAACCTGGTACAAAATAATAATTATTATATGCAATAGAAGCTATTACACACACAACATACACATTTGCTTTCTCACTTCCGCCAATAACTGCATACCTGTTCCCCCGGTAGACCTATCGAGCCAGATGTTCCAGAAGGACCCTGTAAAGTGAAGAAAATCTCAATCACACACTTCTTTCTTTAGACAGAATTATCGAACGTGATACTCACCTTAGGACCATTTTCACCCGAGACTCCTGCTTCCCCTGGACGACCGGCTGCACCATTTGTGCCAGCATTTCCACTCTCCCCATGCACCCCGGGATCTCCCTTCATGAATAAAAAAATGACCACCATTATATTTACTCTTGATATGTATAGCACAAGCATTGCATCATCCAGTTTTAATTCATGTGCTAAATATAATTCAGACGTACAGATCTGCCTGGAGCTCCTTGCTCCCCTCTTAAGCCGGAGTCTCCAACTTCTCCCTGAGAGTGGAAAATATAATAACAATGATGCACAGGTGTGCTAAACTGACACTGAGCACAACTGCTTAGTAACTTGGTTATTTGTGTAACAGTCAAGACTGTATCATGTGGTCGAGGGGATATCGTACAGAATGGTACCTACTGAGTGCAACTTGGATGAGTTCTTAAATCCATTCCAAAAAAAAGCTACAAAAGCCTGAGGGCAGAGGCTAAGCATCACAGATACCAAAAAAGTGAAGAATTAAAAAAATTATTGTAATCCCCACCCCCCACTTCTGACACATTTAACAAGTTCTTCGTGTTTGGTCTGAGGTTGACTAACCAATGGCCCTTGTGACCCAAAGGTTCCAGATCTTCCTGGAGTACCGTCATCTCCTCTGCTACCTCTTGTTCCTGAAAATCCCCTCTGTCCGGAAGTCCCAGTTGAACCCTGTATATTGTAGTACCTTGTGGGTGAAGATGCACTGGACTGGTGCAATGCCATGAATATGCAGGCACATAGCAATACAACAACAAGCAAGAGGTATCTCTCCTGCCTCAATGTGACTATTACTGACAAAAATACATACTGGAAGTCCCCTTAAACCTCTGCTGCCGGAAGCACCACTTGGTCCTTGATTGCCCTGTAAGAACACACACGTACACAAATACACAATGGGGGAAATTGTTACCACATAATGCATTTTTGTCTTAATACAGCACCAGAGCTAAAAGAATGTGGGTTGACTTAGCTAGAGACCAAGTTAACACTGCTAAGACTCTGTTAACTCCAGGTAGTTCAGATAGGGATTGGATAGTTTAACTAGAGAGTTAACAATAGTTTAGGGTTAACACCCAGTTAAGACCATGTAATCTAGCAAGAGACTAGGTTAACACTAGGTGTTTAGCTAGAGGCTAGATTAACACCAGGTAGTTTAGTTAGAGCCTGGGTTAACACCTGCTAGCTTAGTTAGAGGCTGGGTTAATACCAGGTAGTTTAGTTAGAGCCTTGGTTAACACCAGGTAGTTTAACACCAGGTAGTTTAGTTAGAGCCTGGGTTAACACCTGCTAGCTTAGTTAGAGGCTGGGTTAACACCAGGTAGTTTAGTTAGAGCCTTGGTTAACACCAGGTAGTTTAGCTAGAGGCTAGATTAACAACAGGTAGTTTAGTTAGAGCCTGGGTTAACACCAGGTAGTTTAGCTAGAGCCTGGGTTAACATCAGGTAGTTTAGTTAGAGGCTGGGTTAACACCAGGTAGCTTAGTTAGCGGCTGGGTTAACACCATGTAGCTTAGTTAGCGGCTGGGTTAACACCATGTAGTTTAGTTCAAGGCTGGGTTAACACAGGTAGTTTAGCTAGAGCCTGGATTAACACCAGGTAGTTTAGTTAGAGCCTGGGTTAACACCAGGTGGTTTAGTTCAAGGCTGGGTTAACACCAGGTAGTTTAACACCAGGTAGTTTAGTTAGAGCCTGGGTTAACACCTGCTAGCTTAGTTAGAGGCTGGGTTAACACCAGGTAGTTTAGTTAGAGCCTTGGTTAACACCAGGTAGTTTAGCTAGAGGCTAGATTAACAACAGGTAGTTTAGTTAGAGCCTGGGTTAACACCAGGTAGTTTAGCTAGAGCCTGGGTTAACATCAGGTAGTTTAGTTAGAGGCTGGGTTAACACCAGGTAGCTTAGTTAGCGGCTGGGTTAACACCATGTAGCTTAGTTAGCGGCTGGGTTAACACCATGTAGTTTAGTTCAAGGCTGGGTTAACACAGGTAGTTTAGCTAGAGCCTGGGTTAACACCAGGTAGTTTAGTTAGAGCCTGGGTTAACACCAGGTGGTTTAGTTCAAGGCTGGGTTAACACCAGGTAGTTTAGTTAGCGGCTGAGTTAACCGATTAACCACTGACTCTATTTCTGGTTTTTCTATTTGTAGCTTTATACTACATCACATGATCTGTGGCTAATTTGATTGGTGAATAACTATAGGTTACATAGGCGCATAACCTACACTTTTAACCGCATGCGCAATGTAGAATAAGTAAGATCTATACTCCACTCGCGGGTTATGTGCCAGTGTAACCTACTTGTTTGCGGTTACATCCCGAGGCAAAGCCGAGGGGTAACCGCAAACTCGGAGGTTACATAGGCGCATAACCCACTCTTTTGAATAGGCTATCCTATACATAACTCTTTTTCAAGAGTAAACTTTTCAATATTCATATCATTAGAATGCAAATACAATAAGCTGCAGTTTATACAATAATCAGCTCCCACGAGGCAAACAAATGTAAGCTACGCATCTCAATGGAGTTGACATAACAAAAGTATAACGACCTTCTCAATAATCAACTTGAAATTTGCTCTCTCTACATTTCGACCAGGTGCTCTAGCCTCCAGGCATAATGCATCACTTCGTGTTGTTTACAACAAAGCTTACAGCCAAGAAATCCCTCCAGGAGCGACTCCTTGTTCAAGGCAGAGGGCTTCAGAGTGATTGCAGGTAAGCATAGATGCCTGTACAGCTTACCTCCAAAGAAAGGCTTTCATAAACAAGAGCAAAGCCCATTCATGACTAAAGTTGTCTTTGTGTGTGTGTGTGTGTGTGTGCATGCGTGTGTGCTCACTTCCCTCTCCCCTGTCAAACCCAAAGGAAATATTTTGTGGTCAATGGTTGACTGGGCATGTGTAGTTTTTTATTTTAAAAGTCCGTGTTTAGTTCGAATGTATAATTTTTTGTGGGTGCTTAGGTAACGAAATGTTTACACCTTGGAGCTTAGTGGTTAACACCAGAAGGGTTAACACCAGAAGGGTTAACACGAGAAGGTTTAACACGAGAAGGTTTAACACGAGAAGGGTTAACACGAGAAGGGTTAACACGAGAAGGGTTAACACGAGAAGGGTTAACACGAGAAGGGTTAACACGAGAAGGGTTAACACGAGAAGGGTTAACACGAGAAGGGTTAACACGAGAAGGGTTAACACGAGAACGGTTAACACCAGAGGTTTAACTGCATGCTTTATAAATAACTTGGTGTTAGATGTCTGCAAGTGTACATAATATTCCAACTTACCGGTGAACCATTTGGACCTCCAAATCCTGACTCTCCTGGGTCACCCTGTCAAATATATAAACACCAAGCTAAAGTTAGGAGTCACCATCTCCAATATTTTCTTGCTTACCACTAAACCAATTATTCCGGGCAAACCAATAGGTCCCCTCTCTCCAATTTCTCCCTGAGATTGAGAAGAAGGGAAGGAAGAGACATGTGATTGGAGAGGATGATAGTGTAAGTTTGGAAGGGGGAACGGTTCAGTGAAGGTTGGAGAAAATGATCACAGAACAGCAGATACACGGGGGGAAGTCACACAGAATTAACATGGTCAAACGCAGACAAACTCACCGGTTGTCCAGGATTTCCAGATATTCCCGTTTGACCAGGTGGACCCTTAAAATTAGAACACCAGATACAATCACAACCACACTTGCTGAGCAGAGGTTATTCCTTATAAAGCAACTTAATAAGCACCAGTCAACCAACATCATCCTTACTCTGTCCCCAGACTTTCCTTCGTTGCCGGGTGCACCTGTGGAACCATCTGCTCCACCGACACCAGGAGGACCATTGAAGCCAGGTGAACCAGGAAGTCCTGTGTCCCCGACCGGCCCCGGAAAGCCAGCAGGACCTGTAGGTCCAGAAGTACCAGCTCCACCTCGTGCACCGCTCGATCCGTCTCTTCCTAATGCACCCGACCTTCCTAGGAGGCCCTGGGTTCCAGGCTCTCCCTTCTCTCCGAGTTCCCCAGATTGCCCATTATTGCCTCGAGCACCTCGCCTCCCATTTGCGCCATGTTTCCCTCGTTCTCCAGCGTCACCCTGCGGCCCTTGGGGGCCGCTGAAACCCACGGAGCCATCTTCCCCCTATATTAGAGAGCAAGTGGGAGGGGAGAGGGAACGAAGGCTAGTGCGATGCATTTCAGACATGTTAATTCAATTTACACAGAACTGCAAATTGTTGCGAGGCAGGTCTGAATTGTCATGGGAAAGTAACTCACAAAGTTTCCGCGTGACCCATCTATTCCAGTTCTTCCAGGGGGTCCCCTGTTTCCTATGGCCCCACGGACACCAGAACGACCGTCCAACCCATCGATTCCCTGGGCAGACAAACATCGACCGTACAGAGATAAATACATAAGAGTTGCAGTACCCTCAGAGTTACGAACCACTTGGGAATCGTGGTGTTCGTAACGGTAAAAGCTGACGTTATGGTCTCATTAGAACATTCTCAATGCAGGTATTGCCAGAATGGCTGTGGTTAGGTTACAGCTGCTAAATGGATGTCTCCGCTTCTAGAGCAAGATATTGTTCATTATACTGCTCCACCCATCAACTTTGAAACATCCCTGCAGCACTGATGACAACTATTATGATATCCATTCCTACACACTCATGCTGTGTACACTTATATACCATGTGCAGTAGATACATGTCCAAGTAGGTACAGTACATGCATGTCCATGTACCTGCTGTACTAGTAGGTACAGTACATGCATGTCCATGTATCTGCTGTACTAGTAGGTACAGTACATACATGTCCATGTACCTGCTGTACTAGTAGGTACAGTACATGCATGTCCATGTATCTGCTGTACTAGTAGGTACAGTACATGCATGTCCATGTATCTGCTGTACTAGTAGGTACAGTACATACATGTCCATGTACCTGCTGTACTAGTAGGTACACTGGTGTATTAGGATACATACATGTCCATGTATCTGCTGTACTAGTAGGTGCAGTACATACATGTCCATGTACCTGCTGTACTAGTAGGTACACTGGTGTATTAGGATACATACATGTCCATGTACCTGCTGTACTAGTAGGTCACTGGTGTATTAGGATACATACATGTCCATGTATCTGCTGTACTAGTAGGTACAGTACATACATGTCCATGTACCTGCTGTACTAGTAGGTCACTGGTGTATTAGGATGTTAAGAAACAAAGTAGTTATTCTTTGTAGTCCAGTATTTAAAACAGTTTCATTTACAGTGTGCGAAGTTAATACTATGTCTGCATAAAGCAGATAACCTTGTGACCTTTTTGTGTTGCCATATTTTGCAGTTCACTTAGTGACATTCAAGCTATTTGTAAGGGTTTATGCACCCCTAAGTCATGAGCTAAAGTCTACTACTACCCCCAACTTCATGAGCTACCCCCAACTATATGAGCTGAGGTCTACTACCCCCAACTCCATGAGCTAAAGTCTACTACCCCCAACTCCATGAGCTAAAGTCTACTACCCCCAACTCCATGAGCTACCCCCAACTATATGAGCTAAAGTCTACTACCCCCAACTCCATGAGCTAAAGTCTACTACCCCTAACTCCATGAACTAAAGTCTACTACCCCCAACTCCATGAGCTAAAGTCTACTACCCCCAACTCCATGAGCTAAAGTCTATACCCCCAACTCCATGAGCTAAAGTCTACTACCCCCAACTCCATGAGCTAAAGTCTACTACCCCCAACTCCATGAGCTAAAGTCTACTACCCCCAACTCCATGAGCTAAAGTCTACTACCCCCAACTCCATGAGCTAAAGTCTACTACCCCCAACTCCATGAGCTAAAGTCTACTACCCCCAACTCCATGAGCTACCCCCAACTATATGAGCTAAAGTCTACTACCCCCAACTCCATGAGCTAAAGTCTACTACCCCTAACTCCATGAACTAAAGTCTACTACCCCCAACTCCATGAGCTAAAGTCTACTACCCCCAACTCCATGAGCTAAAGTCTATACCCCCAACTCCATGAGCTAAAGTCTACTACCCCCAACTCCATGAGCTAAAGTCTACTACCCCCAACTCCATGAGCTAAAGTCTACTACCCCCAACTCCATGAGCTAAAGTCTACTACCCCCAACTCCATGAGCTGAGGTCTACTACCCCCAACTCCCATGAGCTAAAGTCTACTACCCCCAACTCCATGAGCTAAAGTCTACTACCCCCAACTCCATGAGCTAAAGTCTACTACCCCCAACTCCATGAGCTAAAGTCTATACCCCCAACTCCATGAGCTAAAGTCTACTACCCCCAACTCCATGATCTAAAGTCTACTACCCCCAACTTCATGAGCTAAAGTCTACTACCCTGAACTTCAAGAGTAATGGTCTACAACTGACATTTTAGTAATCCTCAGATAATAGGAAGAGTCATGTGCAGCTTAAACACTGCCCTGATATTTACCGTTGATCCAGAATCTCCTGCTTCTCCATCTCTTCCCGAGGGACCCTGCAAGCAAACAGGAGAATGGTGATGAAAACTAGCATCAAGTTATAATTCAAATTGTATAAGAAAAAGCAAATGTCGGAAAACCAACCAAAAATGGATCATTATTATGCCTCAATTACTAATCAGTTGCGGCAAGAGAGGTTCCTACCTGTTCTCCTCTTCCTCCAGGCAGTCCAATCTGTCCCATGGTTCCCGGAGGACCCTAAGACCAAACACAGTACAGCAAATATTCTTTTAATAAAGGACTGTCCAAAATGCAACAGGAATTTACATCACAATGGTTCTTACAAGTCCTCCATCAGAACCTCGTGGGCCAAAATTTCCAAATATACCCTAACACATGCAAAGAAAGCAGTCAATGTGTGATAATGATAATGATAATGACACCAAAATGTGTGATAATGACACCAAAATGTGTGAGAATGACGCCAAAAAGGTACATGTGTGATAACAAAAAGGTGATGACACCAAAATGTGTTGGTATAACAGCAAAACACGCAAGAGTGACACCAATGCAGTGTGAGTGTAACTGGTTGCTGGTGGTGTACATGTGAACACGGGGGTGCTGATCAACTGATTATTATATTTTTTAGCCCCCCCCCAAGAATAAACTGTTCATATGCAGCGCTACGTTGCTATGTCTACAACAAACAGAAAAGCAATCCCATCCAGGAGCGTCTCCTTGCTCAAGAGCGAAGGCACTCAGAATGATTCCTGGTAAGCTCAGGTGCCTGTGTGCTTTCCACCCAAGAAGAACCTCCAGAAACAGTAGCAAAAGCCAGGAAGAGACCGTTTCACGAAGGCAGTTGCGATCGTCAGCAAGTTATAACGAAAATTAAAAAAAAATTTTTAATTAAAAACAACAACATTAATTAATTTTGCTCGCTCACCCGTCCAACCAACCGGTAGTTAACTATAGAGTGTCTACTGGGCATGTGCATAAAGAGAGAATAGACACGTAATACAAAACTTTTGGATAAAAAAATTCCTGATGATGTCGGAGTTTGCACCATATAGCCTATGGCATTTAATGATGTAGCATCAATTCAAGCATAGAGTGCGACGTACTCTGACTTAGTCGTGAGTGTGTCAAAAAAATGTTTAGCATAGAGGTGTGACATGTTTAGAATGCTACCACTGTTTGCCATGCAGACAACAACAGACTGAACAGCAACCTCGCTTTCCTTCACTTACAGGAGGTCCGGGAGGCCCAAATGGACCAGACTCTCCTCGCTGCCCTTGCTCTCCCTACATGGGGAATAGGATAGATAGAACATGGGCTCCATTACAAATAGAAGAATGACTGAAGAAACAAATGAATGAAAAGTGAATATATAAATGGTAAATGTAGCAATTTAATTATGCAATTAATTAATACCTGCAATTAATTAATACCAAACCACAAGACATGCAAAAAATTCATGGATATACAGCTCATTAGGCGCTAAAACTAGAGTACATGGTCAAGCGCCCGGTTGGAAAATGAATTTCCCATTAAAATTCAATTTTTCCAACCGTGCGCTTGACCACGTACTCAAGTTTTATTAAACACTACGTTGCATAGAGTAGGGCTTCCTCTAGCGACTGTTGCTAATTTCAGCTCTCTAGCACATGGCAAATGAGAAAAACGTGTTCTAACTCACGCATTCAGGTTTTGAGGTACCCCCTTAGCTCTAGTAACTTGGCTATAGTTATACCTATGAAAAATGTTTTAGTATCAAACAGAGAATCTTTTGAGCTCTATATCAAGTCCATACCAAGTTTGCAGAATCTAGTGATAACAACAAGTTTTTAAACACGTTTTGTCACCCCTTGAATGGCATATTTAATAAGTCCTTATTTTAAAGTTGACAATCTTGCAGATTTAACACACACACTCCGCCCACCCCCACATACCCCCTCACACGCCCCCTCACCCCCCCCCCCCCCCCCCCCCACACACACACGTAAATGCTTTCGGTATACCCAGAAAATTTGCAAGTTTGTTAGATTACTGGAGGATTCACTAAATTAAATTAGCCAATACTTTGTCACCACACAAGGAACGAGCAACTGAATCTGATACTTTCAGAGACACCACATGGCATATAAATGCTCCTTCACAAAACCAAGCCATCATGGCAGATAGATGTTCCTTCACAAAACCAAGCCATCATGCATGACTCGTGCTTACAGGGCATTCATCTGCACTCACATTTCAAACATTCCTTCAAATGTGAAGTCCCGAACTACACCCTACCCCACACGTTCAGACTGGATGAGATACTTCACTAATACAGCGCTTGCTACTGCATTGCTATACTGAACGTTACACATGACCACACCTCATCACACGCGACATTCAACATCTGTCCACTAGCATTATTTCTCATAAGCTTGAGGTCAAAGTTGTCAAATTTAATACCAACCAAATGTGTCAGTTATATAGTATAGTCTATAAACCAGCTGCGATGGACTAAATTAACCCTTCTCATCCTGAAGTTTAACGCTGTTCGTATACAAGCCACATCTTGAAAGGTGGTTGATGAAAATCAAGCAACCTCTGCTTGACCTTGCCAATTAAACATCAGTGCTGCAATTGCATGGACTATTTGGCTCCTTCCTGGACTTGCATCAAAATTGGTGACTTGAAGCTGCTGCATGAGTTCTATTCTATACCCACTGAAAGCTGCTCTGTACTCACACCAGAAGGCTCCATGGTGGCCTGTCTCAAAAGCAAGACAGGGGGACAAACTTTGCACATACAATACAATCACTTAAATTTGGTTGGGTATTATTACACTATGAATTTCATTACTGCATTGTATACATCCATGGGACAGATCTTTTTAATAGCCTTATTAAGAACTCACATCTGGTCCAAGCAGTCCAATGAAACCAAGCATTCCTGGCAATCCTCTCCTCCCATCTTCGCCGTCTGTCCCAAGAAGTCCGATGGATCCTTGGCTACCCTGCATAGGGGAAAGTTGGACCAATTATCATGACATTGTTTTTCATGCGCAGTGACGTTCTATTCAAGTGCACTCTGGTAGGAAAGAATACTAAACTGGCTGGAAATAGCATATGAGAGTTTTAAGCTCCCCATACAAACACACCAGACCAATGAAACGATAAATTACTCCGACAGTTAAAAAAAATTAAATTTTTTTAAAACTTTTTCATTTTTCATTTTTTACTAATATATAATTGATAATTCCAGGAATTATGTGCAGGTATGTGCAAACATGACGTACATTTGAACAGAATAACATACTAGAGGAAGAATTTCAGGAGAGGGGAGGAACAAATGACATCATACAACATAGTCAGACTCACAAGATCACCAACACGTCCAGACAATCCTGTAAAGCCTGGACCACCAGGGTTGCCCTGGAGATAGGAAAATATCACGTTTGAACTTCATTTCAGTTGCTCTTTCAGCATAGAACTGTTCAATTAAAAATTGCGGGAAAAAAGTTAGCAATGACTTGACTCGATGTCACATACCCTCTGGCCTTCAGCTCCAGAGTGCCCAAGATATCCATCTAGTCCAGGATGACCCTATTTATCAAAACACACACACACCATTTTCATTGGCACGCTACTCTTCTTCAGAGAGGAAGGAGGACAGATTATTATTTACCGCTTGTCCATCAGGTCCAGGTAGTCCAGGGGGCCCCGGAATTCCTCTAGATCCCTGGAGAAATAAAGTTATCATATACTCCCTTTGCACAACCTTAGCTAAGGTTATTCGTATAAGGATTCTTCAGTTCTCTATTCCTCCTCTGATAGTTAAGCCATCCATTTGAAGGGTTCTTCAGTTTCTATTCCTACTGTGATAGTTGCGACATTTGAAGGGTTCTTCAGCTGATAGTTAGGTCCTTCACATGAGGGTTCCTCAGTTTTCTATTGCTACTCTGAAGGAGATGTGCTATATCTCGTCTGACATCTCAACATGTTATCCTAATGCTTCTATATACAATGAGCATCCTAATGCTTCTATATACAATGAGCATCTATCACATTCATATTCTCCTGCTTCTATATATAACACAAGCATCCAGCACATTCTTGCTTCTTTATAACATGAGCATATATCATATTCATATTCTCCACAACACATAACACAGAAATTCCTCCAACTAGAATGACTATATTATATTGTAGGAGCATCTAGCCAAAAGGTCTATTGTAAAAGTTGTTATAATTGTTGTGAAAGTTGTTAAAATTGTTGTTGTTGCTCCATCAGCATCGGTATTATCAGTTTTTACCCTATTCAACTCACTGGATGTCCATCATCTCCAAATGCTCCAGGGTTGCCAAAATATCCTTGCTGTCCCTGTCAAAACACACAGGGAACACAAATCCCATAATCTCCAGCCTGTATATACAACATCACTGTCTCCCACTCTCTTACATAAGGTCCCACGATGCCTTCAGGTCCTCTGGGTCCATCTGCCCCAGCTTGTCCAATTGGCAAGGGGACTGGGCCAGGAAGAACATTTACTGGACCTTTCCCTCCATTCCCCAGGTTTTGAAGAGAATCCTATCAACCAGCAACAAATATAGAACAAGAACATTTAAGAACATTCCCCAATATTTTATATATATATATATATATATTTTTTTACTTTAATTTTATTAATATTATTTTTTATGTTACACTGCAAGGACTGATGAACACAGAGTGAAGCAATGCAGACAATGACAATCATAATGTATGCAGGTAGACACAAGAGAGAGAGACGGAGAACATGGAGAAACCAAAACAAGACGTACAGAACTATAAAGGACAGCTCCAGGGGGACCAAGAACTCCTGGGGGACCAGTTTGTCCAACAACTCCCTCAATTCCTACGCCTCCTGGATAACCTCGACCTCCAGGGTGTCCTGAACTTCCTTGATCCCCCTAACAACAGTACAAGGAGCACAACAGCAACAGCACAGCAGCAATATGGACCTGAGAAGTTCTGAAATGTATGCGAAAGACAGTTTGAGACACTTACCGCTTGACCTTCTCTGCCAATAGGTCCTGGAGGACCAATCTGCAAAGAGAGAGAGAGAATGGGATTAGCTCTGGATGATAGTTATTTCATAATAGATTTACTCACAGTGCCACGGAAGGAAAAACCTTGATCACCTGGGTCTCCAGCATCACCTGGCGTAAAGAGCAGCTAAGTATCACGAAATGAAAGGGGGAAAAAGATGAAAAATGAATGACAATGTATAGGAATGTGTGTACAAGTCTGACAGATAGAGAGATCTTTGCATCATTTACATAGACCTACCATGTGGAAACAGCAATTATTGATCAGTCCCCTATATAAACTGTTAACACACAATAAAAGGCTGGTTGTTAGCAGATATCTCTATATTAAGGAACTCTGTACTACATGACAAGCACCTACTTTATTCACGATTATTTTCAGCTGACATCAAATACTTTGTCGGTTTCTCTTTCAATAAGATTTTGTTGTTGTTGTTAATGTTGCCATTAATAGTTCGGTCTTCATCAGATGAAGGCCGAAGTATTTCGGTTGAAACATTAGCAACAACAACAATTGACAGGGAAATCAACACAAATCTATTGATGGTTAAGAATTAGTCGCGATTAGCATTTCCTCCTGCTAGAAAGTCATTGCATCACGCCATTGCTTGTGCCTACACAAAATTGTAACGAGGCGTTCACACACAATGTTCCAGGCTCTGCTCTGCAAGCTTCCAGCTGTTGAACATACACTAAGCGATCTATACCTATGAAAGTGATTTTATTCTATAGGGGCATTGTTTGTTAAGTATCTGGTTGTTGTCAGGCAGCCATTTTCATGCAAACTGATGCTCCAAGTGCCCTACTTAGCAACGAGCTTTTATGCCTCTGGCAGAGGATGGCAAATGGGAGAGAAGAAGAAAATGAGTGGAAGGAGGTAAAAACAACCAGAAATTAAGTAATCATCAACTTTGTATTCACCCACCGTGTTATTGGCAAGTATGGATATATCCTGCTTCTGGCCCTTTGGCACAGGCTTAGTATCTCCGCCATCGGTTGAAGTGGAATCCGTCTTCTGCAAGACACCACACTGGTCGGGATTGAACATTGCAGGAACGGTCAGTTCTCCTGTATGGCACATTTGTTCGGCTGCTGTCTTGTTGTAGTTTAAGTTGTCGGGTCTGGGATCAGGGACAAAAGCAAACTGGGAGATCGCGATCTAGAGCCATAATACAACATGCAAGAACAAAGTTGACCATTGGTAAAAATGGAGACGCAAGTGCTAACTTGTCACCATGAGTACATGTCTATGCTATAGTACTGGGCATTTCTCTATCGTTATTTTGCTTCACACCTTTCCATCTCCTCCAGCCATAGAGCAGAGAGTTTCTTTAGTTTGTAATAACTTGGACTCGCCAGGAACCAGCAGGCTTACATGTGTGTCCTCATTGCAGGATACACTACAAGTGGAGTAAGTCTGCATCTGCATTTTTAGCTCACAGTTCAACCATAGGTCAATGCCCTCCTCCGAAAATGACAAACCAATTTTGTGCCATTTTCCCATTTGCAATTCACTACCCAGATCCAGTTCGATGCGTTTGACGAGGCAATTGACATCGTCATATGTCACTATTATCTTATGGTGACAGAGATCCAAGGTAATGGAAAACTGGTCTTCAATCTCAAAGAGGGTCACAGCAAAACTGTTGCTATTCACTTTCAGTTTGAAGAGGAAGGAGTAGCTCTGAGGGAAGTCGTTACGACAAATATCACTCCCATTCATGACAAAAGCAGGATTTGGAACAGTTTGAACGGAAGTGCAGGTGTAGTCATCGTAACCTCTCTCCACCATTCCACTGAAATCACTGATATTGAAAGCCTCAGTGAAATAATCCAAACACCCTGTGAGTGATAAAACATAATCTTTAACAAATGGACTCTTATAGGCATGAGATGTGAGCTAAATTTAAATTATTCATAAGTGCCATGTGAATCAGCCTCAGGTTTTAAGGCTTTTCTACATTTTGGGTGCACCACATTGAAACAGGTGAAGCAAATTATTTTTACTTTTCACTCAGAAAGTCTGCCTCTATCTAAAATCTACTCAATTATGAAGTTTCAAACGAACCTATGATCTTTTTTAGACATCCAGCATGAACAATATGAAGATGGCTCTTAAGCTCGGATTCAGCATGGCTTGTTAAAGCCTCTTCACACTGGCACAACAAAACCTCCTCCAAACCAGTTTTCACATCCCCAACATTGTCCACTTTTGGAGAATTTTAATAAATGAACATATTGAAGTTAGGGGTCCTTCACAATTATCAACATTTTCAAGTGTACAAAACGTACATTAGGGGGGAGGGGGTAAAGACCTGCTGTACGCTCTCTATAAAATAAAAAAGACATTAAATTTTTTTCAATTTTATTTTTATTTTTATAGTAACAATTAAAAAAATCTAACCAGAGACTCCCAACCTTGCAAGTGTCGAATGCTCTACCAAAGCGTGTCCTAATTTTGGACTGACCGACCAACTGAGCAAGCTAGAGAGCTGCCTCCGATCGCTGCTAAAAATGAAGATCTCGAACCGGACAATGTCGTGCATGCGTACTCTTCACCAAGTATCAACATTAGCGATACTATCTGCTCAGAATATGTCCAAATGGCAGCTAGCTCACAGCGTTTCCAAACGGTCATTGACTTTGTAAAGGAGAGGCCATCTGCAGTACAAAAAGGCTTCAAGTTTGTACCACAATTTTGTGAATGCTTTTTGTGTTCGTACACGAGGACATGAAGCGTGGAGATGCCGGGTCTGCTGGACAAGCTCTTTGGAATCGAGGGAAATCAGGTGATCCAGACCAACTTGTTGCAGTTTTTGAAGAAGCACAGTCTAAAATGGAGAGAGTGAAGAGGAAGAAGCCGATAAGTATGCTGGATTTCCTCTCTAAGGTGGGTCTAATACTTCATCATTCACCTGAAACTGTGTTTAACTGGTGGAAAATGCTTTGTCAACTGTGCTATGTGTATGTATTTTAGGCAAGCTAGGCCTATGTGCTAAGGCTGAAAGTGTGGTTGGTCTTCATACTTTCAACATGTTTTCTTGACTTCCTTCAGGCTACACCTGCTGAATCTGCGCAGATTGAGACTGCTGTTTCGTGTCCTACTCCTAGTCATGTGGAAGTTGAAGAACCAAAAGAGACTCCTGCTACAGCTTTGGCCAGTAGTGATCCACAATTCTTCATATCTGATAGCCAGGTGAATGCAGCGACATTCTTGTGTCAGAAACTCAAGATCCAGTCTTCAGGCCATCTACGGAAACAAAAATTGACGTTGACTTTGCATTGATTTTGAAAAAATATCAACATTTTCTTGTACATTTTGGGGGGGGGGGGGGGGGAAGGGGGGTCATGAAAAAGTGTACTCTTTGTACGCTTGTGAAAATGTTGATAATTGTGAAGGACCCCTTAGGAGTAAATCTGTGTGCCAGGCCTTCTGTTGTTGTTAGCATAAGATATGCTGCCTTTCTTGTCTAACCATCCTTGCTTTCACCATTTCTCATACAGTAAGTACCAGAGATAAATAAAGATGTTTGTGACTCCTCCATTGTCTTACCATTTTTTTTTTGCACATGTACAAGTAATTTATGAAAAATGAAGGGTACTCATCACTATTATATTTGCACTTAATTATTGTACACCTCAGCATTACAAATCATGCACTCAGCACAACAAAATCATGAACTGCGTAACAAAATCAAGCACTATGCATAACAAGATCAAGCACTATGCATAACAAGATCAAGCACTCTGCATAAACAAAATCAAGCACTCTGCATAACAAAATCAAGCACTCCGCATAACAAAATCAAGCACTCTGCATAACAAAATCAAGCACTCTGCATAACAAAATCAAGCACTTTGCACAACAAAATCAAGCATGCACTCTGCATAACAAAATCAAGCACTCTGCATAACAAAATCAAGCACTCTGCATAACAAAATCATGCACTCTGCATAACAAAATCATGCACTCTGCATAACAAAATCCAGCACTCTGTATAACAAGATCAAGCACTCTGCATAACAAAATTAAGCACTCTGCACAACAAAATCAAGCACTCTGCACAACAAAATCAAGCACTCTGCACAACAAAATCAAGCACTCTGCACAACAAAATTACGAACTGCATAACAAAATCAAGCACTCTGCATAACAAAATCAAGCACTTGGCACAACAAAATCAAGCACTTGGCACAACAAAATCAAGCACTCTGCATAACAAAATCATGCACTCTGCATAACAAAATCAAGCACTCTGCACAACAAAATCAAGCACTCTGCACAACAAAATCAAGCACTCTGCACAACAAAATCAAGCACTCTGCATAACAAAATCATGCACTCGGCATAACAAAATCAAGCACTCTGCATAACAAAATCAAGCACTTTGCACAACAAAATCAAGCATGCACTCTGCACAACAAGATCAAGCACTCTGCATAACAAAATCAAGCACTCTGCATAACAAAATCAAGCACTCTGCACAACAAAATTACGAACTGCATAACAAAATCAAGCACTCTGCATAACAAAATCAAGCACTTGGCACAACAAAATCAAGCACTTGGCACAACAAAATCAAGCACTTGGCACAACAAAATCAAGCACTTGGCACAACAAAATCAAGCACTTGGCACAACAAAATCAAGCACTTGGCACAACAAAATCAAGCACTTGGCACAACAAAATCAAGCACTTGGCACAACAAAATCAAGCACTTGGCACAACAAAATCAAGCACTTGGCACAACAAAATCAAGCACTTGGCACAACAAAATCAAGCACTCTGCATAACAAAATCAAGCACTCTGCATAACAAAATCATGCACTCGGCATAACAAAATCAAGCACTTGGCACACAACAAAATCAAGCATTCTGCATAACAAAATCAAGCACTCTGCATAACAAAATCAAGCACTCTGCACAACAAAATCAAGCACTCTGCACAACAAAATCAAGCACTCTGCATAACAAAATCAAGCACTCTGCATAACAAAATCAAGCACTCTGCATAACAAAATCAAGCACTCTGAATAACAAAATCAAGCACTCTGAATAACAAAATCAAGCACTCTGAATAACAAAATCAAGCACTCTGAATAACAAAATCAAGCACTCTGCATAACAAAATCAAGCACTCTGCATAACAAAATCAAGCACTCTGAATAACAAAATCAAGCACTCTGAATAACAAAATCAAGCACTCTGAATAACAAAATCAAGCACTCTGAATAACAAAATCAAGCACTCTGAATAACAAAATCAAGCACTCTGAATAACAAAATCAAGCACTCTGCATAACAAGATCAAGCACTCTGCATAACAAGATCAAGCACTCTGAATAAATGCACTCTGCGTAACAAAATCATGCACTCTGCGTAACAAAATCATGCACTCTGCGTAACAAAATCATGCACTCTGCGTAACAAAATCATGCACTCTGCGTAACAAAATCAAGCACTCTGGATAACAAAATCAAGCACTCTGCATAACAAAATCAAGCACTCTGAATAACAAAATCAAGCACTCTGAATAACAAAATCAAGCACTCTGAATAACAAAATCAAGCACTCTGAATAACAAAATCAAGCACTCTGAATAACAAAATCAAGCACTCTGAATAACAAAATCAAGCACTCTGCATAACAAAATCAAGCACTCTGCATAACAAGATCAAGCACTCTGCATAACAAGATCAAGCACTCCGAATAAATGCACTCTGCGTAACAAAATCATGCACTCTGCGTAACAAAATCATGCACTCTGCGTAACAAAATCACGCACTCTGCGTAACAAAATCAAGCACTCTGGATAACAAAATCAAGCACTCTGCATAACAAAATCAAGCACTCTGCATAACAAAATCAAGCACTCTGCATAACAAAATCAAGCACTCTGCATAACAAAATCATGCACTCTGCGTCAGAGTAACAAAATCATGCACTCTGCGTAACAAAATCATGCACTCTGCGTAACAAAATCATGCACTCTGCATGTTTTTCATGCAGTACATCAACCACCTTGAAATGTCAAGTAGTTGTTAATGTTTTTGGGCAATTCTTGGCCCCTCTTCTTGTATTGTGATAAGCCATTAGATTATGATCATAGAGTAGGGTTAAAAAAAACAATGGTGGTAATATATATCTGTATTGCATGTCTGTCACAGTCCTTAGTGGCCATTTACTCATTGAGTCAATTTAAGAATTTTTTTTTTGCAAAGTCAATATTCAAACACCATGATGAGTGATTTTGTAGCTACAGCACTCTCCACTGCAAAAAATCTTCAGACTATCTACTACTAGGTTGACGACTGATTTCACTGACTCACCTTCGGGATAAGATACACAAATGTCCACCTTCGTATGATCAAATGGAAAGTTATTTCCTGGCTCATCGTCGTTTCCTTGATCTATGAAAGTAAGATCGGGAGTTAAACCATCGAATTCCAAGTTAGATTCTTGGGCAGAGAGCAGAGCAGCTAGGCCCAGAATTTGCAACAGCAGGAGAAGTCTCAATTCTACACGAGCCATGCTTGCAGCGCAAAGCTGCATACAAACTCGTCAAAATCAGCTTGAGCAAAACTTCTTTCACAAGCGTAGCTGCAAAAGAGGCCGTAGGCTAACCGGCCGAGGTCAAAGGTTTCTGTGAAATGTGAACGCTGGCGGCTAGCGCCCATTGCTACAATAGTCATTGTAGAAAAGTCTGACCAGCCAATTCAGACCACCATGCAAAAACAAAAGGCTGGCTCGGCTCATGCCTACGCTCATGCGGTTCCACAATTGTTGAGACCTGGTTCAATTCCGTTCCATTCCTAGTTGAAGCGTAATCTTCCGAGATAAATTTCTTCTGTGGAGATCCAAGAGAACGGCAGGTAAATCTATTTACGAAAAAACATGATGGCTTCTCTTAGCTGATGTGTGACTGCCTAGCATTTGAATCAATGTACCAGTAGGCTTTAAGCAAGCCTAATTGAATAAAGACAGAAGGATAAATAGGTGAGAGAGGGGAAAAATACAAAAACAGTTAATATCCTGAGAGTCTATAAGCTATTACTGTTCTGTTCTGTAGCTGGTGATACCATTCCTTTCAATGCAGATCACTGGGAGTGAAGGAAGGAAGCACAAATGAGATATCTACTCCTGCTAGCCTTTTTGTGGTCAAGGGGTGAAAAGTGCTGGTGATGCCTAGGCCTTACAGCGAGTCCAGCATGAGTGTCTGCTTTGTGTGCTCTAAGGATGGAATGCACCAACAAGAGTGAAGACATCGTCTTCTGCTGGTCTACAATTCCAGCTCACTGGGATCAAAATGCTGCATATGACCGTCAATTTCAAAGCATGATTATACAAAGAACTTAGTTAACAATGTTAAATAATTTTTGTTTTGAACTAATGCAACAAAAGTCGTGGCATTGTGATACAATGATTGTGTTTCTGTCCTTTTGGGAGATGTGCACATGACAAAAATCAACTAGCATTGCTGTCAAGGAAACTGACCATACACATTAACTGCATAAGTCCAGCATACCCAGTGTAAGTGACACATGTGCACACAGCTACATACCTAAGGAAAGAGTTGGAGCAATATCTCATTTGTTTTCATTGATTTGTTTTCATTGAGTCAAGTTCCTGCCTGAACTCTTTATCATGCTGGAGGGTGCTTGTTTTGATATTGGACCTGCTGTATAGAAGAGATTCAATAATGGCAATTGTTTCCTGCTTGTTTCCCGCTAATAATTTTCTCCAATATTTTTTTGGTAGCATTTGGATAAGATTTTCTTGCACCTCAGACAACCTTTGAAGAGTTACATTTTCATACATGGAATTTGTGCAGGTGAAATACTTTTAACTATTAATTTCTATGACAAATAGATCTTCATTAGTGACCATGGTTTTAACCACCCCAGTGATGGTGAAGCTGTTAGGGAATGATTGTGAAAAATGTGTCACTTATTTTTCAAGACTATGTCCACTTTTCAAAGGACACTGAGATAGATGATGATAGGAAAAAATATTGTAGAGTTGCATCAGAGTCTGAGAACTTAAATGTAGATATTGGATGGGCATTTGCCCAGACTGCTTTCTCCACCCCTGTCCCAGCAGGTCTTATGTCCTTTCAGCCATTGACACTGAAGCTATCCTTTTATGTTATGTGCATTGTACACAGTGAACGAGCAAGACAGCTCTTTACTCAAGAAGTATAATTAATAAAATCAGATCCTTCCCTGTTCAGCTGGTCATCCTGATGGTAATTTTTTTTTAAATCATGTTCAGCTGGTCATCCTGATGGTTTAAGACCACAACACCTGAAGGACATGCTGAAGCACCCCAATGAAGGCCCTTTTCTCTGTCTTAGCTGCCTTCTCTACCATGGTCCTAGAGGGAAGAATTCTTTCCTCTATCTGTACTTTCTTTTTGGGGGCTACCTTATTGGCTCTAGAGAATAAAGGAGATGGGGTCAGACCCATAGCTGCACCCTTCGGCTAGTGGCCAAGGTAGCTGGGAACGTGGTCAGCGAGGACATGGCACCTAGGCAGCTGGGTTTTAGAATCATTGTGGGGGGGGAGGCGAAGCAGCTGTCCATGCCCCCCCCCCTTCAGGCAGTTTATTAACAACCTGCAACCTAACCATGCGCAGTAGTAAAGCTTGACAACAAAAACGCTTTCAATTCCGCGCGCAGAGACAAGATGTTGGAAGCTGTCTACACCTTAGCACCTGTAATCTACCCTTTTGTTCATTCTGTGTACTCTTCACCATCCTCCTTGTTCTGGGGTGACAAGTCCTTGCGACCAGAGGGGTGCAGCAGGGAGATCCTCTTGGCCCTTTCCTTTTCTGTCTTTCACTCCATCATAACTGCGCTCAGTTGTCATCAGAGTTGTGTGTAATGTTTCTAGATGACATCACTCTGGGGGGCTCAACAGAAGATATAATTCATGATCTAGAGCTCATTAAACTGAAAAGGTTGAACAATGACAAGTCTGAGATCATTTGCCATGATGCAGTTTCGAGAGGAATCATCTTATGCTCTTTCCCAGGAGCTCATGTGGTTGATCTCTAATTCCTGTCTCCTGGGTTCTTCACTGGGTAG
The DNA here is from genome assembly GCA_028752905.1 of Cladorhizidae sp. MBARI D1340-BT2. NCBI lineage: Eukaryota > Metazoa > Porifera > Demospongiae > Poecilosclerida > Cladorhizidae > Cladorhizidae sp. MBARI D1340-BT2. The sequence goes on along the minus strand of JAQNBH010000016.1, from coordinate 50,917,492 downwards.
TGTGGATTCTGTCTCAACTGTTCTCAAAGACAAAATCAGTGCCCTTAAGGTCTTGGGGGGTTGACTCAGATTCATTTCTGCTCAGGATGCCTTAATCCTGCTGCGTAATGCATTTTTTATCCCTAAGCTTCTATACACCCTCATAACTTCTCCATGTTTTCTCTCTCCTGCCCTGATAGATTATGATGAGATGCTCAAGTCAATTGTGAGTGGTGTCACTAACATAAATTTCTCTGAGGATGTTCGTTATTGGATGCAGGCCACTCTCCCTGTTGGTGCAGGGAGTCTTGGAATCAGGTGTGCAGTGCAGCTTGCTCCCTCTGCCTTCTTGGACTCAGCTGCTGCCACTCATGACCTGGTCCAAGCCATCCTGCCACCTCACTTGTTTTTACTCCCTGTCCCTTTTGTGGATGATGCCCTTTCAGCAGGTCTATGGATCATGGCAAATTCCCCCACCATCATACCGCCATGAATGACATTCTCTTCCGGGCATTGTCATCTGCAGGTGCCCCTTCCAGGCTGGAACTGTCAGGTCTCTTTCGTTCTGATGGGAAAAGGCCAGATGGTGCCATGGAAGAATGGGTGTGGGATGCAACCTGTCCAGATTCATTTTCCCAGTTATATCATCGGGGTGCAGCAGCGAGTGGTGCTGGAGCTGTGGCTGCTATGGCTGAGGAGAAAAAAGTGGCCAAGTATGCCAGCCTAGATCTTTCCACTTTTTTTTATGCCTGTGGTCATTGAGTCATTGGGGATGGCTTTCCTGAAGGAGCTGAACCTCAGGATAAGGCAAAGAACTGCAGAGGTGAATGCCCGTCACCTCCTTTAGCATCTCTCAGTGGCAGTCCAGCATGGGAATGCCTTGTCTGTTTGGGGGTCAGTCGGGAGTTGAACTTGACGTTAGCTTTTTAGTTATTTATTTATGTACTGATTGTTAAATGTATTGATTGTTAATTAATTTGGTATTTTTTGTAATTGATATTGTTATTAAAAATTGTTATTAAAAAAACAAAAAAAAACTTGAAACTAGAATTACTCTCAACGAACTCATAATAACATCACAATAACCTACTCAATAATCAACTCGAAATTGTATTCTCTCGACATTTCGACTATATAGATAGAATATTGATTATTGAGAAGGTTTTCTTGACGTTTCGACTAGATATATAGAATATTGATTATTGAGAAGGTTGAATTTTAAAAAATAACGAAATTTTTTAACCAATTGCATGCTTTTTTCACTCTGTCACAATTTACCATGGATAATATATTGCTGATAACCAATAATAATGCATAAACCCAAACAAGCAAGAACTATATCGTCTACAATAATAACAAGCAAGAGTTAGTCTACAATAATGATAACTGCTGATGACATAGTTAGAGAAATGAAACTACTAGCCAGTTAATAAAAGCAAGCAGGCCCCATCTCAAAGCCAAACTCCTGGCTCTCTCCGCTGATATCGATCAATGCAAAGTCCTTGAGTGGCAGCTGTTCAACCTTCTTGGTGTGAACCTCTAGAATGGTGGAATCAGGTGTGGAGGGTCTCGACTACAGAAACAACAAAGAGACCAATAGTAATATTAATGAAGCTATTCAGAATTAGGTCTACCAAAATTGCACCCAGGCTTCTATACAACTATTTTACAAGTACTTATCCAAGTCAGACTATTAGTGTAAATAAAATAAAATAAATTTAAAAAACAGCAAACCAAAAATAAATATAACCAATTTATAAAAAATAAACTGAACTTAATTTTTGCAATAAAATAACCTAGGGATAACCTCTTTTCCAGTGGACTAGAAAAACCTGGCATCATAATAACCTAGATCTCTGCTAAGGCATAAACAAACCAAAGTCAATAACAACAATAAATAAAACTAATATAGTTCAGCATGGCGTGTATATACCTGACATCCGTCATACAGCAACTTGCTTGCAGCAATTTCCTTGTTGTCCTGAGTCTTGAAAACAACAGATGCTGCAGAGTTCTGGCAATGGTAAGTAAATGTCTGGGTGGCAAATCTAGATCCAGTGCGGATGTACTCCAGTTGGGATTTGATAGAAGAATAAGAGAGCTGTTTGCAACAGAATTATACAAGAAGATGGTGTAAAGGATTATCAACTTCCTAAGTAGCAATAATTATATAACACACCTACACATACACACACAATTTTTTAGATAAGCTTGCCTTGAATCCACCAGTGAGTGAACTGAACCAGATGGAGTCTCCAAACCAGTGCTTTCTCGCTGCCTCTGTCTTCTCTGACATGATGCAGGTTTTAGCCACACTGCCTGTAAAGTTGCAGTGCACCTGGATGGCATCGCTGTTGCAGCCACCATTAGGATCAACCCAATAGTCACCTGCAAGGAGATTGTTTCAAATTTAAGCAACCACATAATACACAACTGTAGTGTATATTGTGACAGCTACTGCATACACGAACCATTTTCAATCATGTCATCCTCAAGGAGAAGATCTTGGCAGCTCCTTGCTGGTGAATTACGTGACCCAAGAGGCTTCTTCAATGTGTTCATCTTCTTGTGGAGCTCTAGGATCTTGTCCACTGCTCCCAGTTGAACAATTTCTCCCTCTCCACGGTAGAAAGTGGAACCAAAAAGAGGAGGAAGTGGAGGCAATGGTGTAACAGCCTGCGATGAGGTGTGAAGAAGTTGGGTGAGAGACATTCAAGAACTTGCCACATTTTTGCACATGTATTGTAGCTACAGTTTAACTTACCGGTGGGCCTTTGGGACCCTGCAATAGAATGAGAAAAGGGAGAGAAGGAGGGGCAGGGGGGGGGGGGGGGGGGGGGGGGGGAGTGGGGGGAGAGTAAATTCACAAAGTCATGCTAAAAGTAAAGGGGGTAAAATGTTCCCCCTTGGTCAACAATTCAAACTTATGCCAGTGATACTGGTCAGTGACAGTATGCGGTCCACTATGTAAGTCACCCTCTTCTGGGAAAGTATTGTGGTCTGAATAGTTTAAACTTCTGTATAAATGAAAATTCTCAGACTTCTACAATTTCTGTACTTTAGTCATGAAACTCATCAACACCTAGATTCTTTAGAATATATTACCACCAACAATTTAGTCCTTTTTCACACCTGTTGTCCTGGAGGTCCTTGAGGTCCGTCACTTCCTGCCTCTCCATTGGGTCCATGAGGTCCCTTGGGCCCAACACCACCCCTAGTTCCTTGCAATCCACGTGGTCCTTCATGTCCAACAGGGCCTGGTGCTCCTTCATCTCCTTGTAGACCCTCTGGTCCTGGACCTCCAGACATACCATCAGGACCTGGGAATCCAAGTTGACCAGGGTTTCCCTTGGTACCAAAACTTCCCTGGACACAAATAACAAGAAACAACACATGTAATGATGGGTTGAGAGAAAGAGATGTGTATGAGAAGAGGTGTGGATAGACAAACAGACAGACAGACAGAGAGATAGACAGACAGACAGAGACATACAGAGAGACAGACAGACAGACATAGATAGACAGAAAGGCAGCCAGACAGATCACATGGGACCATTATCACATGCCAATTATAAAAACCTTTTGTCCTTTGTCTCCCTTCTCTCCTGTGAGGCCTTGAGATCCTTGCTTCCCTTGGACTCCAGTCTGTCCGTCAGACCCAACATCTCCAGGTTCCCCTTGAGCTCCCTTTTGACCAGTTGATCCTGTATCTCCTCTAGCACCAACCTCACCATCACTACCTTTAGGTCCTTGTCCCCCTTTGGGTCCCTTGGGTCCTGCCACTCCTGGTGCCCCCTGTGCACCATTGGCTCCTTTAAGTCCTGGTGCCCCAGGCCCTCCTGGGAAACCTGGGAAGCCATCATATCCAGGAACTCCAGGTGCTCCTGGTGCTCCTGTGTCACCCTGCAGTAAACATTACATTTTCATTGTTAAGAAGCACATCCTAACCTAAAGTAATCGCTCTCAAATATTAATTGTGCAGCTGGTTCACAGTTTACAGAGCTGCATCGCCTTCATCTGGATCTGCCATGCCCATCATTCATCACAGTCGTGCTCATAAAGTGATTTTTTTGCTGATCAAGTGTTTGCTCAGTATGTATGCAGAGTATTTATTAAAGGTAGTGCATTAAATTGTGTGAAATGCTACAAATATAATTTTCAAATATTCATACCAATTTGCATGCTTACTATATTTTACCCCTCTATTCGGTGATCACCTAGATGTATCCAAAGTCGTATTGTGCATTTTGCATTTTGCCACCTGATAATATTTTATTATATTGAGCCAACATTTTACCTAATGTAGAAATTTGTCCTCAGCGAGTACTCATCCTGAATAGTATTGCAACCACAGATATATTGGACTGCAATTATTATTCAAGGAAATGCAGCCTTAGCTAATCCACCTATCACCTTTTCGGGCAGTCAAACAACAAGTAGATAATTACGAGAGTTTACAAATATCAAGGGTTGGTCTAAACTTCATGCTGCATTCCTCTTCTCCTGAATTGTAAGTCAAATACAAACATGTATTGCCTTTGCTGTTAGCTGAGTTTATTCTGTACTGAAAGGAGACGGATTCAGAGAAGATTGCAATTTCTTACATAGTTCCAACAAAATTTATCATGTCTGATAATTCGTATACCTGAGCACCATCTGGTCCTTTTGTCCCTTTAGCTCCATCTCCTCCGGGGACTCCCTACAATAACAATTTGTATGGTAAAATATTTCTCCATCTCGTACTCTTTCTTCAGTCCATCTCACTAAGCTTACAGTATCTCCCACTGGACCACGCTGGCCCTTTTGTCCATTAAATCCTGGCTTGCCCTGCAACAGAAACGATTACATTCTCACTAAAAGTTCATAGAGTCATATTCGACAAAATTGCAGTAGAGGGAAAGTGTATTGTGCCCTCTAGTGAATAGATACTTACCGCGCTTCCAGGTTCTCCCGCCGTTCCGGATGGTCCCTCTACGACACTAGTTGGTCCCTACCAAACAACAAATAAATTTTAAAAACAGTATGACTACAAAACTGCAGATGATTCTACAAATACAAAAAAAATGTACACATCACTTTTACTTGAGTGTTGACAAACTTACAGGTAGACCTCTAGCTCCACTAGCCCCAGGAAGTCCAGGATTTCCATTGCTACCCTGCAAATCAAAGACAAATGAAATAACAACAACAATAACAACGAGAAAATAACAAAAACTTACACCACAAAACTCTACAAACCTTAACTTCCCCTTTCCTTTCAAAACCTTCAATCCCCCTTAAAACCAAAACCATGACCCCCATCCCTTTTCAAATTCTTAACACCCATCTACAGATTTACCGGCTGTCCAGTTTCTCCTGGTGGCCCCTTCTCTCCACTAGACCCAGATTCTCCAGAAAGTCCCGCTGAGCCAGCTGGACCTGTGGAACCTGCTTCTCCATCATCACCATGGACACCCTCAGCACCTCTCATCCCTGGCAAACCAGTAGCTCCGGCAAGACCCTAAAGACATTACATATACCATATTCATTCTACAGCTTTATGAAATTCTCATTATTCCTAATAAAGGCTAGATCATCAAGTCAAAGTGTCCAGAGGGAAAAAATTCAAGTGGATTATTGAGAAGGTCATTGCAATTTATCAAAATGCTACAACACAATTTTTCCCCTTCCACATATGAGTCATTGTCTAACAATATTCTCATATTCTTTGTAGGACCTATACCACAACATTTAGCTATGTATTATGAAGAATGCATGTTCTCTGAATAAAACCAATTGCATGGTCAAGGTTTATTTAGAAAAATAATGCATAAAAGAATTGGGCTGGTATTGCACTTACATGTGGTCCAGGTATCCCTCGTGGGCCCTTTCTTCCTACATCTCCAGCTTCACCCACAACTGCTACAGCACCTGCATTACCATCAGGTCCAGGGGCACCAGCATATCCCTATTGGAATGAGAAATGTGTGAGAGAGAGAGACAGTGAAAATATAAATGCAAACTATGATAGAGACAAAGATAGGAGAGGAAGAGAGAGAGAAATAGACAAATACGAAAATGATAGCGCAAGACAAAACAAGAAAGGAAGGAAAAAGGAAGAAAGCAAGGAAAGAATGAAGGAAAAAGGGAAGGAAGGAAGGAAGGAAAAGGAAGGAAGGAAAGAATGAAGAATGGAAGGAAGGAAGAATGGAAGGAAGGGAGGAAGGGAGGAAGAAGAGAGGAAGGGAGGAAGAATGGAAGGAAGGGAGGAAGGGAGGAAGGGAGGAAGAATGGAAGGAAGGGAGGAAGGGAGGAAGAATAGAAGGAAGGCAGGAAGGGAGGAAGAAGGAGGAAGGGAGGAAGAAGGGAGGAAGGGAGGAAGAATGGAAGGAAGGGAGGAAGAATGGAAGGAAGGGAGGAAGAATGGAAGGAAGGGAGGAAGGAAGGAAGAATGGAAGGAAGGGAGGAAGGTAGGAAGAAGGGAGGAAGGGAGGAAGAATGGAAGGAAGGGAGGAAGGGAGGACGAATGGAAGGAAGGGAGGAAGGGAGGAAGAATGGAAGGAAGGGAGGAAGAATGGAAGGAAGGGAGGAAGGGAGGAAGAATGGAAGGAAGGGGGAAGAATGGAAGGAAGGGAGGAAGAATGGAAGGAAAGTAAGACCAAAATATGAAGGAAAATAAAAAGAGATTCATCTAATGAACTGGTCACTCACAGGATATCCAGGTGCACCTTCGTCTCCACCATCTCCCTTCCTTCCTGGCGCTCCCTCTGGCCCTTCAGTTCCAGGTGCACCAAATGGACCTGGTCCTCCTGCAGATCCAGGCTGTCCAGGAGAACCCTGGGGTCCACGAGGTCCTGCTGGACCTGGAAAACCTTGGAATCCATCTAAACCGGAGGTACCTTCTGATCCAGGAAACCCTGGCTCTCCAGTTTGTCCCTGTTCTCCTCTTTTCCCAACATCACCTGGGTTTCCATGGCTACCCTGATAGGAGAACACAAACAAGTATAATACTATGACTTATTCCTAATGAAGGCTAGAGCATCAGCTGGTGAATAAATTTTAGTTGATCTATCAAAAAATTGTTGTATATGCTTGTCAACTGAGAATTCATTGAAGGTATAATACTTGAAAAATTTTCATGATCTAAACTACACTGCAATATGTATTGTGGGTTAGTTTCTGTATTCACTGGAAGTAAAGCTGCACAAAAGTTACATATTCCATCTACCATAGCAAACTGTAAATAGCCTTGAAACCAGTATACTGAACTTACAGGCTTTCCTGTTGTTCCCTGATCTCCTGGGTGTCCAGTAGGACCAACTGGTCCCTGAAGTAGATAATGTATATACATATTTATCAGAAAAATCCAACTCAACAGCATGCAGTAAGATATATATTATGATGTCCAATTTATTGTATAGGAGTGCTCTAATCAAGAGTAGATGTTATGACACGATTGAACTTGTCACCCACTAAAACTTTAATCCCCACTCCCACATAGATTATTCACAGTCACACACCCACATGCACACCCACATGCGCACGCATGCATGGATGCATGCATGGATGCATACATGTGTATACACACACATTACACACACACACACACACATTATTCAATTTGTCATAGCAAGATTCTGTCTTGAACCATTGTATTATTAGCAAATTTATATACCTTAGGTCCCACAGGTCCAGGATGGCCTGACACTCCGCGATCTCCAACAGATCCCTACATGAAACATTCGCACATACAAACAGTGAGCCATTATAATGCTATCCACTCTTCAGCTGTATAGAAGGACTGGACATGCCTAAGTTCTTTTACATCAGCCTGATAGTTTTGAAGTATGCGAGCCTTCAAAACATATACACCAACAAGAATGGCTCCATGAATATATCCACACTGCATGCACTAAGCAAATAAAATCTAAAAAAAGTCACCAAAAAAGGGATAAGAAATTTCAGTTCTTCCACTAACCGTGCTAGCAGTTATTAGGAAACAACAGTCCTTCAATTAATGGTGATTTAATAGAACATTGTAGGAGGCAACATATATGATTAAGATGTTGACAAAAAAAATCTTACAGGAAGACCATTGTCACCGACTACTCCTGATGGTCCCTTAGGTCCAGCATAGCCAACATTGCCAGTCAAACCAGCCTCTCCCTGAGATCCAGTCTCTCCCTTGTCACCTTCCTCTCCCTGCACTCCCTTATCTCCGGCTGGGCCCTACAAAAAGTACATGTATAAATCACTTGAAATTGTTAAAATAAAATTTTAAAAACAACCCACGTGTACAATCTTGTGAAATTAAACTACTACTCCTACTACTAAAACAACAATAATAAAGGTCAACAACAACAACAAAAAAGATAAACAAAAATAAAGAAACAAATAATTCTCATAAAGTTGTAAAAATATAACATGCATACTTCTCATAATAAAATTTCATAATTCATTCATTTGAAGTAGGAAAAACTCTGATAAGTTAGATTCCCTGTCAACCAGAGCAATACTCCTTCAGTTTATTATCTCTACTATTACATTATGAATATATGCATATATCATGGGTGCCACAGAAGGTTGAGCTCCTCCTCCCCCCCACCCCCCCTTCCCACACACACACTTTCAACTTGTCTATCAGAGTGTATGCTGTTACAGTAGTTAGAATCCAAGCCAACAATTATTGTTTGATAGCTATGTGCTAAATGATTCAAAACTAGAAGTCAAGCTGAGACAATGCAACTGTAAGTGTTGAAATGAACTGAGGTTTTTGTATTTCACTTAACACCTGTAAAGATAGACCGATAAGCAAGCAGCTCTTACAGTCCACTTTCTTGCCCACTATCTGAATCTTTGGTTACAGTGCTTGGAGACATATCACACTCGAAAGATCTGCTTTGGACATTATTAAATAAATTGGTAATTGCATTCAATTTTCTCCTAATCAGTCTCATTTATTCACTATTGGAGTCTGATAATTCTTCTCTCAGTGTCAAAACTGTTTGTCCTACCAGATGGACAGCCCATACAGCTGAAATCGAGGCAATCCTAAAGAAATATTAAAGGAAATAATGGAAGGCTACAGCAGACCACTGATGATGACTATGGCCACTCGTGTGACTATGGCTTGAAATCCACTGGCATTTTGGCAGTTTTGTATCTTTTCGTGTTGCAAATAAAGTTGTATCTGTACACTACAAGAAAAGAGTATATTCCTTTATGGTGCTCCATCTATGATTAACCTAGTATCAGCATTTTATAGAAGGCTGATGAATCCTTCAAGCACTTCTATGATGAGGTTGCTGCATTAGCAGGTGATTAATAAAATTGGACAGCTCCAGCTCCCTCGATAAAGCCACTGACTTGATGATGGACCTCAATAGCAGAACAATCATTTTCTGTAAATGAAACGATTACTAACGTATATCCGATCAACCCATGACTGGAAAAATACTAGACCATTGCATGATGCTACATACACATATAGATTTAATGACCTGGCAGACATATTGAATTTTGCCACAGAATTTACAGCTGTTTATGAAGAGAGAAGAAAATATTTTGGCACTTTTTATCAATAACTTTAACTCATGTAATGTGTAAAATTGTTCACTTCTGCCATCACTCAGTCGCTACTTAGCACCCACATTTTTGGGGACCTTCCATCACCCATGAATATATATATTATATATATATATACGGATAGTCTGTGGTAAAGTCCTATGCATCAAGCATTAATCTCAGACAGAAATTGCCTTACAGCATGACCAGGAGGACCATCAGCTCCGGTCATTCCAGCAGGTCCCTGATTTCCTTGGTCCCCAGGTATACCAACGGTTCCGGGCAATCCTTTATCACCTGATGGTCCCCGGTCCCCATCGGGTCCAGATGATCCTGGGTGTCCTCTCTCTCCTGTGGCTCCAGTGGGACCTGGTTCACCTGTACTGCCATCAACACCAGCTACTCCAGGTTCTCCCTGTGTTAAAGCAAAAATAGTTAAATGGTTTGTTCAGGTTGTTATTTTGTTGTTGTTGTTGTTGTTGTTGTTGCTGGCCAGTAAAATTTACTCTAGCTCCACTTGATCCTTGAGATCCTGATCCTCCAGCGGGACCTGGGTGTCCAACATCACCTACTGCCCCCTGATCACCGTCATCTCCAGGCAGCCCCTACAATAATGCCATACTAGTGACCCTGGTGTAGCTATCCTTCACAGCCATTATAACTCACAGGACCTCCACTAAGGCCTGGTCGGCCTTTCACTCCTTCTCTTCCCTTAGCTCCAGGTGCTCCTCGTAACCCTGGAATACCTGGCGCTCCTGGTGCACCCTGAGTGAGTAGAGGAAGGCATTAAAGGGTATATACATCATGACAACGTTCAGAATGGAATTGGAACAGCAAAGAGAAGAGAATCGGATTATTATAATCCAAGCTGAATGAGAATAGTAGGTTCACAAAGAGTGTAGCATCAAGTTAATTAGTATTTAATACACCTGTTTGAACTTACATCTTGACCAGGGACACCATCAAATCCCCTAGATCCAACACCACCATCTGGCCCACTACTTCCTGTTTTTCCAGCTGCTCCTGGTACTCCAGGCCTTCCATCAGGTCCTTTTGGTCCGTATGGGCCAATAGGTCCAGGATTGCCAACAACTCCCTTGTCTCCATCATCTCCTTTGTCTCCTGCAGATCCTGGTTGACCTTGGTGACCTGTTTCTCCAGGATGTCCTGGGTGTCCATCTTCTCCAGGTGGTCCCCTCTTTCCCTTAGATCCTCGTCCTCCTACAGAACCATCTGGTCCTGATGATCCTCCTGGTCCCTGCAGTCAAATGAGGATTATATGAGATCCAGTCGATCAAAAGCGGACCAAGTGAGCATGTGTCATGTGACAGTCATGTGAGTGAGAATCAAGATATCCTAGTTCATGTGAGGATACTGTGGGACATGATAGGTTCATGTGGGTGTCATGTGAGTGTCACGTGAGTATCACATGAGTATCAAGTGAAATCAATCAAACAGAGTGGAAATTTTGTCTTGGACATTCTAAAGTGAATGATGATCAGTGAGAGTATTTGACAAGCACTGCTAACATAATAATGTACATAGATGTGAGAACAAACCTTGGCTCCGGGAACGCCTGGTGGACCAATGCTTCCAGGAAATCCTACTGGTCCCTATAGGGATATAGAAACAAAACAAGTATTCATATATAATGAACAAGACACCCTAAAACTATCGAGGAGGTAACAGGTTCTGCACGGTTAAATTAGAAACTTGAAGAATTTGAGACGGGCAACAGGTTCTACAAGGTTAGGTTAGACATTTTCTAGAACTATTGAGTTAGGCAACAGACTCTGCAAGGTTAAGTTAGAAATATTCTAGAACTATTGAGTCAGGCAACAGACTCTACAAGGTTAGGTTAGACATTTTCTAGAACTATTGAGTTAGGCAACAGACTCTACAAGGTTAGGTTAGAAATATTCTAGAACTATTGTGACAGGCAACAGGCTCTGCAAGGTTAGATACAACTATTAAGTCAGACATCAGACTTCGCAAGGTTATGTTAGAAATGTCTATTAAGTCAGGCATCAGATTTTACGGGGTCAGGCGAGATAAGCAACTGACTCTGCATGATTATTATAGGAAACAGACTCTATAAGATTAGGTCTAAGACTATTGAGACAGGCAACAGATGCTGCGCAGGTTAAGTTCAAAGAACAGCAGCCAAGTTGCTTATCATTTAGAGATCCATGCAAACTGACATCAACATGTATTGATTGACCATGCTCAAGAGTGAAAAGTAGGAAAGTGTATGCACATGTATCTAACAACTGCTGGGAGGACTCACAGCTTCTCCACTATCCCCTGATACGCCAGGAAGGCCATCTTGTCCTGGAGTTCCATCCTTCCCTGGACCTCCATCGGAACCTGGGATACCAGCTAGTCCAGTATCTCCTGCACCACCGGGTCCTCCGTCTGCACCAACCCCTCCCTGCAATTAACCACAAAAGCACCAATAGCGGTATCAACATGGGAATGTTTCTCTTCATCATCACAAACCAAAGATTAAGAGTATTGATGACACTATGATATGCATAGAGAAGATAGAACAGACTATATTTCAAAAGCCAACTTGTAGTATATATCTTACACGACTGCCAGCTTTTCCTGGGCCTCCATGAGCTCCAGTTTTCCCCTTCGATCCCTACAGAAGCAAAAGTTATGCAGCCGATCACTGACAGAAATATCATCACAACAACAAACTAATAAGTATGAGGGAACTGATTTCTGCAAATCTAAAGGAACAAAATCTACATTGCTTCTGTTTGGGTTGGGAGGTGTGTTAAGATAATGAGTACGATGGGTCCATATTCATGGCACTCTAGATTCTGGCTAAGCGGAACTAAATTCACTGAGTTGCTCGTGTGTGTAGAACTGTCATTGACTCTCTTTTCCTACCTATATGTCTCTCTGCCTGTTTATCTGTCTATCTATCTGTCTATCTATCTAGCTATCTATCGATCCATCCATCCATCCATCCATCCATCCATCCATCCATCCATCCATCCATCCATCCATCCATCCATCCATCATCCACCCACCCATCACCCACCCACCCACCTACCCACCCACCCAACTACCTATCTATCTATCTATCTATCTATCTATCTATCTATCCATCCATCTGTCAATCTATCTATTTATCCATCCATCTATCTATCTATATCTATCAATCATCTATCTGTTATTTCTCTCTCTATCATTTGGCTATATACAAATTTACCTTTGGTCCATCAGGTCCTGGACTTCCGGAATGGCCGGTCTCACCCTGTCAATGTAAGTAAAGTAGAATAAGACGACAAGCTTCGCAGAGTACCAAGTATTCATAGGTGAAAGATCAGTACTGAGTATTCAAGATCAGTACCAAGTATTCATAGGTGAAAGATCAGTTCATTAATCGCTTCTCTGTGTTCTGTGAACTCTCGTCTAAATTGACTTTGGTGCTAAGGAATGTCATGCAAAAACAATTGATTCGAAACCAAAATTGGTCCACCCAGACTTTTTTTGTCCCAACCATAGCCCATGCTCTAGATCTAGTCTAGGTCTGATTCTAGCACATAGCCCTTGCCTTACCCTGGCCCTGCTCTAGCCATGAGAGGACTGTTGCTGGTGGGTTCATAAGCACCATTTTGGAGAGAGTCTAGAGCCTAGGCACCAAGTAGCAACTGGCAGTTTAAATAGAGAGCATATCCACTCATGTTAGTGCTGTCCATTTCTGGTACAGGAACAGCAAATATTGAACCTCCCTCCCTCTCTCTCTCTCTGCTAGAACTAAAGATATGAATTCGCTAACCACACACCCAAATATTAGGATTCATTTTCACCTGTTTGAAAATCATGAACTAGCTACCTCCAATCCTTAAACAAGACTGTACTTATACTAAGGTTTAGATTACCCCCATTATGTAATCACAGGGGCATAAGCAGGGTTTTCGGGGGTGGAGGGAGCATGACTTGAATAGACCACGTGGAGGGGTGAGGCTCTACATGACATGATACAGAACCCCAAGTCTAGCGAAATGCAGTGTGTGAGTATGTGTATATCGCAACCACATCTAGGGGAAAAGGTGTCTAGGCAGAACCCCAAGGGCTAGGGCTAGGGCTAGGGCTAGGGCTAGTCTTAGTGGTGGTTTGTGTGGGACACATTAGCTTCTTCTCACAGCTACAAATGTCATCCGCTTCAGTGTCCACTGCTTCGTTTTCCCCTTTTTGTTGTTGTTGTTGTTGAAAATTGAACTAATGTCATTTTTGTTGTGTGCAATGAGCTGGTTATATCACTCTTCTGTGCTGCTCTGATATTTGAACAGGTTTAGATCTTACTTGGCACATAATTGTCAGTTTCTGGAAGTACAGTTACATCCATATTTTTTTTCACTTTGAAATGTTAAACTATCTATCTTAAAATCACCTTCTCAATAATCAACTTCAAATTGTATTCACTTGACATTTCGACTACATGCTCTAGTCTTCGGATTATTCCTGACGAAGGCTAGAGCATCTAGTCGAAATGTCGAGTGAATACAATTTGAAGTTCAATAATTGAGAAGGTGATTTTAATGTTATTATGTCAACAGAGAGTTCATTGAGTATCTATCTATCTATCATCTATCTATATGTATATAAATTATAATCTCTTACTGGATGTCCAGGCACACCTGGAATACCAACGCCTCCTTTCGGACCATCAAAACCAGGAACACCATCATATCCAATGTGTCCAGGGGAGCCAGTACGGCCATGAATTCCAGTGGGACCCTGTTCTCCTGGCTCTCCACCTTCTCCAACGGCACCTTCTCCACCTTTGGATCCACGAGGTCCCTGGAATCCAGATGGTCCAGCTCTTCCCTAAGTAAGACGAACAGTAGTTGAAGTATTCCATGCAGAAGTTAATGATTTATCACTTACCTTTGGGCCTTTTCCTCCTTCGACACCCTTGGCCCCAGGACTGCCACTACCTCCCTAAAAAATGCATTAAATTTTTTTTTTTTTAAATACGGAATAGGTGTGTCTAATTCCGGGAGAGCATGTGTAATGGTTGGATGGGATGTAAGCTAATGTATGTATGTATGTATGTGTGTGTGGTGTGTTTGCATTTGTGCATGTGTATGTGTGCTGCGTGTTGTGTAGTGTGTGCTGTGTGTGTTGTGTGTGTGTGTGTGTGTGTGTGTGAGGCAACTTTGTCATGTGTATGTATGAGTGGGAGAGAGTACAGGTGTTTGTGTGTTTGTGTGTGACATGTTGGAGTTCAGGGTGTTAATATGTGGTATGTGTGTGTGTGGTAGCAGAGTTGAGAGGTTGTGAGGACATTAGAGTGGGTGTTGGAAGTGAGGTGAAGGGGTTGGGTGAGGAAAATGTGGGTCATGTGTATGGTGTTGGAGTGAATGGAGGTGGAGGATGTGTGTGGGGGTTAGATATGTGTGGGGGTGGAGGTTTTGTTGGGGAGTGGAGTGTGCAGATGTGGCCAGGGTATTAGAAGTGTGTGTAGGGAACATTTTGGTTACCGCTTCTCCTGGGTATCCAACGAGACCAGGATGTCCTTCAGACCCGTCATATCCTTCATACCCATCGGGTCCCTTGTGTCCTTGCTTCCCAGGATGGCCCATATCACCCTGAAATTAATCAAAATAAACACATCATGACATTGGAAAAGAAAAGAGCTCTAATCACTGCCACTTTGGTAACATAGCAACAAACACCTAATTAGCATTCCTAATTACACTAAACAAGAATCGTGTGTTGTAAAATGCTATTTTAATATCAAAGCTATGTTGTAGGATGATCTATGATGTCACAAGTCTGAAACATCATTCCTCAGCTCAGAGGCCCCCATGTATCATCTACAGGCAGGGGCACCAACCACGTAGCATCTACAGGCAGGGGCACCAACCACGTATCATCTACAGGCAGGGGCACCAACCACGTATCATCTACAGGCAGGGGGCACCAACCACATAGCATCTACAGGCAGGGGGCACCAACCACGTAGCATCTACAGGCAGAGGGCACCAACCACATAGCATCTACAGGCAGGGGCACCAACCACGTAGCATCTACAGGCAGAGGGCACCAACCACATAGCATCTACAGGCAGGGCACCAACCACGTAGCATCTACAGGCGGCCATGTAACATCTATAGGCAGGGGGCACAAGGTATGTAGCATCTACACAGGCAGAGGGCACCATGTATGCAGCAATCTACAGGCAGAGGGCACGTATGTAGCATCTACATGCATGTAGCCTCTACAGGCAGAGGGCACCATATATGTAGCAATCTACAGGCAGAGGGCACCATGTATATCTACAGGCTGGCACCATGTATGTAGCATCTACAGGCAGGGGGCACCATGTATGTAGCATCTACAGGCAGGGGGCACCATGTATGTAGCATCTACAGGCAGGGGGCACCATGTACGTAGCATCTATGGGAAGAGGCCCACCACATAACATCTATTGGTAGAGACCCCCACATGGGGGGAGAGGCCACCCACGTATCCTGGAGTTAGGGTGCGTTTGAGAGTACACGGCAGTATAGCTCCATAGCTGGTTAAGTTGTGTCATGTGAGGTTGAGTTTAGCAAACTAAAACATAGAAACTCACAAGTTATATTTCCAGGGGGCAGGGTAGAGGGGGGGGGGGGGGGGGCATCCTAAATATTGACTCACCCTGGTTCCAGGAGGTCCGTAAGGTCCTTCTCCACCTGGCGCTCCACTCGGTCCCTTTACACCACTCAGCAATGGAGGGTTCTTTGGGTCATAAAAGTCTACAATCTGCACCAACAACAAGAATTTCAGGATAATCACATTGCAGGAATTCCTACTGGCATTCACGTTATTGAATTTCTTATGATGGATGAAGTCGCTGATTCTGATATATTAGAGAGAGCAATTCCAGAGATTTGACACCAATATGCACAGGCTGATGTAAAATGGTCTTGCCATTGGGACCAGTACCACTCTCAGTGGCTGCTCATATTATGGGCTTGAAATAACAACATGATTACGAGTTATTGATGGTCATTGGACTTACAGCAGGTGCTCCTGTGTTGCCAGGTAAACCAGGAGATCCAGCCTCTCCTTTCTCTCCCTACCACAAGCATCAAGTGCAAACTCGTTAAGCATTTTTAATTAACACAAAATTGCATGCTAATTGATATACCTAATTGTTATTGGGATTCCTTACCTTGGCACCATTTAGTCCATCTTCACCATCTGCAGCATCTATTCCATCGGTACCCTATGACAATATGCACATACACACCACACATACACTCACTCAATGGTGGACAGCTACTAGTACGCAAACTATTCCTTGTGAGATACAGATATGTAATACCAGCAGCCATAATTAATAATAAATAATAATGATAATTTCAAGTTGATTATTGAGGTTACTGAAATTTTGTTGTCACTTAGTCTGCTGAGAGTATTAATAATAATAATAATAATGATGATGACGACGACGACGACGACGACAACAACAACAACAATAATAATAATAATAATAATAGTGATAGTGATAATAATAACAATTAATAATGATATAACAACAGTATAATAATAGTGACAGTATAATAATAGTGGTAATAAAATAATTAACAGACTTACTGGAAAACCTGGACCTCCTTGGTCACCATCCTGCACGAACAAACAAAAGTACTTTACCACAAGTGCTGAGCCACATCACTATACAGGAATAATTTCATATTACCACCTAACTCGATTTTTCTTCCCTCCCAATACTTTTTTTTGCATTGCACATGTATAACACACATCATGCTTGCACCCGATCATAAGGCTCTTGATCTCTTTTTATAAGTTTAGTATTCATTTTCATATTTTGCAGCCACAGTCTCCAGCGGCCATGTAAAATACTGACAAGAATTGGTACATTGTAGTTATTAAAATGGAGTGATGCATGTCATACCGGTCCAGTAGGGTCAGGAGTAATTCCTGGATCTCCTGGTGGTCCAACCTAGAGGGGAAAAAATATTGTATCTCTGTTCATCAATATATACATAGTTTATAAGAAGCTACAATAGAAATTGTCAAGTTAAATTTAGCGTGTGTTTTTAAACCTTGTAGCTATATAGTGTGAATTCATACAGCTAGGGACATGCCAGGATTAGAACTTACCGCAGCTAATGACAGGCACACCAGACTTAGACCAACTAGAAGAAGGAGTATACTCCTTGCCATGATTGATGTCTATGTATCTGTCAAACACTCACAAAAGGGTCACCAACAAGTATAGCTAGCTGAGATAGTTTCAGCTATACCGTCAATTTGGGGTCCAGTCAATGCCACACTCAAGGCCTAACTAGGACTAGTCAATTATGAAGGAGAAAACTGAGAAGCTACACCAGTTTAGCACAGCTGTGTGCAGTTAACCTTTTAGCTACTAGCTGCCGAGTGATGGTCCTGGCCTAATATTGAGCTATGGTGAATTCCTGGTTTTAGCACAATGTCTAGTCATATTCATTGTCTGTGAAAAACAAGCCATACAACACCCATCTTATTCATCCTAACAATGGCCTCATGTTTAAAATAGAGATTGTTTGAAGACAAAAAGTAAGTCCTTGTAAATGTTAGATTATTGTGACTTCGAGAGGATGTTTGTTGAAAAACAAGTAAGGCATGGCATGATAGGGTACATACAGCAAGTTATGTCTACAGTAACATGTTGCATGCCAGCTTTAGCAGCTTAGCAGTAAACAAAGGAGATTGTCTTGATCCCACTAGGATATTGTTTTGACTTAATAAGCAAACTTGCAGGGTGGCTATGCTTATAGTACCAGACAGCATAGAAAAAGAGACAAAGAGCATTGTAATATTTCAGCACACTCTTCTGAAAACATTCTGTTCCTATTTTGCTTCCTGCTTTGCAGCCAGCTGAATATACCAAGTATATTTATATCTAGCCACCACATATATAGCTGACCATCTTCAACATCTGCCCCACATCTTCCAGCACCCAAACATGTCAGTGAAAAGCTAGTCTCCAATGGCCTCAACTCAATGCCCCTCAACCCAATAGCTCCGCCCTCGCCCTCAACCCTACGCTTTCCACCCTAAGCTCTCTCCACCCTAAGCTCTCCACCCAAAGCCCTCCACCCAAAGCCAATGCCCTAAACCAGTGCGCATTACGCGCTGGCTACTTGTCTCAGCAGTTGACGACGGCGCAGGCCGCCAGCTGACACTACTTCGCGGTAATCGGTTGTTGCCTCCCCAGTTCCATTCCACGCACTGTGTCTCGGGGCCAAGTGCGATAGAGAGCAACCACTAGCCCATTCTGCTTTGTAGCAAGAGCTGCTTTGTTCAGGCATAATACCCTTTTGTGTTTGTACAAGAGCAGCGCAGGGCCCTAAACGCCTGCAAATGGCCTCTCTGTAGGCAGCTGTAGGTTCTAATCACCTAGCGCGTTTCTCTACCCGTAGGGTCGTACGTCCAGCTTTCTGCGAAGGCCGTTGCGAACTGATAATCTCTGTTTTCACTCTGCAAGTTGCGGATTTTCTCTGCAGCTGACTGCTTGGTGTAGCAGGATTTCAAGATGCGGTAAGTTGCTATTAGCTATGCCCATAGGTTATTAGTTAAAACATACACTGCCACATTCCTCAAGTTGATAGACAAAGAGATTGTTTTCAGCTATAGCTTCTTAGTCACTCATAATTTTGCAGGGATCCATTTTTTTAAAGCATGGTTGTTGTGTTATTGGGACTGGGAAAGTTTTTAGATTCATAAGATGTTTGAAGAATTCCGGGAATAATTTGGGGGTGACAGGGGGGGGGGGTGGGAGGGGGGTGGGAAGAGTTGGCATATGAGTTACGTCTAACTACTATAAAAGAATTTGGTTCTATGCTGTGGTATCTAGAATTTTGTTTGCACACAGAACCACACCTACTTTCCAAGACCATACCCACTTGGCCCTATTTTCTTGGTTAACCCTCTCACTGTCGGCATTGTGGAGAATTATTTTAAATTTAACACAGCCACATTAAAAAATTAATAGCAAATCAGATATTTAGCTGAACCATTTACCATTTGGTCATGTGATAGCATGATTGTTTTAGAAGTTGTGGTCAAAAGGTGTTACCACAAACTGACTACATACTATGAATATAATTATGCAAACAATGGTCATGATTAGGAGTGCCATAACTTCTCCATATTTCATGTTATGGACTCAATTGATAGCTCATAAGATAGCTCTATCCTTATCCTTTCTTCTGCTTCTAAGAATGTAGGAATATACATTACTATACAAAAGTTATGCCAACCCATAATAAGGTCTTCATAAATCGACCAAAATATTTTCCTTATTTATCAACAAGAACTTTGTCAATACAACATTCAGTAAACATTTGATATAATTGTTTGACATAATGTAATCGAAAGACATTTTGGGTGGAGTTTTGAGGTGAAATCAGTGTCTGTGGCAAAAGTCAACCAAGTTGTGGAAAGCATGGAAACAATTCCGATCCTCCATAATCCAAAGGTGAACATTGCAGTATTTGCATTGCACACGACTATCTCCGAGGTAGGAATGGATGCCTTCACATTCTTCGTCACTTGATTCATCACCAGAAATGTCCCAAGCTGCCCTAGTCACTTGGGAAATAATTTCAGCTATTGACAGTCTCGTTGATATCGTCCGACTGAAAATCGTTCGTGTTTTAAATATAATTTCATTAACTTTCCTCCGTCCAACCGCCGTAATATTTTTAATGTAAATAGAGTATGAATTCAGCTATCTTTTGATATAAAAATTATTGCCTATTGACAAATGCTTATATTTTATTTTATTTTTCAAAGCCATGGCGCCATTGACAGTGAGAGGGTTAAGGATAGCATTTCAACCTCCTAGCTAGCTCCGAGCTTCCCTGGTCCAGCCCTTGTTTTATATGTCCCGATTCTGGGCCCTTTTTTTCGTTCCCATGCCTCAAGGTGAAGTAGCTATGGAATTAGAACCTGGTAATGATTCGTGTAAAATTCACCTTAGTGGTAAGCCAATTTGGGGGAGAGTAAAATACTTGTTTAGCAATATAGAAGCAATATATTCTAGAGTATATGTGATGCACTATAAACACCAATAGCTTGAAGTGGATCAAAGTTTTCGAGGATCAATATTGCCCTCTTTATCTCAGCTCAACTTGTAACCATACATGGCTCTCCCAGTAATTTTGCTTATAGAGAAGACGGCACGGCATTTGACATCATTTTTATGGATCTGGTACAACCTTGTTTTGCTTAAGGAAGCCATACTAAACTGTTATCCTGTTACTAATACTACACTGTTATCCTGTTACTAACTTGGTGAGCTAGAATATACCGTCAGTAACATTGCAAGATAGAATCTTAAAAGACAATTTGACTTTGTCACTAGATATTTTTTTCCGTGAATCTTATTCAAGGCCATTTCCTCGAAAGATGTCTACCTCAAACTGGTTTTATTATAATAGTGTATGTGAATTTGTACTGCTAATCTGTAACTCTTAAGATAACTACTAATCTGTGGATATAATGGTGTTAAAGTGGAAATCTTTACCTTTTTCAGGTTCTTCTTATTACATCTGATGCTATTGATAGTCCTATGGGAAAAAGCTTCAGCACAAAATTGCATAGTAAATGGTAAGACACTGGTCATTGCATTGCTCTTTGTTTGGAACAACAAAGGCACCCAATTTGCAACATTTTACCAGAATTTTCTAGCCGTCAAAATACTCTAGATAGCTTTTCTGGAAAAACTAAATTGGCTTATTGCAAATTGCTACACTTGATCAAACATTAATGCTTTGTCATTCCAACTAATTTTTTCTTTCAGATTATGTGAAAGATGTCTTTCAAAGGACGGATCCAATCACCAGCATCGCAACTTTTGATACCGTCGTTTTAGCTGCGGGACCCTGCCAAGGAATTTCGGCCTTCACAATCATGATAACGGACCCTCTAACTCAATTCGCTCCTACTATTCTTCTGAATGAATTTGAACAACCAGTACTGTTTGTGCAGCCATTTTGCATAGCTTTGACCGTCACGTTACCAGAGACCACAGATGGTGTGGTGCTGCGTCTCACCGGAATTCTTCCGGATGACGGGGTTTTTGCAACATTGTTTGTTCGTAATGATCGTATTGCTCTGATATATGCAAATGGTCCTGAGGCGGATTTCACAGTGGGTGCTAATTTAACAGCATCCCCTACCGAATATGTGCACCTCCAGATCTGTGTGGAGAATGATCAAGCCACGTTGTATGTTGACTGTGCTATGCAATCCCAAGTCACTTTTTCGAATCCTCCTGTTCTACCGGATATTTCTGCCATTGGCTTCTTTCAGGCTGCAGCA
This sequence comes from Cladorhizidae sp. MBARI D1340-BT2, assembly GCA_028752905.1. Classification (NCBI taxonomy): domain Eukaryota; kingdom Metazoa; phylum Porifera; class Demospongiae; order Poecilosclerida; family Cladorhizidae; species Cladorhizidae sp. MBARI D1340-BT2. The sequence continues at coordinate 50,895,631 of JAQNBH010000016.1, read as the reverse complement.
ACCAATGGCTCCTCTCGGTTTCGTGTGAGCCAATAGTAGCATATCATGTCATGCATTATCAAATTTCAATAAAAACCATCAATAATATACTATGGTTAAGAATTATATATACGGCAGCTAATTTGAAATGAATCTTATTTTTTAATTCTTTTGAAATTAATTTTTTTTTAAGAACAGGCCAATTTATCCAGATTAGGTTGGTGTCTGAAATGGCTTGAAAAACGACTGTAAATGCCAGTTCTTAAGCTGTATAAGTTGTTGCTCACTTGTCTTTTAAATTTCTTTTTGATATTCTACAATTGCAGGAGAAGAGAGCTCTTTCTTGATTCTATGGGTGGTGGTGCATGGCCGTTCTTAGTTTGGTGGAGTGATTTGTCTGGTTACGCACTTTAGACAGACCAGTAACTTTAATCAGCAATCCTGTGTATAGTCATAATTAGGTTGAGGTGCTGACTATGTATTGGGCCAGCTGGAAGGGAAGGCTAACAGTTGAACTGTTGCAGAGCACAGCCAAGAAAGTGATATACATGGATGTCGTCTGGTTGATGGAAATGGAAGAAACACAAAGTCTTGAGAAGGAGGGGACATAGTCATGATAATAGACAGAAGCTAGATGCAACAACAAAGTAGGCACTCAAATGAGAACTAGATGCTTAAAGAGATAGACGCTTAACAGCCAGTGTTAGAACCATCTAACAACACATCTTCCTGGTATTGCATGAGAATACAAGAAAAGTTATAGCGTAACATGCTCCTTCTTTTTAGAGCTTCTTTCGGTTAAAAAGGGGAGATATCTCTCCAAAAGATATTTTCTGTCGTTTAAAGAGTAGAAACTGTTCCATTATGTTGAAAAGGAAGCCATTTTGACAAGAATGAGCAGTTTTTCCTCAAAACGCTCAAAAACGTCTGAAGGTTTGTGATTTCTGCTGAGCCAAATCCTATCATTTTACCAGAAGAACTTAAGGATCATTGTATTTTTTAAATAAAAATTTCACGCTTTTTATTTTGCTGTTCTACAATTGCAGGGAGGTATAGCACAGTTGTACGCGTACAGTTGTCCCAGTTCTAGAAGCATAGCTGATGCTGTTCCAGCACAGTGCGGCCTTGTCGATCTTTCCTGTCCTACTGGGGGAGGAGTATTTATGGACAATCCTTTGGGACCTCTCATCAATCAACTCACTTCAACAGACACTGTTGTGAGTGTGGCCCAGCCGATGGCAGTGCAACAATCACACCATCATTCTGTTTTTCTCTTTTATTTTTATCTTTAGGGTCCACCTGGCATTGAAATCCCAGCAAAAGGGGTGAGTGTGATTTTGTAAAGTTGTAGCTTATTAGCAAGAATCTTAAAGATACATGGAACAAATTTCTTATGAAATATATATTGCGAGCATTATTTCATGCCTGGGAAATGGGGAAAGTTTATATGAAGCATAGGGGGTATTGTGTATATTTTTTTAAATATCAGATGGGCTATTATATGGGAACTTTTATATTGAATATGGGGTGTCATATATTAAATGAGGGTGTCTATATTAAATATGAGGGTGTTTATATTAAATATAGGGTGTTAATTAAATATGGGGGTGTTTATATATTGTATAGGGGGTCATTTTTATATTAAATATGGGGTCATTATATGGGTGTATTAATATGGGGGTAGGAGGGTGTTGTCAGTGCAGGTGGTATAGGTAGATGCATAGCTCTCTGGTGTTGACCAATAGAGAGTCTTTGATTATGGAGTTCATATCGTCTTTAAACACATTGAGTAGAGGAGGGTGTAAAATGCATCCACACGGAGTAATAGCAAGCACATTGAGAAGAGGAGGGTGTAAAATGCATCCACACGGAGTAATAGCAAGCACATTGAGAAGAGGAGGGTGTAAAATGCATCCACACGGAGTAATAGCAAGCACATTGAGAAGAGGAGAGTGTAAAATGCATCCACAGGGAACAATAACAGAACTCTGGGAAGAGGAAGTAAAAATGCGTCATCAGGGACTAATAGGGACTAATTGAAGACAGTTGTTTGTGTGCCGTATGTTCTACTGGTTTAATTATTAATTATTATTAATTATAACTAATTAATTATTAACTATTATTATTAATTATTATTATTATTATTATTATTATTATTAATTATTATTATTAATTATTATTATTATTAATATTATTTAATTAATTATTATTATTTTCCAGGAAAAAGGACAGAAAGGTCAGATCGGAGATTCTATCACTGGAACAGTAAGTGATAAGGGATTGTTTCCCCTCGATATGACAATGTGTGGGTGGCTATTATAAAGAGATGGGCTTGATGTGTGGGCTTGATGTGGAATTTTTGCATAAACTGCTCTTCAGGAGCGAAAAGTAAAATGGTGTGTGTACGTGAATTTTATTTAAAATAAACTTTAAATGCTGAGGGCTTATCAGCTAAGCACCGTTAATTTTGCTAGCAACAAGAGAAGTAAACAAAACACTTATTTCTCTCTCTAGCTTGTCAAAAGATTGCAGTAGTTATTTTAGCTAGCTAGAACCTCAAACATCCAAGCTCTACAATGGCAGGCAGTAAATCTCTCCCCGATTACTTCAGGTCTATGCTAAATTGTTTGCTGCCTCCAATTAGAGCTAGCTTTACGCTATTATTTCCATTGTCTATGCTAAATTGATTGCTGCATCCTAGCTTTGTGCCCATTATTAGTTCTAGTTGAGTAGGGTTAGATCCAGCCTTGCTAGCAACATCTTGAAGAGATTTAATAGTGCAATCTCTAGTGGAGGATTTTGGTAATGTCTGATAAGCATTATTTGTGCAGATATTCACCACATCCACCCAGATATATCCACATTTGTCTATCAAAAGTTAATGCAAGTGCCCTCACTTTACAAATGTGCCCTGAGAGACAAGTTACACTGCATTAACATGCAGTGCTCACTAAGACAGGTTACACTGCATTAACTTACACACAGTGCTCACTGGGACAGGTTACACTGCATTAACTTACACACAGTGCTCACTGAGACAGGTTACACTGCATTAACTTACACACAGTGCTCACTGAGACAGGTTACACTGCATTAACTTACACACACAGTGCTCACTGAGACAGGTTACACTGCATTAACTTACACACAGTGCTCACTGAGACGGGTTACACTGCATTAACTTACACACAGTGCTCACTGCATTAACTTACACACAGTGCTCACTGAGACGGGTTACACTGCATTAACTTACACACAGTGCTCACTGAGACAGGTTACACTGCATTAACTTACACACAGTGCTCACTGAGACAGGTTACACTGCATTAACTTACACACAGTGCTCACTGAGACAGGTTACACTGCATTAACTTACACACACAGTGCTCACTGAGACGGGTTACACTGCATTAACTTACACACAGTGCTCACTGAGACAGGTTACACTGCATTAACTTACACACAGTGCTCACTGAGACAGGTTACACCACAATGCTAAGAGCGTGAGGTGATACATGTAGTCCTCCTTATCAACTTCTTTGTCCTAGTTCAATGTGTCATCTAGTTCTTATTCTTGTTCTTAATTAGCAAGGACCACCAGGAATCCGAGGACCTGATGGGAGACGGGTGAGTTGTGATGAAGTGAGAGGTTCACACCAAATTTATATATTTTATATAAACTTATCAGGGCATCCGTGGACCTCCTGGCATCCCTGGTTTGCCTGGGAACAAAGGCCCAAGGGTAAGCCACAATGCGGAGGTACCATTATCTGCTTTATAGTGCTAGCCCTCACTCAAGTAATTTCCCAATTACCTTAAATTCCCATTGCTGTTAATTAATTATTCATGTAGGGAGACCCCGGACTTCCAGGTTCCCCTGGTCGCCGTGGACAATCAGGACCACCTGGACAAGCATTATTTGTGAGTCATATTTTAGACCTCTCTCGGTATGCAGCGAACTGTCAACTAAATACCAAACTTCGTGTACTCCCACAAGATGAAGGCATTTGTCTATCCGCAATTTTATCTGGATTTTTTTTGGTTCTTAAAATTTTGTTGTTTGTTTGGTTTAATTTACTCTGAAACTCCCGTTCATTAGCTACTCCAGTGAAATATGATTTGTTGTCATTTATTATGGGGAAGGAGAGGCATGGGATTTGAAACTGAGGCATGGGATTTGAAACTGAGGCATGGGATTTGAAACTGAGGCATGTTTGCATGCTCAACCAAGTAAACCAGTTGCTGAGAGCTCAGAGTAGGGGAACTCTTACACCGTCTGTTTCTTAGCTCAGCCAGAAGCAGGTAGAAATGTCGTAAAGTTAGCTCGTAGTGTAGTTTCTAAGTTGGTATGTTTGTAAAATTTGGACTCCTGTGGCTACTCATGAACTAAAAATAACCGAGACAGTTCTCCATTCTGTAGTGTTGTGTTTAAAGGTTTGACTAGCTATCACAGCCTGTCCAAAATTGAGTTGATCTTCTATATCGTCAAGTTCTTTAGCACGATGAGTGAAATTTAATTCTGGGAATGAACAAAAAAGTGATGGAAACTACCCCAAAACTATATCTTTGCTGTTGCATCTTATCTTCAGTAACTTGTTGCTAGTTGGAATGCGTGTGTGTACCTGCGTGAGTGTGACTGAGTGTGTGTGTGTGTGTGCGTGCATGCATGCGTGCATGTGTGTGATTTTTCCAAGGTAACAAACATTTTCTGTGTTAATTCTGTTTATCCAGTTGGACGGTGATTCACAGGATTCAGATTCGCAAGGTGGAGATGGAGGAGGAAACTATAAGGGACCACCTACCTGTCAACCAGTAAGAATCACGATGTCATTGAAATGATGTCATGATGTTATAATTGAAATGGTGTCAACTTATTCCCAGGGTGAAATGGGACCGCGTGGACCACCTGGGCCTATAGGAAGACGGGGACCTCCTGTAAGCCAATCAATAATAATTCGTCTCTTAGTTTTTAGTAGGTAGGTTACCATAGTAACCAGTTAGCTGGTAGAAGATGTGAAATGTTCATCACACTTCCTAAGTTTGATTGGTAGATACTGATGCACGATGTGAAGACTCACATATAGAACAAATGAGTTTTTTACGAGGCTCCAATGAGAGAGAAAGACTTCGATTTCGTCCCTAAGAGTATCAAGTAGCCTCTAGCAGAATCTAATGAGACTACATCAATCCATAGAATAGAGATTGTATTATCACACACACACACACACACACACACACACACACACACACACACACACACACACACACACAGGCAGAATAAATTTAAAAATCTCCCATAATCCTCACTTCATCATACTCAGTTCAGAAGAAGCCTACTAGCTTTGTATATTTTGTTATATTTTTGTAGGGTTCTACTGGTCTTGATGGCAGTGTCGGTAGTCCCGGAGAAAGAGGGCCTCTTGTACGTATGTGTATATATGTAATAGTCCCGGAGAAAGAGGGCTTCTTGTACGTATGAGTATATATGTAATAGTCCAGGAGAAAGAGAGCTTCTTGTACGTAGGAGTATATATGTAATAGTCCAGGAGAAAGAGGGCTTCTTAATAGTCCAGGAGAAAGAGGGCCTCCTGTATGTATTGTATGCATGCTAGATATGTCTACTGTGAATCTCATCTTGGCCTCGACTAACAAAATACACATCCACACATACCTCACACTCTAACACACGCACACACTCTCACACTCTCACTCTCTCACTCTCTCACTCACTCACTCACTCTCCTACTCGCACTCTCTCACTCGCACTCTCACACGCACTCTCACACTCACACTCTCACTCGCACTCGCACTCACACTCACACTCACACTCACACTCACACTCTCTCACTCGCACTCTCTCACTCGCACTCTCTCACTCACACTCTCTCTCACGCTCGCACTCTCTCACTCTCACACTCTCACTCTCTCACTCTCTCACTCACTCACTCACTCTCCTACTCGCACTCTCTCACACGCTCTCTCGCACTCGCACTCTCTCACACTCGCACTCTCTCTCACACACTCTCTCTCACACACTCTAACTCTCACACGCTCGCACCCACACTCTCACACCCACACTCTCTCACTCGCACTCTCTCACTCGCACTCTCTCACTCGCACTCTCTCACTCGCACTCTCTCACTCGCACTCTCTCACTCGCACTCTCTCACTCGCACTCTCTCACTCGCACTCTCTCACTCGCACTCTCTCGCACTCTCTCACACTCGCACTCTCTTGCACTCGCACTCTCTCGCACACTCTAACTCTCTCGCACGCTCGCACTCTCTCGCACACTCGCACTCTAACTCTCTCACTCACACTCTCTCACTTGCACTCTCTCACTCGCACTCTCTCACTCGCACTCTCTCACTCGCACTCTCTCACTCGCACTCTCTCACTCGCACTCTCTCACTCGCACTCTCTCACACTCCCTCTCTCACACTCCCTCTCTCACACTCCCTCTCTCACACTCCCTCTCTCACACTCCCTCTCTCACACTCCCTCTCTCACACTCCCTCTCTCACTCACACTCTCACTCACACTCTCTTACACTCCCTCTCTCACACTCCCTCTCTCACACTCCCTCTCTCACACTCCCTCTCTCACACTCACTCTCTCACACTCACTCTCTCACACTCGCACTCTCTCGCACTCTCTCGCACTCACACTCTCTCACACACTCTAACTCTCTCGCACGCTCGCACACACTCTCACACTCACACTCACTCTCTCACACTCACCTCTCACACTCACTCTCACACTCACTCTCTCACTCACTCTCTCACACTCACTCTCTCACACTCACTCTCTCACACACTCTCTCACACACTCTCTCGCACTCGCACTCTCTCACTCGCACTCACTCACACTCACACACACTCACACTTTCTCACACTCACTTTCTCACACTCACTTTCTCACACTCACTTTCTCACACTCACTTTCTCACACTCACTTTCTCACACTCACTTTCTCACACTCACACTTTCTCACACTCACACTTTCTCACACTCACACTCTCAAACACACCCGAGCACATACATGCATGCACACATAGACTACATGCATGCACACATAGACTACATGCATGCACACACTACATGCATACACATACTGTTGAATTGCTATAACAATTATTGTAGGGTCCTATTGGAGTAAGTGGCCCTCCAGGGTCAAGAGGAAGAGATGGAGAACGCGGGAACACTGGCGATCCAGGACACCCAGGGGACCGTGGAATAAAGGGAGCGAAAGGAGATAAAGGAGTGTCAGGTTCAGGTGGAGCACAAGGACCGAAGGGCCCCCCTGTAAGTTGTACTATGTAGCTTATATACTGTAGACCAGTAGCACCACATATTCTATGAGGATAGAGAAAGACACAGGCACACTCACACAAAATTATAGAGTCTAGGATAACTCCTCAAAGGTAGTAACAAACATTAGATGGGTTATGTTGTGTTACTTTATATATCATTATGCTGTTTTACATTATGCTGTGTTACTTTATATATCATTATGTTGTGTTACTTTATATATCATTATGCTGTGTTACTTTATATTATATATCATTATGCTGTTACTTTATATATCATTATGTTGTGTTACTTTATATATCATTATGCTGTGTTACTTTATATTATATATCATTATGCTGTTACTTTATATATCATTATGTTGTGTTACTTTATATATCATTATGCTGTGTTACTTTATATATCATTATGCTGTGTTACTTTATATATCATTACTTTATATATCATTATGCTGTGTTACTTTATATATCATTACTTTATATATCATTATGCTGTGTTACTTTATATATCATTTAAGCTTTAAATATCGTTATGCTGTGTTACTATATATATCATTCCCTAAACCAAGCCTTTATATCATCATTATCATCATCATCGTCGTCATCATCATTATCGTCATTATCGTCATTATGGTCATTATCATCATTATCATCATTATCATCATATCATTATTACAATAACCTTCTCAATAATAAACTTGAAATTGTATTCTATCGACATTTCGACTAGATGCTCTAGCCTTAATCATTATCATCATTAACATTATCATCATTAACGTTATCATTAACATCATCATTAACATTATCATCATTAACATTATCATCATTAACATTATAATTGTTAACATTATCATCATTAACATTATCATCATTAACATTATCATCATTAACATTATAATCATTAACATTATAATCATTAACATTATAATCATTAACATTATAATCATTAACATTATAATCATTAACATTATAATCATTAACATTATAATCATTAACATTATAATCATTAACATTATAATCATTAACATTATCATCATTAACATTATCATCATTAACATTATCATCATTAACATTATCATCATTAACATTATCATCATTAACATTATCATCATTAACATTATCATCATTAACATTATCATCATTAACATTATCATCATTAACATTATCATCATTAACATTATCATCATTAACATTATCATCATTAACATTATCATAACATTATCATAACATTATCATCATTAACATTACTTATAGGGTTCAGTGGGTAATCCAGGAAGAAATGGGAGAGATGGTGAAAATGGTGAGACAGGCCAACAGGGAGATCCGGGACCCCCAGGTCCCCTCGGCATTCAAGGACCCCAAGGTGTCCAAGGACTGCCGGGAGATGTGGGACCCTCAGGACCACCGGTAAGTATGATCTTTGCTTAGATTTGTCCATGAATTCATTCTCTCATTCTGTTCATCGGTCTCTCTCTTCCATTCCTTTAAATATATACATATCTATATTTACAATATATATATATATAATATATAGATACATGTATTGCTATTGTTGTTCTTTCTTAATTTTTTTCTTTTCTTCACTGCTGCTCTTCCTGCGGAAATCTGTATGTCGCTAGGGTCCTGCTGGTGAAACTGGAGAACAGGGCTCAAAAGGAGCCAAAGGGCCCCTCGGACCTCGGGGGTTCCCAGGACAGAGAGGGACCAGTGGATCTCCAGTAAGTTTCAATAAAAATCCCAATGAAATCCCAGTTGACAGAATAAAATTATAATAACCTTCTCAATAATCAACTTACAATTGTACTCTCGGGACGTTTTGACTAGATGCATTAGCCTTCACCAGGAATAAATCTCATTTATTTTTGCCTCTTTGCTTAATATTTTTCTGTAGTATTTTTGTAGCCAGGAAGTACATACACACATACAATGACTTTCTTGATAATCAACTCAAATTCACTTGCTCAACATTTTGGCTAGATGCTCTAACCTACATGGTGGGGGGGACCCACTGGTAGAGCAACTTGCTGAATGGTTCAGTGAGCAAATTTAAGTTAATTACTGAGAAGTTCATTGTATTTATACTATGTCAACTGAGAGTTCTATGTTACCTGCACGGAAAAAGGGTGTATTCTAGAAGTCAAGGGTTCACTAGTGCGTATTCTAGGAGCAAAGGGGTTAAGCTTGAGTAGGAGTCAGGGTTCATGATAGTGTGTACTCTAAATGCAAAGTGAGCTTGAGTGGGTGTTCTAGGAATCAAGGGTTCAAGATAGTTTGTATTCTAGGTGCAAAGGGGTTAAGCTTGAGTAGGTATTCTAAGAGTCTAGCAGTCTTATTAATTTTGTTGTTGTTGTTGTCCCAAAGGGAAGAGATGGACTTCATGGTGGAGAGGGCCCACCAGGAAGTGATGGAACACCAGGGAGCAATGGCCGTCCTGGATCATCTGGAGCTGATGGACCACCTGTAAGAAGCTTGTAGGCTATAGATATAATTATAATCTCTCAGTGGCATGCAATATTGCTTCTGTAATCACATCTAAGGGCCATCCAGGATCTGAGGGACCTTCAGGACCCAAAGGAACTGGTGTAAGTTAGTATTGAATAATCATTTCCCACTTCTCGTTGCAGCACAAGCTGTTGCATTTTGCACTGCTCGTTGCAGCACAAGCTGTTGCATACTTCTCTATATATTGGGTGCTTGATAGTTTGCATTCTAGGGTGGTGGGTATTTTGCATGTAGTTTCCCCTGTGGTGGGTATTTTGCATGTAGTTTCCCCAGAGGTGTATTCACCAATCAACACAAAAAGTACAAATGGGTAACCTTTTAAATAGAACAGGCGTTCTTTAAACTAGTAATGGTTGCCTCAGTGAAAAAATATTAGAGATAACTGGCTGGCTGGTACTAGTGTCTTTGGACAGCAGAGAAGTTGATAGGCTTAGTTAGTAGCTGGCAAGGTAAGGATGCTAATGTTCTCAATGTTACATGCTGTAAGACCTGGTTAAAGCTCGGCACCAGTCAGTAAACAAGATGACACTAAAAATACACAAATTGAAGTAAAAGAGCTTCTGTTAGGAGAAGAACTCTCCTCTAAAGGCAGTATTAGTCTTATAAGTAGAAAGTGTTTGGTGAACAGAGTGTTCCCGTTTAGACAAGAAGGATCTTTCTACAAATCACTATTAAAAAAAAGTCCTAAATTGATCTAAAAGAGCTTCTTACGAAAACAAAGTTAAACAAGCAGTGCCCATGCGTGGAATGTGTATGGACGGTGCTGGCTGGAATGGATGGCAAACAGCTGAACTCTCAGTTGATATGACAACAACTTCTCAATAATCAACTTCAAATTATCTTCTCTCGACGTTTCGACTAGATGCACTGGCCTTAATCAGGAATATGTTAATCAGGAATATGAAGGCTAGAACATCCAGTCGAAACGTCGAGAGAAGACAATTTGAAATTCATTATTGAGAAGGTTGTTGTAAGGATGAGTGCAGAGCCTGGAGCGAGTCAGATGTGGACGTCCCATCTAATTGGAATAGAGAGGAAAGATATATCTGTGGGGAGTCGGTGGAGGAGAGATATGCTAATGATGGAGAACTGAATGATGGAGAACTGAATGATGGAGAACTGAATGATGAACTGAAAACAAAAACAGGTCACAACTTCAAGTTGTCTAAAGCAAAATGGAAGTCAATGCATCGCATCGTCTTGCCAGCCACAAGTATGCCTGTTGATCTTACCCATAATGTCTATGTGAAGTTCTTTAGCTTTATCATATCAGAACTCGGACGGTTCCTCCATCTTCTCGCTCTTCATGTGCTTCCCATCTCCTAGGGAGCTGCTTCCAAGTAGTCTTAAGAAAACCCACCTCTCTCAGTCATATTTCAAGCATGCATTTCTGTTTGACCACCACTCAGTCTATCATCCTGCAGGACATCTGTTTGTGCCACCATGCATAAGTCAGGCACCTGTACAGGGCATGCTTGTGCACTTACCATAAAAAGGCAGGATACCAGAGGCCTGTTGAGGTGCTTCAGCTTCACACAATATCTTTCATCCTTTTCCAATAACAATATTAGTACTTTATTGTCCAAGTCCATAACAAAACTAAGCCAGTGAGATAATAAGTAGTCGATTGTTAAGGAGTGTTGAAATGTGTAATTTGGTCCTCCCTCCCTCCCTGCATGAATGCATGCAGCAGCATGCCCGAGAGGAACTGTTCTGCTGTTCCCTCAATCACAATCCAATGTGCTGTTTTAATTACAGGGAACAGCGTGCCCTGTTCTCTCTCAATCATGACCCAATGTGCTAATTGTTTTAATTGCAGGGAACCCCGGGCCCCCCAGGTCCTCCAGGTTTAACAGGACCTATTGGAGAAGAGGTATGTTTTGTCGCTCAGTAAAAAATATGTATCATTTACAACTTGACAACTCTCAGGGAGTTATTGGACCTTTGGGACCATCGGGCCAGAAAGGAGAAAGTGTGAGTCATCACAAAGCATCCATTGCTTGGTTTAACTTTTGCCATTTTATACTGAACAGGGTCACGATGGACTGGCTGGTGCCAGAGGACCCCCAGGGGATCAGGGATCCATTGTAAATTTGAAATACCCCTCTTCCTAATGATATTCAATTGTGTGATAGAAATATATTTTCTTTGTTAGGGAGTTAATGGTCTTCCCGGGATCAATGGTCACGATGGGGAACCCGGATCAATGGTAAAGATGATGCTTACTGTGTAGATTGTTGAAGGTCATGGGTAGATAGCATGTTGAATGGTAAAGATGATGCTTACTGTGTAGATTGTTGATGGTCATGGGTTGATAGCATGTTGATAGCATGTAATGGGTGGCGATAATGGTAATAAATCCTTCTGATTAAAATACTAACATTTTGACTTGTATTTCTAGGGACATTCTGGGGAATTGGGAAATACCGGAAGCCCAGGAAATCCCGGAGAAAGGGTATGTGAAAATTTAAACTCGCATGGCAAGAATTCATAATTTCATTCCATTCCATTCCATTTTCCCTTTCCATCATTGACTCGTACTTTCGTAGGGTCCACAAGGTGCGAGAGGTTTTGCAGGTTACCCAGGTCCGGTCGGTCAGAAGGGGAACCCTGGTCTGACGGGGAAGAGGGGTCTCTCGGGAAACAAAGGAAAGAGAGGGCAGCATGGATTCGCCGGAGAGCCAGGACAAAATGGCCCAAGGGTGAGTGAAGATCTGTGGAATATTTCTTGCGGGTTGGCATTGACTGAGTTGTTTCAGGACCAGACCAGTGCTAGTTCTGATACTGGTACTAGTGCTCATTCTGTTTAGGACCAGTAACAAGTTCTTGTTCAGCTTAATACCAATGCTCATTCTGCTTATCTGCAAGCTAGCTGAATTCAAGAGCTCAAGTGAAATTGGAGAGATGCTGTTTAATTAACTGGTTTTTCAGCTAGCTAATATGTAATGAATCCCCCCCACCTGTTTAATACAATACAGTGGATATTTTCAGGGTTTAAACATGATTATCGTTGTTGCACAATGCATATTCTTGAGGTCACACACACATATATATGGAGCATAGTACAAACAGTGTAAGTCTTCCACCCAAGGCTTGCTGTCCAATGCACTGCAGATAGACAGCTAAATGTATTTGCTGCAACATCACTGTTACCATTGGCTCATTGTCATTCTTGTAGGGACCGCAAGGTGCCAGAGGTCTATCTGGATCGCCCGGCAGAATTGGAATTAAGGTTCGAAAGCATGTGGAGTCATTCCACGTTTTATTTTATTTGTATTTTTCTGTGTTCCCCCCTAGGGATCCCGTGGGCCAGATGGGCCTTCTGGAACTACTGGAGACCAAGTAAGTCTTCCTTCAGCCAGCAAAGGACAGCACCGCCATTAAATTTGTGGTCAAGCTCTCTCTCAAATGTTACAAATGAGGCATATACATAGCTAGTAAGTGGTCTTGTGTTTGAGGAGGAGACTTCAAATCTACCGTCTCTGCCTCTCGACAAATACTTAATGTTTATATCCATCATGTGACCCCTTAGGGCTCATTAGACTTTGTGGGTTCGCAGTTTAGAAATAAATAAATCGTGCATTTGTGGAGACAAATGTAATTTATGCATTGTTGAAATGTATTTTTTCAGGGATTCATCGGAGAGCCCGGCTCCCGAGGGTCTACTGGACCTACTGGAGATGAAGTAAGTCATTGTTGTGAAGGCCTGTAGAAGTGGACAGAAGTTTTGCAGTGTATCTGTAGGACTAGCTAGTGACTGTGATTATGTCATCTTTCTCTTCTTCCAGGGAGAGCCAGGCAGAGATGGGGCACCAGGACTTCCGGGACCATCAGGAGAACCTGTAAGTGGATGTGTGGCAGTACCGAAGAGCCAGGACCATGTACCTGTAGAGGGGGAGGGTGTGTGCGTGCATGCTCTGAGATGACAACTCGTGCAAAAAAGTTAAACTGCGGATGACATGTTTGTATTTTCCTTTGTAAAGGGTTCTCCCGGTAGAGACGGTACCACTGGCGCTTCTGGACCAAGGGGAGAGAAGGGTACTTCAGGAGAGAGAGGACAGGGTGGAGATCCTGGAGAGCCAGGCATCAATGGAAATCGAGGAGAAGTTGGTACACCTGGAACCCCTGGACGTGATGGGGAATTGGGACCTCCAGGACCACCCGGAGCCACGGGGACTGCTGGTGCGGTGGGTGAACGGGGGTCCAGAGGCGAGCGTGGGGATAGAGGAGAGCAAGGAGATAATGGAGCAGCAGGATCAGCAGGTATTCCCGGAAGTAATGGGAACCCAGGAGCTTCTGGACCCCCTGGCGCAGCAGGATCCAGTGGGACCCCTGGAGAATCTGTGAGCCCATTTTTTTTGCCATTTGATGTGTTATAATTTTTCCCCCATTGTTATGTTATCACATTGTTGTTGTTTACCTTCCATGCTGTTTTTCTCACGTGAACAACACATCTGTGTGATGCCTGCCGCTGTAGTCAATAGCTCTAGTTCTTCTTCTCTGTTGATGTTGGCATATGTTCCCTTCATTAACTGCTTTGTACATTTGTTGCATGTCTAGGGAAACCCTGGTTCTGCCGGAGTTCCCGGATCTCCCGGCTCAATTGGATTGCCCGGAGAGAGGGGGGAGCGTGGAGATGCAGGGGAGGATGGTAGCCTGGGACTCCGGGTAAGTTTTGGACTTCATTTGACCCCCCAACTCTCCCATGCTCCTCATGCTTAGGACTATCTTATTTCCTTGTTGTTCTGGTCATCGTTGTTGTTCTCGTTGTTCTCATTGTTGTTGTGATAGGGACCTTCTGGAGCAATTGGAATTCCTGGAGAGCAAGGCGACCAAGGTTTACAGGTACGAATGTATATATTTTTTAATGTAAAGAACATGATATTTGTCTCTCTAAGATCTTGATTTTTAAGCTAGGATTTTGTAAATCGATTTATACCTGACGTGAAGGTTTCCATAGGAAGGCATGCATGTGTATTTTCAAGATTTGGTTAAAGCATTATATTGAACTCGTTCCGTTGTGTCAGGTATGTCTGGGCATGTCTGGGCAGACATACAAAGTCTTAGCTTGTTGTGGTTAGAGGCTTGTTGCAAACTTGGGTTGTTAAAATTTTAATATATAATTATAGCTCATTGAGTGTGGAATGTGGTAAGGGATGGTTAGTGAGCCTTGGTGCAACTTTGATAGCCATCCTTGTTTGTCGACATTTTCTTACTTAGCCATGCATGACAAGTCATGTGCTTTTATGGATATGTGATTGCTTTAAAATTGTAGGGACAAGATGGAGAAACGGGTCAACAGGGGCCTTTTGGTCCTCGTGGAGAAACGGTACCAGTGGGTCAAAGTGTATGGCGAATGTGATTACAGTGTTTTTAAATCTTATGCCAGGGGTCAACAGGAGATCGCGGGCCTATCGGAACACCTGGGGCAGACGGAACTGCTGTGAGTTTCTTCCATAGTGAATCTGTTCTGTTTGCAGTAATGGCAGTGAAGGAGATTTGTTTTGTTTGTTGTTGTTCTTTTCGTACCTCAGGGCCAGCGTGGAGACCAAGGATTGCAAGGGGATAAAGGAGGCAAGGGTTCAAAGGTGAAGAGTGGATGTTTCCTATGATGCTTACTCGTTGATTAAATTCGCATGTAATTGCATTGGCTCGCAGGGAGAGCGAGGTTCGAGAGGCAATGACGGATCCAGTGGACAAAATGGCTTACAAGTATGTGACACGGTATAGAGAATTGGTGTTTTAATCATTGTTCTAATAACAGGGACAACCTGGAGAGAGAGGAGAAAAGGGGGGTTCAGGAGAAAGGGGCTTATCGGTCAGTTTCACGCTCCTGCCGTAGAATGCTAACTAGACTTTGCTTCTCTTCCAGTTATCCTCGCCTTCCTCTATTATATGGTTGCTTCATTTCTTTCTTCCATTTCTCTTTATAGGGACCACAAGGCTCTTCAGGTCTTCAAGGGCCTCGTGGAAACCCTGGGGACTTTGTAAGGCATTCTCTACCAAATAGCTCTTGTTGCTGCATGCTTGCATATTGTTCTGTTCCCATGCTACAGCTGTTACTGTTTCCTCCCGACCTGCTGCACACACACACACACACACAATCAAACTCATCACAACTCAACACTCAACACATATAACACATATAACACACATAACACACATAACACACACAACACACACAACACACACAACACACACAACACACACAACACACACAACACACACAACACACACAACACACACAACACACACAACACACACAACACACACAACACACACAACACACACAACACACACAACACACACAACACACACAACACACACAACACACACAACACACACAACACACACAACACACATAACACACAACACAACTCATCACATAACACAACTCATCACATACAACACACAGGGCCAACCAGGACCTCTTGGATTACCCGGAAATGGTGGTTCTTCGGGATCAAAAGGAGAGAGTGGTACCAGAGGTAACAGTGGACCACAGGGTTTTGCAGGAGAAAAGGGAGCCAATGGACAACGTGGAAATATTGGCACCCCCGGGCAAACTGGTCCCTTGGTAAATGATAAATAATCCATATATGGTAGTTAATTATATGGCAGTGAATGATAAATAATCCATGTATGTTAGTATTCCATTAATTAGTGATTGCTATTTCTGTGCTGTTGTTGCTATGCAGGGTTCCCCCGGAGACCCGGGAGCAGCTGGGCTACCTGGCGAACCTGGACCTCCAGTAAGTTCTAGATGGCCATCCTTGTTCTGAGTCATGTCACTGCAGCTCATGATGTCCTGATAGTTTTATTTGACGGCAGTCAATAATAAATATATTATACCTTCTACTTACAAAGGGACAAGTTGGTTCTCCTGGACCCTTTGGCTCTTCTGGACCTCCTGGACCCCCGGTTAGTAAATTAAACCACCTTATGGTTAGTAAATTAACTTTCACTGGCATCACATGAAGAAAATTAGTAATTTTACAAAAAAAATTTTTGGTAAGTGCTTCCATTTTGGCTAGATTTTGCACTATGACCTTGCATAAGATTTGTGGTCATGAGGTGGGCAACATTAAGAAAATTTACCAGCCTGTTTAACTCTAATCTTGACTGGTAAAGATCAACCGTTAATAGGTTACCTTAGCCATGCCTTCTAGAGGTCTGGTTTGGTTTCCTTGATGGAACAACTTGACTGCATGAGGTGTGTAAGCAGATTTGCACTAGGGAGGCTTAGAGCAGATGTTGCACCGGGGAGGCTGATGTTGCACCGGGGAGGCTTATACAGCAGATGTTCACTGGGGGAGGCTTGGAAGCAGATGTTGCACCGGGGAGGCTTAGAGCAGATGTTGCATCGAGGGGGAGGCTTAGAAGCAGATGTTGCACTGTGGAGGCTTTGAAGCAGATGTTGCACCGAGGGGGAGGCTTAGAAGCAGATGTTGCACCGGGGTGGCTTAGAAACAGATGTTGCACCGGGGAGGCTTAGAAGCAGATGCTGCACCTGGGGGGAGGCTTTCCATTGATAACCCCGGACACAATACACAATTTTTTCTTGTTTTTTCCAATTTTTTGTTGGTCTTGCCTAAATTTTTGTAGACCTTCGGATTAATACACTATCATTATGGAAATGTACCTTAGGGAGACGATGGTGCAGATGGTGAAGATGGCTCTGCTGGCAGTTCTGGTCTCCAGGGTGATGCAGGCGTTCAAGGACCTCCTGGAGCACCGGGAGATTCAGGACCACAAGTACAACACTCAACAAAAACATTTCACTTCTCTTCTCATTTTTAATATCATCTTTGACACTCTCCAAAATCTTCCTTGCTCTCTGCCACTCATACTGCATTGAAAATAAGTACAAACTCTAATTTGTGGTAGGGAAGCGGGGGGCCTCCTGGTAATCTCGGACAGAAGGGACAAAGGGGAGAGAAAGTGAGACAGCTACGAACATCATCTCTTTGGAATCCATGTTCTTGAGATTTTTTCCTTTGTCTTTTTGCGCTTTTCTTGTCTGCCTCTTCTCTATCTGTACGATGTAGGGTTCATCTGGACCAAATGGTGTCAGGGGATTAACTGGACCAGCCGGTGCACAGGTCAGTCTATTTGACGAGTGTATCCAACAACCCTCTACAGCTAGTGACAATATGTTTGCTGTGTTTAGGGTGACATTGGACCAATGGGAATTTCAGGTCCGCCAGGACAATCAGGAGCATCAGTAAGTGTTACCTAGCTGCTCGCAGTGACCTCTGATTATTGTCCACATGTGTGTGTGTACGCGTGTTTTGTGTCTTGTTAGGGTCAGGAAGGTCTGCCTGGTAGTGATGGATCCGAGGGAGAAACTGGTCCCACTGTAAGTCTTAGCCGCTGCATTTTCAGCAGTTCTTGCAACCTTTGGTGTGGTGTCTAAATGTCAATGAACAATGGGAGGTCAAATTTCGTCTCTTTATTTTTATTATATTATAATATTTTAACAGTTGAAGGTGTGGTTTAGCAACCTGTGGTGGTTTATGTGGGTTTGACTCTAGTTATAGGCTAGTATTAAATCAGCTCCCCCCTGCATGGCCAACACTCTGAATGCACCAGAAATCTGGACTCTAGGTGGAGAGAAGGTGTGGTGGCAATAAGCCCACATAGTGGAATTACTCGTACGAGTGCCGACAATGGCTACCAGCTAGAGATGGCCAAGACGTGTTGCAGCTGTGCTACACCTTTCCAAGTGAAAGTTTGCTGAGTTAGTAGAGAAGAAAAGTGATTGTGTTGCAGTGTTATAAGGTGTGGGTGTGGCTTGGAAAGACGTTGGCTCATTTCTTCTGCACTTCTACTCCCTTATGCAACTTCCAAGGAGAACCCCCCCCCCCTTCAAAAACAAATCTGGAAGACTTGCACATGCGATGAGCCTTTACCTAACTTGCCACGTGTAGACGAGTGCTCCTGCCTAGCACTTCATGGCACCTTCCCAGGTGCACTAGTTTGAATGTTATCCACATGCTTGTCGTTAATTCATGCACAGGGTACCCCCGGAGACCCTGGTCCTCGAGGACCTCTTGGCGAGAAGGGTCAGCAAGGTCCTAGGGGGGGCAAAGGAGAGACTGGTGCAAGAGGAGACTCAGGTGATGCGGGAGATGCTGGTGTTCGTGGACTTCCAGGTCCAGTCGGTCCCAAGGGATTCAGAGTGCGTGGTTGGGAGCGAGGGGATGAGGAGGAATATCGGAGTAACTAATGCTGGTGTGTTTCTATTGGTTGCATGTTTGTTGTTGTAGGGTCTTCCGGGTACTCATGGTGCAAATGGTGATAATGGTCAACCAGGACCCAGCGGAGTGCAAGGGCCAGTCGTGAGTCCCTCCGTCCTCACCTGTCTCTGTCCAATCCTCTTTACTTTTTCACTTTCTTCTCTCGCACACACAGGACAATAATCTCTATGATTGTGTCGGTAAACTATGGACTCCTTTCTTCTCTCTCACTCTCTGCTTCTGTTTCCTCCCCAAAGATATTCATGGTGTCTACGTCCATCTTTTTGTTAATTCTATAGGGAGAAAAGGGAGACATTGGGCTACCAGGAATATCGGTGAGTTCTACAATGTAATTCTTCCATGATCCTCTTAAGTGATGTGAGGGAAAGTTCTCCTTGGGGGTAGGAGTTTGGGAGGTAGAGTGATGATGATATTTGTCGTCATCGAGCGGTAGAAGATGTGGGTGTGGCTTCAAAAGGCATTGGCCTAGACCTCTATTCCCTTGTGCAACTTTCAAGGAAAACCACTCCTTAAACCCCCCACCAAATCCGAAGACTTGCATATGTGACGATCCTTTACCTAACCATCCATGTTACGCCCCTTTACTGTGCTTGATGCTCTAGCATCAAATGATCCTTTACCATACTCCGTGCATGCAATGGCCCTTGACTGGACTCCACAGTCGTGCATGATTTTACCACGCTGAGCTGTATTGCCTCGACCCACTCTCATTTCCTTAACCATCCTTATAGGGTGCTAAAGGAGACCGAGGACCTGCTGGAGTATCGCATACGATTAGTCTCGGCCAAGACGTAAGTTAATAGCATGGAATGTAAACATTTGTGTCAGCTATGCCACCAACCCACATCACATGAATTAGTCCTGCCTACTGTATTTCCACATAGCATGCTGTTGCCCCAAATTACACTCACAAATTTAGATTACGCCTTGCCGCTTAAAGCTTTATGCAAAACCATCAATCTACAATTACTTATGGCTGTTAAATATCCTTGGTTTGATTATGCTCACACCAGCGGCAGAAGAGAGAGAAGCTAGCTTCGGGAAGTGAAATGGATGAGACGTCTCATACTGGCTCTACTAGTTTCTCTCTAGACAGATGTAATGAGCCGGGAGACTGGTGCCGCAGTCAGATTGGACCAATCATTAAGAATATTTTGTGGATCTTCTGTTGTCTGACACACACAAAAAATGACGGAAAATATTTCAACGGGTTATTTTAAGCACATTGTCGTCTAAGATTACGGAACTAATATTTAGCACATACGGTTTTATTTCCATTAGAATCCTCCTCCACCCGATCTCAAGGGAGGTAGCTTCTACCTCGGTGAGAAGCACCCAGACAAGCTCATCAACGAAGGTGTCTTCACCATCTTCAATGAGTTGGACACGATTCGCAACGAGATCAAGTCTATGCTGAAGCCCAATGGGAGCCAACAGGCGCCGGCCAGAAGCTGCTATGATCTCTTCCTCTGCAATCCTTCTTTCAAAGAAGGTCAGACAGTGGGTTGCGATCAGCGCTCTCGTTAAAACAAGGCATCCAAAAAAAAATCACATTCATCTCTACCAATGGCTGCTCCAATATTGTTTATTTTGTAACGATCATTTTGTCCCCTGGACTATGTCAACAGCATTGATAGAGACAGCCATAGTATAGACTCATTGTACCATAACATTGATAGAGACAGCCATAGTATAGACTCATTGTACCATAACATTGATAGAGACAGCCATAGTATAGACTCATTGTACCATAACATTGATAGAGACAGCCATAGTATAGACTCATTGTACCATAACATTGATAGAGACAGGAATAGTATAGACTCATCATCCCGTCATCATCCCACAGCGTTGATGGAAACAGCCATAGTATAGACTCATTGGCCCATAACATTGATAGAGACAGCCATATTATAGACTCATTGTACCATAACATTGATGGAGACAGCCATAAGTATAGACTCATTGTACCATAACATTGATAGAGACAGACCTAGTATAGACTCATCGTCCCCACAGCCATAGTAGTGTAGTCATCATCCCACAGCGTTGTAGAGACAGCCATAGTATAGAGTCATCATTCCGTTCAATATCAAAATAATGATGAAGGATTGTGCAACAACATTCTCGTGTGTGTTTTTCCCTCATCCCCCCCCCCCCCCCATTTCAATATACACTAGTCCTTATACAACCTGCTAGCATTCTTGTCAATGTGTACTTCCTCAGGGTACTACTGGATTGATCCCAATGTCGGTAATGCCATGGATGCTGTGCAAGTGTATTGCAGTCAGCCTGGCTGTTCCTGTTTAGACTGCGAGACTCCAGACAACTCTGCCCACACACAGCACTGGCCTGGCGCCAGGAACACTCTCTTCTCTTCTCTAGGTCACCATGTACGTGAGGAGCTTATTTATTAGTGTTAGACAATTTCCTGTTGCCACTTTGAAATATATATGCAGAGCATCACTCTTCTCTCACTTGTAATATATATGCAGAGCATCACTCTTCTCTCACTTGTAATATATATGCAGAGCATCACTCTTCTATTATATGATTTTTGGTGGGAGGGGGAGAACGACAGCACTGTCACCTGTCACTGGAGGTCAAGGGTTCCCTTGAGTATTTTAGATTGTGCCTGGCTAGACGAATCCTTATCAATAATTTTAGTATTGTTGTTAGTATTTTAACTTTCTCTGAAATTCTGATGCTTTGAAAATGTTGAATATTAATATTGTGATTTAAAAAATATGCTCTTGCATAGATTATTTGAGGAACCCTATCTACCCCACTATCCCCTGTATAAAACACTGTGTAGACATCATTTTTATTTTTGCTATAGATGACTTGCCCCATCTCAGTGGATCAGCTGTCGCTCCTCAGATTACTGAGTTCAAGTGCTAAACAGGTTTTTACTCTTCACGATTCTAAAGCCGATTTCGAGTTCATAGGAGCAGACGGAAAAACTCTCAGTGCCTCGCACATCAACAAAGAACAGGTGAGCAGGGGGTGGGCGTGGCAGAATAGCTCACTTCTGCATAATTATGCCCGCACTAAGTGATTCTAAGCATTCTGTGTAATATTGATTAATTTTCACAGCGTGCAAATTGTGCTTAATTAGAGCAGAATAATATTAACTAATGCAGCAATTCATAAGGAACATGTAAATACCAAATTGGGTCCACAATTCTGAAATTGTTTGCGAGAATGAAAAGTTCCCCATATGTCATTCACTTAATTAGAGCAGAACAGCCAAGCTGGTGTAATGTGTCAGTTAACCTCGAGTAGATGACCTCCCTTAGTTTTGGCTATCATATGCTCTCGATCAAGCACGCCATTATAAAAATCCATATATATATATTATCTGTTGACAGATCGGCAAGTTCAGAACTGACTTTGTTATCCAAGGGGAGCCAGAATGGCTGCCACTGGACAACTTCATCCCACACGACGACACCTTCGGCTTCGAGCTTGGGCGTGCATGTTTCTGCAATCAACAGTAATATTGAATATTCTAGTAGATGTAATACTGGAGACCAAGCAGGCCACGACTGTCGATAAGACTGGTTTCTGTGTAATTATGCTGTTGTGTGTATAACATACACTCTCTGTTGTAGTAACCACATGAAATTATTTTCTTGTTTTCTTTCTGGTGTGTATATATGTATGTATGTGTGTGTGTGCATATATAATTGGCATATGTACTCTTGTGATGTAAACTCAATAAATGTTTTCTCACTTCTTTCACATGATGGGATTTACAAAAGTATCAGATTCACTCAATAAGAACAGAATGGGCAGGAAATTATTTTTTGGTGCAGTTATTCCCTTAATTAGAACAGAACATGGGAATTCAAATATAGACGGCTATCAACAAATTTGCAATAATGCAACTGTCCCCACCGAATTAGAACACGCAAATAATGCAGTCATTTAATAAGAACTGAACAACAGGTGAAGCAGCCGTCTACTTTGTTTATCTCTGTGGCCTGAGGGAAATCTCGTCTCCAAATTTTCAAACACTGCACAAGAACCCGGGTGTGCTTCCTCGGATGCATGAACCAGCGTGTTGTTCAGGTAGAGCCAATTGGCTCCAATATCATCCGGAACTTCGAGATAATTGTATTTGAAGTGATCCTTCTCCATGACCTTGCGAACATTGCTAGCTGCCATCGAGGTGCCGATGGTGATGAGATCACGACCAGCCATGGAGAGGAAGGAGGACTTCCTTCTTGTAGGGCAACACTAGTGACAGGATGAGGGAAGGCAGCTGCTAGCTGGTGGATCCCTGCCTATGAAGGTGCATGGATAGATGAGAGGACAGACACACAATAGTGATGAGTCTTCTCATTAGAACAGTTCCACGAAGAAGGGATAACCACATTTTTAAGATGTGTATTCCTGAATGAATTATGCTTGCACTTCAAGCTAGCGATTTGAAAGCAAGGTATAACTCACCATCAATTCCCCCCCCCCCCCCCCCCCCCCTAAATTTGGAACCATTAATATTGCTTCATGAACTTTCCAATGATCTACGTTATGTGTTGCACAATGAGTGCGCCGACATCAACCACGCTATGAGTGGGCCGACGTCAACCACGCTGAGTGGGCCGACGTCAACCACGCTATTGAGAGTGGGCCGACATCAACCACACTATGAGTGGGCCGACGTCAACCACGGGCCAATATAACCACGCTATGAATGGGCCGACGTCACCACACTATAAGTAGGCCAACATAACCAGACTATAAGTAGGCCAACATAACCACGCTATGAGTGAGAATTCATACATCAAGGTATGCCACTGATTTTTCCTTTTGAACTTTATTGACCTTTGCTTCCATGTGGTCATCTGATTTGCGCTCATAACAACATGGTTGTGTGCAATATAGCGAAACGAGTTCCCCAATGGATTCAGAGTGCATGGTTGGGAGCGAGGGGATGAGGAGGAATATAGGAGTAACTAATGCAGGTGTGTTTCTATTGGTGGCATTGTTTGTTGTAGGGTCTTCCGGGTAATCCAGGTGCAAATGGTGATAATGGTCAACCAGGACCCAGCGGAGTGCAAGGGCCAGTCGTGAGTCCCTCCGTCCTCGTCTGTCTCTGTCCAATCCTCTTTACTTTTTCACTTTCTTCTCTCGCACACACAGGACAATAATCTCTATGATTGTGTCGGTAAACTATGGACTCCTTTCTTCTCTCTCACTCTCTGCTTCTGTTTCCTCCCCAAAGATATTCATGGTGTCTACGTCCATCTTTTTGTTAATTCTATAGGGAGAAAAGGGAGACATTGGGCTACCAGGAATATCGGTGAGTTCTACAATGTAATTCTTCCATGATCCTCTTAAGTGATGTGAGGGAAAGTTCTCCTTGGGGGTAGGAGTTTGGGAGGTAGAGTGATGATGATATTTGTCGTCATCGAGCGGTAGAAGATGTGGGTGTGGCTTCAAAAGGCATTGGCCTAGACCTCTATTCCCTTGTGCAACTTTCAAGGAAAACCACTCCTTAAAACCCCCACCAAATCCGAAGACTTGCATATGTGACGATCCTTTACCTAACCATCCATGTTACGCCCCTTTACTGTGCTTGATGCTCTAGCATCAAATGATCCTTTACCATACTCCGTGCATGCAATGGCCCTTGACTGGACTCCACAGTCGTGCATGATTTTACCACGCTGAGCTGTATTGCCTCGACCCACTCTCATTTCCTTAACCATCCTTATAGGGTGCTAAAGGAGACCGAGGACCTGCTGGAGTATCGCATACGATTAGTCTCGGCCAAGACGTAAGTTAATAGCATGGAATGTAAACATTTGTGTCAGCTATGCCACCAACCCACATCACATGAATTAGTCCTGCCTACTGTATTTCCACATAGCATGCTGTTGCCCCAAATTACACTCACAAATTTAGATTACGCCTTGCCGCTCAAAGCTTTATGCAAAACCATCAATCTACAATTACTTATGGCTGTTAAATATCCTTGGTTTGATTATGCTCACACCAGCGGCAGAAGAGAGAGAAGCTAGCTTCGGGAAGTGAAATGGATGAGACGTCTCATACTGGCTCTACTAGTTTCTCTCTAGACAGATGTAATGAGCCGGGAGACTGGTGCCGCAGTCAGATTGGACCAATCATTAAGAATATTTTGTGGATCTTCTGTTGTCTGACACACACAAAAAATGACGGAAAATATTTCAACGGGTTATTTTAAGCACATTGTCGTCTAAGATTACGGAACTAATATTTAGCACATACGGTTTTATTTCCATTAGAATCCTCCTCCACCCGATCTCAAGGGAGGTAGCTTCTACCTCGGTGAGAAGCACCCAGACAAGCTCATCAACGAAGGTGTCTTCACCATCTTCAATGAGTTGGACACGATTCGCAACGAGATCAAGTCTATGCTGAAGCCCAATGGGAGCCAACAGGCGCCGGCCAGAAGCTGCTATGATCTCTTCCTCTGCAATCCTTCTTTCAAAGAAGGTCAGACAGTGGGTTGCGATCAGCGCTCTCGTTAAAACAAGGCATCCAAAAAAAAATCACATTCATCTCTACCAATGGCTGCTCCAATATTGTTTATTTTGTAACGATCATTTTGTCCCCTGGACTATGTCAACAGCATTGATAGAGACAGCCATAGTATAGACTCATTGTACCATAACATTGATAGAGACAGCCATAGTATAGACTCATTGTACCATAACATTGATAGAGACAGTCATAGTATAGACTCATTGTACCATAACATTGATAGAGACAGGAATAGTATAGACTCATCATCCCGTCATCATCCCACAGCGTTGATGGAAACAGCCATAGTATAGACTCATTGGCCCATAACATTGATAGAGACAGCCATATTATAGACTCATTGTACCATAACATTGATGGAGACAGCCATAAGTATAGACTCATTGTACCATAACATTGATAGAGACAGACCTAGTATAGACTCATCGTCCCCACAGCCATAGTAGTGTAGTCATCATCCCACAGCGTTGTAGAGACAGCCATAGTATAGAGTCATCATTCCGTTCAATATCAAAATAATGATGAAGGATTGTGCAACAACATTCTCGTGTGTGTTTTTCCCTCATCCCCCCCCCCCCCCCCATTTCAATATACACTAGTCCTTATACAACCTGCTAGCATTCTTGTCAATGTGTACTTCCTCAGGGTACTACTGGATTGATCCCAATGTCGGTAATGCCATGGATGCTGTGCAAGTGTATTGCAGTCAGCCTGGCTGTTCCTGTTTAGACTGCGAGACTCCAGACAACTCTGCCCACACACAGCACTGGCCTGGCGCCAGGAACACTCTCTTCTCTTCTCTAGGTCACCATGTACGTGAGGAGCTTATTTATTAGTGTTAGACAATTTCCTGTTGCCACTTTGAAATATATATGCAGAGCATCACTCTTCTCTCACTTGTAATATATATGCAGAGCATCACTCTTCTCTCACTTGTAATATATATGCAGAGCATCACTCTTCTATTATATGATTTTTGGTGGGAGGGGGAGAACGACAGCACTGTCACCTGTCACTGGAGGTCAAGGGTTCCCTTGAGTATTTTAGATTGTGCCTGGCTAGACGAATCCTTATCAATAATTTTAGTATTGTTGTTAGTATTTTAACTTTCTCTGAAATTCTGATGCTTTGAAAATGTTGAATATTAATATTGTGATTTAAAAAATATGCTCTTGCATAGATTATTTGAGGAACCCTATCTACCCCACTATCCCCTGTATAAAACACTGTGTAGACATCATTTTTATTTTTGCTATAGATGACTTGCCCCATCTCAGTGGATCAGCTGTCGCTCCTCAGATTACTGAGTTCAAGTGCTAAACAGGTTTTTACTCTTCACGATTCTAAAGCCGATTTCGAGTTCATAGGAGCAGACGGAAAAACTCTCAGTGCCTCGCACATCAACAAAGAACAGGTGAGCAGGGGGTGGGCGTGGCAGAATAGCTCACTTCTGCATAATTATGCCCGCACTAAGTGATTCTAAGCATTCTGTGTAATATTGATTAATTTTCACAGCGTGCAAATTGTGCTTAATTAGAGCAGAATAATATTAACTAATGCAGCAATTCATAAGGAACATGTAAATACCAAATTGGGTCCACAATTCTGAAATTGTTTGCGAGAATGAAAAGTTCCCCATATGTCATTCACTTAATTAGAGCAGAACAGCCAAGCTGGTGTAATGTGTCAGTTAACCTCGAGTAGATGACCTCCCTTAGTTTTGGCTATCATATGCTCTCGATCAAGCACGCCATTATAAAAATCCATATATATATATTATCTGTTGACAGATCGGCAAGTTCAGAACTGACTTTGTTATCCAAGGGGAGCCAGAATGGCTGCCACTGGACAACTTCATCCCACACGACGACACCTTCGGCTTCGAGCTTGGGCGTGCATGTTTCTGCAATCAACAGTAATATTGAATATTCTAGTAGATGTAATACTGGAGACCAAGCAGGCCACGACTGTCGATAAGACTGGTTTCTGTGTAATTATGCTGTTGTGTGTATAACATACACTCTCTGTTGTAGTAACCACATGAAATTATTTTCTTGTTTTCTTTCTGGTGTGTATATATGTATGTATGTGTGTGTGTGCATATATAATTGGCATATGTACTCTTGTGATGTAAACTCAATAAATGTTTTCTCACTTCTTTCACATGATGGGATTTACAAAAGTATCAGATTCACTCAATAAGAACAGAATGGGCAGGAAATTATTTTTTGGTGCAGTTATTCCCTTAATTAGAACAGAACATGGGAATTCAAATATAGACGGCTATCAACAAATTTGCAATAATGCAACTGTCCCCACCGAATTAGAACACGCAAATAATGCAGTCATTTAATAAGAACTGAACAACAGGTGAAGCAGCCGTCTACTTTGTTTATCTCTGTGGCCTGAGGGAAATCTCGTCTCCAAATTTTCAAACACTGCACAAGAACCCGGGTGTGCTTCCTCGGATGCATGAACCAGCGTGTTGTTCAGGTAGAGCCAATTGGCTCCAATATCATCCGGAACTTCGAGATAATTGTATTTGAAGTGATCCTTCTCCATGACCTTGCGAACATTGCTAGCTGCCATCGAGGTGCCGATGGTGATGAGATCACGACCAGCCATGGAGAGGAAGGAGGACTTCCTTCTTGTAGGGCAACACTAGTGACAGGATGAGGGAAGGCAGCTGCTAGCTGGTGGATCCCTGCCTATGAAGGTGCATGGATAGATGAGAGGACAGACACACAATAGTGATGAGTCTTCTCATTAGAACAGTTCCACGAAGAAGGGATAACCACATTTTTAAGATGTGTATTCCTGAATGAATTATGCTTGCACTTCAAGCTAGCGATTTGAAAGCAAGGTATAACTCACCATCAATTCCCCCCCCCCCCCCCCCCCCCCCCCCTAAATTTGGAACCATTAATATTGCTTCATGAACTTTCCAATGATCTACGTTATGTGTTGCACAATGAGTGCGCCGACATCAACCACGCTATGAGTGGGCCGACGTCAACCACGCTGAGTGGGCCGACGTCAACCACGCTATGAGAGTGGGCCGACATCAACCACACTATGAGTGGGCCGACGTCAACCACGGGCCAATATAACCACGCTATGAATGGGCCGACGTCACCACACTATAAGTAGGCCAACATAACCAGACTATAAGTAGGCCAACATAACCACGCTATGAGTGAGAATTCATACATCAAGGTATGCCACTGATTTTTCCTTTTGAACTTTATTGACCTTTGCTTCCATGTGGTCATCTGATTTGCGCTCATAACAACATGGTTGTGTGCAATATAGCGAAACGAGTTCCCCAATGGATTCAGAGTGCATGGTTGGGAGCGAGGGGATGAGGAGGAATATAGGAGTAACTAATGCAGGTGTGTTTCTATTGGTGGCATTGTTTGTTGTAGGGTCTTCCGGGTAATCCAGGTGCAAATGGTGATAATGGTCAACCAGGACCCAGCGGAGTGCAAGGGCCAGTCGTGAGTCCCTCCGTCCTCGTCTGTCTCTGTCCAATCCTCTTTACTTTTTCACTTTCTTCTCTCGCACACACAGGACAATAATCTCTATGATTGTGTCGGTAAACTATGGACTCCTTTCTTCTCTCTCACTCTCTGCTTCTGTTTCCTCCCCAAAGATATTCATGGTGTCTACGTCCATCTTTTTGTTAATTCTATAGGGAGAAAAGGGAGACATTGGGCTACCAGGAATATCGGTGAGTTCTACAATGTAATTCTTCCATGATCCTCTTAAGTGATGTGAGGGAAAGTTCTCCTTGGGGGTAGGAGTTTGGGAGGTAGAGTGATGATGATATTTGTCGTCATCGAGCGGTAGAAGATGTGGGTGTGGCTTCAAAAGGCATTGGCCTAGACCTCTATTCCCTTGTGCAACTTTCAAGGAAAACCACTCCTTAAAACCCCCACCAAATCCGAAGACTTGCATATGTGACGATCCTTTACCTAACCATCCATGTTACGCCCCTTTACTGTGCTTGATGCTCTAGCATCAAATGATCCTTTACCATACTCCGTGCATGCAATGGCCCTTGACTGGACTCCACAGTCGTGCATGATTTTACCACGCTGAGCTGTATTGCCTCGACCCACTCTCATTTCCTTAACCATCCTTATAGGGTGCTAAAGGAGACCGAGGACCTGCTGGAGTATCGCATACGATTAGTCTCGGCCAAGACGTAAGTTAATAGCATGGAATGTAAACATTTGTGTCAGCTATGCCACCAACCCACATCACATGAATTAGTCCTGCCTACTGTATTTCCACATAGCATGCTGTTGCCCCAAATTACACTCACAAATTTAGATTACGCCTTGCCGCTCAAAGCTTTATGCAAAACCATCAATCTACAATTACTTATGGCTGTTAAATATCCTTGGTTTGATTATGCTCACACCAGCGGCAGAAGAGAGAGAAGCTAGCTTCGGGAAGTGAAATGGATGAGACGTCTCATACTGGCTCTACTAGTTTCTCTCTAGACAGATGTAATGAGCCGGGAGACTGGTGCCGCAGTCAGATTGGACCAATCATTAAGAATATTTTGTGGATCTTCTGTTGTCTGACACACACAAAAAATGACGGAAAATATTTCAACGGGTTATTTTAAGCACATTGTCGTCTAAGATTACGGAACTAATATTTAGCACATACGGTTTTATTTCCATTAGAATCCTCCTCCACCCGATCTCAAGGGAGGTAGCTTCTACCTCGGTGAGAAGCACCCAGACAAGCTCATCAACGAAGGTGTCTTCACCATCTTCAATGAGTTGGACACGATTCGCAACGAGATCAAGTCTATGCTGAAGCCCAATGGGAGCCAACAGGCGCCGGCCAGAAGCTGCTATGATCTCTTCCTCTGCAATCCTTCTTTCAAAGAAGGTCAGACAGTGGGTTGCGATCAGCGCTCTCGTTAAAACAAGGCATCCAAAAAAAAATCACATTCATCTCTACCAATGGCTGCTCCAATATTGTTTATTTTGTAACGATCATTTTGTCCCCTGGACTATGTCAACAGCATTGATAGAGACAGCCATAGTATAGACTCATTGTACCATAACATTGATAGAGACAGCCATAGTATAGACTCATTGTACCATAACATTGATAGAGACAGTCATAGTATAGACTCATTGTACCATAACATTGATAGAGACAGCCATAGTATAGACTCATTGTACCATAACATTGATAGAGACAGGAATAGTATAGACTCATCATCCCGTCATCATCCCACAGCGTTGATGGAAACAGCCATAGTATAGACTCATTGGCCCATAACATTGATAGAGACAGCCATATTATAGACTCATTGTACCATAACATTGATGGAGACAGCCATAAGTATAGACTCATTGTACCATAACATTGATAGAGACAGACCTAGTATAGACTCATCGTCCCCACAGCCATAGTAGTGTAGTCATCATCCCACAGCGTTGTAGAGACAGCCATAGTATAGAGTCATCATTCCGTTCAATATCAAAATAATGATGAAGGATTGTGCAACAACATTCTCGTGTGTGTTTTTCCCTCATCCCCCCCCCCCCCCCATTTCAATATACACTAGTCCTTATACAACCTGCTAGCATTCTTGTCAATGTGTACTTCCTCAGGGTACTACTGGATTGATCCCAATGTCGGTAATGCCATGGATGCTGTGCAAGTGTATTGCAGTCAGCCTGGCTGTTCCTGTTTAGACTGCGAGACTCCAGACAACTCTGCCCACACACAGCACTGGCCTGGCGCCAGGAACACTCTCTTCTCTTCTCTAGGTCACCATGTACGTGAGGAGCTTATTTATTAGTGTTAGACAATTTCCTGTTGCCACTTTGAAATATATATGCAGAGCATCACTCTTCTCTCACTTGTAATATATATGCAGAGCATCACTCTTCTCTCACTTGTAATATATATGCAGAGCATCACTCTTCTATTATATGATTTTTGGTGGGAGGGGGAGAACGACAGCACTGTCACCTGTCACTGGAGGTCAAGGGTTCCCTTGAGTATTTTAGATTGTGCCTGGCTAGACGAATCCTTATCAATAATTTTAGTATTGTTGTTAGTATTTTAACTTTCTCTGAAATTCTGATGCTTTGAAAATGTTGAATATTAATATTGTGATTTAAAAAATATGCTCTTGCATAGATTATTTGAGGAACCCTATCTACCCCACTATCCCCTGTATAAAACACTGTGTAGACATCATTTTTATTTTTGCTATAGATGACTTGCCCCATCTCAGTGGATCAGCTGTCGCTCCTCAGATTACTGAGTTCAAGTGCTAAACAGGTTTTTACTCTTCACGATTCTAAAGCCGATTTCGAGTTCATAGGAGCAGACGGAAAAACTCTCAGTGCCTCGCACATCAACAAAGAACAGGTGAGCAGGGGGTGGGCGTGGCAGAATAGCTCACTTCTGCATAATTATGCCCGCACTAAGTGATTCTAAGCATTCTGTGTAATATTGATTAATTTTCACAGCGTGCAAATTGTGCTTAATTAGAGCAGAATAATATTAACTAATGCAGCAATTCATAAGGAACATGTAAATACCAAATTGGGTCCACAATTCTGAAATTGTTTGCGAGAATGAAAAGTTCCCCATATGTCATTCACTTAATTAGAGCAGAACAGCCAAGCTGGTGTAATGTGTCAGTTAACCTCGAGTAGATGACCTCCCTTAGTTTTGGCTATCATATGCTCTCGATCAAGCACGCCATTATAAAAATCCATATATATATATTATCTGTTGACAGATCGGCAAGTTCAGAACTGACTTTGTTATCCAAGGGGAGCCAGAATGGCTGCCACTGGACAACTTCATCCCACACGACGACACCTTCGGCTTCGAGCTTGGGCGTGCATGTTTCTGCAATCAACAGTAATATTGAATATTCTAGTAGATGTAATACTGGAGACCAAGCAGGCCACGACTGTCGATAAGACTGGTTTCTGTGTAATTATGCTGTTGTGTGTATAACATACACTCTCTGTTGTAGTAACCACATGAAATTATTTTCTTGTTTTCTTTCTGGTGTGTATATATGTATGTATGTGTGTGTGTGCATATATAATTGGCATATGTACTCTTGTGATGTAAACTCAATAAATGTTTTCTCACTTCTTTCACATGATGGGATTTACAAAAGTATCAGATTCACTCAATAAGAACAGAATGGGCAGGAAATTATTTTTTGGTGCAGTTATTCCCTTAATTAGAACAGAACATGGGAATTCAAATATAGACGGCTATCAACAAATTTGCAATAATGCAACTGTCCCCACCGAATTAGAACACGCAAATAATGCAGTCATTTAATAAGAACTGAACAACAGGTGAAGCAGCCGTCTACTTTGTTTATCTCTGTGGCCTGATGGAAATCTCGTCTCCAAATTTTCAAACACTGCACAAGAACCCGGGTGTGCTTCCTCGGATG